>CM035153.1:2739099-3939099 GCA_020205615.1 Panax quinquefolius
GTGTTGGCTTTTAATTTGTTGCAGAATTTAGACTGATTATATTATTATTATTTCGGCTAGATGCCGCCTTCATTACTTTTCTGATTATCTCAAAATGTAGATATGTGAACACTCATTGATGAGTCATCACCTCAATTCTTACTTTGATAATCAGGTTTAGCATGGGCCATTTGCGAGCACCTTGTTCAAGTGATCAAAGCACCTACTTTGTTTGCAACTCATTTTCATGAACTTACTGCATTAGCTCATGAAGATGCTCCTCCTGATTCTGGTTTGGACAGAGCTGTTGGTATATCAAATTATCATGTCAGCGCTCATATAGACTCATCAAGTCGCAAGCTAACTATGCTTTACAAGGTAGGTGTCTTTCCATTTTCCTTTTGACTTTATGTTCTTGCTATCTTGCTACTAATGTTAAACTCACATACAATACAGTCAAATCTCATTTTCTACTGAACTCCAAAAACTTTGGGGTAAAGTAGAGGGGAAGAGTGTCTTTGAAGAGGGTGTAGCAGGCAAAATCTATCATAAAAAATAGAGATTATCCTTTTTTTAAGGTTAATGTTGTAAACCTGCCATGGACTTCAGTTTGTCTGTTGGGGTCCAAAACCCATTTCTTTCACTGATATCTCTAAAGCTTGTATCAGGGCCTATGTAGAATACAGGGTTGAGCAATATGTGTTTTCGATGTGTGATATGTGGTGTATGCCCAAAGATACCAGTTGATTACATTGCCTTCTAATTTGAATTTCTTCCTTCAAACATAATTCATGATTCAATATGGTACACGGGACGAATGGGTGATAAGTTTTCAAAACTTTTTAAGAACTTTAATAGTCTTAAATGTGCAAATATGACTGCCCAGATCTTGATTTAGTTTCAGATTCACTTAGCTGGATTTCTATGGTCAATATTTGTTTTCTGTGTAACTGAGTGCATTACAAGTTTATAACCATATATATTTAGGCTAGACTCTTTTTTTTTGACAAGTATAAATATTAGAAAAACAGTACCAAGGTGGTGCCACCGAAGTACAAAACTATTTACAATTTAGCAACCATAAACCCCCACCGCCAAGACAATCAGTCCTTTTTAAAGTTGCTCTTCAAGATTTATTTGACGGCTTTACTATTCCAATCTGCATACAGGTCATGAGTATAGATTGAACATAGCTTTGTACTCACACTTGTATTATGATGTCACCTTTATAGGTTGAACCAGGGGCTTGTGATCAAAGTTTTGGAATCCATGTAGCGGAGTTTGCAAACTTTCCAAAAAGTGTTGTTGCTCTTGCTAGAGAAAAGGCAGCTGAGCTGGAAGATTTCACACCTATTGGTATCATTTCAAATGATGCCAAAGAAGAGGTATGTTGGGGAGCATGGGAGTACAAAACAAAGGCCCAATTACACATGTTGAACCCTAGTGGACCTAAAAGCTTAAGTTGATAGGTCTTGGCCTCTTGGGCTTAATCTTGTATACATAAGTGAAATTTACCTTCCAACCTGCATACAACCTGAATCTGTTAATTACAATTTACAGGTGGGATCTAAAAGGAAGAGGGAGTGCGACTCCAATGACATGTCCAGAGGTGCTGCTCAGGCTCGCCAGTTCTTGAAGAAGTTCTCCGAGTTGCCACTTGACAAGATGGACTTTAAGCAGGCTCTGCAAGAAGTAAAGACATTGAAGAATGACTTGGAGAAGGATGCAGTGGATTGTCACTGGCTACAGCAGTTCTTTTAGTTGCCTTCCAAATGGATATCGCCTTTTCCACATTTTGGCACATAGCCCATTTATGCTCCTCTTTTCCTCCTTGGCATCTCCAGTAAGAAATCTTTATCGCAATTGCCAGAATCAGCTTCACTAATGGTGATCTTTATAAGGTTTTTGGTTAGATTTTGACCTAGACTGTAACTGTACTATCCATCACTTCACAGTCCATGGTTTCTGGTCTGACATGACATGGGCTAATTTTGTATAGAAGGCTTCTATTTATAAATATAACAGTATTTTGTAGTAAAAAAATGTGCACTGATGTGGTTTTTCCCACTTAGCCAATTTTGTCAATATTTCATGGAATGTTTTTCCTTTGATTCGAAAGAACCTGTGAATGTTCTATTTTTGTACAAAAATCTGCTTAGACTTCACATGTACAATCGTATTAGGATTCTTGAGACAAAACACATTCTAATACTCTCTTTTGTAAAAAAGAAATTATTAATATATTAATAGTAGTATGAAAATAAGACAATATTTTCTAATTTATGGTAAATATAACTTTTATTATCTTAATATTTTATCAGTCAAAACTCTATTCTAGTTTTAAAATGGATAGAAAAGAAAAGAAGAGAAATGGACGAAAAATTTAAGTTTTTTTTCAATTCTTGTGTTTATGAGTTTTTTAATAAACAGAAAAGAAAAGAAATGGATAGAAAATTTGGTTATTTTTTTTGCTAAAGTTTTTGTCCAAAATTGGCTTGATTTGGATGGAAAAAGAATTGGAATAAGTAATATTTTTATAATAATTTTCATATTATCCTCAATTTTTAATATAATAAATTTTTAATTATAATTCATGTCTTCAATTTAAATTTTCTATTCTTTTTTATTAAAAACTCAAAAACAACACAAAAAAAAAACTTAAGTTTTCTAATTTTTTTTTCTGTTCTAATTTAAGTTTTCTGCTCAAAACTCAAAAATAGAGTGTGAAGGAATGATCCTTTTTTTTTCTCATAACACATGCATTAATAAATCAAAAACCAAATGAAAATAATTTTCAAAAAATAAAAAAATTCCACATCAACCCTTGAGAACTTCGCGCCTGACAAACAACCAAATTTATTATTTTCAGACAGAGAAAAGAGGCAGTACTTCCAAAACAAAAAGCAAAAGAAAACTCCATTGATGACGACTTACAGTTCTTATCACATAAACAATAAATATAAAACCTTTCTCTCTCTCTCTCTCTCTCTATAAAATTAACTTCCTTTCTTCTTCTTCTTCAAAACAGAGGCCCTTTGATTTTTGTAGAATTTTGAAAAGGGAGAAAAATGAACTGGCGAGCAATTGTAGCACCCATAGCACTCGGGTGTACCCACTTCGTTCTGTTTAGTATCATTTTCTTGCTCGTTCTGAAGCTCGATCGCTATTGCGATTTCTCTTGGTTGTGAGTATTTATTATTATTATTATTATTATTATTATTATTATTATTATTATTATTATTATTATTATTATTATTATTATTATTATTATTATTCACCCTATTTCGGCTTTTATATGCTTATAAATTTATTGTGCTGTTAGTATTGTTCTGGGTTTGATTTTTAGTTGTTTATTTGTTTTTATTTTGATCAAATTGGTTATGTAATATGGCTACATTTGCTTGCAAGAATGATGTATGGGATAAGACTGGTTGTACTAATTTATCATCGTCCGTTATTTAATCCGTCATCAGTTTTAAGGTCATTTGATACCTTCTACCTGTGTACCTGAAATGACAAGTTCAGGAGATTAAATAACGGACTAATTGTTAAAAAATTTAAAGTAAACTTTTAGTAATTAATTATTAATTTAATATTTTATTTATGAGGGATGTAGTGAGGATTAATATATTTCAGAGTTCAATATCTAGAACCTTGTAGAACATGCTTGCACTTATATTTTTCTTGAGCCTTCCACCAAATATTTAGAACCTTCACTTTTCTACCCATACTCACTAATTTAGAATTGTTGAACCTTCCAAACCTCAACTTACCTTGATCTAAAACCTTCACTTTACTACCAATGCTCACTAAGTTAGAATTCTTGAACCTTCCAAACCTCCACCTTCCTTGAGCTTCGAGACCCTTCTCTAGTCACCTATAAATAGACCCCTCCCACCACCCAAAATCACCAAGCCAACACAAACACAAATCATCAACAACAACTATCATTGCAAGCTTGTTCTTATTTTCTCTTTTGTAAGCTTTCTCTCTTGTAGGATTTTGGTTGTAAGCTTGTAACTTAGATTCCTCTGTAATAATAAAGTTCTTTTCTTCCCTCATTTTTTAGAGCTATATTCTAATTTTGTCGTTCTTCTTCAACTTCGATTGTGAGTCTTGGGCTAGTGAAAATTTATTTTCCACTATTCTAAGAAAGCAATTTTCGGAATTCGGAATTTGTCTTTCTTCACATGGTATCAGAGCTATAAAAGTGTTAACTTGGAATCTTGTCGAGGCACTCTTGGTGAAGAAGTTCGTTGGCGTTCCAAAAATGGATTCAAGTAGACGGATTGTTGGCCTTGGGATTGAGGCGCTCAATCAATCTAACTATAAGGTAAGGAGGTCATGCATGGAGTCTTATCTTCTTGGAGAAGGAGGTTGTTGGTGGAGATGATAAGATGGCTTGTGAGACCCCAGATTTTATCAATAAAGATTTAAATTTTGTCGAAATAATTTTTAATATTATGGTGTGAATTTGAGATAATATTATAGTTGTGGGTAGTATTTATAAATTTTGCAAAGTATGCAAGTGGTTATATTATATTCGATTGGTCGGGGAATATTCGGTTTAGCGAGGAATATTCGTATAACTACTCAATCATTGGTGGACCCTATAAATGTAATTATCATTTTGATTGAGAAAACGACAAAATATTTTATTGAAATAACTTGGCGGAAGTTTTACTGTAGTTACCGTTGAACTACTTTCGGTAGTAAAAGTACGATGTCACGTGTGGTTGCATAAGAAGCATTACCAGATTGATTATCGATGCTTATGTGAGAAGTCACTCAGTTTGATTCCATTATTGTCGATTAATAATATGAATTATTATAGCGATAATGACGCTTTTGTTTTATTCAGTATTATTAACGTAATAAAATGAAACATCTTTTATATAAAATAGAATACTTTATTAAAGTTATTCTATAAATAGAATATATTATATTTTATTATGCATAGTATTGCATAGTGTTTTGCATAGTATTGCATAGTGTTTGCATAGTAAAATGTTTTTATATAAATAGAATATATTATATTTTATTTAAAAGATTTTTCTTTAAATATGGACCGTCGATTAAAGTAAATCAATCTGGACCGTTCACGGATTAGTTACTATGCATTCCATTTTCCTATAAATAAGCTCATTCCTTCATTATTTTCTTACGAATTCATTGAAACTACAGAGAGAAATTATAGAGAGAAGCTATAGAGAAAAGTTATAGAAAGAAGAAGAGTATTCTGCTACTTCACTACTTATATATTCATTCTTTTTACTGGTAAGGGTGTTATTCTTTCTTCTTGAAGAGAACTTCATTATTCCATTCACTATTATTCTTATTGGAATAACTTTTAAAAAAATGGCATACCCTATACATAACTCATGTATCGCAGATACCCTATACTTGGTGAAATCCTTATGTTATTCCATTGCTTATTATTCTGCTGAATAACTCAGATACGCGGTTTACCCTATACTTGGTGACATTCTTCTATTATTCTCGCTTGGAATATCCATGTTCATGTGTTTTACACCGACTGGTTCCGTCTTTATTATTCTGTTGGAACATCCTGCATGCATGTGTTTTACACCGACCGGTTCCGCTCTTTATTATTCATTGGAATATCCTATCGTGTGTTTTACACCGGATCCGGTTCCATCTTTATTATTCTGTTGGAACATCCTGCTTGTGTGAATTTCACCGACCGTTCCGTTATTATTATTATGTTGAATAACTTTTTCATGCCAAGTACCGCATGCACGGTGATTTCTTTTGTTATTCCATTCTTTATTATACCCAAATGGTTAAAAATTTGACTTATATACTCCATGAAATTAGTAGAATATCCTTGATATTTGCGTTTTCATCCAAAGATATCTTTTCATGGAAATATTCTTCCGATCATTCTTGAATTTTACTACTCACGTAAACAAGATTCGTGTTGACAATTTGACGTTAATAATTCATGGATTAAATAATTCTTGAACTTGTTTTATTGAATTATTATGTCATTGTCATCATCCTCATGTTATATTATGTTATCTTTGGCTTACGTCGTAGATGAACTTAGTATGATTATGACCGGGATCATTCTAAGATAATCATGACTTGATATAAATGATGTAATAAAGTCCTCGGTGGCTCAGAATGCAAATGATGGATAATTTTGGTATGATTATGACTGTGGGGTGATTCGGTATAGTCATGACCATTGATAATTTGATGAAAATCCTTGACCAGTAGTGCGGGGATGATTAGATGTGGTGGTTTATTTATTAAGTGAGTCTCACGATAAAAAATTGATGAAAACCTTTTAAAACCTAAAAGATAGTAGACTTTTATTCTCTACTTGACTCTTTTAATGGATTGCTTATTCCACCGCAGCTTAAACCATGGTTGTCTATCAGATTTTATCTGCTTAACACTTGTTGAAGGCTAATGATAATTTATTCTGCATTATCTTAGTCATAATATTTCTTCTTGGGCTAGTTGAGCTCACCTTTCTTTCATCGTTCTCTTCGTGAAATGAGAACATAGCCGGGACGAGTCGGGAACGAAGTAATGGTCCGAGGATAGCATTAATAGTCCTCACTATTCGTGAAATAGTGTGATAATAGTTGTAATGAGGACTCCTTTTGAGTTTGTATAATATCTAGTAGACAATATTTGTATTCAAACTCATAGTTTATGTCGATTGTATACCCATGCTTATATTAAGAAGTTGTATTTGAATTTATGTACCATGTAAGTGGCGACTCAAGATGGGTGGCGTATACCTAATTTTGGGGGCGTCCATAACTTGATATCGAGCCGTAAGTGTGAAGAGCCCCGAGCCTCTCACGCGGTGACTTCCTCATTGATGGGGAATGCACCGCCGCATTCCGTAGGGGGCCTTGCTCTTCGGCGGTGTGGTGATAGAATACCCGATGTGAGGTCTTGACACAAGTTGGTGTCCAGTCTCGGTTAGTATCAAAGCTAAGGGATATGATCCTGGCTAAGATGTGAGAAAAGTCTTAGGAGGGAGAGATTCGGGAATACCTTCGCTAGTATGATCTACCTAAGTTTATGTGCTATTTTATCGGTCGATCGTAATATAAAGATAATTGTTACATGTCAATTAATCTTATTTTGTGGCGATTTGAAAATGGCATCCGAAAATCTTGAGATAAGCAATGAAGCACGAGAGTGTTGATTCAGATTCAAACAAAAGGTAACGACCAACAACACGATAATAATCATACTGGTGGCAACGGCTATCAGAACAATGATAACCATCGTGGGGGAAATTATCATGCTAAGAATGGTAACCACTTCGATGGTAATCATGGCAAAGATAATAGAAGTGGAAATTTCAAGAAGAGAAGGTCATTTAGCTCGATTTTGTCGTATATAGTGAAGTCAAGTCCAATTTGGGATAGTGGCACCAAAGCGGATACGACAAAACAAAATCGGTGGTTTCAAGAAGAGCGTTTTTCGTGACTTCTCAAAAAGTGGGTAACCCAACGAAGTTAGCACGGGTTAGTTAATTATAAATTCTTGCGAAGTCATACCTTATTGAATACCGGGTTCTACCCATTCTTTTATCTCTCTTGCTTGCTTCAACGTTTAAATTTGACTCGGAGAAATTAGACTTTGATTTATCTATCGAAACTTCATTGGGAGAAACCTTCGTTACCTCCACTCGCTTATTAATCTTGTTGTTTCAAATAAACACTTTCACGTTACTTCGCCTATCTTATCTCTTTGAAAATACTTGCCTTTGAGGTAATTTTGAAAACGATTGATTAACTACTCATTATTCTTTTGTAAGGTTGTTAGCTTTCATATTCCTAACCAACTGTTATACTGAATTCAAAGTAACCAAATCCTAAAGTTAATCACTGTTATATCGCCATAAGTAAAGAGCCCGATCCTTTCGTTGTTGACTTCCTTGTGTGGAAGCACCGGCCGCACTTTCTCTGTAGGCGGACGCCACGATCAAGATGGCAAGTTTATAGGTATCATTGTGAGGTCTTATCTAGGTTAAGGGATAGAAGTCACAGTTAAGATCAATGTGACGTACTATCCAAGTCTTGGATGAGAGTAATGATTTTGAATGATATTTCTATCATTAATAAATTTCTTGACGTATTCTTGAAGATTTCCTAGCCTACCCTAGAGCGTGAAATCGAATTTTGTATCAATTCCCCAAAGACAAAACCCATTTCTTAAACCCTCAAATATTTCTTCAACTAAAAGGATCTGTTTACGTGGATTATGATGAAAGTCATAATAAAAGTATAGAACTAATAAAAATCATGGGTATATGAAGTATTAGTAAGTTTTATGATGAGTTATGTTGGTTAGTATGTAAAAACATGAAAGTTTCTTAGAAATCACAAAGAGTTGAAAATCAGATTTTAGTGAAAAACGTAACATGAAATTCAATTGACCATATCTCCTATTATATTTTGAATTTTGAATGTGGTCAAGTCCTAGAGTTAGATCTATGAGTTACCTAACTAATCCAAGTGGAATTACTAGAAAAGGTGTTGTAGATTTTTGTGTGGACTGATTTTAGCAAAGGAGTGCAAAGCTGCAAAAAACCGAAAAAGCTTCTCGCCATGATTTTAGAGAGGCTGTTTCGCCACTTAAATTATGAGAAAAATTCTGGCCTTTTGGGACATGAAAGTATATGGTATAAAGTACCTCCTGTCCAAAAAATGAGCTCATTCTCGACTTAAAATGAGCAAGTTATGACTATTTCAATATTTAGGTTTTTCCGATGAAAACGCTATAACCGGAGTTCTATAACTCCGATGACCATGAAATTTAAACTAGAAGCTCATGTTAACATGTGTAAGGTCCTGCCAATATTTGGGAATTTTTGGAGTTAAACTTGAGGTAGCTAATTTCTTAAGGAATTAAGTGGAAATTGATTTTTAAAAAATAGTAAATAAATTTTAAAATTCCGAGAAAAATATATTTTCATTATGGGACTATATTATGCTAAATCCTTAAAAAGAAATATTTTTGAAATTTGATTTGGTATTTTTCATGAAAATAGTTTAGTTACTGAACATATGAGTTAAATATGTTATGTGAAGTAACAAAGTTGAAAATAGGATTTTATGGCTAGAAGAATCCTATATAGAGTATATGCATATTTTTTGATGAGGATTTGATAATTGGTGATGATATCTTCCGAGTATGACATTTTGAATGATTAAATGCATTATATGGTAAAGTGTAAACAATTAAGATAAATTGTTTATAAATTTAAGAAGTGATTAAAATATTGTTATAATATTAATGTTATTAGATTATGAGATTATTAAATGATTGATAACATGGGGATATTCTTGAATCTCGGATAAATTATATTATAAATGTTTAATATTTATCCTTTATCTCATTTGATTGATTCTTTATATCATTATCCTCACGTTTATATTATGTTGAAAGTCATCTGTGGCACAGTGGTGCATAGATGGACTTGGTATGATTATGACCACGGATTATTCGGTATAATCATAATCAGTAAATGAATACACAATTATCTTTGGCAGTAGTGCATGGATAATTTGTGGTTGTGATACTAATGAATATCCTTAGCACAGTAGTGCGTGGATGATTGACGATGTGGATTAATTATCGAAATTTGAGTCTCAAAGAATGAAATATTAATTCATGGATGTGTTCAAAGTCATCTCATGGCTTACGTGCGTAGATGGACTTGGTATGATTATGACCAGGATCATTCGGTATAATCATAACTCAGTAATTGAAAACACAATTATCTTTAGCCGTAGTGCATGGATAATTTGTGGTCGTGATACTAATGAATACACGATTATCTTTGGTAGTAGTGCATGGATAATTTGTGGTCGCGATACTTAATGAATATCCTCGGCTCAGAGTGCGGGGGATGATTCGATGATATGGATTAATTATTGAAATGAGTCTCAAAGAATGAAATATTAATTCATTGATGTGGTAAAAGTCATCTTTGGTCAGTAGTGCATTGATAGACTTGGTATGATTATGACCACGGATTATTCGATATAATCATCACGACTCAGATTGAAAACACGAATATCCTCGCCGTTAGTGCAATGGATAATTAAGTGGTCGTGATACTATTAAGTCGTCTTAGCATTATTGGTTTTACTGATTTGTATATCTTTAAATTTGAAGTCAAAGATGAATTGTTAATGAATAGCTTTGGCGATTTCAAAGATGAATTTAATATTTTTAAACGATAAAGGTATTCAAGGTATCCTCATCTCTTTATCATACAGTCGTATTACCTAATTTCGAGGGCTAAATTTCATAAGGAGGGAGATTGTGAGACCCTGAGATTTTATCAATAAAGATTTAAATTTTGTCGAAATAATTTTTAATATTATGGTGTGAATTTGAGATAATATTATAGTTGTGGGTAGTATTTATAAATTTTGCAAAGTATGCAAGTGGTTATATTATATTCGATTGGTCGGGAAATATTCGGTTTAGCAGGGGAATATTCGCATAACTACTCAATCATTGGTGGACCCTAATGTAATTATTATTTTGATCGAAAAAACGACAAAAATATTTTTATTGAAATAACGGCGGAAGTTTTACCGTGGTTATTCTTGTTGAACTACTCTCTAGTAGTAAAAGTACAAGAATACGGTGTGGTCGATAAGAAAGACACGGTATTGATTATCGATGCTTATGTGAGAAGTCACCGGTTTGATTCCATTATCACCGATTAATAATATGAATTATTATAGCGATAATGACGTTTTGTTTTATTCAGATTATTAACGTAATAAAACGAAACATCTTTTATATAAAATAGAATACTTTATTAAAGTTATTCTATAAATAGAATATATTATATTTTATTATGATAGTATTGCATAGTGTTTTGCATAGTATTGCATAGTGTTTGCATAGTAAAATGTTTTTATATAAATAGAATATATTATATTTTATTTAAAAGATTTTTCTTTAAATATGGACCGTCGATTAAAGTAAATCAATCTGACCGTTCATGGATTAATTCTTACGCATTCCATTTTCCTATAAATAGAAGCTCATTCCTTCATTATTTTCTTACGAATTCATCAAAACTCTGTAGAGAGAAATTATAGAGAGAAGGTTATAGAGAGAAAGTTATAGAAAGAAGAAGAGTATTCTCGCTACTTCACTACTTCTATATTCAGTTCTTTTTACTGTAGGGGTGTTATTCTTTCTTCTTGAAGAGAACTTCATTATTCCATTCACTATTATTATTACATTGAATAACTTTTAAAAAGTGGCATACCCTATACATAACTTTGTGTCGCTGGCGTACCTATACTTGGTGAAATCCTTATGTTATTCCATTGCTTATTATTCTCATTGGAATAACTTTTGTATACGCTGTTTACCTATACTTGGTGACATTCTTCATTATTACATTGGAATATCCTCATGCATGTTTTTTACACCGACCAGTTCCGCCTTTTATTATTCTCGTGAACATCCTGCTCATGTGTTTTACACCGACCTGGTTCCGCCTTTATTATTCTCGCTGGAATATCCTATCGTGTGTTTTACACCGGATCTCGTTCCATCTTTATTATTCTGTTGAACATCCCGCTTGTGAATTTCACCGACTGGTTCCGTTATTATTATTATGTTGGAATAACTTTGCATCATGCGCAGCACCGCATGCACGGTGATTTCTTTTGTTATTCCATTCTTTATTATACCCAATTGGTTAAAAATTTGACTTATATACTCCATGAAATTAGTAGAATATCCTTGATATTTGCGTTTCATCCAAATCTTTTCATGGAAATATTCTTCCGATCATTCTTGAATTTTACTTCACGAAACAAAGATGTCGTGTTGACAATTTGGGCGTTAATAATTCATGGATTAAATAATTCTTGAACTTGTTTTATTGAATTATTATGTCATTGTCATCATCCTCATTTATATTATGTTATCTTTGGCTTACGTGCGTAGATGAACTTAGTATGATTATGACCATCGGGATCATTCTTAAGATAATCACGACTTGATATAAATGATGTGACAAAGTCCTCAAATTAACTCGTAATGCAAATGATGGATAATTTTGGTATGATTATGACCGGGGTGATTCTAAGATAGTAGTCACGACCATTGATAATTTGATGAAAATCCTTGGCCGCGGTAATGCGGGGATGATTAGATGTGGTGGTTTATTTATTAAAATTTGAGTCTCAATGATAAAATTGATGAAAACCTTTTAAAACCTAAAAGATAGTAGACTTTATTCTCTACTTGACTCTTTTAATGGATTGCTTATTCCACTGCAGCTTAAACCGGTTGTTTATCAGTATTTTATCCGCTTTAACACCGTTGAAGGCTAATGATAATTTATTCTCGCATTATCTTAGTCATAATATTTCTTCTTGGGCTAGTTGAGCTCACCCTTTCTTTCACCGTTCTCTTGTGAAATGAGAACATAGCCGGCTGGGACAGTCGGGGACGTAAGTAATGGTCCGGAGGATAGCATTAATAGTCCTCACTATTCTCGTGAAATAGTGTGATAATAGTTGTAATGAGGACTCCTTTTGAGTTTGTATAATATCTAGTAGACAATATTTGTATTCAAACTTCATAGTTTATGTCGTATTATTATACCATGAGTTATATTAGTAAGTTGTATTTGAATTTATGTACCATGTAAGTGGCGACTCGAAGATGGGTGGCGTATACCTAATTTTGGGGGCGTCATACGGCTCCTACACTCACGAAAAATAATCTTTGATCTTTGTAAAGAAGTGGAGGACTTCTAATGCAAAGTTACCATTCTTTCAACAATTATTAAGTAGTAATCTTCTTCGTAAGAATCGATAATCCAAAAATATTATGCGAATCTGGTATTCTACGGTCTGACAATGCGTATTACATTACTTTACCCATCGAATATTCCAACGATTTTAACAGTAACAACTACTGCCATTATTTATAAAAAACTTCGTCTTATCGTTTCTTCCTCCGTGCGGTTTCCTTTATAATGAAATGGGCATGACGTCGCATACGAATATTCCCGAACAACAAAAATATTCCACGACGAAACGAATATTCGAGAATGACAATGAATATTTTATAACCACTTGCTTATTTTGTAAAATTTGCACATTTTACCCATAACCAAAGCGTTATATCAAATTAACACCTTATTATTTCAAAATACGGATGATTGTTAATACCTTCGTTCCGAAAAAATACTGATAAAACACCTCAACATTAATTCCTTCATTTATATCCACATAAAATAAATATTTTCTTAATATTTTATTTTATGTGGATATATTTTGAAATAATAAGGTGTTAATTTGATATAACGCTTTGGTTATGGGTGAAATGTGCAAATTTTGCAAAATAAGCAAGTGATTATAAAATATTCATCATTGTTTGGGAATATTCGTTTCGTCGTGGAATATTCTTTGTTGTTGGAGAATATTCGTGATTTATGAAACCATTCAGTGGGACCCATAACGAAAACCTGGCTTAATGAAGAAAACGATAAGTATGAAGTTTTTTTTTATAAATAACGGCGTTGTTAAGTATCGTTAAATCGGCTTGAATAATTCGATGGGTAAAGTAAAGTAATACGCTATTGCATAAAGTTATACCAGATTGCATAAAGATTTTTTTGGGATTATCGATTCTTACGTAAAGAAGGCACTACTCAATAATTGTTACAAAGAATTACTATTCAATATTTTATTTTATCGATTCAATAATTGCTACGTTGATATTTTATATTATTGTTATTTCAATAATTGTCACCGTAAAAGTATTTCTCATTATCGGATCAATAATTCATATTATTTGAATAATATTATTAGATAGCATTATTGGTAATGTCTAACGAAGTTCTCATTCAGGAAGGGGTTTTGTCACCTAATTTTGCGCCAAGAAGATGAGGAGAAATCTTTATCTGAAAGCCCCTTTCTTTCACAAGCGACCGGTTGTCATTATTGTGATTCTCAGAATATTTTTGTGAATAATTAATTATTGATTTATATGATAAGAAAATATTTATTTTATGTGGATATAAATGAAGGAATTAATGCTGAGGTGTTTTATTAGTATTTTGTCGGAATGAAGGTATTAACAATCATCCGTATGTGGATTTCGGTCATTTTCTGTTTTGGAGGACTTCTCGTACAAAACTGGCGAGGTCGAAGAAAATTGGGGCAATTGTTTCTCGGCAGAAACTACCTCAGTTAATGCTTGTGCTACCATCAACTTCAAGGAAGATTGGATCGTGGACTCCGGTTGTGGTCATCATCTTACCGGCGACGACACCAAGTTCTCGTCTTCAAAATTATGAAGGTAATGAGGCTATTATCACCGCGGATAATACAATTCATCCGGTAGAGAAGGAAGGTACCATCACCTTCAACAACAATGGCGATCCTATCACTCTAAAGAGTATATATCATGTGCCGGGGATGAAAAAGAATCTCTTTTCGGTGGCTAATGCTGTGGATTTTGGTCACTATGTTTTGTTCGGACCTAACGAGGTAAAGTTTTTTCGAAATGTGTCCAAGGTAGAAGGGGATGTCGTCCACACCGATAAGAGAGTTAAAGATTTATTTGTTCTATCTGCCTCAACTTCTTATGTTGATAAATTGAGTACAAATGATAGTGTTTCTCTTTGGCATGCTAGACTGGGGCACCTAAATATGGATAAATTAGAAGTCATGGTGAATAAAAATTTGGTTGATGGATATATTACTACTTTTAATAATGGAGAACTATGTGAGGGTTGTCAATATGGTAAGGCACATCATCTTCCATTTGATAGATCCCGAACAAGATATGAGGCACCATTAGAGCTTATTCATAGTGATGTGATGGGTCCTACTCATACATGCACCTTTTCTGGTTATCGCTATATGGTGGTCTTTGTTGATGATTTTACTCGATTCACTTGGCTGTACTTTTTGGAAAGAAAATCTAAAGTGATTTTCAGGTTTATGGAATTTAACGAGAAGGTTGAAGGTGAGCTCCAAAGGAAGATCAAGCGGTTGAGGACCGATAATGGAGGAGAATATACTTCTTGGGAGTTCAATATCTTTTGTTTGAAGCATGACATTCGGAGGCAGCTTACTTGTGCTGACACTTCTCAGCAAAATGGCATAGCAGAGAGGAAAATTCGACATCTCACCGAGACATGTAAGAGCTGGTTGTATGCCAAAAATTTACTGCAGAGTGTAAGACTTGTGTAGCTTATGTGATTAATCAAATCCCTCTCAGCCCGATTAATTTGAAGTCTCCATATGAGATGATGTATAACAAGAAGCCCAATGTGAAAGACTTCACCGTTTTTGGTTTAGTTTGCTATGTTCATATTCCAGATTCACATAGATTTAAATTGGATGCCAAGGCGAGAAAATGTATCTTCATCGGTTATGATGAAAGGAAAAACGGTGGAAATGCATGGAGCCTGAAACTCGCAAATGTAAAGTTTCTCGAGATGTGGTGTTTGATGAAATCTCATCTTACTATAGCCCCGGTGGTCTCTGTTGGTGCTCCTTTAACAATTGAAGAACATGAAGAATTGCCCATGAGTTTGCCAGTGACTTCTTCGGCTCCTGCCTCTTCTAGTATTTCATCATCACCGTCATCACCAAAATTAAGGGAGTCTGGTGATAGGGGGAGCAAAGTAAATTCTCGCAAGGTGGAGCAAGAGGAGAATGCTATCTTGGAGGAAATAAATGCTCCAAGAATGACTCGGTTCGGAAGGCATGTCATTAAGCCGATTCGTTATCGAGATGGTAATCTGGTAAGCACTTGTCATTGCTTTAGTGCTGGTCCTATTTATGAAAATGAGCCCTCTTCTTTTGATAAAGCAAAAGCTGTTAAAGAATGGGAGGAATCCATGGATGAAGAGATGCATGCACTTATAAAAAATGAAACTTGGATCTTGTGCCAAAGCCTAAGGATGTGAAGTTGGTGTCTTGCAAATGGGTGTACAAATTAAAAAAGAAAGTAGATGGGAGCATTGATTGATTCAAAGCAAGACTTGTTGCAAGAGGCTTCTCTCAAGTACATGGAGAAGATTATGAAGAGACTTTTAGCCCGATAGCAAAAATGACATTTGTTCGGGTTGTGATCTCTTTGGCGGCATCTCTTGGTTGGAAGTTATGTCAACTTGATGTAAAGAATGCTTTCCTATATAGCGAGATTGATAAGGAAATCTACATGGAGCAGCTCCTTGGCTATGTTTCTCCAACTCACCCAGATTATGTGTGCAAACTTAAGAAGGCTCTCTATAACCTTAAACAAGCTCCGAGGGCGTGGTATGCTAAGATTGCTAAGTACTTATAATTTTGTGGTTATCTTGCTTCTAACTCATATTCTAGTTTATCACTACACATGATTGTTTTACTATATGTGGATGATATGATCATTATCAGCAATGATGAACGAGAGGTTGCAAAGCTTCGGGCTGTACTATCTATTCGATTTGAGATGAAAGATTTGGGAGAGTTAAGTTATTTTCTTAGGTTGGAAGTGAAAAAGGTGAAGGATGGGATTTTTCTATCTCAGGAAAGCTATGCTAAGAAGCTTGTTGATAGGTTTGGAATAAATAAAAGCAAGTACTATTTCACTCTTCTTGAGCCTAACTTTAAAATTAGGTGTGATGAAAGTAAACATTTACCGGATCCCCGACCTTATTGTGCTCTTGTTGGTAGTCTAATTTATTTGACTATTATAAGGCCAAATATTTCATTTTCTGTTGGGCTTGTTAGTCGCTATATGCTCACCTTGATGCGGCGAAACGGATATTGAAGTACTTATGACATGTGACTTCTTTATAAGAAAGGGGTTGATGGATGCGGATCTAGGAGGTGATTTGAATGATCGAAAATCTACCTCTGGGTATGTGTTTTCTTGTGGTTCGGCATGTGTTTCTTGGTGTAGTAAAAAGCAAGACTCGGTCTCGCTTTCTACTACTGAAACGGAGTACAAGGCTTCCACTCTTGCTGCTCAAGAATGCTCTTGGCTTCGTCGGCTTGTTGGGGATGTGTTTCACCTATTCATAAACTACAAAACTTCTTGGTGACGATCAAAGTGCTATAAAGTTGGCTACTAATCCGATGAAAAACGCAAGAACAAAGCATATTGAGATCGAGCATCAATTCATTCGTGATAAGGTACTTGCCTGAACAATTGAAGTATTGGAGGTGCGGAGCAAGGACAACCTTGTAGATATCTTCACAAAGTCTCTCTCTACGGGACCATTCGAGAATCTTCGTGCAGAGCTTGGACTTATTTTCAAAAGTTCACTTTAAGGGGGAGTGGTAAAAAATTTAAAGTAAACTTTTGATAATTAATTATTAATTTAAATATTTTATTTTTGAGGGATGTAGTGAGGATTAATGTATTTGATAGTTTTAATATCTAGAACCTTGTAGAACATGCTTGCACTTGATATAAGAAGCCTTCCACCAAACATCTAGAACCTTCACTTTTCTACCAATGCTCACTAAGTTAGAATTCTTGAACCTTCCAAACCTCCATCTACTTTGATCTAGAACCCCTTCACTTTACTACCAATGCTCACTAGGTTAGAATTCTTGAACCTTCGAAACCTCCACCTACCTTTTAGACCCCTCTCTAGTCACCTATAAATAGACCCCCTCCCACCACCCAAAATCACCAAGCCAACACAAACTCTAATCACGAATAACAACAACTATCATTGCAAGCTTGTTCCTACTTTCTCTTTTAAGCTTTCTCTCTTGTAAGCTTTTGGTTGTAAGCTTGTAATTTAGATTCCTCCATAATAATTAAGGTATTTTCTTCCCTCATTTTTTGGAGCTATATTCTAATTTCTTCGTTCTTCTTCAACTTTGGTTGTGAGTCTTGGACTAGTGGAAATTTATTTTTTCACTATTCTAAGGAAGCAATTTCCAGAATTTGGAATTTGTCTTTCTTCACACTAATCATGGATTAAATGTTCGATAGGGTAGTAAATTAGTACAAATAGTTCTATCACAATCCATCATTTTTGCAAACAAACATAATGGGTTATATTTGAATTGTGTTTTGGGGACTATTGCATTATGTTTTTCAGTTTAGAACATGTTTATTTTTTTGTTCTACCATCATAGTGAACTTGTGAATAATTTATTGTCATTTAGGCTTATAATAATAGTTGAGATTGATCAGATGAGCAACAGGTTACAGCAGTCATTATCCATAGTGTACAAACAATTTTCATTTTCCTTAGTTAAATAAAATGGAGACCTTGCCCCTATTTCTTTAATTGTTTAACCACTTTCTGGTGAAAGTTATTCTTAATGATACATAAGAAATATAGAGAAGAGAATAAATATCCCTTTGAACACCTATTGTATTGCTAATTTGAATGTTAAAGAAGTTCAAGAGAACTAGTGCTGATGCTCCCTATTGAAGGATTTGATCTGCTTTTATACTAAAAGGAAGAATAATCAAATCCCCATAACCATGGATTACAATCAAGTCAAGGAAATTTAAATAAAGAAAAGATTATAATATTCCAAGAATATTCCAACAGTTCAGGTTGAGATAAACTGTAACAAACTTATATATTTATAAATTGGCTTTTACATATCAAAAATAAAAAAAGAATTAATTGTAAATCCGCTATTAGAGATAATTTGGACTGTCGATCCTGCTGATATTTTCTAATGACAAGAAAACTTCATTGAAAAGACATTAGGAAGAAGATCGATTGAGAGGTGGCCTCCCTCAAGCATATGTCACTATTCTCAGTTGTGAGATTAAAGTTTGAATATTATCTTGATTATAATAGCAGCAATATGACTTGCGTGGTTGGCATATTAAGTAGGAATATACATACTGTTGTGGATAATATGTATGTTTACTTGTTTCTGAACCATCTTTATAAGATAAGTTAGAGGCCTGTTATCCTTTTCCCTTTTTCTTTCACCCATGTAAGCAATCTTAAGTGATACCTAAGAACCATGTTCACTAGGGGCATGCTCAGGAAAGCTACAAGCCTAAAGGAACAATCTAAGATGTACTCTTAATTGGCTACATGAGCTAAACTAACTCTGTACTGAGCTAGCATTGCAAAGTAATTAAAGCACAAACGTTAACTTTATGTATTAGTATACATACATTACAAAGTACTTGGGATGCTTCTATTCAAATCCATAGTCATAATAATGTGAGCTTTTACTTTGCCGCTGCAAGAGAAGGATAGAGAACTAGTAAAATTGAGATGAGACAAATTCTAGTTGATTCATTAAGACATCAAGAGCCCTCATCTTTTATCCTATATATTATTTGATATATGACTACGTTTTACCATCTCTATAACATGTTAAATTGTTCTGAAGTATAGTTGCTTCATTAGTTCTAAAGGCTCAAATTGCTTGTCAGGGTGACACCTTTAGGCACATTGCTGTTAAACTAGGTATGATGCAAGCATATGGGTATTGGCATTTATGATGCAAGCGTATGGGTATTGGCATTCATCATATCTATGCTTACTTACAAAGTACAAGTTACTTTATTTGACCAATATATATATTTTTTCATCTTACTTGTATATGCTCTACTATGCTACATCTACCATACAACTAACTTTCCATTTTTATCCTTTTGTAATTTTAGTGGTAATGTGGTGAAAGCTGCTGTGCTTTCGTGTTGGGGACACCTGGCAAAAAGTGTATATAAGGATATGGTTAATTAAAATAGTAGGTGACTTATAAATTAAAAATATCTGAGGTAGACAGAAATCCCAAGTTTAGGCTGACTTCATGGAGGCCTAACAATCAAATCTATTTATGTTCAAATATGTGTTTTGTTAGACTATCTATGGAGTCTTCTCAATGTTTTTCTTCTCTTGTAATAACCATTTGGTTTAAAATTCCCATGTAGATCATGTAGTATATTTGCTTGAAGAATAATTATAGTGTCTAATTACATAAATAGCTGCATGTTTATTGAATAATTAATGACTTTCTTTTCTAATTTACTGGGATAGGTTTTCTCTTTTCCATTTAGCAAAAAAGGTAGATGAGTTATAAACTCTCCGTATAGAGGTGCAGATTGATCCCACCTTTTGCGTTTAAAGATTCTATTGTTTCCTCCCAGCCAGTGGTATATCTGGCTATAAAAATCTTCTCTAATGTAGCTAAAATCTGCTACCTCCCTTTTTAAGTTAACTTGAGACGGAATTTAAATGACATCAGAGCTGGTCATTCATGGAGAACCTTTTGTTATTTTAAACATCATTCAGTTCCATGTCAACTATTCCGTAACCAGGCTTTGATTGGAGCAACCCACCAAATGTTAAAGAGCTGTTTTTTGCTGAATTACATGAGTCAGAAATTTCCTTTAGTTTGATTTAGTGGGAAATCTCGAATGCTATAGTTGCAAAAGGAGATTGCTGCATAGTAGTGCAGATCAAGATGCAGAAAAATCTTTTCTATTAGTTTAACCATGATAGTCAATAGAGTAATACAGAACAAAAGAGTAATTTCTTACGACAGTTCAAGAATCGTATAAAAAGAATATGTTAAAGATATGCGTCCAGTCATATTATTTAGTTTTTCTTTTATATCAGGCATCACTACGCAATTCATTTAATTGCCTTGGAAGTGGTCCTTTTTGACAAAGTTTTATCAAAAGTTGCATTTAATTGTTCTTGGGAATAAGATGATGGGTCTTGACAAAGATTAAAAGCATGTCTAGTACTGATATCCATATCCAAATATGTTTCTAGGTCTAAAAACAAAGATTGAAAAGAACTGTTAAAGGGGCAAGTTCTATCATGAGAATTAAGTACATTTTGTAGTGAAGAAAATGGTGTAGGCAGGGATCCCAAGTTTGACATGCCAGCCTATCAATCAATTTATATCTTTATCTTGCGATGTTTTTGAAAGTCTTTTAAAGACTTGTTGGGAGGCTTTTAAATTGTTTCATTATTTTCTCTCCTGTCTAATTCTTTTCAAATATTCCTTAAAGAACTTATTTATAAAAGAAGAAGAAAAAATTACTTGAAGATTAAGAGGGGTCGATGAATTCCACCTCCGTTAGTTATGATTCTTGGGGTTATAAAATTTAATTAGATGTTGGTTTTATTACTAGTTTTATTTATTTATTTTATCTCCATCGTCATTTTAATTGCGAACCTGCTGGACTTTAGCCGTTTGACTTCATCTGAATCTATCAACTTATTAGATTTGAAGGTACTTACGATTTTTAACTTAACTATTTTGTGATTTCCATTTTGGTTGCTAAATGCTCGAGTTGGACATGAATTTTCTACAGGAAGGTTTGTGTGAGGGGAGGAATCTGATACAATCAAGTAGAAAGATGTTTGTTTACTATTAAGGAGGGGATATTGGGGCATAGAAATTTCAGGGTGTTTCAGTTTTGCTCTTTTTGGAAGCTGCTCGTATAAAAAGTTAAGAGAGGCAGTGGGTGGTAGTTGGTACTTGGGGAGGTCAGGAGTTCAGATACCCAAGTTGGTCAGGATGTCCTATGGGGTTAGCCTCTGGTTTGGTGCTTTGAATGAGTAGGTGTTATTTAAAACTCTTTGAAATTTTACAGTAGGCAAAAGCTTTCAGTTCCCTTCTGGTTAGAATTGGCATGAGCAGTAGCCCTTGAGTAGAGCATTATAAGTCTTCCCAACACAGCTGTGGACAAGGGGATTTGGGTGGTTGCTGTTATCTGTTTGCAGAGGGAGGGGGGTGTTGGCTGAATCAGTTAGTGGATCAGACTGAATATGTGGTTAGCTTTCTTTTCCGAGGGTCTGGAGGTCGTGTGGCCAAGTTTGTCATGATACTCTTGACACAATTTGTACAATTCTAATTTTAAATAATGAAGGATAAAAAGTTGAACAACAATGCTACGTTTTCACTTATTATAATAAAATTAAAATTCTCTATTAAGAAAGGGAAAATGTTCCAAAAAGAGATGGAATTGGGAAAAGAAAGGAGAAGAAAGATACTCTCTTCGTCATAATCTGTGAATTCATTTCAAATGTAGTCAAATCGCAACGTACGAAAAGACAAAGATATGTACTTTCATTTCCCCTCTCTTTTTATTTTATATTTATTTTTTTTATCTCACTTAGTAAACCACTTGTTTTCAATCAAACGCTTACCCATTCTTGGCCGATCTGAATTTTTTCTTGCTAAGTATAGCTGCTAGGCTCTTAAATTCAGGTATTTTGCTAAATACCCCTTATTAATTTAGGTGAGTAGTCTCTGAGTCTTTAATTTATTTACTAAAATTTCTCAATTTGTGTTGGGTTTCTTTAGTTGAGTTCAATGCATTTCTGGGTATTGAATTCCCATATTCAGTGTTCTCAAATTTTCCGACTAGGTTCACTAGATTTGTTTGGGCGCCCTTGCCTAGTCAGAGATTAATAATAGTTTTGAAGCTCTACAATACTTGAACTAAATTTGTTAAGAAAGAGACTGTTTTTTCAGTAATTATTCATGTAAAATGTTTAAAAAATACGTATACTATATATTTTGTATATTATAATAAGTATATACAATAGAAAAATTAAAAAATGAGACTGCCTAAGAGAACGCCTAATCTGCCTAGGAAACTAGGTGCCTCTTCTGCCCCCTAGGTTTGCCTAGCCATTTTTAAAACACTGCCTATTGAAGAGTTTGTTTTTGAATTGAGCTTGATTTTATATTGGAGAAAGCGTGCCTTTCGCAAGTTCATTTTTGTTTTATTAAAAAAATGCAATTATTTGGCTTTAAATTCCCTGATTCTGTTTCCCAACACCATAATCGATCAAGCATTCATGACTGCATCTTTTCTTCAGAATCAGGAGGAAAAATTCTAATATGGCTCATGAGGCCTCCTCTGAGAGAGTTAAGATACTTGGTAATGATTCGAGGTACTTATATGGTTTTGTTTTGTATTCAATAGGCAGAAACATGATGAGAGGCTAAAGCGAAGTGGTGAATAGAAATCAGTGGCAATTTTGTCTCATTGTCCTTACTCTAGTGTGTTCATACCTTTGTTACAAATTATGAGTGAGCTATTTTGATATAGGTTAGATAGGGAAAACATACTCTACTACTGTAGGGTAGGGTTGCACTTTAACATCTGGGGGCTTTATGATGTATGACAAGGTGGGAAGAAGGAATAAGAGTACTTATCTCTGCGAGAATTGGTAAAGAAACACACAAAAACACACAACTTTAATCTGAAATCAATATATTCAATAATCTCTAAATAATGAAGTATTACCATGCTTAAATAGAAAACCCAATACTTGGGAACCAAGTAAAAATCCTAAACTAGAAAGGAAACAATCTCCTAACTAAAATCTACTACTATAATAAACTCTCCTAATTGAAATCTACTAGTACAATTAAAACTCTCTTAATGAAAAGTTACTACTATAATATCCTACTAAATAATTTCATTTCTCTAAATAACAATACAAAATTAATAATAAACTTCTTGAATTTCTTCTTCCGTACTGCATCACTTAGTCCCGAAACTTTCCTCCCCCTCCCTATCCCTTACTCGTCCTTTAAAAACGCTAGCTAGGATTGGTCGAGAATGCCCTCTTGGGCAATTCCCTTGCATAAGCAACTTGTGAGTAGTGAAAAGCCTAAATGATGGCACGCCTGGGTGGTGGCTATCAATCAACGAACTTTTGACTTCACTTTTCATAAAGAAAAGAATTTCATAGATAAAGATTGAAACACCCCCCCCCCCCCCAAAAAAAAAAAAATAAATAAATAAAATAAAATAAAATTCTTGGTCAATAGAAGAACAATATCACCATTTTTGTTTAATAAGATACCAAAGTGGATGATTGACTCATTCCATACTAGAAAGAATCACAAGAAATCCTTTGATAACACGTACCGATGGAATGAACTAAATACAAACAGTTAACATAATATGGTCATAGATCTAGGTTGTAACTTGATCATGAGCGAATTTGTTGATGTTGCACCCATGAAGTATGGAAAGTGCCAAACATTGGGAACTACCCAGGGGGAGTTAGGAACGCGGATGTGGAAAATCAAGGGGTGGCCCCCACCTCGCACCAGAACAAGACTTGAGGGAATTCCTTGTTCAATTTAGTAAAATAAGGCCAAGGGAAAGTTTTGTTTACAATATAGTCCATGAACTCGGGCTGGAACACGCCAGCCCGATAAACTTAGACAAATACGCATTTGTACGCAAGATGGTCCAAGAAGACCAAATTGTTTCCTCTTCGTCTGGTGTTTGTTCTTTTGATTTTGGCCTGTCATGAGTAAGTTGCATTAGCAGTGTAATTTAGTGATTGGCTTGCATTTGAGATTGATATTATTTACATAATATACAGGAGGTTCTTGAAAGGACACAACTTTAAGCCATGGTTTCAAAGGAAACGTGTTGTCGCTGGTAAGAACAACAAAGACTATGGAGGCAGGCAAGAACGAAAGCTGACATACACCAATTTATAACTAAAATGTCTGAACTGGAAGCGGTTGATTCCTTAAATGCTATTGAGAGGCATCTTCTTGGGGAAGAACAGGTAAATTCATATTTCAAATCTTCAGATTAATAATATTTTTTCCTAAAATTGTTCAACATGTTATTCATGCTGTACCTAAAAGAATCTAACTGACGGTGAAAGAGCATTGAAGTTAAGAAAATAACAGTTTTAATCAAAAGATACTTTATAAGCTGTTATATATGATAAGCAATCAACTTAAACTATGAGAATTTACATAAATTAGTGTTATAATTTGAATGTATATGGAGTTGGGTCAAAATTAACTGCATATGGAATTGGAAAACTTTTATTCTAATGTAACCGTTATCATGGGTCTCTGAATCTAAATACAGGGCAGTGAAAGGGGATGGAAAATAAAGGAGAAAGCCAAGAAAGAAAAGAGAAAATTTCTAACAATGTGAACATTGGATATAATAAACAGAGTAGTTATTTAATAGAGAGAAAGACAGAGGGAGTGAGGGAGCAAATATGCTTAGGGAGGCAGCGGGAGGGAGGACATATTTTTTTCTCTTCTTTTTTCCTCAATACGCCTCATGAACAGTGACATACTTTCCAGTACTAACACTACCCGCGGTGCAGATTTTTTTATTTCCATATACGATGAGCCTTAAATCTTCTTAAGTAGGTTAAAAAAGATTTACTTAAGCCAGAGAACTCTTAACATTTCAAACCTAATGCTATTTTTGCAGAAGTTTCAGATATGCAACAAGACGTACTAAATTATATGGATGGAAACATAATCTTGTACAATACTAGATATGGTTCGAAAAACTTCATAAGATGTAGTCTAAATAATTGTTCTCTCCTTTTTTTCCTCAATATGCCTTATGAAAAGTGACGCACTCTGTGACTTTCCACTACTAACCCTACCCAGTGTCACAATAATTTTGTTTCCATATACCATGACTCCCTAAGCTTCTTAAGTAGGTTAAGAAATATCACTTTAAGCCTGAGAACTCTTTAACATTTCAAACCGAATGCTATTTTTTAGGAGAAGTCTCATAAATACAACAAGTACCACTAAAATATATTGTTGGGATCATAAACATGTACACTGTTAGATATTGTTTGAGAGAAACTTGTTAAGATGTAATCTAAGACAGGTGTTTGTTTAGAGCTGAATGGAGCTGAATCTGAATGGATGAATCAGTCAGTGCGTTTGTTTTGGTCTGAATGACTGAATCGGTAAGATAGACGAGCTGAATGGCTAAGTCAGATTTTTTGAGCTGAATGACTGAATGAGTAGCTGAATGAAGTAAAAAAAATTAAAAAAAAAAAAATATTAACTATTATATTAAGTAATATTAAATAAATTTACAATAATTTTAAATTTTTTTAGAGGGGTAAAATAATAAAGTTTTGTCATACGATGTTTTTGGACATACGCCAATTATCAAACAACTTTTTTTCATTCAACTCATTCAGATTCAAATTTCATTCATTCAAATTCAGATTCAGATTTATTCAGTTTTTATCAAACACCCCCTCAGAGACTCTAAATCAGTGTTCTAAGCGCTAGGTGGTTGAGGGAGCTTCAAGTGACACGCGTCTAGATCCTAGGCAGTGTAATACTACTCAGCAATTGTACTAAGTATCATTAATCATTGTCAAAGTAAACATATTTTTGTTTCGGCAGATATGTGCACAAGTTAATGTAAATTATAGTTATTTAATAAATTAAAGCTATTAATAATTACTCTACGAATTAAGTAATTTGTAATAACCAGCAGCAGCAAACTAGCAATAGCTCCCATTTACCATAATAATTGCACTACTAATATGTAATTAATAATTAATTACCATTGATAAAGATAACACATTATGTATTACTTATTAATTTATTAGTTAATAAAGTTTGTTACTTTGTTAGCTCCAAGTATGCCCAACTTTTTTAATGCAAATTATGAAATTTGGTATCAGGTCTGATAAGCTTAGGATGATATTTGAAATCTGAAAAGACAAAAGCAGAGGGGAAAATGAAGAAAGGGAAGAGAAGTAGATAACCCCAATAAAATTGAAAAAGATTAGGGTTAAGAGAATACCTGAAGTTTGGAGATGCAGCCGGTCAAATTTTTGTAGAACTCTCTTTCTGTTGTGACTCGCTAGGGTTAGAGGATTGAAGAACTCCTCTCTCTATATGTTGATTCTAACTGCCTAATTGCTGAAGCCTTCCTAGAAACGAACTGCTTTGTAGCCGCCCAGCCTGTTTTGTAGCCCACATAACAGCTACCCAACCTTTTTTGTATGTTTGTTTAGTGACTAAAGGGAATTCTCCAATGTTGGACGGGTGCCGATGCCTAGGCGGCCGGCCAGTCCAACTTTTAGAACACTGTTGTAGTTAGAATGATAGGGTCATAACCTACAAATCTACAATATTATGTTCAACTGCAATCACTACTCACTAGTCAGAGGTTAATGTGCATATTGCTAAGGTTGATTGTTATCATATTTAATGTCAAAGCAGCAGTATATGCTAAGATGGTACAAATATCACGGCATACTCATTTAGTTATCCACCACACATCATACACATTTAGTTATACATGTCGTACTTGTTTACTCATCCACTTGAATCATGATTTGAGACTCATTAAACTTCAGCCATTCAAGATGTAAGTTGACTTTGATAGTTTGATAACCCATTCCTAGGTCTATGGCTTAAAGACTTGAAGATGTCAGTCTTAATATCTGTTTTTGGTTGATTTTGTGCTTTATGGGATAGATTGTGTTTTCTTGCTTCCTTGTGGGTTTCAGCGACCGGCTCTATCAGGGGATCCCTATATCAGATATCAAAAGGTACTGGGGTGCTATATGTCATTGAAGATATCGGAGGATCCGTTGTCTTTCTGATGCGGTATGGAAGAAGAAATTTATTATTAATTTTGTATTATTATTTAGAGATAAATGTTGAGTTATTAATGAAATTATTTAGTAGGATATTATAGTAGTAGCTCTTCATTAGGAGAGTTTTAATTGTAGTAGTAGATTTCAATTAGTAGAGTTTATTATAGTAGTGGATTTTAGTTAGGAGATTATTTCCTTTCTAGATTAGGGTTTTTACTTAGTCCCCAAGTATTGTGTTTTCTATTTAAGCATGGTAATACTTCATTATTTTTAGATTATTGAATGAATTGATTTGAGATTAAAATTGTGTGTTTTTGTGTGTTTCTTTACCGATTCAGGCATACTTTATTCCTTCTTCCTACCCCATCCTACATCACTTTCCTTTTATTTTTACTCTCTCTCTCTCTCTCTCTCTCTCTCTTAATAAACTTCTTCTCTAATGGTAATTGGAAAAGAGTAAAAAACTAACCAACATGGTAACTCTAATTTAATCCCTATGTTTTGAACAGTATTTACTTTGATTATTCTTCTTTCTTTTAATTTAATTTGGATTTGAGTTCACTCATAAAGTAAAATAATATTTTGGTTTGTATTTAACTGGATATGAAACACCATATGGTTATATCAACTGCATTTAGCTGCAACTACGGTTTTGATTTTATTGCAATTAAACAGTAAATGTAATTATTTAACCTATGAAACACCATATGGTTATAACAACTGCATATAGCTGCAACTACGGTTATTGATTTGGTTGCAATTATGAGTTCTAGTAAATGCAATTTGCGGTTATGGTTGTGGTCGTACCCAATAGCCATACCTAACAGAACCACTCTTATTCTAATCAGGGAGCTGTGGAAGATGCAGTCTCTTTATTTGGGGATTGGTTGAAGGCAGGGGGTTAAACACGCTAGTGAGTATCTTATTCTTAGTCTCTTAATTTAAGCGACCACCATGCCAGCAGACAGACAGACATTTATATGAGAGTTGCGATGAGCTGTGGTCATTTTTGGCATCTGACTTAGAGCCGAGTGAGTTAAAAAATTAAGCTAAACTAGGATCGTTTAACCGTAGGATGTCAGTGATGTTGAATCTTGAACATTAAAGGATTGTCTCAGGATCGGCATAAATTAGTTTCTGAAAGGGATTTTTTGAGCACCCACTAGTGCTTGTATACCATAAGTGTCAATATAATTAAACCGTCTTTTAACCGGTCATGAAAATGAAGGTCAATTGTATGAGAATATATTTTGCACATAGTTTACTTGATACTGTACAAAGCTGTACAAAACTAATAACTTTATAACTTTATTTAATACTTGGGTTGCTTATTTGTATTTGATATGAAACTCAATGATTGAATATGATTCAATTTGTACACATGCATAAAATTATTATGGCTGTGTTATTCCTTGGAAGCATTCATCTCCTCTTTATGATGGCTGAATTATGATTATACATAAAAATGAAATGGTATATGTATGTGTTGTCATGTATGTATTATTTTAGTGGAACTTTGGTACAAATATTCAGTAATTGCTGCATCATTTGAGCAAGACAGACATATACTTCGTTGATTAAACAACTTGAGGAAACACCTCTCCTTCATTTTCCTCATTTCTACATAAAAGGAACAAGAGCAAAACCCATCCCAAATGTAGTGGGGTGCCAGTAGGCTTATAGCTTATATGTGAAACATGTATTGTTTTTTGAACTTGTCAGTTGATTCTATGCACCACAAACACTTTGTACAAATATATCTACTTTTCAGTTAATTCAAATATTGTCCTGCAACAGTCTGGGAATGCCAAAGACTCCCTGGCGAATCGCCAGAAACTGAAGGGAGATTTTTCAACATACTTCCGACAGACATGCAGCAGCTTCTGCTTATGAACCCCCAAAGGGCAGCATTGTTGCAAGGATGGGGTGAAGTTGTAGGTGGTGTTATTTCTTCCACTTCACCTAGATGGCATTCAGGATGTGGATAGAAATCAGGTGGCATTTTTTCTGAAGTATCCGCCCTTTGCTGCTCCTAAAGGACATGGAGACATCGAAGCTTGCAGCATTTCATAGCCTAACGTATTACGTGTTCAAATCCAGAGGGCTAATCTGATTTTGACTATAGTTGTCCCTATAGGTCAGTAACTTTCTTTCTTGTGATTTAATTTCAATGTTAACCAGTTTAGTCTTGTCAATTAATTTGTTTTATCAATTTTCCTCTAGATAATGCAAGTGAAAAAAATTACCAGCATATATTGAATAGCTAATACATTGTAGCAATCTTGAGGGAGAATCATTTAAAAAACTCGGAGGAAAATTACTTGTTGTTGGATTATATTTCAAACTGAAGTGTGAAGTGATCCGAAGCAGCTGATTTTAAAGACATGCCTCTTATTTTTCAAGGGTTATACTTTTCATGGGTTCTAGAATAGAAAATTTGTACCCATTTTGTTGCGTTGGGCGAAATTACGTCTTGTTAGGTGAAATCGTATCGTATGTTAGGCAGTTTATGGCGTCAAAGACTCAAAGCTATATTATATTCCTCCGTCCCACGATAAAAAGTTTTTTATTACTATTTTGAGTAGACGACGTTAAATGTCCATTTTCTTTTAATAACCAAACTTTTACATCTAAACTATTATACCCATAACGTTAAATATCTCATCTTTTTTTATTCTACTTCTCTCTATATTTAATGAGTTATTATATAATGATTTTGTTATTTTATTCATAAAAAAAAGTCATCGTAACTTTTATCCCGATTTTATAAGTACTCATTATAATATTATCCATTTAATTAATTGTAAGATCTAATTTCAATGTCGATACCCATTTAACGTGTAAGATCTTTAATTTCATATTAACAAAATTGTTACCTTAAACACAACTGTTTGCAACAAGAATCATTTAAAAAGTCAAGGATATAACTTATTTTGTATAATTATAACTTTCTGCCTTGTGTTTGTTACAAAAGAAGTGCAAATTTGTTTAGGAAAAATGAAAAGAAAAGGTGACAAATCATAATTACAATTCAAGAAGAAAAAAGGGAGGCGCATTTTAGCATCAACTAAAGAAGGGAAAATGGCCACGTCAAGAGAGAGAAATCTGAGTATGAGAAACTCCCAAGACAAATAATTCTCCGGGCCTGATATTTTTATTCCTCACTCAAACACAAATCACAAATGATTGCAACCAACTTTTTCTTATCTTTATGGCTTCAATCTCTAATTATTATTATTTTTTCTTTCTAAATTTTAATTTTCTAAACCCATTAAAATTTCCTAAAAAAGGTGTGGACATATATATATATTGGATAAATAGTGCATAAATGGTCAATTTTAAAATTAAAAATTGTTATAAATAACATATTTGAATGTAATTTAAACAAATTTAAAATTTTGATAAATAATGAAAAAAAATTAAATGAACTCTCCTTCTAAACAGAGGGAAAAATACATAATACTTTTAGGAAACTGATAAATTCACAACAAAAAATGATATTTTCACTTGAAAATCGTTGTTATAGATCCTATAGCGACTGTTTCACCGTTGCTATATATTTATAGCGACACTTTTTAAAAAGTGTTGTGAAAATATCAATTTCCTTTTTTAAAAGGGAAAATCAAAATTATCCTCATCAAATTTGTCCTTAGAGAGGTCACTCGAGTTTATATAATGAATTTTTAAAGTCTAATTTAACTGATTTAATTTAACTGAAATTAATTTTACCAATTAACTCACTAAATAATTCTCTTTTACTATGAAAATTAATATATCGGGTTTTGCTTTTACCTATGTATGGTTTTGTTTCTCATCGTCTGAAAACAACTTTGACTTTAAAATTTTGGTATCATATTTCATTTTCGGATAGAATAAGTATTTTCTCAACTCTATTATACGTATAATTTGACTCTTTTTAATCAATGAATTTTTAAAAAGTGAAATTTTCTAACATATTCCGGTTAGTTTTAATCATTTTACACAAACTATGATCATTAATTTAATTACCTTAAAAAGAAAAAGAATGAAAAAAATATTAAAGATAAAATAGGAATTGATAATGAGCGGAAAAAAGAAAAGAAAAGGAAAGTTTTATCGAGTTTTACGATAATTGTCTTTATTTTAAAAAGGTAAATAAAATTTACGAAGAGTCGCTTAATAAGAATGTGTAATTAAATAGATTTTTTTTTACAAAAATAAGGCACTCAAATGCATATTATACTATCAAAAAATCATTTGACTCCTATATTTTAAAAACAAATTTAAGATCAATTTAGTCTAATAAATTTAGACTTTTAGAATGGAGGGAATAAATTTAGTATTATTCATTATGAAAGATGACAATTCATCCCATTCCTTCAAAGTGGTCCAATTCCATTAATGCAATTGTTTTGATACCTTTTTTTTTTTATTATCCTACACTCCTTTTCGCCCTCCCCAACTCTTATCTAATCCTACGCACCATTCTCTTCCTCCCCACTTGACAGTTAACACAAACAAATTAATAATTTCAACCAAAAATTAAAGAAAACTTGTAACAAAAATCAAGAAACAAGAACAAGAGCAAGAGCATGAGCATGGCAGCTCAAAATTCAGAAATATGGAGCCGAGAAGAAGAGAAATCCTTTGAAAACGCAATTGCCATGCATTGGATTGAGGACTGTAAAGAGCAGCAATGGGAAAAAATGGGTTCAATGGTTCCTACAAAATCCATTCAACAACTCCAACAACACTACCAATTACTAGTTGAAGATGTAAATGCTATTGAGGCCGGACTTATTCCACTCCCCAACTACCTTGGAGATGATCAGGCTGCTGCTGCTGCAGCAGCATCCTCATCGTCTACCTACCGCTCCCTAACAAACACCACCAACACTAAGAGCTCCAGTTCTATTTACGACTCAACTGCTCCGGGAAACAAAGCAAGTTCAAGGGCTGAGCAAGAACGGCGAAAAGGGATTCCATGGACTGAAGAAGAGCACAGGCATGACTCATTCCATTTTATTCTTTTTTCCATTCCATTCCCTTGTCTATTCTATTCGTTACTTTATAATTTCTTTTATAAGTTTATAATTCATACACGGATTCCGGTTTTATAACTACTATGAACCATATAAAAGATGGATATACAAGGAATTGAAGTATGTAAGATTGTTCAATTTGATTATGGATTATTGTGGAAGATGAAGCCAAGTGTTTGATATTTTTTGTTTTGTTTTGGGCAGGTTGTTTTTGCTTGGTTTGGACAAGTTTGGGAAGGGGGATTGGAGAAGTATTTCAAGAAACTATGTTATTTCCAGGACACCAACACAAGTAGCTAGCCATGCCCAAAAATACTTCATTAGATTAAACTCAATGAACAGGGACAGAAGGAGGACTAGTATTCATGACATTACAAGTGTCAACAATGGAGATGTTGCTTCCAACCATGTGCCTATTACTGGCCAGCAGCCTAGTGCAGTAGACCCGTCAAACGCTGCCGCGCTAGGCCCGCCTTTGCAGCACCGGGGACAGCCGGGAATGCCCGGTTTAGGGGTGTATGGTGCACCGGTAGGGCATCCGGTGGCTGCCGGTCCCGACCACAGTCACATTGGTTCAGCAGTTGGAACTCCTGTCATGCTTCCTCCTCCCGGACATCATCACCCTTATGTTCTTCCTGTTGCATATCCTATGGCACCACCGCCGGCAATGCACCAATAACGGCAGCTCCGCCATCTCTTTCTGTCTCTCCCTTTCAATCCCTTTCACATATGTAATAATTTGGGTTCATAATTTGTCAATGAGCATTTCACACGGAATGGATTGTGATAGGTTCAACTCCAAGCCGCAGGGCCATGTTGTCCTAATCAGGTGTTAATGAACACTTGAAATTTGAGGCCGTGCTGATGTTATTCAGAGATTCCTCGACAGATTTTTTTTCTTTTCTCCCCCTCTATTCTGCTCAGTAACTAACGAGTCTTCTCAATTCTTATTGCGAGCTAGTAAAAACAATAGCATATTCTATAAATTAGTACAAATACAAGAGTATCTGATTTATGTGTCTGCGACTTCTTTTGGTCGTGATACAATATTTTCTGATAACTAATTGATACAAAACTTCTTGGGGAGAAAATCAGGACATGTACAATGTGTTGTTTTTTTTTTTTTTTTGGGCAAAACAAACTAACCCCTTTGAACAAGAAGAATTCAATTGACAAAAGGCCAGGAAACAACCATTTTGGGTACTAGCTAATATTAGATAAACTTGTGCTCTAGCTAATATTTACACATAATTTAATGCAAGATTGTGACTGCAAACAAACCATTTAAGACGATTGTTAAAATATCCATAGCTCAAAAACATCATCCCCACCACATGCTCAGAAAGTTATGGCTGATGTTTTTTGAATACGAATTATTGCTATTGGGGGAATCTTATAGTTAGCATATCTTCAACTTTTCTGTATCTGGTTTAAGGAAAGTCAAAACTTCAGCATTTGTCAAGTATTTGATGCAAAAGAAAATATCCTGAGATTCTACAGTTTCTATAACCGAGCTTGTTAACGCCAAGATCACCTAAAAGCGCATTCCCAATCCTCAAGACAGAAATTGATCAAGACTGAAAACTTGACGGCTTGGCGGCGTGGGGATAAATTTCCATGGTGAAAATTAAGATGCTCTAACACCTTAACAATGGAGGTTTTTTTATTCTAATGTTGGTCATGAAATTTGCACGTACATTTTTCATATAGTGCTCTGTACTTTTATATTAGTCTCACTGCCTTGCATGCAACCCACCTCATGTGACCTCATCTAATCGCATGCAATCCATATCAAATCACTGTTCCCCATCAGGATTATGCAAAATCCTCATTAATTAAGGTGTTGGATCCATAGTCCAACACCTGTCCAAATAAACATGGCCTAACAGAGCTAAAAGTTACAGAACAGAAAAGGATGTGCAGAAAGAAGCATAACATCCCTTTGATTTCTTGACATCCTTAAGTTTAGGCTTTAGCATCCCTTTGGTTTTGATACAAAAGCCTTTTTCGGCCCCATTTCCACCATACTGCTACCATAGCTCGTCGCCTCCCTTTCATCTTTTCTTTTGCAATTAAGATCAGAATAACATTTTGTACGAGTCATGAAACAATATCAGAATTAGTGTAGTAGTCTGCACACAAAGACTTTTGATCAGATAAGCCGTTTGCAATCCCCTAATAATTATAAACTCATGATCAATTTGCCATTGTACAGATGCAGGAATAGTCACAAACTTGTAAACACTTGCTTTCTAAGGAAAGAATAAAAATGCTAAATATAAATCCAAGTAGAGCAAAACTATCAACAATGGCGGAAGATTGTGCGTTTGGCCCTACTTCGTTGAGAGCAGGAGATCATTAATTTAACGAAAGCAGATATTTCCGATGAGGCTTGAAAGCTAGTTGATGCTAGAATTTTATATCATATGCTTGATTCCATGGACAGTGAGATTGTTGATTTAGTTACTCATATTGACACAGTTAAAAGAATCATGGGAATATTTGGAGGTTTTGTACTCGGGACAAAATAATCTGCTCCTATTTTCAAGCACACAAAAGACCTCTAATGGCTTATAGAAAATACTTTTTAATCTTGCCCTAGTGTGTTGTCTCATTCTAAAGATCAACACTATCTCTATATATACAAGTGTAACATACATATATATTAAACAAGTATTAATATTGCTAATTATGTAATTCATTTGTAACTCCCAAATGAATTACCCTAATTACAATATATTTAACTCTTACTTAATCACGTAGATGTAGTGGCCGAACTGGGAGTAGTATAACAATAACAAAAAGTCAGCCTTACACAATGCCTTCCTAGATGGTTGAACTTCCACACCCCATCATTCTCGTACTCCATCTGTCCCTAATTATTTGACATTTTAGAATTTTTCATTTATCCCTAATTATTTGACGTTTGTTCAAATTTAGGAGAATTAATGACAATTTTTCCAAAATTACTCCTCATTACTCTTTCTATTTTTTTGATACTTTAAACTCTCTCTTTCTCTCTCCTTATCCCAACAAAACTCTTCTTATCTCAACAAAACTCTATTTATCCCAACAAAAGATTTAAGGGTATTATAGACAATTGAGTACTCCCTCCGTTCCTTAATATAAGATCGTTTTAGAGTTGTGCACAAGTATTAAGGTAATGATTGTATAACATTAACTATAATATCAATTGTTATATTGTCCTTGTATTGGAAGAAGAATTTGTTATTTATTGGACAAAAATTAGTGAGAGAACCAAAGTTACATTTAATACTTGGGGTAATATTGGAAACTAAACAATTAATGCTTACTTGAAATTCTCAAACGACTTATATTAAGGAACAAAAATATTTCTCTAAAACGACCTATATTAAGGAACGGAGGAAGTACTATATTTAATGTTTTCCATTCATTATCTTAATTCTTAATTCTTGTGTCCACTTCTAAAACGTTAAATAATTAAGGACGGAGGGAGTACTATTTACTACATTCCTAAAAGATTGTCGTTTAAGGTTTTGACACATGGATTAAGAAAGTATCATTTACCAAATAAAATTTGTTTGAAATTCCATCACTACAATTTTATGGTAAGTTAAAAACTATTAATACAAGGGAGAAAATTTCTTGGGACAATGAGAGAAGGTAGGGGTAATATAGGAAAGTAAATAATTTATTTTCTTTGAAAGTTGTAAACGACAAACTTTTTAAAATAATTTTTTTTTTTTAAAACAACATTTTTTTAGGAACGAAGGGAGTATTTATTTAGTGCCTTCAATAATTATGTTTAGTGCCTTCACCCCAAATATAGTTTTCAAAAAAGTTAATTATTAAATTGATTATAATATTTTCAAAATTATGTTAATTTTATTTAGTTCTAATAAGTAATAAAGAATAATATAGTATCTAATCTACTCTTGGTCTGCAACAACTGAAATTAGGGACTGTGATATTTGTAACATTAAACGTGATAAATCAGTGTAAATATAAAATTTAAATATATATGTAGAGTACATATAATACATTTGTTTTTACATAATTCACCGAATTATATATCCCTTTTAGCACTGCACTAAACTAGTTTAAGAAAGTCGAAAATACCCGACATTAAATTTTAACAAAAATTTAAGTAGAAGATTTTTATAGAAAAAATTGAGTGTAGAAGAATTTTTATTTAATTTTTAATTTTACTAATTCTTATTGTGCTCTATTACCTCAAAATTATAGATATATTATTAATTTATTAAAAATTTAAATATATTTTTAATTTATATTATAAAATTACGTGAAATTAATAATATGTCTTTTATCATCACTAATATAAAATATTATTTTTATTTAGTTTTGAGATCTATTCTTCGAAAAGAAAGTTTCAAAGAAATATTCCAAGAAATATTTGCTAAACTTTGTATTGTTTAAATTCAGTCTGAAATATTCCAAGAAATATTAAAAGAGAACTTGAGAAAAAAAAAAAATCAAACATGGAAAAATCAACAACAACCTAGAAAACTGAGTAGCACGGCAGTTTATTTGTTGTTTCATTTAAAATATAGGATCAAATTTTATTTATTTGTTTCATTCAAAATATAGGATCAAGTTTAATTTCTTAAAGTCAATTTTGAGTTATTTTTAAATTTAAATATATTTAATTTGTTTAAATTTTAGAAACAATAAATCTTATAATTACTTGCTATATTTTAGTAGTTTACAATTTTTATAACTGTATTATCTAAAATTAAATTAACTCAGATTAATTTTGAATTTAGAAATATATCAAATTAATTTTAAATAGTGAATATTGATTATATTCGAGAAAGAAGAAAATATTATGTATTTCTTTTTATCTAAAATACTAAATTGCAAAGGACCATTTCATATTAGTATATTATTAGTTCTCAAAACTATATAGTGTAAGCCACGATCACTTCATCAAGTTGGCAGGGGTAGAAGACTTAATCTGAATGGCTGAATCGGTAAGATGGACGAGCTGAATGATTAAGTCAGATTTTTTGAGTTGAATGGCTGAATGAACAGCTGAATGAAGTAAAAAAAATTAAAAATTAAAAAAAATTAAAAAAAATATTAACTATTATATTAAGTAATATTAAATACATTTACAACAATTTTGAATTTTTTCAGAAGGGTAAAATAATAAAATTTTGTCATTCAGATGTTTCAGACATGTCAATTATCAAACAGCTTTTTTCATTCAGATTCAGATTCAGTTCATTCAGATTCAGATTAAGATTCAAATTCATTCAATTTTTATCAAACACCCCCTTAGAGAGCCACTTATGTAAGACCCCAACTTATTATAAATAAAATTAATTTTTCCTCTATTCATTATTCTAAATTAATAAGGGTTAATTTGATATAATGCTTTGGTTATGGGTGAATTGTGCAAATTTTACAAAATAAGCAAGTGGTTATAAAATATTTATTTCTGTCGGGGAATATTCGTTTGGTCGTGGAATATTCTTTTTGTCGAAAATCTCCGCATTTACCTGTAGTAGATCATTTGTGGGCCCCATAACTAAAAACAATTGGATGAAAGAAAACGACAAAGATCGAGTTTTATAAATAACTACAGTAAATTATTACCGTTAGAATTTATTGGAGTACACGTGGTTAAAATACAAGAATAATATGCGTGGTTGCACAAGAGAAGACACCAGATTACATTGCGATTGTTGAATTATTGATTCGTGCGTGAAAGGCACTACTCAATAATTGCTACGGTGAGTTCTTGTTCAATATTTTATTTTATCGATTCAATAATTGTTCTTTATGCATAATTTTCCATTATCGATCAATAATTTATATTATTTGAATAATATTATTAGATAACATTATCGACAATGTCTAGAAAGTTCACGAGGAGAGGTTAGGTCATCTAATTGCTTGGCGTCGAAGAAGAGAAATCCTTATTAGAAAGCCCTTCTTTCTTTAGGAATGTAGTTATTGTCATAATTGTGATTCTGTAATATTATTTGTGAATAATTAATTATTGATTTATATGATAAAAAAATATTCACTTGATGTGGATATAAATGATGCATTTATTTATTTATGTGGTTATAATTGAAGGAATTAATGCTAAGGTGTTTTATCAGTATTTTATCGGACTGGAAGTATTAAAAATCATCCGTTTGTAGATTTTAGATATTTTCGGTTTGGAATTTGGAAAAACTCAAAGCTACAAAGTTGTAGAAAATTCAATTTCAGGCAGAATAGACATAAAATTCGTATTTTTCTGATAAACGGTCTATTTTCTATGAATTGTTGAAGTTTCAAAAAATAAAATGATTTTTATTATTTTATGGGTGGGACCCACTCTTGTTTGAACATGTGGGCTGCTTCTTTTTCTTCCAAGTTGGGTGCTAGAATTTTCAAGATGGGTGGCGTAGGATTTTTGTGTAAAAATAATATATTTTATTATTTTAGTCTCCTATGACGTTCTAACATTTTCCTATAAATAGATGGCTAAGTTAGAATTGAAAATCACACCAGAAACAAGTTTTCTCTCTTTCTCTCTCTATATTATCGAGCGTATTCTTGTAAGTATACTTTGAGTGTTCTTTATCTGGTGCAAGTTTCTCAAAGACTATATCCTAAATTCAATGTAAGACGATTATTTTGAGGTAAGGGATGTTATTTTCTTCTTAAATGATATTATTTTCTTCAATATCATTATGCCGAAGTATTGATAAACTTTTTAATCAAATTTAGATCTTTTTGTGTCGGGGTTACTATTCACGTATACGGCACTATTCACCGAAAAATAAAATTTCTTCTTTTTGTCCAAGATGTCTATTTTGGCTACTATCTTTGATTGTATCCATGTTTTGATCGTTATTTTTGAATTCTGCTTCAAAATTGGTTATTATGAAGTATTAGTGATCTTGGATAAACTGTTATACGAATCCCTAATATTTATCCTTTTATCTCACTGGATTCGTTCTCTGAAGTGTTTTTCATCATCCTCAGTCCTTAATGATGATATTATTGAATATCTTTGGCCTGTAGTGCAAAGATGAATGATTAATTGATGAATATCTTTGGCCCGTTGTGCAAAGATGAGCAGTGTTGAGATGAACACGACCAACCGTAGTAATATTGAATGAATATCTTTGGCCCAGTAGTGCAAAGATGACTATTTGATAAAAGATGTATATTGATTGTTGTGCGTGGATAAAATATTGATGATGGGTTTTAAATCTTAGAAGATAGTAGAACTCATTCTCTACGTGACTCTTCTAATGGATTGTTGTTTCCACGCATTTGTTGATCTAAAACTTGTTGTACATTATATTCTATCAGATTTTTCCCTGTTGAGGACTAATGATAATTTGTTGTATATTATCTTAGTCATAATATTCTTTACTGGGCTAGTTGAGCTCACCCTTTTTACTTTTTGTTTCATTTTTCTTCCCAGGAGGTGAGAACATAGCAGGATCGAGTCGGGCTATGTAGTAATGGTTCTAGAAAGATGTTTTAGCAGTTCTCACTATTTCTGTAAAATAGTGTTTGAATAATTATAATGAGGAATCATTTGGGTGTGGATATTATCTAGATGACAATATTTTTATTTTAACTCATAGTATGTATTGTCATATTTCACACGACATTTGTATTATTGAAGTTGTAGTTTGCTTTATGTACCATGTATTTGGCGACTCAGAATGGGTGTTGTATACCTATTTTGGGGCGTCACAATTGGTATCAAAGCTTAGGGATATGGTCTCTGGCGGAGATCGGGAAATAGAACTAGGAAGTGAGAGATGAGTAAATCCTTCGCTAGTGTGTCCTATCTAAGCTTATTTGTTGGTCGGTCATAATATAGAGATATTATGTGATATGTTAAATTGTTTAATTAACCCTTGTTTTATGGCAAGATTTTTAGAATGGTCACGAGAACGTTAACAATGGAGTTTATGAGACGTGGAACAACCTTTAGTCACAAACCAGAGAACGTGCAACAGAAGACAATATTCCTCCCGTAAACAACACTACCAAGCAAACGATGAATGATGGAATGTTTAGGAGCTTTTTGCGGTTTATGCAAAATCGATTTAGAAAAGCGCAACTCGTGTACAAAATACGGGTGGAAGTGATGGCAACGCTGCGGCCCATCACACCAAGCAATTCAAGGAGTTGGGACCACCAGATTGGGAACGCCTGATCCGATTAAAGGCGGAAACATGGGTCAAGCAAATTACCAAGATATTCGATGTCTTGGGATGCACGGAGGAGCGAAGGTTCCATTCGCCACCTTTATGTTCTCATGGAGGCGGATTCTCGGGTGGAAATCAGGAAGAAACCCACCCACCACCGCACTCAACATGTCTTGGGAAAGATTTCAGAATCGTTCAATGACAAGTACTTTCCGTAAAGTATTCATCATATGAAGGAGGTAGAGTTTATTAGACTTGAATGTAACAACACGACGGTGTCTCAAAGACGAGGTGAAGTTCGCGGAGTTATCCGTGTTTGCACCTCATTTGGTAGAAAATGAGGAACGTGATGACGCGGATGTTTCGGGAGTCCGAAACCCAGATTCGTCAATACCTTATCTCTCATAAATTTTTTCCAGATTCGGATGTTGTCAATGAGGCTCGATTATTAGAGCGAGATAGTGAGTATACTCAACCGAGGGACCACAACCAGGGTCATACCGGTGACAGTAGTCATCAGAGTGATGATAACCAGCGAGGATGGAAAAATATGGACAAAGGCGGTAACCACTCAGGTGGTAATCGTGGCCATGATAATAGGAGAGGTGACTCAAGTGGAAATTTCAGAAAGAGAAGATTCAACAATGACGGAAAGACATCAGCAGCAGTACCAGTACCAACAATAAATTCTAGGGGAGGAGAACGACCGCCAGTTAGATGTTAGAAATGCGGGAAAGAGGGACATATCAGCCCAAATTGTCCACAACAATCCAAGGTATGTTACAACTATGGAAAAGAAGGTCACATATCTCGGGATTGTTCTGTAGCAAAACCAAGTTCAGTGGGTATGGTGACTCCAAGGGCTGTCCCGGATAAGTCAAATTCAGCGGTTCCTGGAAGAGCATTTGTTGTGACTGGGCAAAGCATGAGGAACCCGAACAAAGTGATCACGGGTAAGCTAATCTTGAACTCTTACGAAGTTTATACCTTACTAGATACCTTCTGGATTCTACCCATTCTTTATCTCTCCCCGCTTGTGCTCAACGCTTAAACTTGACTCAAGAAATTGGACTTTGACTTATCTCGTTGAAACTCCGCTGGGTGAAACCTTCGTTACATCTACGCTTTATAAATCTTGCATGATCCAAGTTGGCACTATCACATTACCTGTTGATCTTATCTCTTTAAAGATACTTGCTTTTGATGTGATTTTAGGAATTGATTGGTTAACCACTCATCATGCCAAAATTGATTGTTTTCGTAAGGTTGTTAGTTTTCATATTCCTAACCAACCTATCATACGAATTCAAACTACTAAACCACTAAAATCAGTCACTGTCATATCAAGCCACAAAGCTATTCGTTTATTAAAAAACGGATGTCAAGCTTTCTTAGCCCATGTCATGGATTTGAATAAAGACAAGTCGAATTTGAATAATATTTCTGTGGTTAGAGAATTTCCTGATGTATTTCTTGAAGAGCTTCCCGGTCTACCCCTAGAACGTGATGTTGAATTCTTTATTGATCTTGAACCGGGTACAAAATCCATTTCTAAAACCCCATATCGAATGGCTCCTATTGAACTTCGTGAGTTAAAAAAAGTCCAACTACTGAGAATTGTTAGACATCGGTTTCATTCGTCCCTAAGACATCTCCTCGGGGTGCTCCTGCTTTTATTCAGAAAGAAGAAAGACGGAGTATGCGACTTTAGATTGACTACTGAGAATTGAACCATGTCACCATCAAGAATAGTATATCCGCTACCTCTCATTGATGACCTGTCACCGATTGCAAGGAGCACAATTCTTTTCAAAGATCGATCTTCGCTTCGGATATCATCACCAAGATTAAAATCGAGGATATTCCAAAGGCGCGCTTTCGAAACTCAATACGGGCATTATGAATTCTTAGTCATGTCTTTTGGATCGACTAATGCTCCTGCCGCTTTCATGGATATGATGAATCGAGTATTCAAGGAATATTTGGATCGATTCGTTGTTGTCTTTATTGATGACATCCTCATCTATTCCAAAAGCCGTGAAGATCATGAGCACCATTTGAAGTCGATACTTGAAAGGCTTCGTGAAAACAAGCTTTATGCCAAGTCAAGAAATGCGAGTTCGGCTTGAGGAAGTAGCATTCCTTGGGCACGCGTCTTTGTCAAACATGGAGTATCTGTTAACCCGACGAAGATCAAGCAATACAAAGTTGGGAACAACCAAAGTCGAAGAATCAAGAAACGCAGCTTTTCTCGACTTAGCTAGTTATTATCGGAGATTCGTGGAAGGATTTTCTCGAATCGCTACTCCGTTAACTCAGCTGACTCGGAAAGATACAAAATTCGTATAGAGCGAAGAATGCAAGAAGAATTTCCAAGAGCTTAAGAGGAGACTCATTTCGGCACCTTTTCTGGCAGTACAATCTGGTACGGATGGATTTGTTATCTACAACGATGCTTCTGGCAAAGGGTTAGGATGTGTTCTCATGCAACATGGGAAAGTCATAGCCTATGCCTCACGACAACTCAAAGAATATGAGAGGAATTATCCTACTCATGATCTGGAGTTGGCGGCAGTCGTATTCGCGTTGAAAATTTGGAGACACTACTTGTATGGAGAGAAAGTGGAGATTTATACGGACCATAAAAGCCTCAAATATTTCTTCACCCAAAGAGAAATCAATATGCGGCAACGACGATGGCTTGAGCTGTTGAAAGATTACGATCACACTATTCAATATCATCTTGGAAAAGCAAACGTAGTAGCTGACGCATTGAGTAGAAGATCATATGCAAGTACGAATGCGATATTGTCAACGCAAAGGCCCATTTAACATTACTTACACAGGATAGAGGTAGAATTAAAGACTCCAGGGACCTACATGATGATGGCGAATATACGAGTAGAACCGACTTTAATCGATAAAGTTAAAACTGCTCAAGTTACGGACCTGGGACTGATGCATATGAAGAAGAAAGTGTAAGAATGAGCTATTCTAGAAGCAAGAATCGATGAAGAAGGAATATTGCGAGTCAACTCTAGACTCTGCGTTCCTAACAATTCTGACTTGAAGCATAGAATCATGATGGAGGCACACAACACCCCGTTTGCAATCCATCATGGGAGTACCAAAATGTATTATGATATTCGACATACATTTTGGTGGAACAATATGAAAAGAGAGATCACGGAGTTTATCTCGAGGTGTTTAACCTATCAATGTGTAAAGGCGGAGCATCAAGTGCCAAAGGGTCCATTGCAACCACTTGAGATTCCGGAATGGAAGTGGGAACACATTACAATGGATTTCATTACAGGTCTTCCCAAGGTTTCTCAAGGCATAGATGCGATTTGGGTTATTGTTGATAGATTAACCAAGTCTGCCCATTTCTTACTGATACGTGAGACTTATTCCCTTGAACGTCTTGCTCGTATGTACGTGAATGAAATTATGCGATTGCATGGCATGCCAGTATCCATAGTTTCGGATCGTGACCCAAGATTCACTTCAAGATTTTGGGTTAGCTTGCAGAAAGCTATGGGCACGGTTTTACGATTCAATTCAGTATACCATCCTCAAACGGACGGATAATCAGAGAGGACTATTCAAACCCTTGAAGATCTATTAAGATTCTGTGTTCTAGATTTCAAAGGAAGTTGGGATAAGTACTTGCCACTGGTAGAATTCTCCTACAACAACAGTTATCAAGCAAGTATAAGTATGGCTCCATTCGAGGCGTTGTATGGATGAAAGTGTCATTCTCCAGTATGTTGGGACGAGGTGGGAGAAGCAACGTTGTTAGGACCAGAATTAGTACGTATGACTACAGAAAAGATCCAAATGATTCGACAACGTATTCAAACCTCACAAGATCGACAAAAGAGTTATGCTGATATTCATCGAAAGGACGTGGAATTTAATATTGGGGATCATGTATTGTTACGTGCTGCTCCATGGAAAGGAGTTACAAGATTTGGGAAAAGAGGAAAGCTCAATCCAAGGTTTGTTGGTCCATTTGAGATTCTTGACCGAATAGGAAACGTGGCCTATAGACTCGCATTACCTCCAAGCATGTCTCGTGTACATAATGTTTTCCATATATCTATGCTCCGTAAATATGTGAAAGACCCGAACCATATTATTGAGTTAGAACCAGACGAGATAGCCGAAGATTTAACGTACGAGGAGGTACCTGTTAAGATCTTGGATATGAAAGAACATGTCCTACGCACCAAGGTTATACCACAAGTTAAGGTTTTGTGGAGGAACCACGCTATTGAAGAAATGACCTGGGAGTTGGAATCGGAAATCAAAGCGAGGTACCTTCACCTGTTCAAAATATCAGGTACGTACGTCAATTTCGAGGATGAAATTTTATAAGGAGGGGAGGTTGTAAGACCCCAACTTATTATAAATAAAATTAAATTTTCCTCTATTCATTATTCTAAATTAATAAGGGTTAATTTGATATAATGCTTTGGTTATGGGTGAAATGTGAAAATTTTGCAAAATAAGCAAATGGTTATAAAATATTTATTTCGTTTGGGAATATTCGTTTGGTCGTGGAATATTCTTTTTTCGGGAAATCTCGCATTTACCAAGACAAATATTTATGGGCCCATATAACGGAAAAAAAGTTGGATGAAAGAAAACGACAAAGATCGAGTTTTATAAATAATTGGCAGAAATTGTTACCGCTAAGACCGCTGGGTACACGTGGTTAAAATACGATATATGCGTGGTTGCACAAGAAGACACTTGCAGATTGCATAAGATTGTTGAATTATTGATTCGCATGCGTAAGAAGGCACTACTCAATAATTGCTATGCTGAGAGTTCGCTCAATATTTTATTTTATCGATTCAATAATTGTTATCGCACAAAGATTTTCCATTATCGGATCAATAATTCATATTATTTGAATAATATTATTAGATAAAATTATTGGCAATGTCTAGAAAGTTCTCAAGGAGAGGTTAGGTCATCTAATTGCTGCACAAGAAGAGAAATCCTTATTGAAAGCCCCCTCTCCTGGAACAAAATTCTGATTGTCATAATTGTGATTTTGTAATATTATTTGTGAATAATTAATTATTGATTTATATGATAAGGAAATATTTACTTGATGTGGATATAAATGATGCATTTATTTATTTATGTGGTTATAATTGAAGGAATTAATGCTGAGGTGTTTTATCAGTATTTTGTCGGACTAGAAGTATTAAAAATCATCCGTTTGTAGATTTTAGATATTTTCGGTTTGGAATTTGGAAAAACTCAAAGCTACAAAGTTGTAGAAAATTCAATTTCAGGCAGAATAGACATAAAATTCGTATTTTTATGATAAACGGTCTATTTTCTATGAATTGTTGAAGTTTTGAAAAATAAAATGATTTTAATTAATTTATGGGTGGGACCCACTCTTGTTTGAACATGTGGGCTGCTTCTTTTTCTTCCAAGTTGGGTGCTAGAATTTTCAAGATGGGTGGCGTAGGATTTTTGTGTAAAAATAATATATTTTATTATTTTAGTCTCCTATGACGTTCTAACATTTTCCTATAAATAGATATGGCTAAGTTAAAATTGAAAATCACACCAGAAACAAGTTTTCTCTCTTTCTCTCTCTATGTTATCGAGCGTATTCTTGTAAGTATACTTTGAGTGTTGCTATACGATGCAAGTTTCTGTCAGCACTATATCCGAAATTCAGTCAGAAGTACGGTTATTTTGAGGTAAGGGATGTTATTTTCTTCTTAAATGATATTATTTTCTTCAATATCATTATGCCGAAATATTGGTAAACTTTTTAATCAAATTTGAAACTTTTTTGTGTCGGGTTACTATTCACGATATCTGACTATTCAATCTAAAAATAAAATTTCTTCTTTTTGTCCAAGATGTCTATTTTGGCTACTATCTTTGATTGTATCCATGTTTTGATCGTTATTTTTGAATTCTTCTTCAAAATTGGTTATTATGAAATATTAGTAATCTTGGATAAACTGTTATACGAATCCCTAATATTTATCCTTCTATCTCACTAGATTCGTTCTCTAAAGTGTTTTTCATCATCCTCAGTCCTTAATGATGATATTCTTCAATATCTTTGGCAGTAGTGCAAAGATGAATGATTAATTGATGAATATCTTTGGCCAGGTTGTGCAAAGATGAATGGTGTTTGAGATGAACATGACCAACCGGTGATACTGAATGAATATCTTTGGCTCAGTAGTGCAAAGATGACTATTTGATAAAAGATGTATATTGATTGTTATACTGCGGATAAAATATTGATGATGGACTTTTAAATCTTGAAGATAGTAGAACTCATTCTCTACGTGACTCTTCTAATGGATTCTTGCTTCAGTTGCATTTGTTGATCTAAAACTTGTTGTCTATTATATTCTATCGATTTTTCCTGCTGAGGACTAACGATAATTTGTTGTATATTAAACTTAGTCATAATATTCTTTTTATTGGGCTTTCTTGAGCTCACCCTTTTTCTTTTTGTTCCATTATTCTTCTCAAGAGGTGAGAAATATATCGTGATCGAGTCGGGGTATGGAGTAATGGTTCTAGAAAGATATTTTAGCGATCCTCACTATTTCGTAAAATAGTGTTTGAATAATTAATAATGAGGGACTCGACTGGGTTGTGAATATTATCAGATGACAATATTTATATTTTAATTCATTAAGATGTATTGTCGTATTTCACACGACATTTGTATTATTGAAGTTGTAGTTTGCTTTATGTACCATGTATTTGGCGACTCAGAATGAGTGTTGTATACCTATTTTGGGGGCGTCATAACTTAACTGGAAGAATCATAAACAGAAAATTAATTCTAAGCCTATTTATATGAAAAATAAATAAATATTCTATCTGTTTCAAAATATAAAACAAAAACTAATTATTGTTTAATAAAATTTATAAAAAAAAATCCAATAAATAAATTAGTATTTTTAAAGTAAGTTTATAAAAAAATGTCAAGAAACCATTTTAAAAATGAGTCCTATTATATATTGCGAAAAATTTATGTTTAATTATATGACGTATATTAATACATGAAATAAAATTGAATATATTAGTCCACTGTATTAAATAATACTACCTCCATTCCATAATAGTAGTCGTTTTAGTTTAATACACATAACTAAAAAAGTCATTTAATACTTATTATTTAATAATTAAAATTTGTATGAAATTTCATTACTACCTCCTTTATGGGAAGTTGAAAACTATTAATACTGAGGAGAAATTTTTTTATTAATAAGATAATTAAGGGTGATATAAAAAAATAAATAATTTATTTTTCTAAAAAATTGTAAATAATAAATAATTTTTTTTTTATAAAAAAAAATCAATTATTATGAAACGGTGGTATTCTCAACTAGGGGGCAAGATTTAACGTTTGAAAAAAATAATCAAACATGGGAAACATTTATAATATATATTAATCCTGACCACAAGGAAAAATAATCCGAAATATTAATACTTCCATTATTTATAATATCCGGAAAAATTATATAACAGTGAGCTAGTTGTGATAATGAAACGGCTTAAATAACACAACTACTCGTATTAAATAACACAACCATACCGGTAAATTGAATTAGGAAGTGCGAGAGACTAGAGACTCATCCCTTCATCAAAACCATTTCCCTTCAAAATTAATACTTGTAGAAACATAAGCAATGAAACACCTAAATCACGACCATTTTTTACATGTGTTTTTCATAGTCGCTATTCTACTCATTTCTTCTTCAAAACAAGTACAACTAGAAGATGAAGCAGCTGCTCTTTTGACATGGAAAGCCAGCCTCGATCACAACCGGAGCCAATCGTTGTGGTCGTGGGTTGGAAGCAGCAGCCCTTGCAATAATTGGAGTGGGATTGGTTGCAACAAAGATGGAAGTCATGTATCCCATATAAACCTCAGAAATTACGGTTTAAAAGGTACGCTTCACCATCTTAATTTCTGATCCTTCCCACAACTCATAAACCTTACCCTTTCTAACAACTCACTCTATGGGACTATCCCTTACGAGATAGGGTTGCTCACAAGCCTTAGAGTCTACCACATGGCTAGGAACCAACTCAGTGGTTCCATTCCGCAAGAAATTGGAATGCTCAACTCTCTTGAGAAATTGTCTTTGCATAACAACAATCTCACAGGGTCAATCCCTTCAAGTTTGGGGAAGTTGAAATCCCTTGTTCAGCTAATCTTATTCACAAATGACCTCACTGGTTCCATTCCTCCAGAAATGAATAATCTTACATATCTAAAAGAATTTTACATATCTGACAACATGCTCACAGGTCATCTACCACAAGATATATGTCGTGGTGGATTACTTGAAGGGTTTACCGTAAATGATAATTTTTTCACAGGTTTTATCCCTAAAAGCTTGCTGAATTGTACAAGCTTAAACAGACTTAGGCTTGATGGAAACCAATTTACAGGAAATATATCAGAAGATTTTGGCATATACCCAAAGTTGGACTGTATTGATTTGAGTAATAACAGGTTTTATGGTGATTTGTCACTAAAATGGGGTTTCTGCAATAATCTTAGAACCTTAAAGATAGCCAACAATTACCTCACCGGAACGCTACCTCCCGAGTTTGGCAAATTAACTCAGTTAGGTCGACTTGATCTGTCATCAAATCATATAGTTGGTGAAATTCCCATAAATTTTGGAAACTTAATCTCAATACTTGACCTTTCGCTACAAGACAATAACCTTTCTGGTTATATTCCTCCTGAGATTGGCTTGCTGTCCAACTTATGGAATCTTAACTTTGCAAAGAATAATTTGACCGGTCCGATTCCAAAACAATTAGGCGATTGCATGAATCTTCAGAGCTTGAATTTGAGCATGAATAGTTTTCAGAAGGGTATTCCGTATGAACTAGGTAACTTGAAAAATCTAGAAAATATGGACCTTAGTCAGAACTTGTTGACGGATGTGCTAACACGGCAAATTGGAGAGCTAGGGAAACTAGTGAATTTGAATCTTTCACATAATGAGATCTCTGGTTCTATTGAATCGACTTTCCATGGAATGGTGAGTTTGACATCTATTGATATATCCTATTGTGACGCCCCCAAAATAGGTATACATCACCTATTCGAGTTGTCAATATACTAGATGTAAACAACTACAACTTTATTATTACAACAAGAAATCGTGAGTTTGAATACAAATATTATCTTCTGTACAATATCTATACTCAAATAAATCCTCATCACATTTATTGATACATTATTTTACAAAAATGGTGAGGACTACTAAACAATCCTTTCTAAAACCTTCATTCCATACCCCGACTGCACTTTCGCTATATTCTCGCCTCCCGAGAAGAAAAATGGAACAAAAAGGAAAAGGGTGAGCTCAACTAGCCCAAGAGAAGAATATTATGACTAAGATAATATCCAACAAATTACCGTTAGTCTTCAATGAGGAAAAAATCTAATAGAATACAATAGACAACAAATTTTAAATCAATATTCGCAATGAAATAATAATTCATTAGAAGAGTTAAGTAGAGAATGCAAACTACTATCTTCTATGTATGAATTTAAAAGTTCATCGCTCATCTTTTATCCTCAGAACATCAATCAATATACATCCGGAATCAAATATTCATCTTTTTGACTACTGGGCCAAAGATATTCATCACTTAATCATGTTCATCTAAACACTGCTCATTTTTGCACTACTGACCAAAGATATTCTTCAGAAATCATTCATCTTTGCACTACTGGTATAAAGATATTCAATAATATCATCATTTAAGACCGAGGATGATGAAAATATTTTTTAAAGAAACGAATCCAAAGAAACAAAATGACAAGGATTAAGGATTAAGGATTAGATACTCTGTTTTATCCATGTTCAAAAATACCTCAAAAATAATCATAGTGGTGTAAAATTCAAGAATGATCAAAACATGGATACAATCAAAGCTAGTATCCGAATAGATATTTTGGACAAAAAGAAGAAATTTTATTTTTCTATGAATAGTGGTCAGATATCGTGAATAGTGACGATATCGTGAATAAGTAACTCAGACACCAAAAGATAGAAATTCCACAAAAAACATCTTCACGCTTCATGAATAGTACTCGTGAATAAGAACTCATGAATAAGAATTAAATGAATAAGAACTCCGACATTTAAAATTTCCAAATTTGATAAAAAGTTCCAACCAATATTTCAAAGATAATGATATCAAGAAATAATATCATTTGAGAAGAAAATAACATCCCTTACCTCGAAAGATTAGTACTTCTAAATTTGGAATACATGGTATAGTCAAGGAACTTGCACTGCCTAACAATACTCAAAGTATACTCAAAATACTCACAAGAATACGCTCGATAATATAGAGAGAAAAACTTCAGCTTCTAAATTGTGATTTTCAATTCTAACCTAAGCACCCTATTTATAGGAAATTGCTTAACACCAAAGTAGAAAATTTATTAAATATTATTATATTTTCCAAAATCTCATACGCACACTTCTTCCAACTGATTTCAGCCTCTATCACATGTTACATAAGGGCCTCAAAATGAAAAATACGCTTTTGTAATTAAAATATTTTAAACTTCCAAAATCAATTATTTTGAGCTTGAAACTTCAATAATTCACAATAAATAGCCCTTTTGTCGAAAAATTCGAATCTCACGAGTTTTTATAGGAAATTCAATTCTCTACAACTTTGCGTAAGAAAGTTTTCCAAATTCCAAATGAAATTGACCAAATCCACAAACGGGCGATTTTTCAAGCTATAATCAAATTTCACCAATAAATAGGGTCCATTTACATGTTTAACATGTTTTAAACATTTATTGCAACAAAAATACTCTTCCTCCTCGTATACTCATATATCCCACATTCGTTGTAAAAATATCACCATTATTATATTATTAAAATATAATAATATATTTAAATGAATTATTTTATCGTAAAAAAAGATAAAATTTCAATTTTCAACAATTGTCACATTAAAAATTTTCTCCATCTATATCCACATAAAATTAATATTTTCCTCATCATATGAATCAATAATTAATTATTCACAAATAATATTACAGACTCACAATATTGACAACCGTGCGCTCCTGGAAAGATGGGGCTTTCCAATAAGAATTTCTCCTTACTCTACGCCAAGCAATTAGGTGACCAAACCTCTCCTTAGATGTAACTTTCTAGACATTGCCAATAATGTTATCTAATAATATTATTCAGATAATATGAATTATTGCTTCGATAATGAAAAATACCGTAGAATGACAATTATCAAAACAACAAAGAATATAAAATATCAACGCAAAGAATTATTAACTCAATAAAATAAAATACTTTGAATAAGAATTACTGTAACCATTATTGAGTAGTGCCTTCACGTAAGAATCAATAATTGGTGCAATACCGCAGCTACGCGTCTTGAACAACGCCAGACATCGTGTTTTTAACCACTGGGTATTCCAATAAGTGTTAATTGGTAATAACTACGCCTGTTATTTTTAAACAACTTATATTTGTCGTTTTCTTCATCCAATCGCTTTCCGTTATGGGGCCCACACATGGTCTACCGCAGTCGTATTTAATATTCCCCGACAGTACGAATATTCCACGACCAAACGAATATTCCCCGACAACAATGAATATTTTATAACCACTTGTTTATTTTGAAATATTTGCGTATTTTACCCATAACTATCCACATTAATCAAATCCACCCTTACTATTTCAAAATAATAAATAAAGGAAATTTCTTTTTATTTAAAAAAAATTCGGGGTCTTACACCTATAATCAGTTTGAGGGGCCTCTTCCCAACATCAAAGCTTTTCAAGAAGCTCCTTTATCTTCATTGGAACATAATAAAGACTTGTGTGGAAATGTTGCTGGTTTGAAGCTTTGTTCCAATGGAGCCAATGTTAGAAAGAGAAAAAATGTACATGTAGTGATCTCTGTCACACTCCCTCTTTTGAGCGCTCTGTTTCTGTTGTTGATATTTGGTGTCATGTATTTTTATTTTCATATGGTGCCGAAGAGCAAAACAGATGACCAAAGAGATGTTCAAAATGTAAATTTGTTCACAATATGGAGTTATGATGGGAAGATGGTGTATGAAAACATCGTTGAGGCCATAGAAAATTTCGACTCCACGTACATCATTGGCCAGGGAGGTTACGGTGTGGTGTACAAAGCTGAGCTACCAAGTGGTGAAGTTCTTGCAGAAAAAGTTTTTTCATCACAAGATGGGGGCCTAAGGAATCTAAAAAGTTTTATGAGTGAGATTCGTGTATTAACAGAAATCCGACATCGTAATATCGTGAAGCTCTACGGTTTCTGTTCGCATAGACTACACTCATTCTTGGTTTACGAGTTCCTTGAAGGGGGAAGCTTGGGTAATATATTGAGTAACAATGAAGAAGCAATGCAACTTGATTGGAAAAATAGGCTCAAAGTTGTTAGAGGTGTGGCAAATGGTTTATCATACATGCACCATGAGTGCTTGCCTCCAATAATTCACCGAGACATATCAAGTATGAATATATTGTTAGATGTTGATTTTGAGACTCACATATCTGATTTTGGTACTGCAAAGTTTTTAAATCCAGACTCATCTAATTGGAGTTCATTTGCTGGAACTTTAGGTTATGCGGCTCCAGGTACATTTCTTTGTAGCCTTGTATCGTATTTTTATACTAAAATAATAATGTGTTATCTAATGTAATTTTTTGTAAGAAAATCTCAGAAATAAGGAACTGATTTTCTCACTCAAGTTTTTGATAATAGATATGATACAACTTATTTTATAAAGAGACTGGATGGATGCTCCGGAAACTAACAATCTTAATCACTTTAAATAATAGAAATGACAAATCCACAATTTACTTCATTACTCATAGATTTTTTTTTTACAATATTAGTTTTTACTTTTGTTTTTGTTCTTTAATTATTGCAGAATTAGCCTTAACAATGGAAGTAAACGAGAAAAACGACGTCTACAGCTTTGGTGTGCTGTTACTAGAAGTGATTATGGGGAGGCATCCGAAGGATGACATCTCATATCTCTCATCATTATCTGCTTGCGGTGTACTATTGATAGACTTGTTGGACCAACGCCTCTCACCCCCTAATAATGAAGTAACCGAGGAAATGATTTTTGTTGCGAGGCTGGCATTTGCTTGTTTACATCAAAGTCCAGAATGTAGGCCTAACATAAAACAAGTTTCTGTGCAGCTAACAAAGAAGAAACCTCCACTTCAAGATTCACTGCACATGGTTACAGTCGGCCAATTGTTTGATCCCCAAGCTCAGAGATCCTGATGACTTCTACACGATGACTTGATAGTTATATCCTATATATCCAAACTTCAAATTTTCCACTCACATCCTGTTATGTTTTATTTTTATTTTCACATGTCGAATTAAAATGTTGTATTATGCTATGATAGATTTTATAAAAATCTAGCTAGGCTATAAACTGGTCTACTTATATTGGCATGTCTCAATCTTCTGGAATTCTCAGCATTGTACTTGAATGAATATATGCATGGATTGAGACTGTCATAATAAATAGCGAATAAAAACAATATTGTCCTCCATCATTATTTAAAATATAGTTCAATTTCAGCCATCATTATTTCAAACGAACATTGCATGTCCTCCAAACACAATTGGCTATAATAGATGCACAATACCTCTATTAAAAAAGAGTCATTCCTTCATTCCCCAAAACTATTTCCTTCGAGGCTATCAACATGAAAACAAACAATTATAATGAATACCTTTTTCATGTTTAGTTTCCTAATTACTTTTTATTAGTATTTTCTTGTCAAACTATTTTATTTCTACAATCTCAGTCCAATAACACAAAAAATGCAGCACTTAAAGTGAATAATACTTGAAAAATAAGTGTTCTTTGATGATTAAACATGAAAAACAATTATAATTTTGGGACTAAACGTGAAAATCAACTATAGTGACTTATAACAATAGTTATAAGACGAAATATGCAAAAAGATAAGTAAATAAATAAAAAGTAAAAAATAAAATAATAGTTAGTAGACTAAACATGAAAAACAATTATAGTTTAGTGACTAATTAAAAAAGGATTATCCCCCCAAAAAAATAGAGATTTGAAAAATTCCATTGTGCATTCTGTAGAGATAAATTTCAAAATATTCTATAGCGGAATTGTACGATCCATCCCACATTAATTCATCACCATGCAGTGTACACCTGTGGAGACTGACCCAATAAGCATGTTAGACCACCTCCTTACCTAAAAGGTTAACCTATTAGGTTGAGGCTCTACCATACTACAATCTTCACAAGTATCATATATAGCAAACGTGTCTCAGCAATTTTCTAGTCATCCTGAGTAACTCTATTTGCTCCACCCACGAGGCCTGCAAATACACCATCCTCTCGTACCCTGGAGTTGATATTTGGGCCCATCGAACCATGAGCTTTGATACCATTTTTAGCGGAATTGTACGATCCATCCCACATCAATTCATCACCATACAACGCACACCTGTCCCTGTGTAGAATTACCCAATAAGCATGTTGGACCACCTCCTTACCTAAAAGGTTAACCTATTAGGTAGTGGCTCTACCATACTTATTAACCCATCTACACTCTTAAATTTATCCAATGTAGAATTCATGTGAAATATCCTAACATATTCCATTTTGAAAATTTTCATTTAGAGATATAACTTTGTTTTCCTCTTCCCCTCTTTTCCGTTCCCCTCTTTTTTCAAGTTGAAATTTTCAAATAAAATTAAAAGAAAAAGTGCTGTTAACATTATAAATATTATAAAGTGCAGCTACAAAATGGTTGTTTACCACAGAGAAAACAGAAATTGTGCTTTCAATGACACATAAATCATGCTAATAATATAACATTAATATCTTACAACATATTCATTAATCTTTTTTTTTACAGCTCCTTTACTTCAAATTGATATGAAATACGATATTTATATATGAATATAAATAAATACTAACAGTTTGATACGAATTTTTGTTGGATAATTAGGAAGAGAATATATTTTAGGGAGGAATTAGTGAAATGTAACTTTAGAGAATATAAGAACATTTTGATTTCACTTCATTAAAATGATCCAAGTACAAGACTAGTTATAGGACTCATGTGATACTTCTAGAACCACATTAATAATTACTACATGACCACATTCATGTACATGAACCTAACTATTACATGTTTCAAGACAATTCAAATACATTCATGCATGTACTTAGATATCACCAATTCATGTACTAATATTAATTACTCCATTCGTCCCAAATTAATTGCTCAGTTTTGACTTTTTAAAGTCAAATTGACCATTTTTAAAGCTAATCTTTTTACTATTTTTGCTAAAATATAGGTGAAGAGATTATAACCAAAAGAAAGTATATACAATTTATTACTAATCCTAATTTTTATAATTTTAGAAATATATTTATATATGTTTAATTATTAATTCTAAAAATAGTCAATTTGACTTAAAAAAAGTCAAAATTGAGCAATTAATTTGGGACGGATGGAGTAAGATATTTCTTGAATAATCTAGAATATATTTGGTTTAGTTAACAAGGCCTCCCGTAAACCAAATTTATTCTTCATAATGTCGTAAAACATTTTGATCTTCCGATTCCTTCAAATGCAAGAAACTCTTTTGTCATCTCCATTGATGTATATGACACAAATGCTTGAAGTTTCCATTTGTTCTTCTTGATCTTGCTTACTAGCTTCTCACATTTTACATGCTTGTATAATTTCTTCTCCATTTCACTATTTCTGAACTCATTTTGATCAAAATACTTCTCCATATTAACCCATTCAATACCTTCCACAACTTGAGTTTCTTTTTTCTTGGTTTTTGCATTTTCGACCTTTGGTTTGCACTCTGCTTCCAACTTGGACTTTGTATATGATGTTTCTTTAGCAGTTTTTGTGACTTGAACCTTTTTGACAACCTTCTTCCTTGTAAAAGTTCTGACAGCAGCAGGATTAGATGATGTGACGTCCAATTGACTAGTAACTTCTGAGTGTGCACTCTTTTCTTCAACATCCTTATCCTCCAGCTCATTATTCAAATTTGTCTCATTCTCTTATTCCATCGCTTCACTCTCAGGTTCTTCTTTCTCAAAAGATGCTTTAATTATTGTGTCTTCAAATTCTTTATTTTCGACATGATCTATTTCTTTTGCTTCCCGACTTATGTCTTCAAAGTTCATTTCTCTTTTCTTCTTCTTCTTCAACTTCATCAATTTCTTCTTTAAGTTTCTCATCCTCTTCCAAAATCCAAGACTCTTTAGGTAACGATGAACCTTTATAATTCTTGCAAATCAATTCAAGCTCATTCCATAACTGAGATAGAGAATCAAAATTCGCAACACGCATCCAGACTTCTTAATGCTTTACTCCTTGCAAAATCTTCCTTGTTCTTTTTTCTTTCATTTCTCGAACTTTTTCTGAAATACACTTTTCTGGATTTGCAATGACATCTTGCCATAAATTGCATTCTCCAAGAAATACTCGAATCCTTATACTCCAAATTAATATTATAATTTGTGAACACTAATTTGGCACCAAACCTAGGAAACATCATTTTTTTTTATAATTTACCTCACCAAAAATGCTATCAATATGACAACCTTTGTGACGTGCTTCAACTCACAAACTTCTTCAAAACTTTTCTCAACTAGTACATTTGCTAGATTGCAATTCGGAGCTATAACGCGCACACTTTGCACTCACCCAACGAAACACTTTGATAGCACTAAGTCACCTTTCTTAGGTCGTCGATTTTACCTTAGCCACTTTAGTTTAACCTTCGAATTAACCTTAGCTCTGATACCACTTGTTGGATAATTAGGAAGAGAATATATTTTAGGGAGGAAGTGAAATGTAACTTTAGAGAATATAAGAACACTTTGATTTCACTTCATTAAAATGATCCAAGTACAAGACTATTTATAGGACTAATATGATACTTCTAGAACCACATTAATAATTACTACATGACCACATTCATGTACATGAACCTAACCATTAATGTTTCAAGACAATTCAAATACATTCATGCATGTACTTAAATATCACCAATTCATGTACTAATATTAATTAAGATATTTCTTGAATAATCTAGAATATATTTGGTTTAGTTAACAATTTTTAATTTATATTGGATAGAATATTTTATCGATGATATTTACTTGAAATTTTGTGAAATTTATTAAAGTTTTTTAAAAATAAATTTTTTAAAGTACTTGTGCACTCTTCTTACTACATTATATAAAATTCTAAAATGAAAAATTAACTCTGAAGATAAAGCTACATCGTTTTTATTAAGTGGTCATAGCCAAAGTTAGCTCAAGAATATTAGGAAAATTATACATATGGATCGACCTCTAACAAGCAAAATCTTAAAAATGCAAATGTTAAAATAGCAGTCAGTAGCAACAGATCTGATATTTAAATTAAAAGAAGAAAACCTTACTTATTGGGTATGCTACAGGAAACAAGGTCCAAAGAAGAACATGGACAACAGGAGCCAATGCTGCACCAACCATCAAACTGAATCGACAACAAATAGAGTGTGGTATAATCTGTACATAAACAAAAATTACAATTAATTCTGAACTTAACAAGGTGAGGTTAGACTATTATTGTTACAAGTATTTCATTGTATTTTCTTGGTTTTTGTCCTTTCTGAAGAATATATTGGGAAGAATCTAGTTAGACTATTTCAGTTAAACCGGAAAACGCTCAATGCATACATTTTTTTATTATGTGCTCAGGAAGATATCTTAAAAACATTATCCAGTTAGGGAACTGACCTCACCAAACAAAAGGATCAGTGTCACTGAAATAAGGATGGCACTGTACTCTGGGAGCAAATTGTGTAGTAAAATAGGAAGTGCCTGAAAACAATGAATTGCTAACGTCAAACGCTTAATTATATAGCTTTATGTCATGCGAATGATTAAAATCATCCTTTCTGCTGTTTACCTCCATTGCAGCAGTATAGCAGATTAGAAGTGTACAAAGCAGTAGATGTTGTCTCTTCAGAACAGGCAAAATCTTTGCTGAAAAGTGAAGAGAATGGTAAGAGGTTAAATATTATGTCTTGTTGCCACTCTCAGAAGTTCCCAACCAACTACTATCTTAAACATAGCTAACATGATCAAAATTTCAAAGAAGATATTTATATACATATACATTTTTAAAGGTTCTACATTCAGTTTTCAAAGATGAATTATTTTCTTTCGACTAAATTAATTTTTTTGTTCTCATTATATTCGTATTGTTCTTGTCCATACTACTATGTACAAATGTGTGTCTCTGTGTGTATATATATGTATATATATTCATTTGTACAAAAGATGCTTCATCCCTTATCATTGGATTGTAGCACACAGAGATTTCTAGTACATAGTAGCATGGTACATAAATTTCAGGGGTCAAATCCTAAATACATTAAACAAGCAAAAAAATAAGGGTTTCAACGGATATGTTAACATTCATATAAGATATTAAGAAATTAAGATGTACATCCAGCAGACCTAGAACTAGTACATTGCATAAGATACATGCATTAACATCAGCATATCAAATAAGCACTGAAGAGAAAAATCCGAAGGAATGAGTATGCAAAGAGACAAATAAAGTGATATATATGATACATACATGCACGAAGGCGATCCCTGCGCTTTCCAGACTTTCTGAGAACTTCAAGATCTACGATGCTCATAGACATGAGTCCCGGTGTGAGTTCAGACATCATTCCGGCAAATAATACTAACATGATAATCATTACGATGTATAAAAAGAAGTGTAGTACTCCACAACATTTGTAGTACTTGTGAATCTCTTTCTCTGTTGCAATTAATTCAATTACCATTTTTGTGTTTCTTTCTTTGTTAATTCATCACCTTTATCAATATAATGTTCAAAATTTGTTCAAGGAGAATAGAATTTAAATATATTGTTTGGTGCTCAAAGGTTAAGTTTAGATAAACAAGGAATTGAATATAATCCTGTTAAAAACATAAAAAGCACTACTAATAAAATTAGAGTAATAAATAATAAACAAGGAACATGTCTCTTTATTCCTCACCTTATGTTACTTGCAGAAAATGTGGTTTAGAAGGACATTTTGATACTAATTGTAATAAAATAAAAATAAAACAAGGATGGATAAAGAAAGGAGATTTGATTGCTACTAACAATATCGGACCCAAACAGATTTGGGTACCAAAATAATGAGCTACTTCTTTGTTTTGTAGGTAAGCTTAAAACAAAGGTAATATTTATAGGATTAAAATATAATTTAATTAGTGTAAGTTAACTGATGGATAGTGATCATAAAGTAATTTTAAAAAAAGATAAATGTGCTATTATTCATGCCTCTCATAATGTTCCTTTAGTAGCTAACAGGAAAGGTAATATTTATACTATTAATTTTGAAAATCAAAATGAGGATATCTGTTTAGCTGCTATTCAAGATCAAATTATATTATGGCATAGAAGGTTAGGGCATGTGCATATGAAGTTGATTAACAAGTTAGTTGCAAAGAACTTGTCAAAGGATTACCAAAGCTAAAATATGAGAAGACAAGTATTTGTAATGCATGTCACTTAGGTAAACAAGCAAGAAATTCCTTAACAAGTAAAAATTAGGTATCAACTTCTTTACCTCTTCAATTATTGCATCTTGATTTATTTGGACCTGAAAGATATGCTAGCTTAGGAAATAATCATTATTCTTTTGTTATTGTTGATGATTTTTCAAGATTTACATGAGTTTTATTTTCGAAAACTAAAGATCAAGCTTTTGCAGAATTTGAAAAGCTTATCAAGAATGTTGAAACAAAACACAACCTCAAATAATTGGTATAAGGAGTAACCACAGTGGAGAATTTAGAAAAAACTTTATACCATATTGCAGTGAGAAAGGTGTTACACATGAGTTTTCTGCACCAAGAATACCTCAACAAAATGGTGTGGTGGAACGCAAAAATCGTACTCTTCAAGAAATTAACTGCAAAAACTTTACTTCATGAAAGTAAACTGCCTAAAAGATTTTGGATAAAGGCTGTAAGTACTACATGTTACAATCTAAATTGAGTACTAATTAGACCCACCCTATTGAAAACACCATATGAGTTACTAAATAAAAGATTCCAAATATTAACTATTTTAAAGTGTTTGGTGCTAAATGTATTATTCTAAATGCTAATGGTAATCTTGGAAAATTTGATACTAAATCAACCGAATCTTATTTTCTTGGCTATCCAATGCATAGTAAAACTTATAGGGTTTATAATCTTGATAAATTTAAAGTTGAAGAATCTATGCATGTAATATTATATGTGTGACAACCCGAGAAATTAGACAATTTATTAAAATCTTAAATGATGGATTTAAGGTCAAATAATGACCTGCATGTAAAATAAGTGTATGCGTTTGATATTTTTGGGATGAAATTTTGAGGATTTCAAAATTACGTGTAGATTTCTGAATTATTCGTAATTAACTCAGATACGTGAATATGTTCTGTGTATATGGTTGTTTATGTGTTTAGAATGTGGTTAAGGGTCAAGGGTTGACCAGATAAATTATATCTGTGTAAAACCCTAATCGTATATTAAGAACGTCAACGTTCGCTTAGAAAACCCTAGCAATGGATAAGAAACCCTGTAAAACCGCTTACAAACCCCAATTTCAGCCCCGGAGTCCAAACCCCTATTCTGAAATTTAAAACCCTAGTTTGGGAATTTAAATGCTATGTATAAGGTTTAAACGTCATTAATTATAAATTATTAGGGAAAACCCTAATGAATTACTTGAAACCCTAATTGATTATTTGAAAACCCTAATACCAGATCTGGAAACTCTAATTTTAGATTCCGGTAATTTGAAACCCTAATCTAGGAACTTAACGGAGAATTTTAATGCTTAAGTGCTATAAATTATAATGTTAATTAGGGTAAAGCTTAATTAATTAGCAAACCCTAATTTTAAATTTTTAAACCCTAATTATTCCATCAGAAACCCTATTGCACAATTGTGGATTTAATTGCTATATTAGCAATATTAATTAGGGAATATTAATCCTAATTAGCAAGATTGAGCTTATGATTAGGAAATCTAAATCTAAATATAGAATCCTAATAATAATTTTGAAATATAAATTTTATATTTCGAAAACCCTAATTTGGAAATCCTAGAAAGGTGAATTATAAAAAGCTTAGGTTTTAACCCTAAGGGTTAAACCCTAAGGGTTGCATCAAATGACAATTTTAGAATTAAAATTGGAAGCAAAATGACTAGAATGCCTTTTTTGTTTTTTTTATGAAGTTGGTGTGTAGGTTTTGACTCTAGGTGAGTTGTTCACCAAAACCTAGCCCTAGCATGTGCTCTTTATTAAAAATATCAGCCAATCTTGCCACCTTGCACACTTAGATGCATTGAATCAAATAATATATAGATTAAAAGTAAGAAAAGTCTCACTTTATTTTTCAACTTGCCCAAGACCCTTTTCTCTCTCCAAAATTCGTGTATGAGAGTGAGAGTGGGTGAGAAATAAAGCAATTATCAGCTTTTAGATTTGCAAGATCAGATCATAAGGATCAGATTCAAGATCAAGTATTAGAAAGGTATAAAAACCCTAAATTTTAAAATCCTTATATAGATCTGATGTTTGATGTTGTGATTTGTTGTTTAGAAATATGTAAGAAGGTGTCATTTAGTGATCTGGGTTGTTAAATCCTAGATCCATAACATCAAAGTGCTCTAAACTAGCATTTCTTGAAATCTGTAAAAAGTTCAAAAAGTGGCCTGGCAGTCGAATGTCAGAGGCCTTAAATATTTATGTGTTAGATGTTTTGTGTGTTTTATGTTTTGGATATGTTCTATGTTATGTGGTCTTTATTCTGCAACTCGAATCTGGGTCAGTTCATGTTTGGATTGAGAGTTATTGTTGGTCAAAATCCTTTGACCGTTCACGAAATCTGGTTTCTAGGTAACCCAGAAACCCAGATTTGTCTGACAGCGTTTTTGTAGGCTTTGGATCTTGCAATGTTTTAAGTTTTTGGTTGTGTTGTTGGTTGGATTTTGGATACTGGTATATGAACTACTAATCTATGCCTTTAGATCACTCAAAACTGTAACCGAATCGTAGAAAATTTTGGTCAAAACACCGTTGACCATCTGACCGGATGAAAATTTCTGGGAAACCCAAATCTTCAAGAACAGTGTCCTGACCCCTAGTTTAACCAACCTTAATCTTTCTAGTTTTATGATGTTATTATGTTATGATGCTATATAATTGTACCCTGTCATGTGGTCTTCAAGATCGAATCTTTAGATCATTCAAACAATACATAGACCGAAAGTTACAAGGATTGAAAGGTAGTCACTTGGTCTGTTTTTCATTTCTAGAAAACCCAGAAATGAAGAACAGCCTCTGACAAGGTTTTTGAGGGTCAAGATCTCTATTATGATCTGATGTTGTATGGCCATGGAACAAGTTGGTAATTCTAGTATTACATTAGTACTTCAGTTCTAACCAAATTAGAAGCCCAAAAACGTAATGAACATGAATCTAGGACCGGTCAAACCAAGCCCCCCGATAACTGACATGAGTTTCTGGAAAAGCTCAAGAGCATCCCAAGAACACATTTAGCGACGGTTGTGTCGCCTAAAATACCTTTAGCGACAGATAAATTAGAAAATTAATTATTTTAATTAATAAATTGAAATAATTAGTTTTTAATTATTAAAAATACATAATAAATTATGAAAAATTATTTTAAAGCCTGAAAAATAGTTTTTAATTATTTTGAGTATATTTCAAAAATATTTAATATTTTTGGAATATAAATGGTATTTATTTATTTAATTATAATATTAATAAAATTATTTAAAAATGGTTTTAATTCATGAAAATCATGAAAAATTATATTATGATATTAGAAAAGATTTTAAGTTATTTTTGATGACTTTTAATATTTTGTGATGAATTTCATTAATAATTTATTAGTATTGGTAATTAATTTATTTAATAAATATATTAAATAAATTATGGAAAAATAGAATTAATGATTTAAAAATCATATAAAAATGATTTAAGTGTTATAAAATATTTTAAGTTATAAAATATAACGTTTGATATTTTGACATGAAAATATTAATATTTTAAAATTAAAAGCAATTATCGATAATGGATTTAAAGGTTTAAAATCATATAAATATGATTTTAAGGTATTAAAATATTTTGTGATATTATAATTATATTATAATATTATGTTATTATTTTCATTAATATTTAATAATAAATAAATATTAATAATAAAGGAATATTGTGGAATTTATATAATATAAATACGATATAAATGATTCAAATATCATGATAAATGGTAATAATTATCTGAAAATTATTACAAGCCTATGAAAAATAATTTGACTGATAATAAATTATCTAAGATAAGCGTTAAGTGATAAGCCAGAGTTTAATTGAGCTTAAACTCGTGAATAGTCCGACTAGACCGTCGGGATGTCAAATTTGTGTCGGTTTTAACTCGGACATAAATAGTCTGACTTGATGCTAAGTTTTATGTGCTGTATAGACTGATAGGGTTATGTGCTATGTGTTTAGGTTATTTTAAATATTGTGATGATATTATTCTAATATTGGAGATCTATATTACTAATATTAGATCTTCGGATAAAGCGATATAAATTGCGTAGCGGTAATCAACGGTTCAGGCAAGATTTACTTAACTCTACTAAGAGTTGTTTCAGTCAGATATGCTTATGGTTAATCATTGTTGATTTCCATGTAGAATTGAACTCTGTACATATTGTGTGAGATCTCGAATTTTATCAAATAAAAGTATTCTATTTTTCTATTTTAGTAAATGGTTAAATTGATAAAAGGTTAAAGTTAAGGGTGATATTTGAAAATTTTTCAAAGTAAGAAAGTTTTTATAAAATAATCGGTGATAAAAGTACAATAATACGCTTTGTTAAGAGTAGACACCAGATTGATTATTGATGCTTACGTGAGAAGTCACCCGCTTATACTCAATTATTGCTACAAAGAATTGCATTGATAATATCTCTCATATTATTGATTCAATTATTGTTACGATATCATCTCGCATAATATTTTATATTATTAAATCAATAATTGAGATGGCAAAGTTATTCATATTATTATTTGCAATATCGACAATGTCTGAAGTTATGTCAAGGAGAGGTTTGGTCACCTAATTACGCTACTAATAGGGAGAAATCCTTATTGAAAGCCCCTCTTCCTGAAAGACTCGGTTGTTAAATATTATACGTTATAATATTAATGATGAATAAGTTCGTGTTGATTAAAGATGAAATTGATAGTTCCATTGTGTTGGAATTATTAGTGTTAGTGAAAATCGACATTTATTCCGATGATAATTGATATCTGTGGGTTATATTGATAAATCGTAATTAATCGATAAATGAGCAATTAATTGCTACTAATTCACATGCTTATATAACTATTTGTTCACATGTGTGTACTATTGAATCACATTCTTGTACTATTAGGGGAGTTGGTGCAAAGATTGAAAATACTTGCACGACTAAGTTAAAAATGGAGGTATAGATGGAGGTACTAAACCGTAATTCGTATTTTCACATGATTATAACTATTGATTCACATGATTGAACTATTGATTCACATTATTTACTATTAGGGGAGGTGGTGCAAGTTTGATAATACTTGCAGGACTAAATTAAAAATGAAAGAAAAGTCGGAGGTATTGATCTTTGTAATATTTCGAGCCCCAAAATGTGCAATTATCGAAACTATATTTTCCTATAAATAAAGCTCATTCTTCCTTCATTTCTCACCAATTCACTAAAGCTATAGAGCAATTATTATAGAGAGAAAGAAGAAGCGAAGTATCTTTACTTCACTACTCCAAAGATTGCCGCCTTCTTCCTCGAGGTAAGGGTTATTATTTTTTATATTCCGAAGAGATATTATTTTTTCGTATTCGTATGAATATTATTATCGCTCAATATTCATTATATTCGCTTTAATATTCGTAAGGAATATTATTTTTGTTCAATATTCGTAAGGAATATTATTTTCGCTCAACCGTCAGTAGTAAGGGGGTTTCGCTGGGGGCGGCTTTTGGTATTTTTCCAACCCTCAAAAATTCTGGAAAAATTTGAAATGATAATTTGATCAGTTTTCTAGATTGTGTCCAAAAATGGCGATTTTTGGATGTATAGATTAGGAGTTATGAATTTTATGAGAAAAGACTATTTTAAAAGTAAACCCTTATAACTCCTTGTAGTTAACTCCAAAATTGGTGAAATTTTTATTTCGAGTACATCTACATAACAGCAGTATAATCTGTAAATTTTGGAATTTTTGGACAAAAGTTTAATTTTTGATAAATGTCTAAATATTCGGCATGTTTAGCTATATAAAAAATAGTAAATGAATTTTAAAAATTCTGAGAAAAATATATGTTCAATATGAGACTATATTCTGCTAAATTCCAGAAAAGAAAATTTGTTTGTACTAATTTGGTATTTTTCATGAAAATAGACTAGTTATGAGTAGATGAATTAAATATGTTATGTGAAGTAAAAAAAATTAGAAAATAGGATTTTATGGCTTGAGAAACCTATATAAGGTATATGCAGATTTTTGATGAGAGTTTTTGTTATTGGGGATGAATACTTATGAGTTTGGCATTTTAGGATGATTAAATGCATTAATTAGTAAAGTGTAAATAATTAAAATAAATTATTTATAAGTTTAAGAAATGATTAAAATATTGTGGTAATATTAATAATATTAGATTATGAGATTATTAAGTAATAACATTTGGATTAAGGTGTTATAAATATTGATATGAATTTTATTGTAAAACTTTATCTTTTTGTGTCGGGGTTACTATTCACGTATACGACACTATTCACGTATACGGTACTATTTATGTATATGGCACTATTAGCGTATATGACATTATTTATGTATATGGTACTATGTATGAATACGGAGTACTATTCATGAGTTACTATTCACGAATTACTATTCACTTTTGATACTATTTATTCGAAAATATATTTTTTTTCTGTCCAAATTATTTTTGGTACATGAATATTATTCTTGAATTTTACTCCACAAAGCAGTATCATGTTGACAATATTTTGGATATTTTTAAACTCTGGATAAATGTAAATTCTTTAATATTTATCCTTGATTTCGTTTGATTAATGCTTATATCATTGTCATCATCCTCATGCTTATATTGTGATGAAAGTCATCTTTGGCTTACATGCATAAATGGACTGTTGATTATTGGTTTTAAAGTTGTATATCTTTGGCTTACGTGCAAAGATGTGTTAGGGTTGTAATATTCAAGAACGCAATCAAATTGCAAAAATAATGCGGAAACGTGTAAAATCAGAGTTTTAAAATTTTACAAACCATATACCCGGATCACCCTTTATGCACAATTATTAATTATACGAAAAGATAAAGAATAAAATCATACCCTTGAAGATCCGAGCTTCCTCAGGTAAAAGTTCACCTCCAATCCTTTCGCGTTCAACTTGAATCCACTGGGTTTGGTTCCTTCCTTTGATCAACGTTAGCCACCCAAGTGTTTGGCCTCTAGAGGTGATCCACCAAGGAAGAAGAAGGATTTAAGAAGATGGGTGGTTGGCTAAACCCTAGTTTTTCTATCTCTATAGAAAGGGCGTACTCTCCAACAAATTGGAATTATTACGTATTTTGTAAAAGTCAACAACCACCTCACCCATAATAAGACTCCTCTTATTTATAGATGTGGGCAACCCACCTTAATAATTAAGGAATTGGGATTTATTTAATTAATTAAATTCTTTTAATTAATTAAGCTCCCTAATCTTATTGGGGATAATTAATTAAACTCCTTTAACTAATTTTTCTTCCTAATCCAATTAGGAATAAATGAGAGTACTTATATTAAATTAATTCCTAAACTCTTTTAGAAATTAAAATAATAATAATTGTAATAATATTAATAAGACTCCTCTTATTAATTTATATTTAATATTTCTAAAATATTAAATAATAAATATTAAGCTATTTAATTTATTCTATCACCATAGATTAAATTAAATATACATAACATATTATTACGATTATGCCATTAACTTCTTAAATAATTATTCTTCCTTTTATGGTGTGATCCTTTAGGTTCTCTGTGACGCCCCCAAAATTAGGTATACGTCACCCATCTTGGGTCGCCACTTACATGGTACATAAATTCAAATACAACTTACTAATATAACTGTCGTGTATAATACGACATAAACTGTGAGTTTAAATACAAATATTGTCTACTAGATATTATACAAACTCAAAAGGAGTCCTCATTACAACTATTATCACCCTATTTCACAAAATAGTGAGGACTACTAATGCTATCCTCTAGACCATTACTCCGTTCCCCGACTCGTCCCTGCTATATTCTCATTTCACAAGAGAACGGTGAAAGAAAAGGGTGAGCTCAACTAGCCTAAAGAAGAAATATTATGACTAAGATAATGCGTAATAAATTATCATTAGCCTTCAACAAAGTTAAACCGATAAAATACAATAGACAACCAGCTTTAATCTGCAGCTGGAATATGCAATCCATTAAAAGAGTCAAGTAGAGAATAAAATCTACTATCTTTTAGGTTTTAAAAGGTTTTCATCAATTTTATCACGAGACTCAGACTTTAAATAAATAAACCACCACATCTAATCATCCCCGTACATTACTGGCCAAGGATTTTCATCAAATTATCAATGGTCATGACTATACCGAATCACCCCCGGTCATAATTATACCAAAACTATTCATCAACGCATTACAGTGCCAATGAGGACTTTTATCACATCATTTATAACAAGCCACGATTATAATCGAATGATCCTCGGTCATAATCATACTAATTTCATCTATGCACGTAACGTAAGCCAAAGATAACATAATATATCATGAGGATGATGACAATGACATAATAATTCAATAAAACAAGTTCAAGAATTATTTTATCCAGAATTAGTAACATCCAAATTGTCAACAAGATACTCGCTTTTGTAGAGTCAAATTCAAGAATGATCGTAAGAATATTTCCATAAAAGATATCGATGAAACGCAAATATCAAGGATATTTTACTAATTTCATGGAGTATAGAAGTCAAAGTTTTAACCAACCGGGTATAATAAAGAATGGAATAACAAAAGAAATCACCATGCATGCAGATTGCGATGTATGTTATTCTAACGTAATAATAATAATGGAACCAGTCGTGAAATTCACAATCGATGTAATGATCCAAATGTAATAATAAATGTCAATAATAAACAATGGAACCAAAGGTCCTGTGTAAAAAACACACGACATGTGATATTCCAATGTAATAATAAATGCGAATAATAAACAATGGAACCAGTCCCAGAAAAACACACGATGTGATATTCCAAATGTAATAATAAAGAATGGAATAATGTAAGAAGATCACCAAGTATAGGGGATTCACAGATACAGTTATTCCAATGTAATAAATAAGGATGGAATAACATAAGGATTTCACCAAGTATAGGTATGCCGTATATACAAAGTTATGTATAGGGTATACCACTTTTACAAAAGTTATTCCAATAGAATAATAATGAATGGAATAACAGAGGATTTCACCAAGTATAGGTATGCCACATGATACAAAAGTTATGTATAGGGTATACCACTTTTACAAAAGTTATTCCAATGTAATAATAATGAATGGAATAATGTGTTCTATTCATGAATAAGAAAGAATAACAACCCTTAAGGGTACAACAAATAATACCCTTACCGTAAAAGACACCGGATATCAAAGTAGTGAAAGTACCGTAATACTCTTCTTCTTTCTCTCTATAGATTTTCTCTCTATAACTTCTCTCTATAATTTCTCTCTCAGAGTTTCAAAGTGAATTCGTAAGAAAATAATGAAGGAATGAGCTTCTATTTATAGGAAAATAGAATGCATAGTAATTAATCCATGAATCTATCCAGTTGATTTACTTTTAATCTGACTATCCATATTTAAAGCAAAATCTTTTAAATAAAATATAATATATTCTATTTATATAAAAAACATTTTGCTATGCAAACACTATGCAAAACACTATGCAACACTATGCATAATAAAATATAATATATTCTATTTATGTAATAACTTTAATAAAGTATTCGCTTTATATAAAAGATGTTTCGCTTTTATTACGTTAATAATACTAATAAAACAAAACGTCATTATCGCTATAATAATTCATATTATTAATCGACAATAATGGAATCAAACCGAGTGACTTCTCACATAAGCATCAATAATCAATACCGTGGTGCTACTATGCAACCACACGACATCGTACTTTTACTACCGAAGTAGTTCAACAAGATCAACGGTAAAACTTCCGCCGTTATTTCAATAAAATATTTTTGTCGTTTTCTCAATTCGACAATAATTTCATTAGGGTCCACCAATGATTGAGTAGTTGTATTTAATATTCCCTCGCTAAACCGAATATTCCCCGACCAATCGAATATAATATAACCACTTGCATACTTTGCAAAATTTATAAATACTACCCACAACTATAATATTATCTCAAATTCACACCATAATATTAAAAATTATTTCACAAAATTTAAATCTTTATCGATAAAATCTGGGTCTCACAATCTCCCTCCTTATGGAATTTCTCACCGAAATTAGGGTACGACTGGTATGATAAAGAGGTGAGGATACCTTGAATACCTTTATCGTTGAAAACATTAAATTCATCTTTGCAATCCCAAGCGAGATATTCATTAACAATTCATCTTTGCACTACAGCCAAAGATATACAAATCAGAAAACCAATAATACCGAGACTCAAATTTTAATAGTATCACAACCATGAATTATTCATGCACTTCAAGCTAAGGATATTCGTGTTTTCAATTACTACATGATGATTATACCAATAATCCTTGGTCATAATCATACCAAGTCTATCAATGCACTACTACCAAAGACGACTTTTACCACATCCATGAATTAATATTTCATTCACGAGACTCACTTTCAATAATTAATTCATATCATCAAATCATCCCTGCACTACAGGCCAAGGATATTCATTAGTATTACGACCACAAATTATCCATGCACTACGGTCAAAGATAATCGTGTATTCATTAGTATCACGACCACGAATTATCCATGCACTACGTGCCAAAGATAATCGTGTATTCATTAGTATCACGACCATAAATTATCCATGCACTACGGCTTACCAAAGATAATCGTGTATTCATTAGAATCACGACCACAAATTATCCATGCACTACTACCAAAGATAATCGTGTATTCATTAAGATCACGACCACAAATTATCCATGCACTACGCCAAAGATAATCGTGTATTCATTAGTATCCCGACCACAATTATCCATGCACTACTACAAAAGATAATCGTGTATTCATTAGTATCACGACCACAATTATCCATGCACTACTACCAAAGATAATCGTGTATTCATTAAGATCACGACCACAAATTATCCATGCACTACTACCAAAGATAATCGTGTATTCATTAGTATCACGACCACGAATTATCCATGCACTACTACCAAAGATAATCGTGTATTCATTAGTATCACGACCACAATTATCCATGCACTACTACCAAAGATAATCGTGTATTCATTAGTATCACGACCACAAATTATCCATGCACTACTACCAAAGATAATCGTATTCATTAGTATCACGACCATAAATTATCCATGCACTACTACCAAAGATAATCGTGTATTCATTAGTTTCACGACCACAATTATCCATGCACTACTACCAAAGATAATCGTGTATTCAAGAAGTATCACGACCACAATTATCCATGCACTACTACCAAAGATAATCATGTATTCATTAGTATCACGACCACAAATTATCCATGCACTACTACCAAAGATAATCGTGTTTTCAATTACGGTCATGATTATACCGAACAACCTTGGTCATAATCATACCAAGTCCATCTACGCACTACAAATACACGTATGACTTTCAACATAATATAAGCATAAGGATAATGATATAAAGAATCAATCAAATGAGATAAAGGATAAATATTAAACATTTATAATATAATTTATCCAGATTCAAGAATATCCCCATGTTATCAATCACTTAATAATCTCATAATCTAATATCATTAATATTATAACAATATTTTAATCACTTCTTAAATTTATAAACAATTTATCTCAATTGTTTACGCTTTACCATATAATGCATTTAATCATTCAAAATGTCATACTCATAAGATATCATCACCAATTATCAAATCCTCAAAAAAATATGCATATACTCTATATAGGATTCTCTACCATAAAATCCTATTTTTAACTTTCATTACTTCACATAACATATTTAACTCATATGTTCATAACTAAACTATTTTCATGAAAAATACCAAATTAGTCCCAAAAATATTTCTTTTACAGGGATTTAGCTTTTTCTCTAATTTTTAAAATTCATTTACTATTTTTCAAAAATCAATTTCTAATTAATTCCTTAAGAAATTAGCTACCTCAAGTTTAACTCCAAAATTCCCAAATTTTGGCAGGACCTTACACATGTTAACGTGAGCTTCTAGTTTAAATTTCATGGTCATCGAGTTATAGAACTCCTATTATAGCGTTTTAAATTTAAAAACTAAATATTGAAATAGTCATAACTTGCTCATTTTAAGTCGAGAATGAGCTCATTTTTGGACAGGAGGTACTTTATACCATATACTTTCATGTCCCAAAAGGCCAGAATTTTTCTCATAATTTAAGTGGCCGAAACAGCCCCTCTAAAATCATGGCAGCAGATTTTTTCGATTTTTGCAGCTTTTGCACCCTTTGCTAAAAATCACCACACAAAAATCTACAACACCTTTTCCAGTAATTCCACTTGGATTAGTTAGGTAACTCATAGATCTAACTCGAGGACTTGACCACACTCAAAAATTCAAAATATAATAAGAGATATGGTCAATTGAATTTCATGTTACGCTTTTCACCAAAATCGATTTTCAACTCTTTTGTGATTTCTAAGAAACTTTCATGTTTTCACATAATAACCAACATAACTCATCATAACACTTACTAATACTTTATATACCCATAATTTTCATTAGTCCAATGCTTTTATTATGACTTTCATCATAATCCTCGTAAATGATCCTTTTAGTTGAAGAAATATTTGAGGGTTTAAGAAATGGGTTTTGTATTTGGGGTCAATACAAAATTCGATTTCACGCTTCTAGGGTAGGCTAGAAGTCTTCAAAATACGCCAAGAAATTTATTAATGATAGAAATATCATTCAAAATCACATTACTCTCATCCAAGACTTGGATAAGACGTCACATTATTATCAATCGTGACTTCTATCCTTAACCTCGGATAAGACCTCACAATGATACCTATCAACTTGCCATCTTCAACCGCGACATCGCCTACGTAAAGTCCGGCTTTGCATTCCACACAAGGAAGTCAACAACGAAATGATCGGGGCTCTTTACTTATGGCTTGATATAACAAAAGATTAACTTTAGGGTTTGGTTACTTTGAATTCAGATAACAAAGTTGGTTAGGAATATGAAAGCTAACAACCTTACAAAAAGAATAATGAGTAGTTAATCAATCGCTTTCAAAAATTACCTCAAAGGCAAGTATTTTCAAAGAGATAAGATCGTGAAAGTGTTTATTTGAATCAAACAAGATTTAAAAATAGTAGCGGTAACGAAGGCTCCTACTAATGAAGTTTCGACCAATAAGTCAAAGTCTAACTTCTCCTGAGGTCAAATTTAAACGCTTGAACGCAAAGCAAGAGAGATAAAATAAGGTGTAGAACCCAGATCTTATAAGGTATAGACTTTGCAATTTATAATTAACTAACCCGTGCTAACTTTGTTCGGTTTACTCGCTTTTTGAGAAGTCATGAAAAATGCACTTCCTAAAACCAACGACTTTGTTTTGTCCATATCCACCCTTTGGTGCCACCGTCCCAGCTAGACTTGACTTTGGTGCACAACAAAATTGAGCTAAATGAGCTTCTCTTCTTGCAATTTCCACTTCTATTATCTTTGCCATGATTACTACCGAAGTGGTTACCATTCTTAGCATGATAATTACTGTGACGACCCCAAAATAGGTCCATTCCATCCAACCCATTCTGAGTCGCCAAATACATGGTACGTAAACAACTACAACTTTATTATCACAACAATAAAATCAGAGTTTAAATACAAATATTATCTTCTAGACAATATTTATACTCAAATAAATCCTCATCACATTTATTGATACATTATTTTACAATAATGGTGAGGACTACTAAACAACTCTCTCTAGAACCTTCATTCCATACCCCCGACTAGTACTCGCTACATTCTCGCCTCCCGAGAAGAAAAAAATGGAACAACAAGGAAAAGGGTGAGCTCAACTAGCCCAAGAAAGAATGTTATGACTAAGATAATATACAACAAATTATCGTTAGTCTCCAACAGGAAAAAATCGATAAAATACAATAGACAAACAAGTTTCGGATCAATATTCATGCCGAAATAATAATTCATAGAAGAGTTACGTAGAAATGAAATCTACTATAATCTATGAATTTAACAAATTCATCATCAATATTTTATCCCTGTAACATCAATCAATATTCATCTCAAATCAAATATTCATCTTTGCACTACAGGCCAAAGATATTCATCAATCGGTCATGTTCATCTCAACACCTGTTCATCTTTGCACTAAAGGCCAAAGATATTCATCAGTCAGTCATGTTCATCTCAACACCTGTTCATCTTTGCACTACAGGCCAAAGATATTCTTCAGAAATCATTCATCTTTGCACTACAAGCCAAAGATATTCTTCAGAAATCATTCATCTTTGCACTACAGGCCAAAGATATTCTTCAGAAATCATTCATCTTTGCACTACAGGCCAAAGATATTCAATAATATCATCATTTAAGACTGAGGATGATGAAAAATATTTTTAAAGAAACGAATCCAAAGAAACAAAATTACAAGGATTAAGGATTCAGATTCACTTGGTTTTATCCACGTCCAAAATACCTCAAAAATAATCACAAGTGGTGTAAAATTCAAGAATGATCAAAACATGGATATAATCAAAGCTAGTATCCGTAATAGATATTTTAGATTTAAAAGAAAAATTTTCATTTTTCTATGAATAGTGCCGTATTCGTGAATAGTGTCAGATATCGTGAATAAAGGCCGATACGTGAATAGTAACTCTGACACCCAAAGATAGAAATTCCACAAAAAACATCTTCACGCTTCATGAATAGTACTCGTGAATAAGAACTCGTGAATAGTAACTCATGAATAGTAACTCGTGAATAAGTAACTCATGAATAGTAACCCCACATGAAAAAGTTCCAAATTTGATAAAAAGTACCAACCAATATTTCAAAGATAATGATATCAAGAATTAATATCATTTGAGAAGAAAATAACATCCCTTACCTCGAAAGACAATACTTCTAGTTGAAACACCGGATATAGTGCTGAAGGGAACTTGCACCGTCTAACAATACTCAAAGTATACTTAAAATACTCACAAAATACACTCGATAATATAGAGAGAGACAGAGAGAAAACTTTGTTTCTGGTGTGATTTTCAATTCTAACTTAGCCCTCTATTTATAGGAAAATGTTAGCCACAAAGCGGACTTGACACAAGTACACCGATGGCTTTACCTGCTACTATTGCCACCCACCACATTTGAAATAAAATTCAGCACATTCTTTTACCAACCACAAGTGGGGTCCACTCAATTCTAGAATTTTCCACCAAAATCAATTATAAACCTAATTTTCGAATCCGACACCTCTTAAAATTCATAACAAATCATTCGTGAATTTTAACGGTTCAAAATTTGTGGACATATACTCAACTTATGTATGTATAACATACCCAAAATTACCACAATCCAACTCATCGGATTAAAAATTATAACCCCAATGATATATCTCAAAACCCCGATTTGATTTTTAACACCTCCAATCCGATAAAATACCGATAAAACACCTCAACATTAATTCCTTCATTAATAACCACATAAATAAATCCATCATTTATATTCATATAAAATAAATATTTCCTTATCATATGAATCAATAATTAATTATTCACAAATAATATTACGTAATCACATTTATGACAACCAGTTGCTCCTGTGAAGAGGGGGCTTTCCAATAAGGATCTCTCCTCTTCCGTGCAATTAGGTGACCAAACCTCTCCTTAGATGTAACTTTCTAGACATTGCCAATAATGTTATCTAATAATATTATTCAAATAATATGAATTATTGATCCGATAATGGAAATATCATGCGAAGTGGCAATTATCAAAACAATAATTATATAAAATATCAACGCAACAATTATTGAATCAATAAAATAAAATATTGAATAAAGAATTACAGAACAATTATTGAGTAGTGCCATCTTACGTAAGGATCAATAATTCAACAATACTGCAATAATACCGTGGTGTCATCTTGTGCAACCACGCCAGACATCGTATTTTAACCAATTTAGTATTCCAACAAATCTTAATTTAGAATAACTACGCCGTTATTTATAACCACCCAAACTTTGTCGCTTTTCTCATCCAATCGCTTTCCGTTATGGGGCCCACACATGGTCATTGCCATCGCATTTAATATTCCCCGATTCAAATTTAATATTCCACGACCAAACGAATATTCCCCGACGCATAGATTTAATATTCCACGACCAAACGAATATTCCCCACAAAAATGAATATTTTATAACCACTTGCTTATTTTGAAATATTTATGCATTTACCCATAACTAACCACATTAATCAAATCCACCCTTACTATTTCAAAATAATAAATAAAGGAAATTCCTTTTTATTTAAAAAATTTCGGGTCTTACAATTTCTCCCACGATGGTTATCATTGTTACGATCGATAATTGCCACCACGAAAGATGATTATTATCGTGTTGTTGGTCGTTACCTTTTGTTTGAAATGAATCAACACTCTCATGTACTTCATTGCTTATCTCAAAGATTTTCGGATGTCATTCTCAAACACCACACAAAACAAGGGTTAATTAACATAACACATATTATCCCTATACTCGGATTCGACCAATTAAATACCAAATAAATTTAGGTAGGTCATACTAGCGAAGAATTCCCGTCTCTCCCTCCTCCTAGTTCTTATCTCACATCTCACCCGGGGATCATATCCTAAGCTCGATACCAACCCATGACGCCCCCAAAATTAGGTATATACGTCACCCATCTTGGGTCGCCACTTACATGGTACATAAATTCAAATACAACTTACTAATATAATCGTCGTGGTACAATACGACATAAAATCGTGAGTTTAAATACAAATATTGTCTACTAGATATTATACAAACTCAAAAGGAGTCCTCATTACAACTATTATCACACTATTTCACGTAATAGTGAGGACTACTAATGCTATCCTCTCGACCATTACTCCGCTCCCCGACTCGTCCCTCTCGCTATATTCTCATTTCAAGAGAAAAAAAGGAAAGAAAGGGTGAGCTCAACTAGCCCGAAGAAATATTATGACTAAGATAATGCGTATAAATTATCATTAGCCTTCAACAAAGTGTTAAACCGATAAAATACAATAGACAACCGGTTTAATCTGCAGTGGAATATGCAATCCATTAAAAGAGTCAAGAGAGAATAAAATCTACTATCTTTTAGGTTTTAAAAGGTTTTCATCAATTTTTATCACCGAGACTCAAATTAATAAATAAACCACCACATCTAATCATCCCCGTACTCACTGGCCAAGGATTTTCATCAAATTATCAATGGTCATGACTATACCGAATCACCCCGGTCATAATCATACCAAAACTATCCATCACCGCATTACAAAATAACCGAGGACTTTTATCACATCATTTAAAACAAGCTATGATTATACCGAATGATCCATGGTCATAATCATACTAAGTTCATCTATGCACGTAAGCCAAAGATAACATAATATATCATGAGGATGATGACAATGACATAATAATTCAATAAAACAAGTTCAAGAATTATTTTATCCGAGAATTAAGAACGCCCAAATTGTCAACAAGATACTTGTTTTGTAGAGTAAAATTCAAGAATGATCGAAGAATATTTCCATGAAAAGATATCGGATGAAACGCAAATATCAAGGATATTCTACTAATTTCATGGAGTATAAGTCAAAGTTTTAACCAACCGGGTATAATAAAGAATGGAATAACAAAAGAAATCACCATGCATGCGATTGCCGCGCCAAGACAAAGTTATTCTAACGAATAATAATAATGGAACCAGTCGTGAAATTCACAATCAGAATGATCCAATGTAATAATAAATGCTGAATAATAAACAATGGAACCAAAGGTCCTAGGTGTAAAACACGCATGTGATATTCCAAATGAATAATAAATGCGAATAATAAACAATGGAACCAGTCCTGTAAAACACACGCATGTGATATTCCAACGTAATAATAAAGAATGGAATAATGTAAGAAGATCACCAAGTATAGGGGATTCAGCAGATACGTGATATTCCAATGTAATAAATAAGGATGGAATAACATAAGGATTTCACCAAGTATAGGGTATCGCATATATACGAGGTTATGTATAGGGTATACCACTTTTTTACAAAGTTATTCCAATGTAATAATAATGAATGGAATAACGGAGGATTTCACCAAGTATAGGGTATACCACGATATCACAAGTTATGTATAGGTATGCCACTTTTACAAAAGTTATTCCAATGTAATAATAATGAATGGAATAATGTAAGTTCTCTTCATGAATAAGAAAGAATAACAACCTTTACGAATACAACAAATAATACCCTTTACCGTAAAAGACACCGGATATCAAAGTAGTGAAGTACCGTAATACTCTTCTTCTTTCTCTCTATAGATTTTCTCTCTATAACTTCTCTATAATTTCTCTCTCTAAAGTTTCAAAGTGAATTCATAAGAAAATAATGAAGGAATGAGCTTCATTTATAGGAAAATAGAATGCATAGTAATTAATCCATGAACTATCTGCAGATTGATTTACTTTAATCGGACGGTCCATATTTAAAGAAAAATCTTTTAAATAAAATATAATATATTCTATTTATATAAAAACATTTTACTATGCAAACACTATGCAAAATACTATGTAACACTATGCATAATAAAATATAATATATTCTATTTATGAATAACTTTAATAAAGTATTCTGCTTTTATATAAAAGATGATTCTCGCTTTTATTACGTTAATAATACTGAATAAAACAAAACGTCATTATCGCTATAATAATTCATATTATTAATCGACAATAATGGAATCAAACCGAGTGACTTCTCACATAAAGCATCAATAATCAATACTGTGTGCTACTTATGCAACCACACGTACATCGTACTTTTACTACCGAGTAGTTCAACAAGATCAACCAGAAAACTTCCGCCGTTATTTCAATAAAATATTTTGTCGCTTTCTCAATTCGACAATAATTACGTATAGGTCCACCAATGATTGAGCCGCCAGTACGAATATTCCCTCGCTAAACCTAATATTCCCCACCAATCGAATATAATATAACCACTTGCATACTTTGCAAAATTTATAAATACTACCCACAACTATAATATTATCTCAAATTCACACCATAATATTAAAAATTATTTCGACAAAATTTAAATCTTTATTGATAAAATCAGGGTCTCACATTCTCCATATTAAACTAGGTTGTGAATAAATCAATTAGAACAATTCTAATCTTATTTAAATAAATAAATTAAACAATTAATTTATTTAAATAAATAATATTTATTCTACAATAGGGATAAGCCTCCCCAATGATCAACGACTTTCCGGATAATATAGATTTCAACATTAATCATTAAAGAACCTTTGAGTAAATAGTTACTGCATAATTCAATCCTTCCACCATACAATGTCCCAATTAAATATAAGACATGGAATTATCAAGTTAAGTCTTATTTTATTTAATTATATGTATTTCGATCCTTAAATGCACAACTCAAATAATGCAAATTAGAAACTCCTTTCTAATTTCATTCTCGCTTATAACCAAGGACTACTTGGGTTGTCATTTATCGAATCACATAGGACATTTCACTTTTTAATAAAGTGGTAGATTCTTTATTGATCATACATTATCTCCACGCATAACTTATTATACCCAAGCATACCCTTTGATATACCCTAAGGGTCTTAAGGAATAAGTCAAAGTATAATTCATCATACACAAGATACTATGATGATCTCAAGTCCAAGGATCACTTGTACTACTATCACTACAGAATTCCTATTGACAGCAAGTAAAACTCCATTAGGTATTCCTTAGCGAGCCACGCTCAAAGAACTTATTCTCTAATAAGCACCTAAATACTTGCTTGAGTGTCTCCACACAAATGATCATGAGATCAATCATCCTCATCCAATGAGCAAGCAACGATGTACCAATCTATCCTGGATTCACTAATCCCCAATTTAGTAATCCAATGATTGGGAACTATTTTAGTTTTAAGCTTTCTAAGAATTTAGATCTCATTAGAATGATCATCATCATTATTCTAAAAGCATTGCTTAAAACTACGGGTTTATCACATATTATAAAACAAAGATCATGTAGATAATTAAAAGCCTTTAATAAATTAATACTTTTTATTAATAAATGAATAAGATTGTTACAAAGTATATGCTTTATCATCAAACATGATTGGCTTGTGTGCATATAACTTTCAATCTCCCACTTGCACTAAAGCCAATCGCCATTGTATCTTATACTCTTCTTCTAAAGTGACGATTATCCTGCGCTGTTGGATAAGCTTTAGTTAATGGATATGTAATGTTGTTCATGAGAGTCCACTATCTCTATAGTGATTTCCCATCTTTCAATGATTCTAATAATCAAATGAAAGTGCCACAACACATGTTTAGATCCAAGATGAGACTTAGAACTATTCCTAGTTCTCAGAATGAACTTTTAATCCAAACAATCAACTTGCTTGCGACTTCATTTATAGCTATATACTTTGTCTTTATCACTAAACCAAAGAACTCTTTTGTTTGTTTTAACCTTTCTAATTCACTTTGCACTAATCGCTCAAGATAACGCTTTACCTTAAAGTGGATTTTTTTGTCATCTTGGTCTGTCTGAAAAACTTGAGTCTGTTAAGCCCTCTAGTTTTAATTTAGACCCACCATGTATGCTCACATCCTTAGTGCCGGTTAAGAACTTTAAGATGTTTTTCACTGTCTTATTGTGATCTTCTCCAGAATATGACCGATCAACATTAGATCTTGTATATTTCATTGCATACATGATAGTTACTCATGCGATCTCTCTTTTCAGGAGTCTGTGGGGACTATAAAGGGAGATACACTCCATAGCTCATCAAATGAGACATCTCTTGGAGTTTGCCATGCTAAACAACTTTAGCATCAAATGAATATACATTCCTTGGGTTAAGTTGAGCATCCTTTTAAATCTATCTATATATATTTGCATCCCCAATAATGATACTCTTCCCAAATCATTCATGGAGGATTGTTTAGACAAATTTATCTTTACTGATTGTAGCATTGGTATGTAATTCCTCATCCGTAGTATATCAACATATAATACTAGAAATTTCAAAGGCTCCAATCGACCCTTTTGTACACACTCTAAAACTCTTACCTCATCAGATGTAACTCGGATCATCATCTTCTATGATCGCGACCTCATCATCATCATCCATGATGAATCCATACCTCCTAGGTATCTTCAAGACTATTTCGATTTACGATTCAAATTGTGGTACAATAGGTCTATCTACAGGTTCCTCTTATTTGACTTATAGTGTTTTGTGGTTCTTGAACTCTTCAAGATCTTGAAAGTAGTATGCACACAAGCCAATCATGTTTGATGATAAAGCATATACTTTGTAACAATCTTATTCATTTATTAATAAAAAGTATTAATTTATTAAAGGCTTTTAATTATCTACATGATGTCGCTTTTATAATATGTGATAAACCCATAGTTTTAAGCAATGCTTTTAGAATAATGATGATGATCATTCTAATGAGATCTAAATTCTAAGAAAGCTTAAAACTAAAATAGTTCCCAATCATCGATTACTAAATTGGGGATTAGTGAATCCGGATAGATTGGTACATACGTTTCTTGCTCATTGGATGAGGATGATTGATCTCATGATCATTTGTGTGGAGACACTAAAGTAAGTATGTAGGTGCTTATTAGAGAATAAGTTCAATTGAACGTGGCTCGCTAAGGAATACCTAATGGAGTTTTATTTGCTCACAATAGAATTCTCAGAGTGATAGTAAGTACAAGTAATCCTTGGACTTGAGATCATCATAAGATATCTTGTGTATGATGAGTTATACTTTGACTTATTCCTTAAGACCCTTAGGGTATATCAAAGGGTATGCTTGGGTATAATAAGTTGTACATGGAGATAATGTATGATCAATAAAGAATCTACCACTTCTAATAAAAGAAGAGAAATGTCCTATGTGATTCGATAAATGACAACCCAAAGAGTCCTCGGGTTATAAGGCGTAATGAAATTAGAAAGGAGTTTCTAATTTGCATTATTTGGAGTCAGGCATTTAAGAGTCGAAATACATATAATTAAATAAAATAAGACTTGACAAGTAATTCCATGTCTTATATTTAATTGGGACATCAGATGGTGGAAGGATTGAATTTCATTTGAACTATTTACTCAAAGGTTCTTTAATGATTAATGTTGAAATCTATATTATCCGGAAAGTCGCTGATCGCTAGGGAGGCTTATCCTTATCAGAATAAATATTATTTATTTAAATAAATTAATTGTTTAATTTATTTATTTAAATAAGATTAGAATTGTTCTAATTGATTTATTCACAACCGTTTTAATATGGAGAACCTAAAGGTCACACCATAAAAGGAAGAATAATTATTTAAGAAGTTAATGGCATAATCGTAATAATATATTATGTATATTTAATTTAATCTATGGTGATAGAATAAATTAAATAGCTTAATATTTATTATTTAATATTTTAGAAATATTAAATATAAATTAATAAGAGGAGTCTTATTAATATTATTACAATTATTATTATTTTAATTTCTAAAAGAGTTTAGGAATTAATTTAATATAAGTACTTTCATTTATTCCTAATTGGATTAGGAAGTAAATTAATTAAAAGAGTTTAATTAATTATCCCTAATAAGATTAGGGAGCTTAATTAATTAAAAGAATTTAATTAATTAATTAAAACCCAATTCCTTAATTGTTAAGGTGGGTTGCCCACATCTATAAATAAGAGGAGTCTTATTATGGGGGTATGGGTTGTTGATTTTTTCAACATACGTAATAATTCCAATTGTTGGGAGAGTACACCCTTCTATAGAGATAGAAAACTAGGGTTTTGAGCAAATACCCATCTTCTTGAATTTTATTCTTCCTTGGTGGATCACCTCTAGAGGCCAAACACATGGGTGGCTAACGTTGATCAAAGGAAGGAACCAAACCCGGTGGATTCAAGTTGAACGCGGAAAGGATTGGAGGTGAACTTGTACCTGAGGAAGCTCGATCTTCAAGGGTATGATTTTATTCTTTATCTTTTCGTTTAATTAATAATTATGCATAAAGGGTGATCCGGGTTTATGGTTTGTAAATTCTTTAAACTCTGATTTTACCACGCTTCCGATAATTTTATGCAATTTGATTGCGTTATGAATATTACAAACCTAACAGTGGCATCAGAGCCAAACCTTTATGCGAATTATTAATTATTTTAATTTGATATGTATATTGATATGTGTTTAGAACAATTTATTTGGGCGTAATTTAATTGTATAAAATTTAATTAAAAAAAAAAAAAAAAAAAAAAAAAAGGATTTCGCTAATTTGATAGTCCCGCCGAAAAAAAAAATTACTACTACTCACGGATCAATTGGCAAGCAAAACCGCAACATGTTTAATAAAAGAAAGCAAAGATTTTTTTCTAAGCATCCATACATAAAATCAAGATAAATGCTGCTGGTTTTGAAAAATGAAAGGAATTAATGTATATATATATATATATATATATATATATATATATATACAAATATATATATATATATATATATATATTAATTATTATATAATTAAAATAAAAGTTTATTTTAATTTTAAAATAAAAGGTTTATTTTAATATTAAAATATAAAGTTTTATTTTAATTTTAAATAATTTTATAATTAAAATGAAAAGGATTATTTTAATCTTAAAATAAAAGGTTTATTTTAATATTAAAATAAAGTAGTTTATTTTAATTTTAAAATTAGAATTTCATGCTAATTAATTAGAGTTGGAATTGGATTCCATGATAACTAATTGGAGTTGAAATTGATCTTTCCTTAAATAAAGGAGTTTATTTAGATATGAAATAGATTTCATATTATTCAAAATAAAAGAGTTTATTTGTGAATGAAAGAGAATCCTAATTTCCTTAAATAAAGGAGTTTATTTAAATATGAAATAGGATTTCATATTATTCAAAATAAAGGAGTTTATTTGTGAATAGGAAAAAGAATCCTAGTTTCCTTTAAATAAAGGAGTTTATTTAAATATGGAATAAGATTTCATATTATTCAAAATAAAGGAGTTTATTTGTGAATAGGAAAGAAATATCCGTGTTTCCTTTAATAAAAGTTTTTTTTTACATGGAATTGATTCCATAATTAATTAAAATAAAAGAGTTTATTTTAATTAAAGATTTTTTTTACATGGAATTGATTCCATAATTAATTAAAATAAAAGAGTTTATTTTAATTAGAGATTTTTTTTTTATTACATGGAATTGGATTCCATAATTAATTAAAATAAAGGAGTTTATTTTGATTAAAATTTTGATTAAAATAAAATAGTTTATTTTATTCAAAATTGGATAAATTAAAATAAAATAGTTTTATTTTAATTTAAATTTGGATTTAAATAAAGGAGTTTATTTTTTATTCAAAATAGATTTTATACTAACTAAATTTGCCCATTAAATGATATCAATATATATATTAAATGTTTATTATTCATGAGATGAATGTTATTTATCGATGCATATGGTGATGTGTATGATAATAAATGGGATTGATTATGACTATCACCAATGCGATTGGATTTTATTTTAGTTGGATGCATGAATGTATGGGTTTTATTAAATGGGGTCTCACAGACTGCCTTTTCTAATTTTTTCTTAATGTAAATTCTAACTCCTCCTATGTATTTCCCTCGATCACGATCAAGGTTTCTATTTATTTTAAATAGTTTTGTAATAGGAATAGTTAGAATTAATTTTTGAAGAATTAGAGATCAAGGAGCAAGAAGAAGCGCTTGAAGACCCGCTTGTAATAGGAGCCCCAGTTTAAATGTAATAGTTATATTTAAATATTATTTCTTGCACCCTGGGGGAGAACCTTTTGGTTCACTTGGTGGCTCTAAAGTGAACCAAACTAGAATAAAGTCCATAATCAATCCGGGTAGAATATAGTATTCTATATGTGCATGCTTATACTATATATATATTATATATTATGCAAACATGCTTCAGATGTTCATTAATATAACGCCGTATTTTATATATATATATATATGCGCTGCTTAAACAAGATGAGACAAATTAATAACAAACCCTCAAATTTTTATATTAAGTCCTAAGCGTTCAAAGATATTTGGAATATCGAACGTCGCCTTTCTAGCATGATAAAATTAATAGAGTATTAAATATTTAATATGAGTTTGTTGTGTCACCACAAGGCAAGTATTAAGTATTTAAGATGTTAATTTATCACATTTGATGCTTATAAAGAAAATTGAACAATATTGTTTTGTTGTGTCACCACAAGGATGATATTTTTCTTTTTGAATATATGGAGTGCTAGGTTTGACTTAACTTGGATAATTTTGATTCTGATGTGCCACCACTGATCAAAATAATCTAAGAGGCAAAATACAAGGAGTTGCATAGTTGATGTAATTGACAAAAGTTGTCTACCTATTTATTTATATATAGTTTGTTGTGTCACCACAAGGCTATATACATTTGAAATGGGATCCTTATTCTCACTAGCAAATCTTTAATTAGATTTTGCCAACTATATAAGTGAGGTAATATAGTTTGAAGAAAATAGTGGGAGATACCAATTTAAAACAAGACCTAATTTATTTTGGTAATTAATAAAAGAATGTATGTTAAAATGTTGTTAATTACAAATTCATTTACGTAATTTTACAATGTCTAAAATTACTATCATCATGAAAGCATATTAGATGCTAAATTAACCGCAATCAATTAAACGGATTGGTTAAGGAATTTGAGAAAAGTTCTCATGGTCGAAAAGCTATCTTATGTCCTTAATACGCCTATCCTCGCAATGGTTGCGCATAATGCCTCTGAGGAAGAGATTGCTACTTTTAGAAAGTGGCAAGATGATGCACATTGGCTCAACGCATCATGCTCGCATCCATGAAAGTAACGAGCTTCAACCACACGATGAAACTATGGATGCTCTTACTATATTCCCACATCAAGTAGTTGATGGTGAAGAAAGTAGGACCGATAGATATCGAGATATCTAAGGAGCTCTTCCGATCTAGAATGGCCAATGGCACTATAGTACAGATGCATAAAAGTTCTTAACATAATCAATTTGATTGATCAATTAGACAACGAGTTTTTGTCATGGATGGAGAGTTGAGCTAAGATTTGATCTTGCCCTCACTCCCTTGACTCCTTTCACAATTGTTGTGAATTTTCATATGAACAAGCAAGATACCACCTTTCACCGATTTGCTTAACATATTGAAAAATGTTGAGAGTCACTTTCCAACCAAGAAAAACCAAGTCTTCTTCGGTAGGGGCCAAAGGATCTTCCGAAAAGAAGAACGATTCAAAGAAGGTAAATAGAAAGGCATAAACAAAGGATAATAAGAACAAAACTGATACGGATAAAGAAAGGAGTTTGCTTCCACCGCAATAAGCCCGACACCGGAAAGAAATCATGCGAGAAACATCTTGCAGAGGCTAACCAAAGAAGCTTAGTGAAGTTTCTACATAATACGCTTTTGTTCATGATTGAAATAAATTTTTCTTTAAGTCAAGGTTCTACTTGGGTATTGGATACCGACTTTGGTTATCATAAATATAGATTTATGAAGGACCAAGTTGTAAGTAGAAAGCTAAACAAATATAAGTAATCCTATGTGCGGAAAATGAAGCAAAGGTTGTCACATTAGCTATAGAAACTTATAGTTTAAAGATCGCTTACGCAAAATCTATTAAGTCAATAAGTTGTTATTGTATTCCAATTCTTGTTAAAAATATTATTTCCATTTTATCATTTGGACAATGAAAACTTTGGTATTATAATTAAGAACAATTGTTGTTCTATTTATAATAATAATGTTTTGTATGAAATCGAATATTACTTAATAAATTTTGTATACTTGACTTACATGAAAATAATTTTGCAAATTGAACAAACTAGTATAAGAAAAGGAGATGATCATTCAAAGAGTTGAATGTGTGTATTTGTTGAATACAAGTGTGAATTATTTGAAAGGTTCAAAGAATTCAGAAGTGAAACAAATTTGCAAAGTATTAAGAATTCTTTGATCGGATCAAGGAATAAATACTTGTGCAATAAGTTTCTAGATCATCTCAAATGGTTTTCTCATAATGGACACATCCTGATACGCAATAATTGATTGATGTATCTGAATGAAAAATCGTACCTTGTTGGACATGGTGCGGTCCATAATGATTTTACTGACATTCCAGTATCCTTCTAGGGTCATGTCCTAGAAATGGCTGCATATCTATGAAAAAGGTAACCTCAAAATCCGGCCCCAAGACTCCATACAAGTTATGGACAGGGAGGATTTCTAATCTTAAGTATGTTAAGATAAGGGGTTGTCCAACTTATGTGAAAAGGTTTCGAAGGATAAGCTTGGGACAAGATTTGACAAGTGTCGTTTTGTGGGACATCCTAAAGTAAGTTTAGGGTATATGTTCTATAATCCTACTTAGCAAAAGGTGTTTATTGCGAAACACCCTACCTTCTAAGATAAAGGTGTTTATCATTAAAAGGGGCTAGTGGGAGGATAATAGATCTTGAAGAGTTCAAGAACCACAAAACACTATAAGTCAAATAAGAGGAACTCGTAGATGACCTATTATACCACAAACCTAATCAGTAAATCGAATAGTACCAAAGTCCTAGGAGGTATGGATTCATCATGGATGATGATGATGAGGTACACATCATAGAAGATGATGATCCAGTTACATACGATGAGGTAAGACTTCTAGTGTGTATAAAAGGGTCAGTGGGAGCGTCGTGACATTCCTAGTATTATATGTTGATATACTACGGATAAGGAATGACATACCAATGCTACAATCAAGAAAGATAAAGTTGTCTAAACATTCCTCCTTGAATGATTTGGAAGAGTATCTTAATTGGGGATATAAATCTATATAGATAGATTTAAGAGGATGCTCGACTTAACCCAAGGAACGTATATTCATTTGATGCTAAAGTAGTTTAGCATGGCAAACTCCAAGAGATGCCTCATGTTGATGAGCCATGGAGTGTATCTCTTAATAGTCCCCATAGACTCCAAAGAAGAGAGATCGTATGGAGTGACAATCATGTATGCAATGAAATGTACGAGACCGATGTTGATCACCATATTCGGAGAAGATCACCGTAAGGCGTTGAAAAACATCTTAAAGTTCTTAACCCAAGCACTAAGGATGTGAGCATACATGGTGGGTCCGAATTAAAACTAGAGGGCTTTATAGACTCAAGTTTTTCGATGCACTAAGAAGACGACTGAAAATCCACTTTAAGGTAAAGTGTTACCTTGAATAGGGTGTAGTGAATTGAAAGGTTCCAAACAAAGAAAGAGTTGCCGGGTTTAGTGATAAAGACAAAGTATATAGCTATAAATGAAGTCTGCAAGTTGATTGTTTGGATTAAAAGTTCATTACGTAACTAGGAATAGTTCCTAAGTCTCATCTTGGATCTAAACATGTGTTGTGGCACTTTCATTTGATTATTAGAATCATTGAAAGATGGAAATCACTATAGAGATAGTGGACTCTCATAAACAACATTACATATCCATTAACTAAAGCTTATCCAACAAAGCGGGATAATCGCCACTTAGAGAAGAAGAGTATGAGTTACCATGACGATCGGGCTTTAGTGCAAGTGGGAGATTGAAAGTAGTATGCACACAAGCCAATCATGTTTGATGATAAAGCATATACTTTGTAACAATCTTATTCATTTATTAATAAAAAGTATTAATTTATTAAAGGCTTTTAATTATCTACATGATGTCGCTTTTATAATATGTGATAAACCCATAGTTTTAAGCAATGCTTTTAGAATAATGATGATGATCATTCTAATGAGATCTAAATTCTAAGAAAGCTTAAAACTAAAATAGTTCCCAATCATTGATTACTAAATTGGGGATTAGTGAATCCGGATAGATTGGTACATACGCTGCTTTCATTGGATGAGGATGATTGATCTCATGATCATTTGTGTGGAGACACTAAAGTAAGTATGTAGTGCTTATTAGAGAATAAGTTCACCGAACGTGGCTCGCTAAGGAATACCTAATGGAGTTTTATTTGCTGTCAATAGGAATTCTCAGTAGTGATAGTAGTACAAGTAATCCTTGGACTTGAGATCATCATAGTATCTTGTGTATGATGAGTTATACTTTGACTTATTCCTTAAGACCCTTAGGGTATATCAAAGGGTATGCTTGGGTATAATAAGTTGTACATGGAGATAATGTATGATCAATAAAGAATCTACCACTTCTAATAAAAGAAGAGAAATGTCCTATGTGATTCGATAAATGACAACCCAAAGAGTCCTTGGCTAAGGCGTAATGAAATTAGAAAGGAGTTTCTAATTTGCATTATTTGAGTTGTGCATTTTAAGAGTCGAAATACATATAATTAAATAAAATAAGACTTGACAAGAATTCCATGTCTTATATTTAATTGGGACATCAGATGGTGGAAGGATTGAATTGTCAGTAACTATTTACTCAAAGGTTCTTTAATGATTAATGTTGAAATCTATATTATCCGGAAAGTCGTTGATCGCTAGAGAGGCTTATCCTATATGTAGAATAAATATTATTTAAATAAATTAATTGTTTAATTTATTTATTTAAATAAGATTAGAATTGTTCTAATTGATTTATTCACAACCGGTTTAATATGGAGAACCTAAAGGGTCACACCATAAAAGGAAGAATAATTATTTAAGAAGTTAATGGCATAATCGTAATAATATGTTATGTATATTTAATTTAATCTATGGTGATAGAATAAATTAAATAGCTTAATATTTATTATTTAATATTTTAGAAATATTAAATATAAATTAATAAGAGGAGTCTTATTAATATTATTACAATTATTATTATTTTAATTTCTAAAAGAGTTTAGGAATTAATTTAATATAAGTACTCTCATTTATTCCTAATTGGATTAGGAAGTAAATTAATTAAAAGAGTTTAATTAATTATCCCTAATAAGATTAGGGAGCTTAATTAATTAAAAGAATTTAATTAATTAATTAAAACCCAATTCCTTAATTGTTAAGGTGGGTTGCCCACATCTATAAATAAGAGGAGTCTTATTATGGGTGGGTATGGGTTGTTGATTTTTCAACATACGTAATAATTCCAATTGTTGGGAGAGTACACCTTTTCTATAGAGATAGAAAACTAGGGTTGAGCCAAATACCCATCTTCTTGAATTTTATTCTTCCTCGGTGGATCACCTCTGAGGCCAAACACATGGGTGGCTAACGCCGATCAAAGGAAGGAACCAAACCCTATGGATTCAAGTTGAACGCGAAAGGATTGGAGGTGAACTTGTACCGAGGAAGCTCGATCTTCAAGGGTATGATTTTATTCTTTATCTTTTCGTTTAATTAATAATTATGCATAAAGGGTGATCCGGGTTTATGGTTTGTAAATTTTTTAAACTCTGATTTTACCACGCTTCCGATAATTTTATGCAATTTGATTGCGTTATGAATATTACAAACCTAACAGATCTATTATCCTCCCACTAGCCCCTTTCAATGATAAACACCTTTATCTTAAAAGGAAGCGTGTTTCGCAATAAACACCTTTTGCTAAGTAGGATTATAGAACATTTACCCTAAACTTACTTTAGGATGTCCCACAAATCTGTATTTGTCAAATCTTGTCCCAAGCTTATCCTTTGAAACCATTTCACATAAGTTGGACAACCCCTTATCTTAACATACTTAAGATTAGGAATCCTCCCTGTCCATAACTTTTATGGAGTCTTGGAGCCGGATTTAGAGATTACCTTTTCGTAGATATGCAGCCATTTCTAGGACATGATCCTAGAAGGATACTGGAATGTCGGTAAAATCATTATGGATCGCACCATGTTCAAATAGGTACGATTTTTCCTTTCAGATACATCAATCAATTATTATGTATCAAGAGGAGTCCATTATGAGAAAACCATTTGAGATGATCTAGAAACTTATTTCACAAGTATTTATTCCTTGATCTAATCAAAGAATCTTAATACATTGTCAATTTGTTTCACTTCAATTCTTTGAACCTTTCAAATAATTCATACTTGTATTTCAAAGAAATACACACATTCAACTCTTTGAATGATCATCTCATTTTCTTATACTAATTTGTTCAATATGCAAAATTATTTTCATGTAAGTCAAGTATACAAAATTTATTAAGTAATATTCCATTCTATACAAAACATTATTATTATAAATAAACAACAATTGTTCTTAATTATAATACCAAAGATTTCATTGTCCAACAATAAAATGGAAATAATATTTTTAACAAGAACTGAATACAATAACAACTTATTGACTTAATAGATTTGCCCGTAGGCATTGCTAAACTATAAGTTTCTATGGCTAATATGCGTGCAACCTTTGCTTCATTTCCCACACATAGATTACTTACCTTGTTTAACTTTCTACTTCGCTTGGTCCTTCATAAATCTATATTTATGATAACCAAAGTCGGTATCCAATACCCAAGTAGAACCTCGACTTAAAGAAAATTTATTTCAATCATGAACAAAAAATCGATTATGAACCAAAACTTCACTAAGCTTCTTTGGTTAGCCTCAAGCAAGATGCTTCTTGCGCTTTTTTCCAAAGGTCCAAAGCTTATTGCGATGGAAGCAAGCTATTTGCTATCCGTGACGGGCGGTTTTGTTCTTATTATCCTTTGTTTATGCCTTTCTATTTACCTTCTTTGAATCGCTCTTCTTTTCGGAAGATCCTTTGGCCCTACCAAGAAGACTTGATCTTTCTTGGTTGAAAGTGACTCTCAATATTTTTCAATATGTTAAGCAAATCAAATGAAGTGATAACTAGCTTGTTCATATGAAAATTCAAAACAATTGTGAAAGGAGTCCGGAGTGAGTGCAAGATCAAATCTTGATCAACTCTCCATCCATGACAAAACCAGTTGTCCTAATTGATCAATCAAATTGATTATGTTAAGAACTTTTTATCTGCATTATAGTGCCATTGGCCATTCTAGATCGGAAGAGCTCCTTAGATATCTCGATATCTATCGGTCCTACTTTCCTCACCATCAACTACTTGATGTGCGGGAATATAGTAGGAGCATCTATAGTTTCATGCCGACGTTTGAAGCTCAAGTACTCATGGATGCGAGCATGATGCATGAGCCAATCATGCATCATCTTGCCACTTTCTAAAAGTAGCAATCTCTTCCTCAAAGGCATTGTCTGCAACCATTGCGAGGGATAGGCGATATTAAGGACATAAGATAGCTTTTCACCATGAGAACTATTCTCAAATTCCTTAACCAATCCGCTTAATTTGGCCCGTTAATTTAGCATCTAATATGCTTCGCAAAGGATAGTAATTTTAGACATTGTAAAATTCTCAGTAAATGAATTTGTAATTAACAACATTTTAACATACATTCTTTTATTAATCACCAAAATAAATTAGGTCTTGTTTTAAATTGGTATCTCCCACTATTTTCTTCAAACTATATTACCTCACTTATATAGTTCGGAAAATCTAATTAAAGATTTGCTAGTGAGAATAAGGATCCCATTTCAAATGTATATAGCCTTGTGGTGACACAACAAACTATATATAAATAAATAGGTAGACAGCTTTTGTCAATTACATCAACTATGCAACTCCTTTTCTTTTGCCTCTTAGATTATTTTGATCAAGTGGTGGCATATCCGAATCAAAATTATCCAAGTTAAGTCCGACCTAACACTCCATATATTCAAAAAGAAAAATATCATCCTTGTGGTGACACAACAAAACAATATTGTTCAATTTTCTTTATAAGCATCAAATGTGATAAATTAACATCTTAAATACTTAATACTTGCCTTGTGGTGACACAACAAACTCATATTAAATATTTAATACTCTATTAATTTTATCATGCTAGAAAGGCTGACGCTCGATATTCCAAATATCTTTGAACGCTTAGGACTTAATATATAAAAATTGAGGGGTTTGTTATTAATTTGTCTCATCTTGTTTAGCGCATACATTATATATATATAAAATACGCGTCATATTAATAAACATGCGAAGCATGTTTGCATAATATATAATATATATATATATATAGTATAAGCATGCACATATAGAATACTATATTCTATCCGGATTGATTATGGACTTTTATTCTAGTTTGGTTCACTAGAGCCACCAAGTGAACCAAAAGGTCAAACCCTTAAAGGGCAAGAAATAATATTTAAATATAACTATTACATTTAAACCCTGCTCCATTACAAAATCGGATCTTCATGCGCTTCTTGTCCTTGATCTCCAATTCTTCAAAATAATTCTAACTATTCCTATTACAAAACTATTTAAAATAAATAAACCTTGATCGTTAAATCGAGGGAAGTACATAGGAGGAGATAGAATTTATATTTAGAAAAATTAGAGAAGACGAGGTACGCAGACCCCATTTAATAAAACCCCATACATTCATGCATCCAACTAAAATAAAATCCAATCACATTGGTCAATAAATCCATAATCAATCCCATTTATTATCATACACATCATCATATGCATCAATAAATAACATTCATCTTATGAATAATAAACATTTAATATATATATTGATATCATTTAATGGGCAAATTTAGTTAGTAGAAAATCTAATTTTGAATTAAAATAAACTCCTTTATTTTAATCCAAATTTAAATCAAAATAAAACTATTTTATTTTAATTTATCCAATTTTGAATAAAATAAACTATTTTATTTTAATCAAAATCTTTAATCAAAATAAACTCCTTTATTTTAATTAATTATGGAATCCAATTCCATGTAATAAAAAAATTATTAAAGAAAACACGGATTATCTTTCCTATTCACAAATAAACTCCTTTATTTTGAATAATATGAAATCTTATTTCATATCTAAATAAACTCCTTTATTTAAGGAAAGACTCGATTCTTTTTTCTATTCACAAATAAACTCCTTTATTTTGAATAATATGAAATCTTATTCCATATCTAAATAAACTCCTTTATTTAAGGAAAATAGGATTCTCTTTCCAATTCACAAATAAACTCTTTTATTTTGAATAATATGAAATCTAATTTCATATCTAAATAAACTCCTTTATTTAAGGAAAGATATAATCCAATTTCAACTCCAATTAGTTATCATGGAATCTAATTCCAACTCTAATTAGTTAGCATGAAATTCAATTTTAAAATTAAAATAATCTTTATATTTTAATATTAAAATAAACTTTTATTTTAAAATTAAAATAAACATTTTATTTTAATTATAAAATAATTAAGAATAATATATATATATATATAGTATATATATATAACTATTATATATATATAATATAATAACCAATATATATATATATATATATTATATAAAAACCGTGCGTGAGTGCGTGGATCACTTTCATAAAAGAGGCAGGATTCAAATACTTGATCACATATATATTTTTTAAGTGCAATCTCATGTAACATGTATACACATTAATATATATATATATATATATACACATTAATACCGTGCATCACCAACACTGCTTCCCCTCTGTGTGGCAATTGAGTCCAATTCATCAAAGAATAGCACACAAGGATCAGATCCACGTGATTTTCAGGAAAAAAAAAACGGCCTTTTTTTTTTTAATAAATTTTATACAATAAAATTATGCCCAATTAAATTGTTCTAAACACATATCAATATACATATCAAATTAAAACAATTAATAATTCGCATAAAGGTTTGACTCTGATGCCACTGTTAGGTTTGTAATATTCAAGAACGCAATCAAATTGCAAAAATAATGCGGAAACGTGTAAAATCAGAGTTTTAAAATTTTACAAACCATATACCCGGATCACCCTTTATGCACAATTATTAATTATACGAAAAGATAAAGAATAAAATCATACCCTTGAAGATCCGAAGCTTCCTCGTGTACAAGTTCACCTCCAACTTTTCGCTCAACTTGAATCCACTGGGTTTGGTTCCTTCCTTTGATCAACGTTAGCCACCCAAGTGTTTGGCCTCTTGAGGTGATCCACCAAGGAAGAAGAAGGATTTAAGAAGATGGGTGGTTGGCTAAACCCTAGTTTTTCTATCTCTATAGAAAGGGCGTACTCTCCAACAAATTGGAATTATTACGTATTTTGTAAAAGTCCACAACCACCTCACCCATAATAAGACTCCTCTTATTTATAGATGTGGGAAACCCACCTTAATAATTAAGGAATTGGAATTTATTTAATTAATTAAATTCTTTTAATTAATTAAGCTCCCTAATCTTATTAGGGATAATTAATTAAACTCCTTTAACTAATTTTCCTTCTTAATCCAATTAGGAATAAATGAGAGTACTTATATTAAATTAATTCCTAAACTCTTTTAGAAATTAAAATAATAATAATTGTAATAATATTAATAAGACTCCTCTTATTAATTTATATTTAATATTTCTAAAATATTAAATAATAATATTAAGCTATTTAATTTATTCTATCACCATAGATTAAATTAAATATACATAACATATTATTACGATTATGCCATTAACTTCTTAAATAATTATTCTTCCTCCTTTATGGTGTGACCCTTTAGGTTCTCCATATTAAACCGGTTGTGAATAAATCAATTAGAATAATTCTAATCTTATTTAAATAAATAAATTAAATAATTTATTTATTTAAATAAATAATATTTATTCTACAATGGATAAGCCTCCCCTAAGAATCAACGACTTTTCGGATAATATAGATTTCAACATTAATCATTAAAGAACCTTTGAGTAAATAGTTACAGTATAATTCAATCCTTCCACCATACAATGTCCCAATTAAATATAAGACATGGAATTACCACCGAGTCTTATTTTATTTAATTATATGTATTTCGATCCTTAAATGCACAACTCCAAATAATGCAAATTAGAAACTCCTTTCTAATTTCATTCTCGCCTTAACCAAGGACTACTTCGTTGTCATTTATCGAATCACATAGACATTTCACTTCTTTTAATAGAAGGGTAGATTCTTTATCGATCATACATTATCTCCATATACAACTTATTATACCCAAGCATACCCTTTGATATACCCTAAGGGTCTTAAGGAATAAGTCAAAGTATAATTCATCATACACAAGATACTATGATGATCTCAAGTCCAAGGATCACTTGTACTACTATCACTACAGAATTCCTATCGACAGCAAGTAAAACTCCATTAGGTATTCCTTAGTGAGCCACGCTCAAAGGAACTTATTCTCTAATAAGCACCTAAATACTTGCTTTAGTGTCTCCATACAAATGATCATGAGATCAATCATCCTCATCCAATGAACAAGCAACGTATGTACCAATCTATCCGGATTCACTAATCCCCAATTTAGTAATCCAATGATTGGGAACTATTTTAGTTTTAAGCTTTCTAAGAATTTAGATCTCATTAGAATGATCATCATCATTATTCTAAAAGCATTGCTTAAAACTATGGGTTTATCACATATTATAAAACAACATCATGTAGATAATTAAAAGCCTTTAATAAATTAATACTTTTTATTAATAAATGAATAAGATTGTTACAAAGTATATACTTTATCATCAAACATGATTGGCTTGTGTGCATATAACTTTCAAGATGGACTGTTTATTATTGGTTTTATGGTTGTATATCTTTGGCTTACATGCATAGATGGACTATTGATGATTGATTTTACAGTTGTATATCTTTGGCTTACATGCAAAGATGGATTGTTTATTATTGGTTTTATAGTTGTATATCTTTGGCTTACGTGCAAAGATGGACAGGTGTGTGACGCCCCCAAAATAGGTATACATCACCCATTTTGAGTCGTCAATAATATGGTACAGAAACAACTACAATTTTATTAATACAACAAATAAACTATGAGTTTAAATACAAATATTGTCATCTAGACAATATTCACACCCAAATAAGTCCTCATTACAATTATTGGTACATTATTTTACAAAAATGGTGAGGACTACTAAGACAACTTTCTAGATCCATCATTCCACACCCCGATTAGAACTCGCTACATTCTCGCCTCCTGAGAAAAAAAATGGAACAAAAAGGAAAAGGGTGAGCTCAACTAGCCCAATAAAGAATATTATGACTAAGATAATATAGAACAAATTATCGTTAGTCTTCAACAGGAAAAAATCTGATAAAATACAATAGACAACAAGTTTCAGATCAATATTCGCAGCATAAATAATAATTCATAGAAGAGTTACGTAGAGAATGAAATCTACTATTATCTATGAATTTAAAAGTCCATCATCAATATTTTATCCCTGTAACATCAATCAATATACATCTTGAATCAAATATTCATCTTTGCACTACAGGCCAAAGATATTCATCAGTTGGTCATGTTCATCTCAACACCTTTTTATTTTTGCACTACGGGCCAAAGATATTCATAAGAAAATTAACAATCTTTGCACTACAGGTCAAAGATATTCAGTAATATCAACATTTAAGACTGAGGATGATGAAAAATATTTTTAAAAAAATGAATCCAGTGAAACAAAAGAACAAATACTAAGGATTCGTACATTAAACAATCCGAGTTTAAAAATACTTCATAAATAATCATAGTGGAGCAAAATTCAAGAATGATCAAAACATGGATACAATCAAAGTTAGTATCCATAATAGATATTTTGGACAAAAAATGAAAATTTAATTTTTCTGTGAATAGTGTTGTATTCATGAATAGTACCGTATACGTGAATAGTAACTCCGACACTAAAAAAACAAGAATTTCACAAGAAAAATACTATCAATATTCCGGCATAATGATATTAGAAGAAATAATATCATTTTTAAAAAAATAACATCCCTTACCTCGAAAAGACAAGATTTCGAATCGAAATATCGGATATAGTCTTTGAAAGGAACTTGCAATCAGATATAGCAACACTCAAAGTATCAAAATACTCACAAGAATACGCCGATAATATAGAGAGAGAGAGAGAGAAAACTTTAGTTTCTGGTGTGATTTTCAATTCTAACCTAAGCACCCTATTTATAGGAAAATGCTTAGAACACCAAAGCAGAAAATTTAATATAATATTAATATTATTTTTCTAAAACTCCCTACGCTCACCAATTGAGTCCAACATCAGCCACACATGTAGCCCACCTCTCAAAAAAATATTTTTCTCACATAAATCATTTAAAACTCTAAAAAAATCAAAATCAATTAATTCGAAACTTCAATAATTCACAATAAATAGCCCTTTTATCAAAAAAATTCAAACCTCATGTCTTTTCCATAGGAAATTTCATTCTCTACAACTTTGCAGAAGAAAGTTTTTTCAAATTCCAAACAAAAATTGACCGAAATCCAGAAACGGACGATTTTACAAGCTATAATCAAATTTCAGTCAAGAAATGGGGTCCATAAACATGAAAAACATGTTTTAAATATTTATTGCAACAAAAATACTCTTCCTCCTCATTTATTCATATATCCCACATTTATTATAAAAATATCATCATTATTATATTATTAAAATATAATAATATATTTAAATGAATGATTTTATTAGAAAAGATAAAATATCAATTTTTCAACAATTGTCACTTTAAAATTTTCTCCATCTATATCCATATAAAATGAATATTTTCCTTATCATATAAATCAATAATTAATTATTCACAAATAATATTACAGAATTACAATCTCAAGAACTGTACATTCCCAGAAAGAGAGGACTTTCCAATAAGAATTTCTCCTTACTGGCGCGCAATTAGGTGACCAAACCTCTCCTTAGATAGAACTTTCTAGACATTGCCAATAATGTTATCTAATAATATTATTCAAATAATATGAATTATTGATCTGATAATAAAAATACTGTGTAATGACAATTATTGAAACAACAATAATATAAAATATCAACGTAGCAATTATTGAATCAATAAAATAAAATATTGAACAAGAATGTAAGACCCCAACTTATTATTAATGAAATTTAATTTTCTCTATTTATTATTTTGAAATAGTAAGGGTTGATTTGATTAATGTGGATAGTTTAGGGGTAAAATACATGCAAATATTTCAAAATAAGCAAGTGGTTATAAAATATTCATTGTTGTTTTTGAGAATATTCGCATCGCTTGTGGGAATATTCGTATTTACGGTAGCGCAGCCATGTGTGTGGGCCCCATAACTGAAAGTTTATTAGATGAAGAAAAAACGACAAATATAAGTTGTTTAAAAATAACGACGTAGTTATTACTGCATCATCACTGTAAAATACTTGGTGGTTAAAACACAAGAAGATTACCCAGTATTGCACCAATTATTGATTCTTACGTAAGAAGGCACTACTCAATAATGGTTACAGAATTACCGCTCAAAGATTTTATTGAGTTAATAATTGCTTTGCGTTGATATTTTATATTCTCACTGCTTTTTGATAATTGTCATTACACAAGATTTTTCATTATCGAAGCAATAATTCATATTATCTCGAATAATATTATTAGATAACATTATTGGCAATGTCTAGAAAGTTACATCTAAGGAGAGGTTTGGTCACCTAATTGCGGCGTCGATGAAGAAAATTCTTATTGAAAGCCCCTCTTCCTGGAACCTGCACGGTTGTCAATATTGTGATTACGTAATATTATTTGTGAATAATTAATTATTGATTTATATGATGAGAAAAATATTGATTTTATGTGGATATAGATGGAGAAAATTTTTAAAATGACAATTGTTGAAAATTAATATTTTATCTTTTTCTCGATAAAATAATTCATTTAAATATATTATTTTAATAATATATTAATGATGATATTTTTACAATGAATGTGGAATATATGAGTATATGAGGAGGAAGAGTATTTTTGTGGCATTAAATGTTTAACACATGTTTTGTGTGTTGGTGGACACAATTATTGAATCGAAATTTGATTATAAACCGAAAATCGCCTGGATTTGTCAGATTTCTACCAATCTATTTGGAATTTGGAAAAACTTTCTTCTGCAAAGTTGTAGAGAATTGAATTTCCTATAAAAAAAAATGCGAGATTCGAATTTTCTGATGAAAGAGCTATTTATTATGAATTATTAAAGTTTCGAAGTTCTGAAATAATTAATTTTTGGGAGTTTTAGTTAATTATTTTGAGAAAAACGTTTTTTGCAACTAAGTTGGCCTCACATGTGATTCAAATGGGCTGAGATCAGTTGTCTGGTAGGGCTAAAGAAAATGTGAAAAATATATTAATATTATATTCAATTTTCTGCTTTGTGTTCTAAGCATTTTCCTATAAATAGGTGCTTAGGTTAGAATTGAAAACACACCGTAAACCCAAGTTTCTCTCTATTTCTCTCTCGATATATTGAGCGTGTTCTTGTGAGTATACTTTGAGTATTGTTAGATAGCGATGCAAGTTCCTTCAAAGACTATACCCTAAGTGTTTCAAATAAGTACTAATCTTCGAGGTAAGGGATGTTATTTTCTTCTCAAATGATATTATTTCTTCAATATCATTATCTTTGAAATATTGGTTGGAACTTTTTATCAAATTTGGAACTTTTTCATGTCGGGTTACTTATTCATGAGTTACTATTCACGAGTTACTATTCACGAGTACTATTCATGAAGCGTGAAGATGTTTTTTGTGGAATTTCTATCTTTTGGTGTGAGTTACTATTCACGATACTGCACTATTCACGAATCTGGATTATTCAATTTAAAATGAAATTTCTTCTTTTGTCCAAAATATCTATTCGGATATTAGCTTTGATTGTATCCATGTTTTGATCATTCTTGAATTTTACACCACTATGATTATTTTTGAGGTATTTTTAAGTACGAATCCTTAATCCTTAATCCTTGTCATTTTATTTCACTTTGGATTCGCTTTTTTAAAAATATTTTCATCATCCTCGCCTTAAATGATGATATTATTGAATATCTTTGGCCCAGTAGTGCAAAGATGAATGATTTCTGAAGAATATCTTTGGTCAGTAGTGCAAAGATGAACAGTGTTTAGATGAACATGACCAATCGATGAATATCTTTGGCACAGTAGTGCAAAGATGAATATTTGATTCCAGATGTATATTGATTGATGTTACGGGGATAAAAGATAGACGATGAACTTTTAAATTCATACATAGAAGATAGTAGTTTGCATTCTTTACTTAACTCTTCTAATGAATTATTATTTCATTGCGCGAATATTGATTTAAAATTTGTTGTCTATTGTATTCTATTAGATTTTCCTTGTTGAAGACTAACGGTAATTTGTTGTATATTATCTTAGTCATAATATTCTTTATCGGGCTAGTTGAGCTCACCCTTTTCCTTTTTGTTCCATTTTTCTTCTCGTGAGGCGTAGAATATAATGCGAGTACGAAGCCTGGGGTATGGAATGAAGGTTTTAGAAAGGATTGTTTAGTAGTCCTCACCATTTTGTAAAATAATGTATCAATAAATGTGATGAGGATTTATTTGAGTATAGATATTGTCTGTAAGATAATATTTGTATTCAAACTCACGCTTTCTTGTTGTAATAATAAAGTTGTAGTTGTTTCTGCATACATGTATTGACAACCTCGGAATAGGTGATGTATACCTATTTTGGGGGCGTCACACTTGGTATCGAGCTTAGGATATGATCTCTCGGCGGAGATCGGGAATAGAACTAGGAGGGAGAGACGAGTAAATCCTCCTTCGCTAGTGTGTCCTACCTAAGCTTATTTTTTTTTAGTTGGTCAAGATATAAGGATATTATGTGATATATTTATTTCCTTAATTAACCCTTGTTTTATGACAAGTATTTGAGAATGTCGATCGAAATATTAACAATGGAAATGAAATCGTGGAGACGCTCAGTACTCACCAACGAGGAGAACGTCGGCAACAGGATGGCAATGTTCCTCCCGTGAACAACACCAATCGAAGCGATGATGAACGAGGGATGTTTAGAAGCTTTTTGCGCTTCATGCAAAATCGACGAGGAGGAGACTCGTGTTCAAAATACAGGAGGAAATGATAGCAATTCACGGTTTGTCACAAATGCAAGCGCTTCAAAGAGTCAGGACCACCGAATTTAAGGAAAGCCAAATCCGATCATAAATGGAAACATGGGTCAAGCAAATTACCAAGATATTCGATGTCTTGGGATGCACGGAGGAACGAAGGTTCCATTCGCCACCTTTATGTTCCGTGGCGAAGGCGCAGACTCATCGGTGGGAGTTCATGAAGCGTACCCATCCAACGCGACTCAAAGATGTCTCTTGGGAAACGTTTGAGAACTATTTAATGACAAATACTTTCCTGAAAGTGTTCGTCATATGAAGGAAGTGGAGTTCATCAGATTAGAGCAAAACAACATGACGGTGTCTCAGTACGAGGCAAACTTTGCAGAGTTATCCAGGTTTGCACCTCATTTGATGCATTATCTTAGTCATAATATTTCTTACTAGGCTAGTTTAGCTCACCTTTTTCTTTCACTGTTCTCTTCAGGAAATGAGAATATAGCTGGGACGAGTCAGGGAATGGATTGACGGTCCGAGATGGTGGCTATAGTAGTCCTTACTATTTTTATAAAATAGTGTAATAATAATTGTAATGAGGACTCCATTGAGAGTGGATATTGTCTAGAAGGCAATATTCGTGTTTAAACTCTCAGCTATGTTTTGTCGTATTTTGCACGACTGTTGTATAATTAAGTTTGTAGTTGATTTATGTAGTGTGATATCTGGCGACCTAAGACGGGTGATGTATGCCTGTTTTGGGGGCGTCACATATTGCATGTATAAGTCAGGTATGAAAGGCTGATCACCTTCATTACCATTCGGTCCAGATAAATTTGTTCATGTTTAATACTTGTTCAGTCAAAAGTTTGTCCATGCTAGTTCTCAACTATATTGATGAATTATAGCCAGCTTATTATTCAGACTCTTTCAATCATGATATATCCTTATATAAATTTAAACTTGTTGGGCAACTTTCATGCTCACCCTTGCTATATCATGATAAACATTGCAGATAAGGCGAATGTGTTCTTGACGAGAAAAGGATAATGCCAAGTTCAAATTTGGGATAAAATGTCAAACTAATTTGTAATAGTATAGTTTGATAATAATGTTATGTGTTAGATAGTTTATGAATTGTGTATAAGTTAAGGTTACTCAATTTTGGGGAATAGTGTGTAAAGTGTATTGTATAAATAATTTATGTTTATATCTTCCACAAATAGTAATAGAATGATTGTACCAGATCCGTGGTGATTTGGGACTCGAATTTGGGGTTGTCTCATGATGAATTTAACAGTGACCTATCAAAAGAAGAAAATGAAGTTTATAAGGGAAAAGACAATCTGATTAGTGGAAAACATATAGCACAATCTAGACAGCCTAAGCTGTCTGCATCAGAAGGAAAAACACATGAACCAGGAAAACAGACAGACGAAATCAGATAGCCTGAGCCGTCTATTTTAGTTGAATACTCAGACATGCAGACACCTAAAATCAGATAGCTCAACCCGTCTGTATTAGAAGAAAAATTTGATGATCAGTTTGATGCAGAGCTTGACATTCCAGAACCTGAGCCTGAAGAACAAATGACTACAGTAAGGCTTCCTAGATCATCTAGAACAGTGAGAAATCATCCACTACAAATCTGATCATAGGTAATCCTGACACTTGGATGAACACAATAAGGAAAACTAGGAATTATTGTGCAATTTCACCATTTCTTTCTTAAATAGAACCAAAGAATGCCAAGGAAGCAATTCAAGATGAAAAATGATCTATTGCTATGCAAGAAGAATTAAACCAATTTGAACAATGTCAGGAATGGGATCTTGTTAAGCCCCCTCAAAATGCTTCAATAATAGGAACAAAATGGATATTTAAAAATAAATTAGATGAAAATGGCATAATCACAAGAAACAAAACGAAATTGGTAGCTTAAGGCTATAATCAACAAGAGGGTATAGATTATGAAGAAATCTTTGCCCCTGTTCCAAGGTTGGAAGCAATAAGGATTTTATTAGCCTGTGCATGTTATAGACAATTTAAATTATATCAAATGGATGTGAAAACTGCATTTTTAAATGGTTATTTCTGAGACCCCAAATTTTATGAATAAAGATTTAAATTTCTCGAATTTTTTTTTTAATATTATGGTATGGATTTGATATAATGTTATAGTTGTAGGTAATATTTATAAATTTTACAAAGTATGCAAGTTGTTGTATTATATTCGATTGGTCGGGGAATATTATTTTTATCGGGGAATATTCGTACGACGACACAATCATTGGTGGACCCCACAACGGAATAATTGTCGAAATGAGAAAACGACAGAAATATTTTTATGAAAATACGGCGGAAGTTTTACCATTAATCTTCATTGAACTACCCTAGTAGTAAAAGTACGATGTCTGGCGGGTCAGTATAGTAGCACATGGTATTGATTATTGATGCTTACGTGAGAAGTCACTCAATTTTGTTCAATTATTGCTACAGTAATTATTGCATAGTATCTCACGTTATTTGATTCAATTATTGTCGATATTTTATATATTATTAAATCAATAATTGAGATGACAAAGTTATTAATATTATTATTTGCAATATTAACGATGTCTAGAAGTTCTGCAAAGGAGAGGTTTGGTCACCTAATTGCACGCCAATAGGGAGAAATCCTTATTGGAAAGCCCCCTCTTTCCTGGAAACGACCTGGTCGATTAATATTGCGAATTATAATAATAATGATAAATGTTGTTAAAAATATTGAGAGGATTTTTATGAAGTAGTTGTTGTAAATTTGCTTATTATTTGGATCCCTACTTACCCATTTTTCAAAATAATCGGTAGAAAGTTATTCAGTATTTTAAAGGTGGGGCCACATGTGGGAAGAAAATTGAAGGTGGGAGAATTGTGTTATACGGTGGGATGAAAATAAAGGAAGAAAAGGGGGTGGGGAATAAATGACTTGTAAGGAAGGGAATTTATATATATGTGATGTGTGTGTATATATAATATGATGTGTGTGTGAGTGGAAAGTGGTGGGTGAAAGTGATGGGTTTAGAGTGAAAGTTATGTATATGTGTATGATGAAAATGGGGTGGGGGAAGGAGACGTATTAAGGAGGAAATGTATATATATATATATATATATAATGTGTGTGTGTGTATGAGTGTGAATTAGAAAAGGGGGATGGGTTGGATGCCTTGGGAGAAAGGGTGTATATATTTATATAATATATATATATATATATATAACATGTGTGTGTTGGATGTATATATATATATAATATTGAGTGAGTGGAATAATATGGAGATGTTTGTATGATGATAGTAATGTGTGAGTGTATGAAAGTGATGATGGGTATGAGTGGGTTGCATTGAAAAATCAGTCTGTGTTTCTTCTTAATACATTCGTGAATCTCAAATTAATTCGCCTGTGAAAACTCACTATTGCGTCTGTGATTTTTCTTAACAGTACCCCTTCCATTCTCCTATAAATAGGATGCTCAGTTAGAATTAAAAATCACACCAGAAGTTCAAAGAATTCTCTTCTATAATCTTGAGCGTATTTATTTAGAGTTTTAAGAAGCTTTGAGCGTAGTGCAAGTTTTCTTCAAGAATATTCTCGCTCTACCAGTCGGAATACTCTTCTTTTACGGTAAGGGATATTATTTGTTGTACTTGTAAGGGGTATTATTTCTTTCGTATTCATGAAGAGAACTTCTGTTATTCCATTCTTTATTATTCTATTGGAATAACCTGTATACGCGGACTACCCTATACTTGGTGAAATTCTTCTGTTATTCCATTCTTTATTATTATTTTTGGATTGCTATTATTTCACATGATTATAACTATTTGTTCACATGTTATACTATTGATTCACATTCTTATTACTATTAGGGGAGTTGGTGCAAGATTGATAATACTTGCATGACTAAGTTAAAAATGGAGGTATAGAGGGAGGTACTATATTGTAATTAATTTTTCACATGTTTAGAACTATTGAGTCACATGATTTACTATTGAGTCACATGATTTTACTATTGATTCACATGATTTACTATTAGGAGAGTTGGTGCAAGTTTGATAATACTTGGATGACTGAATTAAAAATGAAAGAAAAGTTGGAGGTATTGTACTGTAATATTTCTAGCCCCAAAACGTGCAATTATCGAAACTATGTTTTCCTATAAATAGAAGCTCATTCTTCTTCATTTCTCACCAATTCACCAAAGCTTTAGAGCCATTATTATAGAGAGAAATTATAGAGAGAAGTTATAGAGAGAAAATCTATAGAGAGAAAAAAGAAGAGAAGTTTGCTTCCTTTCTATTCCAATATCCAGTTTCTTCTAAGGTAAGGGGTGTTATTCTTTCTTATTCATGAAGAGAACTTCTATTATTCCATTCTTTATTATTCTGTTGGAATAACCTGTAAAAGTGGCATACCCAATACATAACCTGTATACGCGGCATACCCTATACTTGGTGAAATCCTTATGTTATTCCATTCTTTATTATTCTGTTGGAATAACCTGTATGCGTGGTTTACCCTATACTTGGTAGAATAACTTCAGATATGCGGTTTACCCAATACTTGGTGATCTTCTTCATTATTCCATTCTTTATTATTATGTTGAATAACTTTTTTATGCTAATACCGCATACTTGGTGAAATTCTTTTATTATTCTGTTCTTTATTATTCTGTCGGAATATCCTGTCGGTGTGAATTTCACCTGACATGGTTCCATAGGTTCCATATTTATTATTCCGCATTTATTATTCTGTTGGAAATAACCTGTCTGTACGGTCTCTATCGCATGCATGGTGAATCCTTCTATTATTCCATTCTTTATTATTCTGTTGGAATAACCTGTCTATGTGGATTGTCACATGCATGGTGAATGATTTTTTGTATTCATTCCTTATTAAATAGTGGAAATGATCTGTATACGTGGATTTCCGCATGACGGGTGAAAATCTATTTGCAGTTTCATATATTCTTTATTATACTCAGTTGGTAAAAGTTTGGATTTTTATACTCCATGAAATTAGTGGAATATCCTTGATATTTACGCTTCATCCAGTATCTTTTCATGGAAATATTCTTCTGAGCATTCTTGACTTTTACTTTACAAAGAAGTATCATGTTGACAATTTGGATATTATTAGTTGCTAGATAAATTAATTCTTGAACTTGTTTAATTGAATTCCTATAACATTGTCATCATCCTTATATTTATATTATGTTGAAAGTAATCTTTGGCTTACGTGCATAGATGGACTTAGTATGATTATGACCAGGGATCATTCAGTATAATCATGAACTGTGATGTTATAAGTGATGTGGTAAAAGTCCTCAGTGGCCTGTAATGCATTGATGGACAGTTTTTGGTATGATTATGACCAGGGATTTTTCGGTATAGTCATGACCATTGATGATTTAATGAATATCCTTGGCCCGTAATACAGGGATAATTAGAAGATGTGGTGTATTTATTAAGCTGAGTCTCAACGATAAACGTTGATGAAAACATTTTTAAATCATAGAAGATAGTAGGTTTTATTCTCTACTTGACTCTTCTAATGGATTGCTTATTCCGCTGCAGTTAAACCTGATGTCTATTGTATTTTATCAGTTTAACATTGTTGAAGACTATTGATAATTTATTTTGCATTATCTTAGTCATAATATTTCTTACTGGGCTAGTTGAGCTCACCCTTTCTTTCAATGTTCTCTTCAGGAAATGAGAATATAAATTTGGACGATTCGGGAAAAGAGTGATGGTCCGGAAGATAGCATTAGTAGTCCTCACTATTCTGTTAAATAGTGTGACAATAAATGTAATGAGGACTCCTTGAGTATGGATATTGTCTAGATGACAATATTCCTATTAGAACTCTCAGTTTATGTATTATCGTATGTTACACGACATTTGTATAATTAAGTTTGTATTTGTATTATGTACCATGTATTTGGCGACTCAAAATGGGTGATGAATACCTAATTTTGGGGGCGTCACAGTTGGTATCAAAGCTTAGGGATATGATCCCTGGCTGAGATGTGAGATAAGAACTAGGAGGGGAGAGACAGGGAATTCCTTTGCTAGTATGACCTACCTAAGTTTATTGGGTATTTAATTGGTCGGTCAGAGTATAGGGATAAAATGTGATATGTTAATTAGCCCTTGTTTTATGATAGTGTTTGAGAATGGCATCTGAAAATGCTGAGATAAGCAATGAAGCACATGCGAGTGTTGATTCAGCTCAAGCAAAAGGTAATGACCAACAACATGATAATAATCATACTGGTGGCAACGGCTATCGGAACAATAATAACCATCGTGGGGGAAATTATCATGCCAAGAATGGTAACCACTTCGGTGGTAATCATGGCAAAGATAATAGAAGTGGAAATTGCAAGAAGAGAAGGTCATTTAGCCCGATTTTGTCGTGCACCAAAGTCAAGTCCAGCTGGGACGGTGGCACCAAAGGCGGATGCGACAAAATAAAGTCGTTGGTTTTAGGGAGAGTGTTTTCGTGACTTCTCAAAAAGCGAGTAACCCAAACGAAGTTAGCACGGGTTAGTTAATTATAAATTATGAAGTCTATACCTTATAAGATACCGGTTCTACCCATTATTTTATCTCTCTTGCTTGCGTTCAACGTTTAAATTTGACTCCGGAGAAGTTAGACTTTGACTTATTGGTTGAAACTTCGTTAGTAGGAGCCTTCGTTACCTCTACTGTTTTTAAATCTTGTTTGATTCAAATAAACACTTTCACGTTACCTGTCGATCTTATCTTTTTGAAAATACTTGCCTTTGATGTGATTTTAGGAATCAATTGGTTAACTACTCATCATGCTTTTCGTAAGGTTGTTAGCTTTTATATTCATAACCAACCTGTTGTGAGAATTCAAGTAACCAAACCACTAAAGTCAATCATTGTCATATCAAGCCATAAGTAAAGAGCCCCGAACCTTTCGTTGTTGACTTCCTTTTTTGTAATGCACCGAGGCCAGACTTTCTGTAGGCGACATCGTGAATGAAGATGGCAAGTTGATAGGTATCATTGTGAGGTGCTATCTAGGTTAAGGGATAGAAGTCACTGTTGGTATCAATGTGACGTACTATCCAAGTCTTGGATGAGAGTCACAGTTTTGAATGAATTTTCTATTATTAATAAATTTCCTGGCATATTCTTGAAGACTTCTTAGCCTACTTAGAGCGTGAAATCGAATTTTGTATTGACCCCAGTACAAAACCCATTTATTAAACCCTCAAATATTTCTTCAACTAAAATGAACAGTTTACGTGGATTATGATGAAAGTCATAATAAAAGCATTGGACTAATGAAAATCATGGGTATACGTGGTATTATTAAGTGTTATGATGAGTTATGTTGGTTAGTAGGTGAAAACATGAAAGTTTCTTAGAAATCACAAGGAGTTGAAAATCAGATTTTGGTGAAAAACGTAACATGAAATTCAATTGATCATATCTCCTATTATATTTTGAATTTTTGAGTTTGGTCAAGTCCTAGAGTTAGATATATGAGTTTTCTAACTTATCCAAGTGGAATTACTGGCAAAGGTATTGTAGATTTTTGTATGGACTGATTTTAGCAAAGGAGTCAAAACTGCAAAATGTCCAAAAAGCTGCTGCCACGTTTTTGTAAGGGCTATTTCGACCACTTAATTAGTGAGTAAAATTCAAGCCTTTTGGGACATGAAAGTATATGGTATAAAGAATCTCCTGTCCAAAACTGAGCTCATTCTGACTTAAAATGAGCAAGTTATGACCATTTCAATATTTAGGTTTTTCCGACGAAAAACGCTATAACCGGAGTTCTATAACTCCGATGACCATGAAATTTAAACTAGAAGCTCACATTAACATGTGTAAGATTCTTCCAAGATTTGGGAAATTTTGGAGTTAAACTTGAGGTAGCTAATTTCTTAAGGAATTAATTAGAAATTGATTTTTGAAAAATAGTAAATGAATTTTAAAAATTCCGAGAAAAATATATTTTCAATATGGGACTATATTAGGCTAAATCCCAGAAAAGAAATATTTTTGGAACTGATTTGGTATTTTTCATGAAAATAATCTAGTTATGAGTAAATGAGTTAAATATGTTATGTGAAGTAACAAAGTTGGAAAATAGGATTTTATGGCTTAGAAATCCTATATAAAGTATATGCATATTGTTGATGAGGGATTTGATCATTGGTGATGATATCTTATGAGTATGGTATTTTTGAAAGATTAAATGCATTATATGGTAAAGCGTAAACAATAGAAATAAATTGTTTATAAGTTTAAGAAGTGATTAAAATATTGTTATAATATTAATGATATTAGATTATGAGATTATTAAGTGATTGATAACATTGGGATATTCTTGAACCCTGGATAAATTATATTATAAATGTTTAATATTTATCTTTTATCTCATTTGATTGATTCTTTATATCATTATCCTCATGCTTATATTGTGTTGAAAGTCATCTGTGGCTTACGTGAATAGATGGACTTGGTATGATTATGACCAGGGATTTTTCGGTATAATCATGACCGTAATTGAAAACACGATTATCTTTGGCACGTAGTGCATGGATAATTCGTAGTCGTGATACTAAAGAATATCCTTGGCCTGTAGTGCAGGGATGATTCGATGATGTGGATTAATTATTGAGCTGAGTCTCAGCAATGAAATATTAATTCAAGGATGTGGTAAAAGTCATCTTTGGCCGTAGTGCATAGATGGACTTGGTATGATTATGACCAGGGATTATTCGGTATAATCATGACCGTAATTGAAAACACGAATATCCTTGGCCCGTAGTGTATGGATAATTCGTGGTCGTGATATTATTAACCTGAGTTTCAGCATTATTGGTTTTACAGTTGTATATCTTTGGCCTGTAGTGCAAAAATGAACTGTTGATTATTGGTTATACAGTTGGCCTGTAGTGCAAAGATGAATTGTTAATGAATATCTTTAGTCGGATTATAAAGATGAATTTAATGTTTTCAACGATAAAGGTATTCAAGGTATCCTCACCTCTTTATCATACCAGGTACGTACCCTAATTTCGAGGGCAAAATTCCATAAGAAGGGGAGATTGTGAGACCCCAGATTTTATAAATAATGATTTAAATTTCTCGAAATATTTTTTTTTTAATATTAAGGTGTGGATTTGAGATAATGTTATAATTGGGGGTAGTATTTGAAAATTTTGCAAAGTATGCAAGTTGTTATATAATATTCGATTGGTCGAGGAATATTCTTTTTGTCGAGGAATATTCGTACGACGACACAATCATTAGTGGACCCACAACAGAAGAATTGTCGTAGTTAGAAAACGATAAAATTAGTTTATGAAAATAATGGCGGAGGTTTTACCGTTGATACTATTGAACTACCCGGTAGTAAAAGTACAGTAATACGCGTGGTTGCATAGTAGCACACGGTATTGATTATTGATGCTTATGTGATAAGTCACTCAGTTATACTCAATTATTGCTACAGTAATTGCTGCATCATATCTCTCATATTATTGATTCGATTATTGTCACAGTATCATGTGCATAATATGTTATTTTATTAAATCAATAATTGAGATGACAAAGTTATTCATATTATAAATTGCAATATTTACAATGTCTAGAAGTTCTGTTAAGGAGAGGTTTGGTCACCTAATTGCGCGCCAATAGGGAGAAATCTTTATTGGAAAGCCCCCTTTCCTGGGAACGACCTGGTTGATAAATATTGTGAGTTATAATATTAATGATGAATATTGTTCGGAGTTGAATTTGGAGACGCGGACGTGATATTTGATTCCGGAACGTCGAAATTAGTAAAAATAGTCTATAAACACAAAATTTTTCAGAATTCACTATTTGGTCAAAAATTTAACAGTTGACTTTTTTGGGAAAAGTCAAACTTCAAAATTTTAAAATTTATATTTTTGATAAAAATGGTTTCATTATGTTGGAATTGTTTGTGTTAGTGAAAATCGACATTTATTTCGATAATAATTGATGTTTGGAGGTTATATAGACCAATCGGGTATTTAACCGGATAAATGAGTAATTGATTGCTATTATTTCATATGATTATAACTATTTATTCACATGTTATACTATTGATTCACATTCTTGTTACTATTGGGGGAGTTGGTGCAAGATTGATAATACTTGCATGACTAAGTTAAAAATAGAGGTATAAAGGGAGGTACTATATTGTAATTAATTTTTCACATGTTTAGAACTATCGAGTTACATGATTTTACTATTGATTCACATGATTTACTGTTAGGAGAGTTGGTGAAAGTTTGATAATACTTGGATGACTGAATTAAAAATGAAAGAAAAGTTGGAGGTATTGTACTGTAATATTTTGAGCCCCAAAACGTGCAATTATCGAAGCTATGTTTTTCTATAAATAGAAGCTCATTCTTCTTCATTTCTCACCAATTCACCAAAGCTTTAGAGCCATTATTATAGAGAGAAATTATAGAGAGAAGCTATAGAGAGCAAATCTATAGAGAGAAAGAATAAGAGAATTAACGCTCTTTCATTCCAATATCCAGCTTTTCTAAGGTAAGGGGTGTTATTCTTTCTTATTCATGAAGATAACTTCAGTTATTCCATTTTTATTATTACATTGGAATAACTCAGTAAAAAGTGGCATACCCTATACATAACCTGTATACGCGGCATACCCTATACTTTGTGAAATCCTTATGTTATTCCATTCTTTATTATTCTGTTGGAATAACTTGTATGCGTGGTTTACCCTATACTTGGTGGAATGACCTGTATATGCGGTTTACCCAATACTTGGTGATCTTCTTCTGTTATTCCATTCTTTATTATTATGTTAGAATAACCTGTTTATGCGAAGTACCGCATACTTGGTGAAATTATTTTATTATTCCGTTCTTTATTATTCTGTCGGTGTGAATTTCACCTGACCTGGTTCCATATTTATTATTCCGTATTTATTATTACGCCGAATATCACGCTTGCAGTGAATTTTACGACTTCGGTTCCATATTTATTATTCTCGCCGTAATATCCTATCGGTGTAATTTCACGACACGGTTCCAAATTTATTATTTCGCATTTATTATTCAGTTTAATATTACATGCGGTGTGAAATTTCACCTGACCTGGTTCCATATTTATTATTTCGTATTTATTATTCTGTTTGGAATAACCCGTTTGTGCGGTCTCTATCGCATGCATGGTGAATCCTTCTATTATTCCATTCTTTATTATTCATTGGAATAACTCATACATGTGGATTGCCACATGCATGGTGAATGAATCCTTTGTATTTATTCCTTATTAAATTGTGGAAATGATCTCAGATATCGTGGATTACCGCATGGTATTTGAAAATCCATTTGCGCTTTCATATATTCTTTATTATACTCGGTTGGTTAAAGTTTTGATTTCTATACTCCATGAAATTAGTGGAATATCCTTGATATTTGCTCTTCATCCAGTATCTTTTCACAGAAATATTCTTCTGAACATTCTTGACTTTTACTTTACAAAGAAGTATCATGTTGACAATTTGGATATTATTAGTTCCTAGATAAATTAATTCTTGAACTTGTTTAATTGAATTCCTATAACATTGTCATCATCCTCATATTTATATTATGTTGAAAGTCATCTTTGGCTTACGTGCATAAATGGACTTAGTATGATTATGACCAGGGATCATTCGGTATAATCATGAACTGTGATGTTATAAGTGGTGTGGTAAAAGTCCTCAGTGGCCTGTAATGCATTGATGGATAGTTTTTGGTATTATTATGACCAGGGATTTTTCGGTATAGTCATGACCATTGATGATTTAATGAATATCCTTGGCCCGTAATACAGGGATAATTAGAAGATGTGGTTTATTTATTAAGCAGAGTCTCAGCGATAAACAGTGATGAAAATATTTTTAAAGCATAGAAGATAGTAGGTTTTATTCTCTACTTGACTCTTCTAATGAATTGCTTATTTCGCTGCAGTTAAACTTGATGTCTATTGTATTTTATCAGTTTAACATTGTTGAAGACTATTGATAATTTATTTTACATTATCTTAATCATAATATTTCTTACTGGGCTAGTTGAGCTCACCCTTTCTTTCAATGTTCTCTTCAGGAAATGAGAATATAGCTGGGACGAGTCGGGGAAAGGAGTGATGGTCCAGAAGATTGCATTAGTCGTCCTCACTATTCTGTTAAATAGTGTGACAATAAATGTAATGAGGACTCCTTGAGTATGGATATTATCTAGATGACAATATTCTTATTAGAACTCTCAGTTTATGTACTGTCGTGTGTTACACGACATTTGTATAATTAAGTTTGTATTTGTATTATGTACCATGTATTTGGCGACTCAAAATGGGTGATGAATACCTAATTTTGGGGGCATCACAAAATCAATCTGGACCGTTCATGAATTAGTTATTATGCAGTCCATTCTTCTATAAATATAAGCTCATTCCTTCATTATTTTCTTACGAATTCACTGAAATTCTAAAGAGAGAAACTATAGAGAGATTTCTTCTTCTATAATCTTGAGCGTATTTCTTTAGAGTTTAAGAAAGTATTGAGCGTAGTACAAGTTTTCTTCGAGTATATCCTCGCCCTACCAGTCGGAATACTCTTCTTTCAAAGGTAAGGGATATTATTTGTTGTACCCGTAAGGGGTATTATTTCTTTTGTATTCATGAAGAGAACTTCTGTTATTCCATTCTTTATTATTACATTGGAATAACTTTTATCACGCTGCTACCCTATACTTGGTGAAATTCTTCTGTTATTCCATTCTTTATTATTTTGTTGGAATATCCTGTCTGTGCGTTTTACATTGGACCTGATTCCGTCTTTATTATTCTGTTGGAATAACCTATCTATGCGAAGTACCGCATGCATGGTGATTTCTGTTGTTATTCCATTCTTTATTATTCTATTGGAATATCATGTCTGTGCGTTTTACGCCGAACCTGGTTTCGTCTTTATTATTCTGTTGGAATAACCTGTCTATGCGAAGTACCGCATCCATGGTGATTTCTGTTGTTATTCCATTCTTTATTATTCTGTCAGAATATCCTGTCGGTGCGTATTACGCCTGACCTGGTTCCACTATTCATTATTCTGTTGAGAATAACCTGTCAGTGCGATCTCTCGTATGCATGGTGATTTCTTCTGTTATTCCATTCTTTATTATTCTATTGGAATAACCTGTCTATGTGGATTACCACATGCATGGTGAATGATCCTTTGTATTCATTCCTTATTAAATTGTGGAAATGATCTCAGATATCGTGGATTACTGCATTTACGGACGAAAAATCCATTTGCAGTTTCATATATTCTTTTATACTCAGTTGGTTAAAGCATTGACTTCTATACTCCATGAAATTAGTAGAATATTCTTGATATTTGCGTTTCATCCAGTATCTTTTCATGGAAATATTCTTCTAAGCATTCTTGAATTTTACTCTACAAAGAAGTATCATGTTGACAATTTGGACATTATTGAGTTTAAGATAAATTAACTTATAAGTCTTTAAAATTTATTCTTGAACTTGTTTTATTGAATTAATATGTCATTTTCATGATAAGTTATGTTGGTTATTTGAAAACATGAAAGTTTCTTAGAAATCACAAAGAGTTGAAAATTAGATTTTGGTGAAAATAGAACATGAAATTCAATTGACCATATCTCCTATTATATTTTGAATTTTTGAGTGTGGTCAAGTTCCAGAGTTAGATCTATGAGTTTTGTAGCATCTCCAAGTGGAATTACTAGAAAAGGTGTTGTAGATTTTCGTGTGGACTGATTTTAGCAAAGTAGTCAAAAGCTGGAAATTACCGAAATGCTACTGCCATGATTTTTAAAAGGGCTGTTTTGGCCACTTAATTTGTGAGAAAAATTCCAGTCTTTTGGGATATGAAATTATATGGTAAAAGTTCCTCCTGTCCAAAAATGAGCTCATTCCGATTTAAAATGAGCAAGTTATGACCATTTCAATATTTAGGTTTTTCCGACGAAAAACGTTATAATCGGAGTTCTATAACTCCGATGACCATGAAATTTAAACTAGAAGCTCACGTTAACATGTGTAAGATCCTGCCAAGAAATGGGAATTTCTGGAGTTAACCTTGAGGTAGCTAATTTCTTAAGGAATTAATTAGAAATTAATTTTTGAAAAATAGTAAATGAATTTTAAAAATTCCGAGAAAAATATATGTTCAATATGGGACTATATTATGCTTAATCCCAGAAAAGAATAATTTTGGGACTGATTTGGTATTTTTCATGAAAATGATTTAGTTACGAACATATGAGTTAAATATGTTATGTGAAGTAACAAAGTTGGAAAATAGGATTTTATGGCTTGGAAATCCTATATAAGGTATATGCAGATTTTTGATAAGAAATTTGATCATTGGTGATGAAATCTTATGAGTATGGCATTTTTGAATGATTAGATGCCTTATTTGGTAAAGTGTAAACAATTGAAATAAATTGTTTATAAGTTTAAGAGGTGATTAAAATATTGTTATAATATTAATAATATTGGATTATGAGTTTATTAAGCGATGGACAATATATGGATAAATTTAAAGTCTTTAATATTTATCCTTATTTTTGTTTGGTTAATGCTTATATCATTGTCATCATCCTCATGCTTATATGGTGATAAAAGTTATCTTTGGCTTACGTGCGAAGATGTATTGTTGATTATTAAATTGTAGTTGTATATCTTTGGCTTACGTGCAGAGATGGACTTGGTATGATTATGACCAGGGATTATTCGGTATAGTCATGACCATTGATGATTAATGAATATCCTTAGCCCGTAGTGCATGGATGATTCGATGATGTGGTTTATTTATTAAGCTGAGTCTCAACGATAAAAATTGATAAAAATATTTTAAATCATAGAAGATAGTAGATTTTATTCTCTACTTGACTTTTCTAAGGTATTGCTTGTTCCGCTGTAGTTAAACTTGATGTCTATTGTATTTTATCAGTTTAACATTGTTGAAGACTATTGATAATTTATTCTGCATTATCTTAGTCATAATATTTCTTACTGGGCTAGTTGAGCTCACCCTTTTCTTTCACCGTTCTCTTTGAGAAATGAGAATATAAATTTGGGGACGAGTCGGGGAAAGGAGTGACGGTCCAGATGATAGCATTAGTAGTCCTCACTATTCTGATTATATAGTGTGACAATAAATGTAATGAGGACTCCTTTGAGTTTGTATATTGTCTAGATGACAATATACGTATTAAAACTCTTAGATTATGTTTTGTCGTATTTTACACGACAGTTGTATTATTAATCTGTATTTGAATTTATGTACCATGTATCTGGCGACTCAAGATGGGTGATGTATACCTATTTTTGGGGGCATCACAGAATACGTCGGGAAATTTATTAACAATAGAAATATCATTCAAATCTGACGTATTTTTATTTAAATCCGTGACATGGGCTAAGAAAGCTTGACATCTTTTTTTCAATAAACGAATAGCTTTATGACTTGATATACCAGTGATTGACTTTAATGGTTTGGTTGCTTGAATTCGTATAATAGGTTGGTTAGGAATATAAAAGCTAACAACCATACAAAAATAATCGATTTTAGCATGATGAGTAGTTAACCAATCAATCCCTAAAATCACATCAAATGAAAGTATTTTCAAGGAAATAAGATCGACAAGTAACGTGCGGTTACCTATTTGAATCAAACAAGACTTATAAATCGTGGATGTAATGAAGGTTTCTCCCAACGGAGTTTCAACAGATAAGTCAAAGTCTAATTTCTCTGGAGTCAAATTTAAACGTTGAGCGCAAGTAGGAGAAATAAAAGAATGGGTAGAACCGGTATCAAATAAAGTATAAACTTCGCTAGAGTTTATGATTAGCTTAACCGTGATCACCTCGTTCAGATTCCTCTCTTTTTGGGAGGTTACGACAAATGCTCTCCTTGAACTACTAGGTTTTGTCTTATGCAGGATACCTTTTGATGCCTCCATCCCAATTTGGACTTGACTTTGGTGCACGAAAAAAATCGGGCTAAGTGACCTTCTTTTCCATAATTGTAACACGCTTTGGACTGCATCGCTCAGTTTGGACTGATGTGTCCTTCCCCTCCACATTTATAACATACGGCCGATGGTCGTTCTCCTTCCTTAACAACAAGTGCTGGTGCTGACGTCTTTCCATCATTGTTGAATCTCCTCTTCTTGAAATGTCCACTCTTATTGTCATGGCCATGATTACCACCAAAGTGATTACCATTTCTGGCATGTTGTCACCACTTCGATGACTGCTACCACTGGTATTATTGACTTGTCGGCTGCTCTCTCTTGGTTAGGTTGACTCATTATCGCGCTCCAATAACTGAGCCCTATTCACAACATCTAAATACAAACACAGTTTATGAGAAATTAGGTATTGACGTATCTCAGGTTTCAAACCTCTTAGAAACATCCGCGTCATTCTCTCCTCATTATCAACCAAGTGGGAAGCAAACCGAGATAACTCGACAAACTTAGCTTCATACTGCGCCACGGTCATATTGTTTTGCTCAAGCTTAATGAACTCTACCTCCTTCATGTGACGAATACTTTCAGGAAAGTACTTGTCATTGAATAGCTCTTGGAACTTCTCCCAAGATATTTTGAGTGCGGCAGGTTGAGTACGCTTTACAGATTCCCACCAGTAATCTGCCTCTGCTCGCAACATGAAGGTGGCAAAGGGAACCTTTTGCTCCTCGAAGCATCCAAATACATCAAATATCTTATTGATCTGCTTTATCCACGTCTCCGCCTTAAGTGGTTTTGGTACATCCAAAAAAACTCCGGTTGGTCTCGGCTCCTTTAATCGCTTAGCGGTGACCGTCAAAGAGTTGTCGATGTTTCCACTGCATTTTGGACAGAGCCGCCATTCGCTTGATGTTGCATGAATTGCATAAAGCCTCTGAACGTCCCATCGTTCATCATTTGATCGTTGTTGTTTACCTGAGGATTATTGTCCTCCTGTTGCACATTATCCTGGGTATTAATCTATGGTGACTCCACGGTCTTATGTGCATCATTGCTTATCTCCACATTTTTGGATGCCATTTTCAAATACTGCCACAAAACAAGGGTTAATTATCATATCACAAATTATCCCTATACTCTGACCGACCAATTAAATACCAAATAAACTTAGGTAGGTCATACTAGCGAAGGAATTCCCCCCTCCTAATTTTTGTCTCACATCTCAGTTAGGGATCATATCCCTAAGCTTTGATACCAACTTTAACGCCTCCAAAACAGGTATACATCACCCATCTTGAGTCGCCAAATACATGGTACAAAATTTGTGATGCCCCCAAAATTAGGTACACATCACCCATCTTGGGTCACCACTTTCATGGTACAAAATTCAAATACAAACTAACTTATACAACATGAGCTGGGAGTTTTAAATACGCATATTGTCATCTAGACAATATACAAGCTCAATGGAGTCCTCATTATATTTATGGTCACACTATTTAACATAATAGTGAGGACTACTAGCTAATGCTATCATCTGGACCGTCACTCCGTTCCCCGACTAGTCCCAGCTACGTTCTCATTTTCCTGAAGAGAACAGTGAAAGAAAGGGTGAGCTTAACTAGCCCAGTAAGAAATATTATGACTAAGATAATGCAGAATAAATTATCGTTAGCCTTCAACAGTGTTAAACTGATAAAATACAATAGAAATCAAGTTTAACTGCAGCGGAACAAGCAATCCCTTAAAAGAGTCAAGTAGAGAATAGAATCTACTATCTTTTATGATTTAAAAAGTTTTTCATCAACTTAATCGCTGAGACTCAGCTCAATAAATAATCCACATCATTAAATCATCCCTGCACTACAGGCCAAGGATATTCATTAGTATCATGACCAAAAATTATCCATGCACTACGGCCAAAGATAATCGTATATTCAATAGTATCACGACCACAAATTATCTATGCACTACGGGCCAAAGATAATCGTGTATTCATTAAGTATCACGACCACAAATTATTCATTACACTACGGCCAAAGATAATCGTGTATTCATTAGTATCACGACCACAAATTATCCATGCACTACGGGCCAAAGATAATCGTGTATTCATTAACTATCTCCCGATCATGCCATAAAACAATTCGTCTTTCAGACTACAACCGAAAGAGAATCCATAGCCATAATCATACCAAAAAGCGTCCATCAATGCACAACGGGCAATGAGGACTTTTTCCACATCATTTGTAACATTACGGTCATGATTACAATCGAATAATCCTCAGTCATAATCATACCAAGTCCATCTATGCACTACAAAATACGAGATGACTTTCAAAAATAATATAAAACATGAGGATAATGACAATGATATAAGAATTCAATAAAACAAGTTCAAGAATTAATTTAATCAGGAATCAATAACGTCCAAATTGTCAACATGATACTTCTTTGTAGAATAAAATTCAAGAATGCTCAGAAGAATATTTCCATGAAAAGATACTGGATGAAGCGCAAATATCAAGGATATTCCACTAATTTCATAGAGTATAGAAGTCAAAGTTTTAAACAACTGAATATAATACCGAATGGAATAATAAAAGATATCACCATGCATGCGGTATTTCGCATAGACAGGTTATTCCAACAGAATAATAAGAAATGGAATAACAACAGTTCTCTTCATAAATATAAAAGAATAATATCCCTTACTATAATAATATCCCTTTACAATATGAAATAAATAATAACCCTTTCGAATATTGAACGAAAATAATATTCCTTATGAATATTGAATGAAAATAATATTCCTTACAAATATTAAACGAATATAATGAGTATTGAACGATAATAATATTCATATGAATATGAAAAATAATTCTCTTCAGAATAAAAAAAATAATAATTCTTACCTTTGAAAGAAGAGTACTCCGACTGGTAGGGCGAATATATTCTTGAAGAAAACTTCCACTGTTTTCTACGCTCAAAACTTTCTAAAACTCTAAAGAAATACTCTCAAGATTATAGAAGGAGAATTCTCTGAACTTCTGGTGTAATTTTTAATTCTAACTTAGCCCTCTATTTATAGGAAAATGGAATGCATAGTAACTAATCCATGAACGGTCCAGATTGATTTACTTTAATCTGACGGTCCATATTTAAAGAAAAATCTTTTAAATAAAATATAATATATTCTATTTATATAAAAACATTTTACTATGCAAACACTATGCAACACTATGCAAAACACTATTCAAAACACTATGCAACACTATGCATAATAAAATATAATATATTCTATTTATAGAATAACTTTAATAAAGTATTACATTTTTATATAAAAGATGTTTCTGTTTTATTACGTTAATAATACGAATAAAACAAAACGTCATCATCGCTATAATAATTCATATTATTAATCGACAATAATTGAATCAAACTGAGTGACTTCTCACATAAATATCAATAATCAATACCGTGTGCTACTATACAAAAATAGAAAAATTTGAATACTTTTATTTCATAAAATTCGGGGTCTCACAATCTCCCCTCTTTATGAAATTTCGCCCTCAAAATTTACGTACGTACCTGATATTCGAAGAGATGAGAATACATTGCTTTCTTTTCAGATTGTACCTTCCCGGTAATTTTCTCGCTATCATGATTTTCTCATTTCTCATCTCCTGTATTTCAAATATCATTCTAGAACATAGTTTCAAAATAAGGGTTAATTAACATATCACATATTATTCCTATACTCTAACCGACCAAATAAATACCACATAAACTTAGGTAGGTCATACTAGCGAAGGAATTCCCCATCTCTCCCCTCCTAGTTCTTGTCTCAAACCTTAGTCAGGGATCATATCCCTAAGCTTTGATACCAACTGTGACGCCCCGAAAATTAGGTACACATCACCCATCTTGGGTCGTCACTTTTATGGTACAAAATTCAAATACAGACTAACTTACACAACATGAGCTGGAAGTTTTAAATACGCATATTGTCATCTAGACAGCATACAAACTCAATGGAGTCCTCATTATATTTATGGTCACACTATTTAACAGAATAGTGAGGACTACTAGCTAATGCTATCATCATCGGACCGTCACTCCGCTTCCCAGACTAGTCCCAAAATACGTTCTCATTTTCACAAGAGAACGGTGAAAGAAAGGGTGAGCTCAACTAGCCCGAAGAAGAAATATTATGACTAAGATAATGCAGAATAAATTATCGTTAGCCTTCAACAGTTTTAAACTGATAAAATACAATAGAAATCAAGTTTAACTGCAGCGGAACAAGCAATCCCTTAAAAGAGTCAAGTAGAGAATAGAATCTACTATCTTTTATGATTTAAAAGGTTTTTCATCAACTTAATCGCCGAGACTCAATTTCAATAAATAATCCACATCATTAAATCATCCTCGCACTACTAGTGCCAAGGATATTCATTAAGATCACGACCACAAATTATCCATGTACTACTACCAAAAGATAATCGTGTATTCATTAGTATCACGACCACAAATTATCCATGCACTACGGGCCAAAGATAATCGTGTATTATCCATGCACTACGGGCCAAAGATAATCGTGTATTCATTAACGGTCCTGATCATGCCATAAAACAATTCGCTCTTTACTTCTACGGCCCAAAGAGAATCCATAGCCATAATCATACCAAAAAATCATCCCATCAATGCACTACGGACCAATGAGGACTTTTTCCACATCATTTGTAATATTATGGTCATGATTACACCGAATAATCTCTGGTCATAATCATACCAAGTCCATCTATGCACTACAGGCCACAGATGACTTTCAAAAATAATATAAACATGAGGATAATGACAATGATATAAGAATTCAATAAAACAAGTTCAAGAATTAATTTAATCAGGAATCAATAACGTCCAAATTGTCAACATGATACTTCTTTGTAGAGTAAAATTCAAGAATGCTCAGAAGAATATTTTCATGAAAAGATACTGGATGAAGCGCAAATATCAAGGATATTCCACTAATTTCATGGAGTATAGAAGTCAAAATTTTAAACAACTGAATATAATACCGAATGGAATAATAAAAGATATCACCATGCATGCGGTATTTCGCATAGACAGGTTATTCCAACAGAATAATAAGAAATGGAATAACAATAGTTCTCTTCATGAATATAAAAGAATAATATCCCTTACTATAATAATATCCCTTTACAATATGAAATAAATAATAACCCTTTCGAATATTGAACAAAAAAAATATTCCTTATGAATATTGAATGAAAATAATATTCCTTACGAATATTAAACGAATATAATGAATATTGAACGATAATAATATTCATTTGAATATGAAAAATAATTTTCTCTTCAGAATAAAAAAAATAATAATCCTTACCTTTGAAAGAAGAGTACTCCGACTGGTAGGACGAATATATTCTTGAAGAAAACTTCCACTGTTTTCTACGCTCAAAACTTTCTAAAACTCTAAAGAAATACTATCAAGATTATAGAAGGAGAATTCTCTGAACTTCTGGTGTAATTTTTAATTCTAACTTTTATAGGAAAATGGAATGCATAGTAACTAATCCATGAACGGTCCATATTGATTTACTTTAATCTGACGGTCCATATTTAAAGAAAAATCTTTTAAATAAAATATAATATATTCTATTTATATAAAAATATTTTAATATACAAACATTATGCAATACTATGCAAAACACTATTCAAAACACTATGCAACACTATGCATAATAAAATATAATATATTCTATTTATAGAATAACTTTAATAAAGTATTCTATTTTATATAAAAAGATGTTTCTGTTTTATTACGTTAATAATACGAATAAAACAAAACGTTATCATCGCTATAATAATTCATATTATTAATCGACAATAATTGAATCAAACTGAGTGACTTCTCACATAAATATCAATAATCAATACCGTGTGCTACTATACCAAAATAGAAAAATTTGAATACTTTTATTTCATAAAATTCGGGGTCTCACAAAATTCAAATACAACTTAATTATACAACAGTCGTGTAAAATACGACAAAACATAATCTAAGAGTTTTAATAAGAATATTGTCATCTAGTTAATATCCACACTCAATGGAGTCCTTATTACATTTATTGTCACACTATTTAACAGAATAGTGAGGACTACTAATGTTATCATCTGGACCGTCACTCCGTTCCCTGACTAGTCCAGGCTGCGTTCTCATTTCCTGAAGAGAACAGTGAAAGAAAGGGTGAGCTCAACTAGCCCAGTAAGAAATATTATGACAAAGATAATGCAGAATAAATTATCATTAGCCTTCAACAATGTTAAACTGATAGAATATAATAGACAACAAGTTTAACTGCTGCGGAACAAGAAATCCATTAGAAGATTCAAGTAGTGCATAAAATCTACTATCTTCTATGATTTAAAAAGTTTTTCATCAACTTTATCGCTAAGACTCAGCTTAATAAATAAAATCGAATCATCCCTGCATCACGGCCAAGGATATTCATGTAATAATCAATAGTCATGACTATACCGAATGATCCCTGGTCATAATCACACCAACAACTGTCCATCAATGAACTACAGGCCAATGAGGACTTTTACCACATCATTCATCACATTACGGTCATGATTATACCGAATAATCCCTGGTCATAATCATACCAAGTCCATTTATATATGCACGTAAGTCAAAGATGACTTTCATCACAATATAAGTATGAGGATGATGACAATGACATAAAAATTCAATAAAACAAGTTCAAGGATATATTTTAAAGATTTATAATTTTAATTTATCCAGAAATCAATAACGTCCAAATTATCAACATGATACTTCTTTGTGGAGTAAAATTCAAGAATGCTCAGAAGAATATTTCCATGAAAAGATACTGGATGAAGCGCAAATATCAAGGATATTCCACTAATTTCATGGAGTATAGAAGCCAAACTTTAACTAACTCAATATAATAGAATATATGAAACTGCAAATGGATTTTCGCCCGCCATGCGGTAATCCACGTAGACAGATCATTTCCATAATTTAATAAGGAATGAATACGAAGGATCATTCACCATCCATGTGGTAATCCACATAGACAGGTTATTCCAAAAGAATAATAAAGAATTGAATAATGTAAGAATTCACCATGTAAATGCGATAGAATCAGCATAGACATGTTATTCCAACGAAATAATAAAGAATGGAACTGTGTCACGCGTAATCCGCATGCATGGATATTCCAACAAAATAATAAAGAATGGAACCAGTCATACGTAATCCGCATGCATGTGAAATTCCAATGAATAATAAAGAATGGAATAACAACAGAATTCATCAGGCATGCGATAGACCACACAGACATGTTATTCCAACAAAATAATAAAGAATGGAACCAGGTCATGCATAATCCAAACAGATAGGATATTCCAACAAAATAATAAAGAATGGAATAACAACAGAATTCACTAGACATGCGATTGACCGCACAGACAGGTTATTCCAATAGAATAATAAAGAATGGAATAACAGAAGAATATCACCATGTATGCGGTGCTTGGCATGATTAAAGTTATTCCAAATGTAATAATAAAGAATGGAATAACAACCCTTACGAGTATTGAAAGAAAATAACTCTCTTCATGAATACGAAAGAATAATACCCCTTACCTTAGAAAAAATTAGATACTAGATTAGTGAGGTAGCAGACTTCTCTTCTTCCTTCTCTCTATAATTTCTCTCTATAATAATTGCTCTATAGCTTTTGTGAATTGGTGAGAAATGAAGGAAGAATGAGCTTCTATTTATAGGAAAATATAGTTTTGATAATTGCACATTTTGGGGCTCGAAATATTAAAGTATAATACCTTCCTCTTTTTTTCATTTTTAATTTAGTCACCCAAGTATTATCAAACTTGCACCACCTCCCCTAATAGTAAATAATGTGAATCAATAGTAAATCATGTGAATCAATAGTTCTAGACATGTGAAAATATGAATTACAGTATAGTACCTCCCATCTATACCTCTATTTTTAACTTAGTCATGCAAGTATTATCAATCTTGCACCAACTCCCCTAATAGTACAAGAATGTGAATCAATAGTACACACATGTGAATAAATAGTTATAATCATGTGAATTAATAGCAATTATTTGCTCATTTATCCGATTAATTACCCGACTGGTCAGTATAACTTCCAGACATCAATTAATATCAAAACAAATGTTGATTTCCATTAACACTAATAATTCCAACACAATGTAACTATCAATTTCATCTTTAATCAACACGAACGTATTCATCATTAATATTATAACTAACAATATTTAACAACCAGGTCGTTCCCAGGAAAGAGGAGGCTTTCCGATAAGGATTTCTCCTTATCGGTAGCCTTGATTAGATGACCAAACCTCTCCTCGATGTAACTCTGTACATTGTAAATATTGCAATTTAATAATATGAATAACTTTGTCGTCTCAATTATTGATTTAATAATATATCATATTATGCAGATGATACTGTAACAATAATCAAATCAATAATATGAGAGATATGATGATCGCAATTATCAGTAGTAATAATTGAGTATAACCGAGTGACTTCTCACGTAAGCATCAATAATAAATACCGTGTCTTCTATGCAACCCACGCCAGACATCGCATTTTTTAACTACCGAGTAGTTCAACAGCTTTTAATTCTAACACTTCCGGCCGTTATTTTTATAAAAGATAATTCTATCATTTTCTTTAACGACAATACTTCCGTTGTGGGGTCCACTTAATGATTGTGTCGTCGTATTTAATATTCCCCCTTAAAACGAATATTCCCCAATTAATCGAACATTATATAACCACTTGCTTTACTTTGCAAAATTTATAAATATTACCCACAACTATAACATTATATCAAATCCACACCATAATATTCAAAAATATATTTCGAGAAAATTATTCTTTATTCATAAAAGTTGGGGTCTTAAAATTTTTGTCCATAATATTATTTTTTAATACCAAATTTTGTACGCTTGACGAAATCACTAAAATAGCAGGCCAAAATCGCGCTACCGGTTGCTATGGAAGGGCTCCCATATATATATATATATATATATATAGGAAAAAAAAAGAATTGCAAAGTAAAAATAAAGGGAAATAAACATGAATGCTAATTTAATGGACATGCAGCGCCGTTTCTGAGTTTTTGGTGGCTCGGGGCGAAAAATGAAAATAAGACCCTTTTCGAAACATTGTTTTTACCGATAAATAAATAATACAAGTTGTATTCAAAAAGTGTCTTTCTGGAGCTTAAAACATAATAATTCGACTACAACAAATATATGAGAATACATTCATTGAGTGAATTAAAGGCAAAATATTCAATCAAATGTTCAAAATTAAGTTTGTCCAGCATATCCTTCTCGATGAACATGTTTGTCAACCTATATCCTTCTCGATGCACATGTTTGCCAGCCCATATCCTTCAAAATCAAGCTTCTCGATACCTATATCATTATATATAGGGGTGAGCATTCGGTTATAACCGAACCGAATAGCTTATTCGGTTATAACCAAAAATCGAAAATAACACATTTTTGATATCCGAACTGATAACTGAAATAATAGATAACCGAATTACTGAATTTATTGTTCGGTTATTCGATTAATAACCGAAATGAAAATAATATATACAACATATTATCAACATAAAAATCTCATTACCAGAAAAAGAAAAAACAAAGTCACAGATTTAACATAGATTAGAAAAAACAAAGCCACAAATATAATCTTTCAATTTCCCATACACAGATTCTGATCTAAAACGGAACAACCAACCAAACCAAACCAAATTATTAATGGCAATTCAATTTCAAAACACCACAACAAAAACATAGAATTGGATCAGATCAAAAAAACCACAACAAAAATAAAAAATAGAACTGGATCAAATCTAAGACTTCTTCCAGAACTGGATCAGATCTAGAGTGCTTCCCGTTCAGCGGGTGAGATGAAAGAGGCGAAGAGACGAGAGAGGAGGAGAGGAGAGAGAGGCGAAGAGGAGAGAGAGCTCAGAGAGGCGAGAGGCTAAGAGATTTGCGATTTTGGATTTGAGATTTGGGATGAGGGATGAGGGATGAGGGATGAGAGGGGCGAGAGACTGAGAGAGGCGAGAGGAGGCTGAGATAGGAAATGAAAAGGGTTTTACTTTAGATAGACTTGGCCTATGAATATAATAGATATAAGTATAAAATTATTATAAATTCGGTAATTCGGAAATTCCGATATCCGAATAGCTTGATTTTTACCTCCCGAACCCAAAACCGAATATTGAACAAAAAATCGGATATAACCGAAATTAGAAAAAAAAACTGAATAACTGAAAAAATTCGGTTAAGAAAATTCGGTTATGTTCGGTAATTCGATTTTACCCGTTTTTTGCTCACTCCTAATTATATATTTATATTTTTAATTTCACATATATTTATAATATATATATAAAAAATTGAGTCCCTTTAATTGAGGTCCAGGGTGATCGACCCTCCCGCCGTCCGTGCTCAGGAACGGCTCTGCGTACATGATTGGTTGGGAGTTTCTAAACAATATGCTAATTAGTACTCCCTTCATCCTTTAATATAAGACGTTTTAGAGAAATTTTTTTGTCCCTTAATATATGACGTTTTAGAATTTCAAGTAAGCATTAATTATTTAATGTCCAATATTACCCCAAGTATTAAATATAAATTTGGGTCCCTCACTAATTTTTGCCCAATAAATAACAATATTTTTTTCAATACAAGGACAATATAGACATTTGATATTATATTTAATGTTATATAATCATTTCCTTAATACTTATACACAACTATAAAAAGTCTTATATTAAGTGACGGAAGGAGTAATTGATTTCAATCTTTAGTGATTCGTTAAATTATGACCAAATGAACTACAATATTTATATATAATACCATATGTTATGATTGTAAAATTTTATTTATAGAAATAATATATATAACAAGTTTAATTTAAGGGTTTTTAAGTCATTAAGTCCTTTATATAATTTATTGGTTTTTATTTAATTTTTTGCTTAACTAATTTATTTTATATTTTGAAAGAGAGACGATATTTATTTATTTTGGTATGAATAGGTTGATTCTTGATGAAGTGTTGATTGCTTTGGCTATTTAGTTTTGAGAAGTATTCTTCAGAAATAAAGTTTCAAAATATAGCCACATATTTTTCTGGACCACAAGGAAAAATAATCCGAAATACATTAATATTCTGTTCCCCAACTCCCGAGACTCCCGACCTCCATCATTTATAATACCAACAGCCAGTTAGTTGTGATAATGAAACGGCTTAAATAACACAACTACTCGTATAAGAGAATTTCTCACACACTTCCTACTTTTTTTATTAGTATTTAAATTAAGTAAGTTATATTTCAACATCATGAAATATATAGAAAAATCAAACATGGAAAAATTGTAACTCTGGACCCCAAGGAAAAATTAAAAGGGTCAAAATTGAATTGTAATATAGGTTCTAATACAAAAAAATATGAAATTGTTTTGTTAGAAATAAAGCATTCATAAGGATTTCACGGTGCATACTTAATTAAGAGCATTGTTCAAGCTCAGCCAGATTAATAAATAATCTTAAATTTTATATTTGAAATCAACTCCTTATTTAAAAAATGTAGCAAATTAGTTGTAATCAATTTAAATCAGATAAATTATTGATCAATTCTGTAAGTTATATTTCAACATCATGGGGTACTTTGGACCAGGAAAAATAAATGAAGGACTAGATAGTTAAACGTACCTGGGATCTAGATGAGGAGAATTTATACTTTTAGGGGCTACGACTGGAACTTGGAGGGAGTAAAGTGCTATTAGCCCATATATTTGTACATACATATCATCAAGTGAGTAACAAAAATGTATGATCTACATTTCGTTATATCAGTTACATGAAATCCATAAATAACTAGGGTTTCCCAAATTTTAGGGTGACACTACCTGATAGAGAATTAAACAAAGAATTGATATTTTCACAAGTAAATTTGACACATGAATAGTAAGTGAAGTTTACCCTCACATGAGAGAGTACCTTGTTGAACTAACAGAAAATATCAATTTCCTTAAACAAATGATCAAGTGAAGATAGAAATGGATTGGAGAGAAAAAAGAGTGGGTATATTTCGATTTAAACAAACCGTCATCTTTTTTGTAAACCAGGGAATACAAAGATCAACAACAAGAAATAACATATAAGAGCTTAATAATAGTGCAATATAGTGTGGGTTACATGCAACTAAACATTTGCTTATAGGCGATATGTAGGCACTGCAAGCAAGTGTTGGACTCTTGCGGATGTCAGTCCAAAATTTTCAGTCATATCCAACATGCTTGGTGACGTCCCACTAGGCAGCTTCCAATCAAAACAATGCACCAACTGAGCCAACACTAGCTCAACAGTGATCAAACCTAATTGCATTCCCGGACACCCTCTTCTGCCAGCACCAAATGGTATAAGTTGAAAATTATCAAGTCCTCGGAGGTCTATACTGCTCCCTTCAAACCTCTCAGGAAAGAATTCTTCAGCATTTTCAGACCAGATATTAGGATCTCGTGCTAGTGCCCAAGTATTTACTATTACTCGTGATTTCTTAGGTATGTGATATCCATTTATAACAATATCCGCCATAGACTCGCGAGGACCCATTAATGGTGTGACCGGGTGTAACCTTAAACCTTCCTTAATCACCATGTATAGGTAGTTCATCTTTGGCAAATCAGTCTCCTCCACCATTCGATCAACTCCTACAATTGCATGTATCTCGTCTTGACACTTTTTCATCACCCTCGGATGCCTTATGAGTTCTGTTAGGATCCATTCAATAGAGGTAAATGAAGTATCGATAGCTGCCGCGATTATATCAATCATGATGGCTTTAATGGTTGGTCGATCAATTACTTTTGAAAGCTGATTGTGAGTATCTGAGTAGTTATTATTTTTTAATGATAGCATTTCATCGACAAAGTCCTTATTGTGCATTGAATTTCCATTTATTGCTTTTTCTTCATGCTCATCGATGAAGGTCTCCAAGATTCTGTCAAGACTCTTGCTAGTATCTTTAATTCTTCGGGTCAATCCCTGATCAAAGGTAATTTTGAGATTTTGTAAGAGATCAAAACAATAATATCGATCATTATTTTTTATATATAATGGAGATCAGAAGTAGTTAACATAACTGAAAAATCAAATGTTAACAATATTGAATAGTAATATTAATTTGAAACATATAAATTATGTAATAGCGCGCAAATTAATTGACTAAGTTGATACTAATTCAGTATACAACATTTCAACGAAACAAAAACTACACAGAGATATACCTGAAGATCAAGTGGGGCTAGGAAGGGCACAAAGTCAGCAAGATTGAACGTTCCTGCCAAAGTCAAGGTCTCATCCATAATACCCTTGAGATCAAACCTATCATCTTTAGTGCTGCGTCCAAGAAGCATCCTATAAATCATGTTTTCGATCAAATCCGCCACCTTGGCACTAACATCCACCACCACACCACCGGCGGCAGCCTCCTTAAGCTCCTTCACCAACAACCCAACCTCCTCCCTTCTCATTCCTATAAAAGAATTGATTTTTGTTGATGTAAAGAGCTCTAACACTACAAATTTCCTAATGTTGCGCCAATGTGGACCATAAGGCGCAAACACCATGCCAATATTGCCATAGGAAATGTACTTGGCGGCTTGGGTATTAGGCCTGGTAGCGAAAACAATGTCATGAGTCTTGAGGAAAAGCTCGGCAGCTTGAGGCGACGAGACGACGATAGCTGGCACGGAGCCTAGCCGCATGGACATGATAGGACCATACTTTTTGGATAACTTCTCGAGGGTGCGGTGGGGTAGGCTGCCTAACAAGTGGAGGCTACCGATAATTGGTAGCCCTCGGGGACCTGGTGGCAATGGTGGCAAATTAACTGCCTTTGGGTTGCGGCCATGTCGATTCCTGAGCCAAAATAATGCTCCAAGGAAGAGGAAGAGAAGAGAAAATGCCAATGGAAACATTTTTTTTTGGTTGGCAAATAATCAAACAAAGATTGAAGGCAATTTGGCAATGTGTGTGTGCAATAAATTGTACGCAAGAGTTCCTCTTTATATGGGAAATGTGCCTAGCATATTATTACTAGTTCATTGGATAGAGTTTTTGATGTTTTGAGTCAATATAGACGATTGCGATCCGTGTGCATGTTCATGCATGGCCGACTGCATTAATTTGGAACATTATTTAGACATAGATTTATGTGGATGTAATCTATCTATACAATAATTAAAGTAAAGTTTGGTCCTTCTCTATTCAACAAACAAACAAAACAAATTATGTAACATAGTTTGAAGAGGAAAAAAAATCTCACAAAGATAATTTTACTCAACTTGAATTTTTACTATTGTAAAAATGCAAGTATAATTTTAATTTTGAGCTAAAGTCAGATTTTATCATTATTTATAATATAATTTTAGAAAAAAATACGTTCATATCAGAATCACCTTATCAAATATTAAATTGATACTATTATGAGTTTAAATTTATTTTTTATTTATTTTTTGTATGGTTGGTTTTTGACCTATGATATTTGTTATTAGCGTAGGTCAAAAATTAGAGTAACAAATATTTAAGGCGTCATCATAATAACTAATAAGGAAAATATTGAAGACATGGACAAAAATTCAAATGTGTATTGAATTTGTTGTCTTTCGAAAATATAGGTTATATACTTAGGGTCATAGCAACAACTTTGAAGCAGCCTCTGCCGATGACGTATTTGAATAATCAGCAGCATACATAATTGTGCCGGCTTAATATGCAGTTCTCCCTTCTTTGACTTGTCCAATATATTGGACAGATTATTTAATAATATATTGTATACGTATTCAAATTATATTTAAAAATATTATATTCTATAAATATTTTAATTAAAATAAATACTATATATTTTTTAAAAGTCACAAGAAAAACAAAAAAAAAAAAGTCACCTGTCCAATATTCCGGTCTAGGACCTGTCTGCCAAGATATATTGTTCGAAGTTTCAAACCATCAAAATCAATAATTTGTTGCATACTAGTACTGCCTCTATACCCAAAAAAATGAGCAAAATATAATTTATATATATATATATATATATATATATATATAAAAATAAAATAAAGAAAATAAAATAAAAAATTTTAAATTTATTATTTGTAACTTCACTAATGAGTATTTTTATTTTTATACTAATACTCCACTAAATAAAATATTTATCCTTCACTTTATGTATTTTATCTCATCTTTTTAGGATAAAAAAGTGTGTACTTTTAGTCATCCTTATGAAGACCAGAGCCAGCCCTGGGCCAGGTCAACCAGGGCGACTGCCCAGGACCCAAAGCTGAGAAGGGGCCCAATTTTTTTAAAAAATTATGTATGTGTATAAAAAAATAAAAAAATAATTATAAAATATAATATAAAACAAATCAATAAATATGGATAATCAAAATAGACTCTTAGCCACAAAAAGAAGGAAAAACTCTTCGACCCTCTCAGTTCATAACGCAACGCAAGTAATTTTTTTTTCTGATGATTCTCCTTTTCTCCAACAAAGTTGAAAAATAAATCATCCACCAAATTTGACCAAAGACTTTCTTTGAAGGTAATTTTTTTTTAGATATATAGAATTTAGATATAAAGAAACCTCTATTTACTAAATAGAGGTATTGGTACAAAATATTTTTGAACACCCAAAATATTCACTTTAACAAAAATATAGATTTTATAACAAAAATTAAAGAAAACATAAATTATTTAGATTTTCAAACCGGGAAAATGTAATTTTTTTTATAGAAAATGTAGTTTTTTATAGGAAAATGTGGTCTTTTATAGAAAATGTAGTTTTTTATAGGAAAATATGGTCCTTTATAGGAAATGTAGTTTTTATAGAAAATATAGTTCTTTATATGAAATGTAGTCTTTTATAGAAAATGTAGTCTTTTTAAATTAATATTGTCTCTCATATATATATATATATATATAGAGAGAGAGAGAGAGATATATTTTCTCAATACGGGACTTAAAAAGTTTATAACATATTACAATTTAGAGTTATTCCTATTTATAATCGGCCCAAATTGGGACCAAATTTTTTATAATATTGTAGAGGTTATTCTTATATAGAGTATTTTTAAATAGGAGTTTTACTGTATATAAATTTTATAAATTGTAATATATATTTTTGTTAACTTTTCTTATTTATTATTTAATTCAATGTAAAACTCAATTTGAAATTTTGTTCTTTCGCTTTTAATACAATGTTTACAATTCGGGGTACTCTTTTTTCTTTGTTTGGGGTTTTGTCCTATTAGATTTTTCCCAAATAAATTTTTTAACAAGGCCTCAAAGTGTTCTTACTTATCTTTTATAAATTCTTATAATTTTAATAAAATTAATTAGTTGATAATTTATTTTATTTTTGTTTAATTTATAGAGTGAGGTATACATAATCGCTTAATATCATTTTTTTGGTAGGGAGTGTTGGGTGGGTGGGTAGGTAGGTGGGTGGGGTGGGATAGAGGGTGTGTGGTGTATACATAATTGCTTAATATTAATTTTTTTGGAAGAGAGTGGTGGGGAGTGAGTGGAGTGGGGTTGGGGTTGGGGTTGGGGTTGGGGTGGGGGTTGGGGTTGGGGTTGGGGTGGGGGTGGGGGTGGGGGTAAGGGGTGGGGTGGTGGTGTACACATTATTTTTTTTTGGGGTGGGGGTGGGGGTGGGGGGTAGGTGGCGTGGGGGTGGGGGTAAGAGGTATATACATAATCACATGGTGGGGTGGGGGTAAGGGGTATATATTTAATCATATAATATTAGTGTCAAATTAGGCCTTCATGGAACCCGTAATCCATAACAATATTAAAATGGTTAATATGGTTTTTAACCATAACCATATTGTTCCAACCCACATTATCCATATTAAAAATGGTTAATATGGTTTTAGTTCTTAAATGAAACCATAACTATATTTTGAAAATCAAAACCAACCCATAATCATATTTTGCCAGGCCTAGTTATGTGTTTGTTTACAAGTATTATAATCTCAACACTATTAATTTTAGAATTATAATCTCGGAATTATAATTATAATATCAAAACTATTAAGTCATTTTATAATCCTCAGAATAGTAGTCTCAAATCTAAATTTAAAAATAAACAAGATATTTAGAATTAATATTTTTATTCCAAGTATAGTACTTGCAAACAAATATAGCCCAAGTCTATTAAGTCAAGTGTTAGATATTGAGATATTTGAAAAGGTGCGTACATATAATTTAGGGACAATTACATATTCTAATACATTTTTAAAAATAATTACATCAATAGTGCACTCATATAATATTTACATAACTAATACACTTTCATATTTATTTACATATTCTAGTGTAAATAGGATTCCTTAATTTAGGGAATTATAATTCAATTAGAATTCCTTAATTTAGGGATTAGTTATAGCTTCTTCTCTCTCTCCTCATCTATAACAACTTCAGTTATTCATCACCCTTCTTCTTCATTCAACGTATTATTTCTATATAAATATATATATATATATATATATATATATATATATATATATATATATATATATTAGTTAGTTGTACATGCTTCTTATAAATCGTTGTCTTCTTTATCAATCATTTCTCAAAACCCAAAATGCACTTAATGCTTTTCTCTCGCGAAAATCACGACCGGCATTTCAAGGCTTTCGTTTGAGTTCTCGCCAAATAATACCGAATCTGGGTGGAGTTTTCCGAGACTTGGAAGGAGTATCGTAAATGAGGAGAGAGAGAGGTGGTATAAAGGTGAAGAGTATGAGAGAATGTATGTGCAAGCTTAGAAGATGAAATTGGGAAGATGACCGGATTCAATCCTACTAAAAATACTCAGTATAAAGGATCCATTAATGATGCTGGGCCAACATTTGAATCTAATGTTGTTGCTCAGGTATTGTCCGCAAGAGGCCATATGCAGATGAGATTGACAAAATCCATTCTGATGTGTTGAATGTGTTCATTCAAATACTGGATGATGGTAACTAAACCTTCATACTAAGGTAACCAAACTGTCATATCAAAGTAACCAATCAACCTTCACACTACAAATTGGTTACCAAACCTTAAAATATAGGTAAGCAAACCTTCGTATCAAGGTAACAAAACCTTTATACCAAAGTAACTAATTCACATCCACACATACAGCTTTTTTCATAGTAAGCGATTGGTAGCCAAACCTTCGATCAAGGTAACCAATTCAATTTTATTAAGTTACTAATTTCGTTTGAATGTGATGCGAGTTGGTAGCCAACCATTCATACAAAGGTAACCATTTTATTATTTATGAGTAACAAAATAGTTATAAAAAAATTCAGAACATTAATAGTTACATCTATTTATTTTTAAATTTTTTGTAGGGCTAATCTCCTTCTTATTCTCATTAGCGCTGACAACGTAAGATTCGCTATGGTGTAGCGGCGGAGTATAAAGTGTAAGCGGTGGTGTAGCGGTGGACTATTATTTTAAAGTGTAACTACGCGAGTATGTCTTGTGAGAGTATGTAAGTGTAGTGGCAAGGTGTATGTGAGGGAGATGAAGATTTGAATTTGAATATTTAAATTTGAATTATAATTTTGAATTTGAATTTGTTTTTGGTGTTAGATCCAAATATTTGAATTTGAATTATTAATTTTGACATTTATTTGTCCTTGATTTTAGGTTTCTTTATTAATATAAATTGTACTATTTTTTTGTAATATGGGTCCTAATTACACTCTTTCTGTAATTATTTAATTGATGCACTTTTCTTGTAATTACTTTCTATTTGTTGTATACTTATGTAAAGGACCCTATAATTTATATTGTAAAGATAAATAAAATTTTGAATATGAGATTTTATGAAATTTCAGAATATAAAAACTTATTTTCTTTAAGGTGTTTTAAAAGTAACTGTGTTGATAAAATCTTTGTAAGAACAATGCATAAGATGTACAAGAGTTTTATATATATATATATATATATATATATATATATATATATATATATATATGAGTAGTATTCCACAATATTATTAGGTTAATGTATTATTACAGGAACACTATTAGTAGATTTATTTTAAAGTTCTAAATCTATTGGCTAAATATAACTTGGATTGAAGGAATTGAATTGGTGAATAAATGTAATAGAGAAATTATAAGGACTTCAAAATTTTTATGTAATATTCAGTTATTATAATATAAAATTTTGAGTATAAATTTTATTATTATTATTTTTTTGTAGTTGAGCATTATAATTATTTACTACTTAATAATTTATTAAGTATCTTAGATTATGAATGGTAAAAAAGGATGATGAAATACATTAATATAATAGAAAAGGAAAATCAACATGTCTTAATTGAAAGAGATTCTTGATATGAAGTTATTTTTGTGTTCAAAGAAATAATTATATTAAGATATAATTAAAAGTGTTATTTAATAACAAACAAAGGAATGGGGTCCTATCATAAATTATTTAAATCACACAGAACCATAATTTCTTTTTGCTATTTGCTGACTTAACCCAATATGATAAATCAAACTAATGAATATTTTTATTTATTGAAAGTCCAAAATTATTTATTGGGTCATACTAAGTCACTAGCCTCTCTATTATATTTTCTCAAGTCATTGTTTGCTTATGTGAGAGGCTATTTAAGTTAAGTGTTTGGGCCATAATAAATCTTCCTTGTATGCTTGTTACAAGAATTAGTAATAATTCAAGTGAATGTTAAAACTAGTCTTAATTAGTATTAATTCAAGTGTTTGAGTGAACCCAAGAGGTCAGAAATGAAAATAGCAAGAATTGACCAAAGTTGGTAAAAATTAAAACTGTGATAAATAACCTAATTTGAGTATCAGTTTTAAGAAGCATAAAAGGCTTACTTGAGAAACCAGACCAATACAAAAATACCTTAGTATACAGTCTAGAAGTATGTCCAAATTTCATGTCTAAAAGCCTAATACAAAAAATCATAAAAATCATCAAAGTAACCTTAAAAATTATAAAAATGCAGATTTTGTTAAGTAAGAAAATGTGTAAAACAACCCATTTGGGGCCTATTTTTGAATTGCTTAACTTATAGTTTTAAAGACCTAAACCAAGAATAAAATACTTTGGTATGGGGTCTATAATATTTTGCACAAATGGGAGGTTCAAAAAGTTACTATAGAAATTACTAAAAATCCTCAAAAATAACTCAAAAATTATAATTTTGTGTTTTTGAGTTATATTTTAAAAGTAAAATTTAAGGCTTGTAAATATCTTAACATGTCTAAATGAACTAATAAAGATGTTTTATGGTCTAAGATGATCTATATCATGATATGTTAGAACTGAAACTTGTATGTTTTGGATGTATGAAAGTTATACGTGCTATGTGTCTATGTGAACTAATTAAGTAAAAGTACATATGTCCTAAGCTGTGGAAATGTGTTGTGACAAGCTAAGTGCATATGTGTGCTCAACTGTATTTGCAAATAAAGGTTAGGGTCTTTTACATAAGTATACAACAAATAGAAAGTAATTACAAGAAAAGTGCATCAACCAAACAATTACAAAAAGATTGTACATATTACAAAAATAGTACAATTCACATTAATAAGGAAACCTAAAATCAATGACTAATAACTCCCATAATTAATAATTCAAATTCAAATATTTGAATCTAACAACAAAAATAAATTCAAATTCAAAATAATAATTCAAATTTAAATATTCAAATTCAAATCTTCATCTCCCTCACATACACTTTGAAATAATAGTCCGCCGCTACACCGCCACGAATCTCCGTTGCCCAAAACGCCAATGAGAATAAGAAGAAGATTTGCCCTACAAAAAGTTTAAAAATAAATAGATGTAACTTTTAATGTTCTGAAATTTTTTTATAACTATTTTGTTAATCATAAATAAAAAAATGGTTACCTTTGTATAAATGGTTGGTTACCAACTGCATCACATTCAAACAAAATTGGTAACTTAATAAAATTGAATTGGTTACCTTGGTCTGAAGGTTTGGCTACCAACTGCACTATGAAAAAATTGCAGGTGTAGATGTGAATTAGTTACTTTGGTATGAAGGTTTTGTTACCTTGGTACGAAGGTTTTGCTTACCTTGATCTGAAGGTTTGGTAACCAGCTGTACTAAGAAAAAATTTAAAGTGTGGAGGTTGATTGGTTACTTTGATATGACAGTTTGGTTACCTTGGTATGAAGGTTTGGTTACCATCATCCAGTATTCATATCCACCGTCACCACCGCCTGGATCTTCATACCCACCTCCATTTTGATCCTTCATTTTGAGAAGCTACTGGAGATATACAATTGGCATCATTTCCTTTTCACCGACCACCACACCTACACCTTCTCCCGCGGTTACACCAATGACAAGTCCAAAGACGATCAAGGCGATAACTAGTTAAAGCATCCATAGATTTTTTATGTGCACCATCACTCCAAGTCGTAATTCTGCATAAACCGATACAATTGCAACAGAACAACACCGTTAAATCGATCACATATGGGACTCTTTGATTTCACATATGGGTAAGATATCGTGAGATGACAACCATTAGGATTAACTCTGGTAGCCCAATTTCAAGGAATATAAGACTTGGGTCTGTTGAATTTATTAATTGAAAGATGAGAGATAGAATCCTAATTGAATACTAATACCCTAAATTAAGGAATCTTAATTGTACTAGTATTATAAATAAATATGAAAGTGTATTACTTGTGTAAAACTTTTATGAGGGCACTATTGTTGTAATTATTTTTAAAAATGTAATAGAATATGTAATTCTCCCTAAAGGTTATCTATAGGAATGTTAATGTTAGTAAGTAGCTTATCTTATAATTATTGAATATAACTTCAATAACCATATTGAGCTATGTAAATCAATAATATAAACTTTGTGCTAAAAGATAACTAAGTAAGTCAATACTGGATATATGTAGGCTACTCAGTGGCAAAGCACTTTCTTAAAAAGTTTAATCGACGCCAGAGACAAGTACATCGACCTTTTTTACTCAATTAAGTTTATATTGCAAGTACTTAACTTGAAGGCTTATCTTTTCATGTTATTGAAATTATTGAACTGTAAATATACTTCAAATTCAGTTATTCTTATGATATTGAAAGTATGTCAATGCAATTATTTCGGCTAGACAACTGTTGAGATATGTTGATAATATTCATTCAAGAAAATCTCATTTAATGTTCTCCAAACCATTTTGTTGTTGTGCAGACTCTTATATAATACTATGAACGAACAACTCTTTTATAGGGGCATAAGATACCGAAAATATGATTCTGAAGGACGTATAATGTGTCATTAGACTGTTATGTTGTGCACAATATAGGGTACTTTGGCTAATCACCTAAAGTACAAGTCTATGATATAATTCAGTTTTAATAACTGTTTGTATCCATGGATTGCAGTTTTAGTACTGTACCAATTTTAGTACAAAGTTCACTGCTCATTTGACCTTACAACATATTAAAGCCTGATTTTTAAACTCAAAACTTTTAAAGAACCGTTTTGCTCAATATCTTATGATTTATATTTCCTTTGTTCCTGTTCCATTATATTCAACTGTTTAATTCCTTTTTGAGCAAGTTTTTGCTTTATCCTTACGTTGAATATAATGTTTCAGTTAAAACCAAGAACGTTGGTACGTCCAGGAAAGATAATGTAAAAGGCCAAGTTACAGAATAAATTATTATTAAGCGCTTGTGCTTATATGAAGTTAAAGAGTTGTTGTAATAATTACCTTATTATTATTATCTTGTAATATTATTTGGTATTGTATTATGTAAAGGTCTATAGAACCTAGGATTTAAGTTAAGATTAATATGTAATCTAAGACAAGTTTAAATTAGTAATATGTTGAGATGTATGGTCATGTTAGTATCGTGAGCACCAAACCCAAGGTAAAAGTAACTCGAATTTGAGGCCGTCACATAAATGAATTATTCATTCCATTAATTCTAACTTCAATAAGTCATTTCATACCCTCTTTCAATAAATAAAATTTATAAATTTGACAAGATTGAGAATGATTCGGTTCATTCTGATGAAACAACCAAATACAATTTATTTTTTTTCATAAAAATGAGTCATTTTATTAACATCTTCATTTCTACCATCCAAACTTAGCATAATTGCTTAGACACTGATGTTTTATTATTACTAATCAAGATTTTCTGTTTGTGACGGTTCTAGTCACAGAATGTAAGAGCAAAAATTCAGTTTGTAGATATCATCAACTTTACTATGACCGAGTTTTTTAAAATAAGAATAGGTTTAATCTTCTTCGCGCCTTTTTTAATGCACACGCTTTCAAGTTTTTTTACAAAAGAAAGTATTGGAGAAAAAAAAATAATTCAAACAATAAGTGTGGAATTTTTGTAGATTGCACAATATTTAATGTTTTTGACTTATTATTTTGTCAAATTTAGGTTTGATAAAACTCATATGAGGGTATAATTTTATAATTATTAAGAAGTAATTAGTTATTATCCTTGTGAACAGTTAAAGAGTATTCCATTTGGCATAAGTAGGAATAATTTGGTAGTATGTGTTTATAGATCAAGCCTATAGTAAGGCAATTTATAATGTACAAAATTGTTTGAAAAGAAATAGATTTTCTTAATTATCCGGATCGAATTGGTTAGATAAAAGACTAGTTAATTTATAAGCACGAGTAATGGAGTCTTATTTAATATTGGTACAAAGTATTTTTTGTAGGGTTATATGTATATACACATCTCAGATATATTATACAAATTACGGCCATACGACGATTTAATTTTTTTTTTATGGCGATTGATAGCCGATGAAGAAATCGTCATTATAAATTAAAATAATACTGACGATTTATGAAACAAACCGCTATAGTCCAAAAAACTGTCGCTATAGCCAAAAAACTGTCGCTATGTAATACACAGCTATGTACATATATTTTTTTTCTTTTTTTGTATAATGTTTTCACTTTACTTTATTGATTCGATCCCACTCTGCTGGATTTAATTGTAGGACTTTCCAATTTTATATTTAATCAAAACATTATTAGTAGTAATAATCATGATAACCATGCAAGGCGCGGACAAAAATTTATAATAATTAATGAAAGAGTACAAATTCATTTGCTATGAAAATATATGTATATTAATATAATCATAATTTGGATAATTGAAATTTGAACATACCATTGATCTGATTTTCATAAAAAAAGATAATTAGAAAAAAATTTGTCGTTGATTTGTTAATTTTTATTTTCTCCTCTTCAAATCGAAGTCAAATTGAAGAGTATACATGTATGTATATATTTATATACAAATTTGATTGGGATTCCATCCACAACAACGGGTTGCTGTGGAATAATCATTTTTGGTCTGTAGAATTTTTTTTTTTCGCTCCAGTCGAAATTTCAACAGGCTAAAAAAAGATTGCTCTACAACAACCAATTATTGTGGATAAAACCCCTTCTAATTTCCCTCTTAATATTTTTTAACTCATATTTTAAAATTCTTATTATTCAAATATTTAATTATTTTTTATTTTTGTTTTGTATCATCTTTGACCATGATAGATAGATGGGCATACTATGAGGAAAGAATCCAATCTGTTAGTATACGTGTTGGTATACATGTGTGTGGTGTGAGTGGGAATCTTTTAACACTCATTACCAGGCTCCAGCCGTTGGGTGGTTGCAATCGTTGACCGATAGTCAATTTGACTCTCTAAGCGAGAGAGGTGCGGCGGCGGTTAAATGAACCTTTAGCTACTTACCTTCGTACGTAACTTACAGAGAGCAGTGGCAAAGCTAGAAGTTTTTAAGAAATGCAATTGAATTATTATTAAATTATAAAAAAAATTGGCCACCCGAGATAATTTTTTTTTAATACTTTATACTTTCGGGGATATATATATATATATATATTATAATAAAAATATAATGAGTACCAATATATAGTATATATATACTATAAATAATAGACTTTTTTAATCACAACTGTTCTCATAAATAAGAATTTATTATTTATTTTAAAAATAATATAAATTAGATTATTATTTAGTTTAAAATATTATAGAGAGAAAATATATCGAAAGGATATGAAATATATATGATTAAAATTTGATTGACAAAGTTATAAATTTTCAATTGACTCAGATAATAAAAATTTATAAAATTTTAGTGGGATCAATTTATATATATTATTTAAAATTTTAAAATTTATCTTATATTATAAAATAATTTTTTTTTCAGTGGGGTCAATTGACCCCACAAAATTGGCAGGAAATTATGATTTCGAACAGTGAAATTATTACATTCATTTGAATAAGGGATTACAGTGGAATATAAGATTAATTTTATTTTTTTAAAATTCAATTCATAATATTATTAAACTCAAAATTGGTAATGAAGTCGTATAACTTTAAACAATATAATTAATCTCAAAATTGGTAGTTGATTTGGTGACTTTACTCATCTTTTGACAGACAATCTTTTATCAAGTTAGTTATCCTTTTAGAGACGGAAAGAGTATATATGAATATACATGTACATGTGTTGATTGGATAAATTATGAGAACTGTTAATTCGAGAAAGTCTCTCACACATAAATTTGAAACCTACTTACTATTCATGTGAAAAATAACTAATGAAAATACACGTAGAAATATTAATTTCTTAAATTATTGGTTCACTTATTGCAACAAAATCATGAACTCTAGGTGATCGGATATATGACTAAGAGGCCTAGGATCCTCTCCTCCTTGTAGTTTAAAAACTTATCCATTAATGCAAAAGAAGAAATGATATATTGACATTAATGCACAAGAAGTACTGAATGAATCCGAGTTGCATTGACATCCAACAGAAGAAGAAAATTCTCAATTCTAGCAAAAATGGTATATACTTTTTTCTGAGGACATAACAGAGAGGAAGAGAGTTAGTCCTGCCAACATACAAGCATGACAATACATCTTCTAATAATGTATAGCCTACCTCTTTGCTCTTTTATGTACCCTCCTAGACCTTTGCATGGAAACTTTTGCTTACTTCCTCCAATGCTGCTATGACTAATACTACTACTTCCCATCTTCATATATGAATGTATGTATGTGTGTTCTGTTCAATTACTCTCTGGATATGAGAGGTTTAAATAACCTTATAGCAATTATTGTAGCCTTTAAAGGGAAGATAGGGTGTTTTGTCCCCACCAGCAATAGATATTGTACTTTAGATTAAGATCCCACCACTCTTTCTTCCTATGTTAGAATCCTTAATCTAATGAAGTGATGGATTAAGATCTAACCATGAAGACCTTTCAGTTGTAATGTGCTATATCTTGAATATATATATATATATATATATATATATATATATATATATATATAAAACTCAAAAACAACCTTAGAAATGGAGAGATGTAAAAGGGTATATCAATTGAATTCATTAAAAAAAAAGAAGGTAATCTGCTCTAAGTTTGATATTATTCATTTGCTCTTCAGGCCTTGCCTATGTATAATGTCACTTGACAATTACTTGTTCTTTTTAGGGATTCATTTTGTGGAATGGAGGGACCAAGGGAGTAATAGGAGAGACGGGGCTTTTTCATTTTTATTTTATTTTTTTGCTGTGTTTACATCCGAATTTGAGGAGAGACATTTGAACCAGGGACATAAGGTCTTGGAGTGGGCTTTGCGGCCACCATTCCCCTAGAAACTAAGAAACCCTTTCTTTCTACTGCTATCAAAAGCTAGCATATCCTGAATTGCTAAAACACTAATAGATGCTGGCCTAAACTAATCAAATGACTTTGCTAATTATTCAAGCATATGCCATATGGGGTGTTTGTGGGGGGACCCAAAGCAGTGGGGATTTACAGCAATAAATAATTCTATCCTGCAACATAGTCCCATACTAGGTGTGCTTTGGGATGCATTATATAGAAAAAGACCTAGCTGTACGGTACAAAACAGATTTAGAAAACATGTGATTATCACGAGACAGACATGGTCACTGCTTCTGACAAGGAATACAAGCTGGGTCATTTTATGCTTCTCCAACCATCAGATTCTACATATCTTTTTTGGTAACTAATGTCACACTACATCTGTTTTATTTTATTTCATAAGCCAACTATTCCTTTCCCTACCTAAACCTACACATCACTCCTCTCATATCCTTACCATGAAAAAACTAATTAGATTTGGATCTTCTCCATTTACCTTTATAGTTTATAATGCAATTATAACCTTTCGCTTGTGTAAATGAATAATAGGGTCCTACTCGAATAAATTGTGACAGTTGCTGATTGCATTAGAGGTAAATGGAGAGGATCCAAATTCTAGTTTTTATTATCTAAGGATTATCAAGAGTGATTATGTTGCTTTTAGAAACCAAATTTCTTTCAATCCTTTCGTCTTGCTTGTACACGTATATGACTAAATTCAAGAAAGTGTAATTGAGATGGGATGAAACTATAACAGCAAGCACAAAAAATTTCCAAGGAAAGCACAAACTCAAAGAAATTTACCATTAATTAATCACATTGAAATAGTTGAGAGCAGGGTAGCCTTCAGCTCAGTTATGTCCTTGAGCAATTTCTCATTCTCAAGTTTCCCACTCTGTATCTCAAGATGCAAAGCTGCATTCACAACAATTTGCAACATGAGGCTCTTCATATATCAAAAAATTAATGACGCCGCAAAGAATTAGTTCAAATATTGCCACACTGAAATAACTTATCCAGAATGTCACATGCTCAAACCCATTATGCATATGTACAAGAGGTTGAAATATAAAGGCCAACAGATTAATAGATAGCCAATGTTTCTATATGTTTCATGATGATAACCCCTAAGAAATAACTGAAAAAACGAATACACAAGAAAGGCAATGAGTAATTATGATGTAAGAAAGAAAGCATATATTTACTACCACGTATTAGCACCAGTCCTACGTAAATTTTTCCAAATTATGAAACTCTCAGTTATAAAACTTAATAACGAGGTCGATAAAACTTTCTTAGTTCTTTATTTGCTCCTCACTCAGTTCCTAGAGCCAATATTAAATGGGAGAAAGAGTTGACCAGAAGGTTCCCAAATAAAACTAACGTGTTTGATATAAAAACATCTAATCAACACTTTTCCGGAGGTGTCTTTAGTTTTTTAGCGAGGAATAAAGAGAATCTTTTCATTACATCAACATAATTTGTCAGTAGTGGTTATTGTTTAGTCTCTCTCTTTCAAATTCAAAATTTTAACATCAGTATTATACGTACAGAATAATTTGATTGTTTCGATAACTATCTGTTACCGACTTCGAGTTGAATTATCTACAAAATCTATGGGCATTTTTGATTCGTATTCCAGAGAAGTTAGACATAGATTCTACCTTTCTGATGTTCTGCACAAAAGCAACTGGAAAATACACATGCTCTTCAGGATGAAACTTTTAATTTCAAGGTTACAATTGAACTGTATGAAGGTTGATGATGAAAGTAGTATGCACACAAGCCAATCATGTTTGATGATAAAGCATATACTTTGTAACAATCTTATTCATTTATTAATAAAAAGTATTAATTTATTAAAGGCTTTAATTATCTACACGATCTTTGTTTTATAATACGTGATAAACCCATAGTTTTAAGAATGCTTTTAGAATAATGATGATGATCATTCTAATGAGATCTAAATTCTTAAAGTTTTAAAACTAAAATAGTTCCCAATCATTGGATTACTAAATTGGGGATTAGTGAATCCGGATAGATTGGTACATACGCATCGTTCTTTTCATCGGATGAGGATGATTGATCTCACGATCATTTGTGTGGAGACACTAAAAGCAAGTATGTAGGTCTTTATTAGAGAATAAGTTCAATCGAACGCATTGCTATGAATAATACCTAATGGAGTTTTATTTGCATCGATAGGAATTCTCAGAAGTGATAGTAAGACAAGTAATCCTTGACTTGAGATCATCATAAGATTCGCAGTATGATGAGTTATACTTTGACTTATTCCTTAAGACCCTTAGGGATATCAAAGGGTATGCTTGGGTATAATAAGTTTATACATGGAGATAATGTATGATCAATAAAGAATCTACCACTTAATAAAAAAGAAGAAAATGTCCTATGTGATTCGATAAACGACAACCCAAGAGTCCTTGGCCAAGCGAAATGAAATTAAAAGGAGTTTCTAATTTGCATTATTTGGAGTTGTGCATTTAAGGATCGAAATGCATATAATTAAATAAAATAAGACTTGACAGTAAATTCCATGCTTATATTTAATCGGGACATCAGATGGTGGAAGGATTGAATTGTACGGTAACTATTTACTCAAAGGTTCTTTTATGATTAATGTTGAAATCTATATTATCCTGAAAGTCGTTGATCGCTAGGAGGCTTATCCCTATCAGTAGAATAAATATTATTTATTTAAATAAATTAATTGTTTAATTTATTTATTTAAATAAGATTAAATTGTTCTAATTGATTTATTCACAACCTAGCTTAATATGGAGAACCCTAAAGGGTCACACCATAAAAAAGGAAGAATAATTATTTAAGAAGTTAATGGCATAATCGTAATAATATAAATGTATATTTAATTTAATCTATGGTGATAGAATAAATTAAATAGCTTAATATTTATTATTTAATATTTTAGAAATATTAAATATAAATTAATAAGAGGAGTCTTATTAATATTATTACAATTATTATTATTTTAATTTCTAAAAGAGTTTAGGAATTAATTTAATATAAGTACTTCTCATTTATTCCTAATTGGATTAGGAAGGAAAATTAGTTAAAGGAGTTTTAATTAATTATCCCTAATAAGATTAGGGAGCTTAATTAATTAAAAGAATTTAATTAATTAAATAAAACCCAATTCCTTAATTGTTAAGGTGGGTTGCCTTACATCTATTAATAAGAGGAGTCTTATTATGGGTGGGGGTTGTTGACTTTTACAACGACATAATAATTCCAATTTGTTGGAGAGTACCTTTTCTATGAGATAAAAACTAGGGTTTGAGCCAAATACACCATCTTCTTGAATTCTTTATTTTTCTCGGTGGATCACCTCTGAGAGGCCAAACATATGGGTGGCTAACGCCGATCAAAGGAAGGAACAAAACCCCGGTGGATTCAAGTTGAACGCGAAAGGATTTGGAGGTGAACTTGTACTGAGGAAGCTTCGATCTTCAAGGGTATGATTTTATTCTTTATCTTTTTCGTTTAATTAATAATTATGCATAAAGGTGATCCGGGTATATGGTTTGTAATTTTTTTAAACTCGATTTTTACACGCTTCGCATTATTTTGCAATTTCATTGCTTCATGAATATTACAAACCTAATAAAGGGCATCGTGAGCCAAACCTTTATGCAAATTATTAATTATTTTATTTGATATGTATATTGATATGTGTTTAGAACAATTTAATTGGGCATAATTTATTGTATAAAATTTATTTAAAAAAAAAAAAAAAAAAAAAAAAACTAGCTGCTAATTCGCGTGGGATTCGGCAGGAGCACGAATTTGGAAGCATGAATGTATATATATATATAATATAAACTTACGGCAATTAAAGGAATTGGATATATTCCAACAAATTTTTAAGCCACGGATTCCTTATATGAATGTATATATATATATATAATATAATCTTGATTCCTTATATATATATATATTCCAACATGCTCCCATGGATTTCATGATTTCATGGAACAAATTTTTTTTTTTTTTTTTAAGCCACGTGGTAACCTGGTGAAGTTTTTTTTTTTTTTTTTAAAAGCCTACGGTTATTATATATATATATAATAATAATAATTAAGTCGCTAGTTATTATATATATATATATATATATATATTCTCAATTATTTTATAATTAAAATAAAAAGTTTATTTTAATCTTAAAATAAAGGTTTATTTTAATATTAAAATAAAAGAGTTTATTTTAATCTTAAAATTAAATTTCATGCTAACTAATTGGAGTTGGAATTGGATTCTATGTTTTCTTAAATAAAGGAGTTTATTTAAATATGAAATAAGATTTCATATTATTCAAAATAAAAGAGTTTATTTGTGAATAAGAAAAAGAATCCTAATTTCCTTAAATAAAGAAGTTTATTTAGATATGAAATAAGATTTCATATTATTCAAAATAAAGGGTTTTATTTGTGAATAGAAAAAAAAAAAAAAATCATGTTTCCTTAAATAAAGGAGTTTATTTAAATATGAAATAAGATTTCATATTATTCAAAATAAAGGAGTTTATTTGTGAATAGGAAAGATAATCCGTGTTTTCTTTAATAATTTTTTTTTTTATTACATGGAATTAGATTCCATAATTAATTAAAATAAAGGAGTTTATTTTGATTAAAGATTTTGATTAAAATAAAATAGTTTATTTTATTCAAAATTGGATAAATTAAAATAAAATAGTTTTATTTTGATTTAAATTTGGATTAAAATAAAGGAGTTTATTTTGATTCAAAAATAGATTTTATACTAACTAAATTTGCCTATTAAATGATATCAATATATATATATTAAATGTTTATTATTCATAAGATGAATGTTATTTATCGATGCATATGATGATGTGTATGATAATAAATGGGATTGATTATGGACTATCAACCAATGTGATTGGATTTTATTTTAGTTGGATGCATGAATGTATGGGTTTTATTAAATGGGGTCTCACAGATTGCGTCTCTCTCTAATTTTTTCTCGAATGTAAATTCTATCTCCTCCTATGTATTTCCCTCGATCACGATCAAGGTTTCTATTTATTTTAAAATAGTTATGTAATAGGAATAGTTAGAATTAAATTTTGAAAAATTGGAGATCAAGGAGCAAGGAGCTTGAAGACCCGCTTTGTAATGGAGCCCTAGGTTTAAATGTAATAGTTATATTTAAATATTATTTCTTGCACCCTTGGGGCTTTGACCTTTTGGTTCACTTGGTGGCTCTAGTGAACCAAACTAGAATAAAAGTCCATAATCAATCCGAGTAGAATATAGTATTCTATATGCGCATGCTTATACTATATATATTATATATTATGCAAACATGCTTCGCATGTTCATTAATACGACGCGTATTTTATATATATATGTAATGCACAGCTTAAACAAGATGAGACAAATTAATAACAAACCCCTCAATTTTTATATTAAGTCCTAAGCGTTCAAAGATATTTGGAATATCGAACGCATTTTCTAGCATGATAAAATTAATAGAGTATTAAATATTTAATCCGAGTTTGTTGTGTCACCACAAGGCAAGTATTAAGTATTTAAGATGTTAATTTATCACATTTGATGCTTATAAAGAAAATTGAACAATATTGTTTTGTTGTGTCACCACAAGGATGATATTTTTCTTTTTTTTGAATATATGGAGTGCTAGGTCGGACTTAACTTGGATAATTTTGATTCGGATGTGCCACCACTTGATCAAAATAATCTAAGAGGCAAAAGAAAAGGAGTTGCAGATAGTTGATGTAATTGACAAAAATTGTCTACCTATTTATTTATATATAGTTTGTTGTGTCACCACAAGGCTATATACATTTGAAATGGGATCCTTATTCTCACTAGCAAATCTTTAATTAGATTTTGCCAACTAACTATATAAGTGAAGGTAATATAGTTTGAAGAAAATAGTGGGAGATACCAATTTAAAACAAGACCTAATTTATTTTGGTAATTAATAAAAGAATGTATGTTAAAATGTTGTTAATTACAAATTCATTTACGTAATTTTACAATGTCTAAATTACTATCATCACAGTAGCATATTAGATGCTAAATTAACTAGACCAAATTAAACGGATTGGTTAAGGAATTTGAGAATAGTTCTCACGGTCAAAAGCTATCTTATGTCCTTAATACGCCTATCCTCGCAATGGTTGCGCATAATGTCTCTCGAGAAGAGATTGCTACTTTTAGAAAGTGGCAAGATGATGCACATTGGCTCGATGCATTATGCTCAAGATCCATGAGTAACGAGCTTGCCACAAGATGAAACTATGGATGTTTCACTATATTCCCGCACATCAAGTAGTCGATGGTGAGGAAAATAGGGGCCGATAGATATCGATATCTAAGGAGCTCTTCCGATCTAGAATGACTGACGACACTACAAGATGATAAAAGTCCTTAACATTATCAATTTGATTGATCAATTAGGACAACAGTTTTTGTCATGGATGGAGAGTTGAGCCAAGATTTGATCTTGCACTCACTCCCTGGACTCCTTTCATAATTGTTGTGAATTTTTCATATAAACAAGCTAGATATCGGCCTCACCGATTTGCTTAACATGTTGAAAAATGATGAGAGTCACTTTCAACCAAGAAAGACCATGTCTTACCTGGTAGGGGCCAAAGGATCTTCCGAAAAGAAGAACGATTCAAAGAAGGTAAAAGCAGTAAAGGCGTAAACAAAGGATAATAAGAACAAAATCGATATGGATAAGAAAGGAGTTTGCTTCCACTACAATAAGCCCGACACCGGAAAGAAACTGCGAGAAGTATCTTGCAGAGGCTAACCAAAGAAGCTTAGTGAAATTTCTGGTTATAATACGCTTTTGTTCATGATTGAAATAAATTTTTCTTTAAGTCGAAGGTTCTACTTGGGTATTGGATACCGACTTTGGTTATCATAAATATAGATTTATGAAGGACCAAGCGTAAGTAGAAAGTTAAACAAAGATAAGTAATCCTATATGTGGAAAATGAAGCAAAGGTTGCACGCATTAGCTATAGAAACTTATAGTTTAGCACTCTTTCTACTGCAAAATCTATTAAGTCAATAAGTTGTTATTGTATTCCAAAGATTTGTTAGAAACATTATTTCCATTTTATTGTTGAACAATGAAATATTTGGTATTATATTTAAGAACAATTGTTGTTCTATTTATAATAATAATAATGTTTTGTATAGAATCGAATATTACTTAATAAATTTTGTATACTTGACTTACATGAAAATAATTTTGCTTATTGAACAAATTAGTATAAGAAAAGGAGATGATCATTCAAAGAGTTGAATGTGTGTATTTCTTTGAATATAAAGTATGAATTATTCGAAAGGTTCAAAGAATTGTAGTAAAACAAATTGACAAAGTATTAAGATTCTTTGATTAGATCAAGGAATAAATACTTGTCTGCAATAAATTTCTAGATCATCTCAAATGGTTTTCTCATAATGGACACATCTTGATACGCAATAATCGATTGATGTATCTGAATGAAAAATCGTACCTTGTTGGACATGGTGCGGTCCATAATGATTTTACCGACATTCCAAAGATCCTTCCGGGATAATGTCCTAGAAATGGTCGATATCTACGAAAAATGGTAACCTCAAAATCCTACCCCAAGACTCCATAAAAGTTATGGATGGGGAGGATTCCTAATCTTAAGTATGTTAAGATAAGGGGTTGTCCAACTTATGTGAAAAGGTTTCAAAAGGATAAGCTTGGGACAAGATTTGACAAGTACAATTTGTGGGACATCCTAAAGTAAGTTTAGGGCATATGTTCTATAATCCTACATAGCAAAAGGTGTTTATCATGAAACACCGCCTTTCTAAGATAAAGGTGTTTATCATTAAAAGGGGCTAGTGGGAGGATAATAGATCTTGAAGAGTTCAAGAACCACAAAACACTATAAATCAAATAAGAGGAACTCAGATAGACTCTATTGTACCACAAATCGAATCAGAAATCTGAATAATCTTAAGATACCCAGGAGGTATGGATTCATCATGGATAATGATGATGAGGTACGCATCATAGAAGATGATGATCCAGAGTTACATTCGATGAGGTAAGACTTCTAGTGTGTACAAAAGGGTCAGTGGGAGCGTCGTGAAATTTCTAGTATTATATGTTGATATACTACGGATGAGGAATAACATACCAATGCTACAATCAGTAAAGATAAAGTTGTCTAAACATTCCTCCATGAATGGTTTGGGAAGAGTATCTTAATTGGGGATAAAATCTATATAGATAGATACAAAAGGATGCTCGACTTAACCCAAGGAACGATATTCATTTGATGCTAAAGTCGCTTTAGCATGGCAAACTCCAAGAGATGTCTCATCGTCGATGAGCTATGGAGTGTATCTCTCTTAATAGTCCCCACAAACTCCTCGAAAGAGAGGTCGCATGAATGTGACAAATCATGTATGCAATGAAATGTACGAGACCGATGTTGATCACCATATTATGGAAAAGTTCACTATGAGTCGTTGAAAACATCTTAAAGTGCTTAAACGGCACTAAGGATGTGATCATATTCATGGTGGGTCTAAATTAAAACTAGAGGGCTTAATGAGACTCAAATTTTTCGCATGTACTAAGACGATGTAAAAATCCACTTTAAGGTAAAGGGTTACCTTGAATAAAGGTGCGATGAATTGGAAAGGTTCCAAACAAAGAAAGAGTTACCGGTTTAGTGATAAAGACAAAGTAAATAGCTATAAATGAAGTCGCAAGTTGATTGTTTGGATTAAAAGTTTATTACGTAACTAGGAATAGTACTAAGTCTCATCTTGGATCTAAACATGTGTTGTGGCACTTTCATTTGATTATTAGAATCATTGAAAGATGGGAAATCACTATAGAGATGGTGGACTCTCATGAACAACATTACATATCCATTAACTAAAGCTTATCCAACAAATGGGATAATCGTCACTTAGAGAAGAAGAATATAAGTTACCACGACGATTGGCTTTAGTGCAAGTGGGAGATTGAAAGTAGTATGCACACGTGCCAATCATGTTTGATGATAAAGCATATACTTTGAATAATCTTATTCATTTATTAATAAAAAGTATTAATTTATTAAAGGCTTTTAATTATCTACACGATCTTTGTTTTTATAATATGTGATAAACCCATAGTTTTAAGCAATGCTTTTAGAATAATGATGATGATCATTCTAATGAGATCTAAATTCTTAGAAAGCTTAAAACTAAAATAGTTCCCAATCATTGGATTACTAAATTGGGAATTAGTGAATCCGGATAGATTGGTACATACGTTAACTTGCTTTCATTGGATGAGGATGATTGATCTCACGATCATTTGTGGAGACACTAAAGCAAGTATGTAGGTGCTTATTAGAGAATAAGTTCAATTGAACGTGGCTCGCTAAGGAATACCTAATGGAATTTTATTTGCTCATCAATAGAATTCTCAGTAGTGATAGTAGTCTGAAGTAATCCTTGGACTTGAGATCATCATAGTATCTTGTGTATGATGAGTTATACTTTGACTTATTCCTTAAGACCCTTAGGGTATATCAAAGGGTATGCTTGGGTATAATAAGTTGTATATGGAGATAATGTATGATCAATAAAGAATCTACCACTTCTAATAAAAGAAGAGAAATGTCCTATGTGATTCGATAAATGACAACCCAAGAGTCCTCGGGCGGCGTAATGAAATTAAAAAGGAGTTTCTAATTTGCATTATTTGAGTCAGGTATTTAGGGATCGAAATGCATATAATTAAATAAAATAAGACTTGTGAAATTCCATGCCTTATATTTAATTGGGACATTGTATGGTGGAAGGATTGAATTGCATTTGGTAACTATTTACTCAAAGGTTCTTTTATGATTAATGTTGAAATCTATATTATCTCGGAAAGTCGCCGATCGCTAGGGAGGCTTATCCCTATTGTAGAATAAATATTATTTATTTAAATAAATTAATTGTTTAATTTATTTATTTAAATAAGATTAAATTGTTCTAATTGATTTATTCACAACCGGTTTAATATGGAGAACCTAAAGGGTCACACCATAAAAAAGGAAGAATAATTATTTAAGAAGTTAATGGCATAATCGTAATAATATAAAGATGTATATTTAATTTAATCTATGGTGATAGAATAAATTAAATAGCTTAATATTATTATTTAATATTTTAGAAATATTAAATATAAATTAATAAGAGGAGTCTTATTAATATTATTACAATTATTATTATTTTAATTTCTAAAAGAGTTTAGGAATTAATTTAATATAAGTACTCTCATTTATTCCTAATTGGATTAGGAAGGAAAATTAGTTAAAGGAGTTTTAATTAATTATCCCTAATAAGATTAGGGAGCTTAATTAATTAAAAGAATTTAATTAATTAAATAAAACCCAATTCCTTAATTGTTAAGGTGGGTTGCCCACATCTATTAATAAGAGGAGTCTTATTATGGGTGGGGGTTGTTGACTTTTACAACGACATAATTCCAATTTGTTGGAGAGTACCCTTTTCTATAGAGATAGAAAACTAGGGTTTGAGCCAAATACACCATCTTCTTGAATTCTTTATTTTTCCTTGGTGGATCACCTCTAGAGGCCAAACATATGGGTGGCTAACGTTGATCAAAGGAAGGAACAAAACCCCGGTGGATTCAAGTTGAACGCGAAAGGATTTGGAGGTGAACTTGTACCTGAGGAAGCTCGATCTTCAAGGGTATGATTTTATTCTTTATCTTTTCGTTTAATTAATAATTATGCATAAAGGGTGATCCGGGTATATGGTTTGTAATTTTTTTTTAAACTCTGATTTTTACACGCTTCCACATTATTTTGCAATTTGATTGCGTTCATGAATATTACAAACCGAACAGATGAGTGATGACATACCTAACAGAATATTCCCTAAGATATTAGAACAACTAGGCAATAAGTGCTTTTTCATAAGCCCAAGGTTCATAATCTGGACTCCCATCGAAAAATATCAGCCATTGCATGCTGATAAAATAGAATTAGACAATTGTCTGTCCTTTATACGGCGGAGTATCAGATAAATTATACAACGCGAAAAGATTGCTAGGGACTAAAGCAGATGCTTGCGAACATAATGCTAGCAGGAAGAGCAATTACAAAAGCTCACAATGACTTGAAAAAACACCAACTCAAATAAAAGAAAAGAATTCTTTATATACGTTTAGATACTGCAAACCTGCAGAAGTTTTATATTTTTAATAATAGAAATAGTAATTATAAATAAATTCTTACCAGAATTCAAATTACAAAGATCTTCAAGTACCTCCTCCACAAATGCCGATACGGAATTTTGCAATGAATTGTTTTTCTTAGTTAAAAGATGTATTTCGTTTTCAAGATACTGTTTCTTTGACAACAAAGTCCCTAGTTCACAATTTTCTCCCTTGTCAATGTTTTTCTGAAAATTCAGGCACAATGAGGTAAACATTTCCCTGTTACAGAAAAAACATAATAAAGAAAGTGATCATTAAATTGACACTAATTTAACCAAATTGTAAGATTGAACATGTTACTTTTCTTTGAAACTGAGATTCTTAAAACAAGGTGCAAAGTCTAGAGCTGGAAGAAGTACCACACTGTCCTAGTAATAGCATAGAACATCTTAATGGCCACTTACTAATCGGCATCATTTCACCTAATGCTAAAAGAAAGACAAACACATAGAAAACCAGAATTACACATGAACTAATCCGTTTGATAAGCTTACACAAAAACTTATAGGGGGAAACTAGCCAAATTGCAGGGATACTTGAAATAGGTAACTTTATGTGATTTTTAAATACTTAAAGTGGTGCTAAGGAAAGGAAAAATTCCATTCCAAAAGCAAAGAAAGGAGCATAGAACTAATGATATGAAATCCTTTATAAACTCAAGTCCTCAAAATTTCCTGATTTTTAAATTGAGGTATTCATTGGTTAAAAAAAAACTAGAACATCGCATCAGGGTATTGGGTGAATAATTAATCTCACTTCTAGTTAATGAAGATGAGATATATATGCCAACCTAACAGCCAGTGCAGAAAGTTAGATCTTTGCCTTTGTTCACTAAGGTTAATTTTCTCAAAAAAAGCATGCATGACTTTTCTGAAATTGTACAACTAGGGGCAATTCCACCTATTTTGATGTTGACTTTGAACTGCATTTTTAATTTTACATATTATTATTCTCATATAGGCAAACATTTAGTCTTTTAACAAAATATAGTCAAACACTGGCCACTGGTCTTTGCATATTAACCTCAGATATACTTTGGTGAGTACCTTTTGTTGTTCATTCCATTTAGTATTTCATCCCGCTTCATTCTTAGAGAAGAGAATTCCTCCTCCAACCGTTTCATCGAGGTTCTTGAATCAGCTACAAGAAAACAACTAAAGATAAGTACAGGATTGAAAAGATAGATCCCTTAAAAGGAACAAAGATGAAAACAAAAGAGAGAGGAGCTGCATGAAGATGGTGAAGAAAACTATTTAACAAGCCAGCAGTTGCCTAAGTTAACACTCAATAAAAGCTTCTCAAATATGATAAAACATGGCATAGTTGTTCTACCACTAAATGTTTATGCCACAAGGCATTCACTTAACTCATGTCAAAAAAAGTTACTTAACTTATGAGAAGTCAATAACTCTACCAAATTAACAGCTTTCCATGATAGTAAGAAACTGTTGAAAGTATTTCCTCGTCTTTAATTGACTTTGGTTGGTAGTGGTTGGGGGGTTGACATTCATAATGACCATTGGTTGTTAGTGGTTGGGGGATGACATTCAAGGCCATTTTTCTCCTATAAAAGGGAGCTTTGGCTCCTCATTTCAGATACACCAACATTAGAGAGCAAGAGAGTTAGAGAGAGAAAAGCATAAGCTTGAGCATTAGTAAGGTAGAAAGGTAGAGAGAAATTAAATAGTGTGTTTAATTTCTCGGATAGTAAGGCTTGTATTCTTAAATATTTTTATAGTAGATTTCTGATATCTCTCCCCGTAGTTTTTTCCTAGTTGGGTTTCCACGTTAAATTCTTGTGTCGTTATTTTATTTCATACAGAAGGGTGTGTGTGTTTACCTTAGTGTTTTGTGTGCTTTGTTGATATCAAAACTTTTGGTTCACGCCATTGGTGTCTAGGAAAGTGTTTCAAAAGGCAGTGCCTTTAAGAAATGTGGTTATTTAATTAGTTACCGTTATAAAAGCACGAAGAGACACCCACTCGACTTACACTTACCTGACCAACTCGTATGATCCGTTTATTGAGAAATCTCGCAGGTCACAACTACAAAAATGGCTTTGAATGTCATCCCCCAACCACTAACAATCAATGGTCATTATGAATGTCATCCCCCAACCAAAGTCAATTAAATACAAGGCAATACTTTCAACAATCTCCATCTTGACTTGTATTATCCAAATATTGTGGACTTAATTCATTTTGTCGAATGTTGAGTTCTTGGTGTCCATGGAGAGGGATACATTCACAATCACGATGAAATTCACAATATTTGGATAATACAAGTCAAGGTGGAGATTGTTGAAAGTATTGTGTTGTCTTTAATTGACTTTGTTTAGTAGTGGTTGGGGGATGACATTCATAATGACCATTGGTTGTTAGTGGTTGGGGGATGACATTCAAGGACTTTTTCTCCTATAAAAAGGATCTTTGGCTCCTCATTTCAGATACACCAACATTAGAGAGCAAGAGAGTTGGAGAAAGAAAAGCTCAAGCTTGAGCATTAGTAAAGTAGAAAGGTAGAGAGAAATTAATTTGATAGTAAGGCTTGTATTCTTAAATATTTTTATAGTGGTCTTTCTTGTGGTTTTTTCCCAATTGGGTTTCCACGTAAAATTCTTTTGTCATTATTTTATTTCATGCAAAAAGGTGTGCTTGTTTATCTTAGTGTTTTGTGTACTTGATTTCTCGATAGAAACCATTCACAACATCACAGCATTCCGCAAATACTATTAATAGATAGGTGGCATGTACAATTTAGCACCTCCATAGTCAAGGGAAAAGAAAAAACTGAGTACATGATCATAGTTTAATTTAAAAACGCGAGAGTTTTACAGACCTAAAATCCAGTCTTTTTTATTTATACAAATGAAGTTATAATATCACTCCTCTATACTCAAAAGTAGTAGGTATCTAAATATTATGCTCAAAATTACTGTAATTTTAGGGACAATGGAACTGTACATTTACAACCACTCCAGTGTATTAGCAGTCCGCCATCAATCAATATACTTTTCCGGAATTATAAATTTAAACTTGAATTAAATGTTAGATCCACAGAGAAAATTAATGATTTACAGTCCTAAATTCTAGTCTTAACCACACAATCCTACACACACAATCACAAAGCTAGGTTATGTAAATAATCACAATATCTTAATCATCGGGATAGTATATTACCAGTTACCGCCATCAGTCCATCGATTTCAAAATGTAACAGATACAAATTCTTCGTCAATTCTGATTCTCTAACGGCCATAGCAGTCTCAATTTCAGAACACTTGATGATTTCTGATTCGATTTCTCTGGTTATCTGAAAATTCGCTTCGATTTCTTCATTCACCTGGACATTCAATGATCAATTTGATGAATTTGTTATAAAATAAATAAAATGATTCCGATACTACAACAAAATGATCACAGCCGATTTCATACAATTTGCAAATATGAATCAAGTGAGAACCTGATCAAGCATTTCCTTCAGAAGAGAGATCTGACACAAAATGGCACCTGAACCGTCCATTATTGGTCTCTGATACACAAACACTCCCTGACTCTCTGCTCTTTGAATTTCCCGCGCGTTTACTTGTTTTCCGGTTGTTATCGGGTATAGACGTGTAGGAAGCTGGGCCGGGCTAAATATATGTGACTTTTCATGGCTTGCGGTTTTAGAATACTCGGCCAATCTATTTCAGTTTTTATTTAGGGAGATTTACATATTCTATTACATTTTTAAAAATAATTACAACAATAATGCCCTCATAAAACTTTTTTTTTACACAACTAATACACTTCCATATTTATTTACAATGTTAGTACAATTAGGATTCCTTAATTTAGGGAATTAGTATTCAATTAAATTCCTTAATTTATGGATTAGTTATACCCATGACTTCTTCTCTCTCTCCTTATCTATAACAACTCAGTCTTTAGTCATCACCTTTCTTCTTCATTCAACGTATTCTTTCTATCTCTCTCTCTCTCTCTCTCTCTCTCTCTATATATATATATATATATATATATATATATTACCTGCATTCATGTGTTTATAGCTGTTCATGGAGTTCGTAGGTCGTGACACGTGAGTCAACTCGATGGATTGAAACGAGTTAGAGATCCGCTTGAAGATCAAATGATGAGACGGAGGAATGATGTTGAAAACGAGTCTTAGGAATGGCAATTCCGATTTAAGACGAAGACGAGTCGCAGTTCTTTATTCCGACGAAGACGAAAGACGAGTCGTTTACTTCCATTGATTCAACCCAAGATTAAGGTTGTTGGTGTTGGTGGTGGTGGCAATAATGCCGATTAATCGCATGATTGGTAACTTCACCGTACGAGGCCATAATTTACTATGGAAACTCAAGCGGAGGACTAGCAAAGAAGTGAGGAACCAAACCTTTATACCAAGTGAACTAAACTGTCTATATCAAAGTAACTAATCAACCTCCACACTTTAAATTTTTTCTTAGTACAATTGGTTACCAAACCTTCGGATCAAGGTAACAAAACTTTCATACCAAAGTAACTAATTCACACCCACACACGCGCTTTTTTTCATAGTGTAATTGGTAGCCAAACCTTCAAACCACTTGTAATTCAATTCAATTTTATTAAGTTACCAATTTCGTTTGAATGTGATGCAAAGGTTACCAATTCAATTTTATTAAGTTACCAATTTCGTTTGAATGTGATGCGGTTGGTAGCCAACCATTCATACAAAGGTAACCATTTTATTATTTACTGAGTAACAAAATAGTTATAATTTTTTTTTCAAAACATTAATAGTTACATCTATTTATTTTAAACTTTTGTAGGCAATTCTTGTTCTTATTCTCATTGACGTTTTGGACAATGGAGATTCAGCATGGCGGTAATGGCGGACTAGCTATGGTAATGAATGGTAATGGCGAATGATGTAAATTCATTTGTTGTTACAAAATAGTTGTAGTTTTTGGGTTTTGGAAAATAGTTCTGTTATTATTTTGAATTTGAATTTATTTTTGTTGTTAGATCCCAAATCTTTGAATTTGAATTTGAATTATTAATTATAGCAGTTATTTTCCTTGATTTTAGGTTTCCTTATTAATGTGTATTGTACTATTTTTGTAATATTTACACTCCTTTTGTAATTATTTGGTTGATGCACTATTCTTGTAATTACTTTCTTTTTGTTGTATACTTATGTAAAGAACCCTTTTATTTAATTGGGTTAATTGGAAATTCATTCGTGGCCAACGTTTGCTAAAATTATTGTGCAGCAAACGAGTTAATGATCGTTGATCTGGACAATAGAAGGCTTGGATTAAACTTAATTTCTCCCTGACGCTACAAGCTGTAACGGCAGTTTACTTCTCCAACTTCGAACCGAAATGACCAGCGTACCCCTATTAAACATTAAGTTCCCCTGCCGCAGGAGCCTGTAGTGGCAGGGCCCCACCACTTCTAGCTTTTGGTTTTAAATCAAACAATCAGCTTTATGTCAAAATCAGCTTTTTAGCTTTATGTCAAAATCAGCTTTATGTTTTTTTGACCAAGTAATCCGACTACCACCAATGGTTGTAGCGACAGTCTGTAAAGTGTTTTAAAAACCCATGTTTGCTTCCTCATCTCACAGATATTACCTACATCAGTTTTCTCTCGATTTTTTCCCCTGCTATTCCATCTCTTTTATAATTTGGTTGATGTTGTCCATTTTTACACTCAAATTCAAGTTGAAGTTCTGATCCGGTGATTCTTCCTTCTTATTTCAGAATGGCTCACAACATACCTGCTCATAAAAGGTTTGTATCAAGTTCTTCAGATTCTGTTGCTAGTTTAGATATTTATGGAAATGAATCTGAGTTTGTAAGTGAAGTTGAAAGTAGTAAATCTGAAATGATTCCATACGTTGGTCAGTTATTTTCTAAGTTGGAAGAAGTTGAATTTTTTTATAGGTCGTATGCTAAACAAAATGGTTTTGAGATTAGAATTGCAACTAGTCCTAAACATGCTGGTACTAATGAGGTGTCGTCTAGGTTGTATGTTTGTAAAAAAGCCGGTACACCAACTTCTGTAAAGAGTTTGCCTGATGATGAAGATGGTAGTAAGAAAATAACAAGGCCGCGAGACTCTATAGGACGCACATTATGCAAAGCTAGAATATTTGTTGTTCATAGTAAGAAAGAAGACAATTGGCGTATTTTTACTGTTCAATTAGAGCACAATCATCACTTAGTGACCCCTACCAAGGTAGATTTGATCGAGACACATAGAAATATTACTCCGGTTGCAAGAAAAATAATTGACACTTTAAATAAGTCTGGTATTGGTCCTAGTAAGATGATGAACGTTTTGAGCACAATGGGTGGCGGGTTGCAAAATGTTCCTTTCTCTAATGTTAATGTTCAGAATGTGGTGAGAGATTTAAGGCGTGATTCTGCAGATGAAAATGATGCACAAGCTGCTGTAGATTATTTGAAAAACTTGGATCCGAAGTTTGAGTAATTTTTCTATCGTGTCAAACCAGACGAAACAAATCGCATAGCATGCATTTTGTGGGTTGGCGTCCGATCAAGATTGATGTATCAACATTTTGGAGATGTTGTGACATTTGACAGTACGTATAGGACAAATAAGTATGGCATGCCGTTTGTTCCATTTACCGGGGTCAACCACCATTTTCAGTGTGACGCCCCCAAAATTAAGTATACATCACCTATTCTGAGTCGTTAAATACATGGTACATAAATCAAATACAACTTAATTATACAACTGTCGTATAAAATATAACATAATACAAACTGTGAGTTTTAATACAAATACTGTCTTCTAGACAATATCCACTCTCAGAATAAGTCCTCATTACATTTATTGTCATACTATTTAACAGAATAGTGAAGACTACTAATACTATCATTTGGTCCATCACTCCGCTCCCCACTCGTCCCAAAATTATATTCTCATTTCACAAGAAAACAAAGAAAGAAAGGGTGAGCTCAACTAGCCTAGTAAGAAATATTATAACTAAGATAATGCGAATAAATTATCATTAGCCTTAAACAATGTTAAACCGATACAATATAACAAACATCAAGTTTAACTGCGCGAGGAACAAGCAATCCATTAAAAGAGTCAAGTAAAGAATAAAATCTACTATCTTTTATGATTTAAAAGGTTTTTCATCATTTTTATCGCCGAGACTCGAACAATAAATAATCCACATCATCGAATCACCCCTGCACTACGGCCAAGGATATTTTTTAGTATCACGACCACAAATTATCCATGCACTACGGGCCAAGGACATTTGTGTATTCATCAATGGTCATGATCATGCCAACAATCGTCCCATCAATGCACTACGGGCCAATGAGGACTTTTATCACATCATTCGTAACATTACGGCCATGATTACAATCGAATAATCCCAGTCATAATCATACCAAGTCCATCTATGCACTATGTGCCACGTATGACTTTCAAAAAATATAAACATGAGGATGATGACAATGATATAAGAATTCAATAAAACAAGTTCACGAATTAATTTATTTAGGAACTAAAACGTCCAAATTGTCGACATGATCTTCGCTTTGTAGAGTAAAATTCAAGAATGCTCGTAAGAATATTTTCATGAAAGATACTTTAGATGAAGCGCAAATATCAAGGATATTCCACTAATTTTATGGAGTATAGAAGTCAAAACTTTAACCAACCGAGTATAATAAAGAATGGAATAACAAAAGAAAACACCATGCATGCAAAGATTGCATGTATAAAAGTTATTCCAACCTGAATAATAAATAACGGAACCGTGTCAAAGTGTAATATCGCACCGAAGCGAGATATTCCAATAGAATAATAAAAATGGAATAACAACGAAATCACCATGCATGCGGTACTTGACATACAAAGTTATTCAAATGTAATAATAAATAACGAAATCAGTCCTGTTGTAAAAGCGCATGCATGTGATATTCCAATGAATAATAAAGATTTAAACCGTGTCCCAAAGAAAACGCATGCATGTGATGTTCCAATGAATAATAAAGATTTTAACCAGTCCCACAGAAACGCATGTGACAGTGATGTTCCAATGTAATAATAAAGAATGGAGTAACAACAGAAATCACCAAGTATAGGGTAGACCGCGTATACAGGTTAATCCAACAAAATAATAAAGATGGAATAATAGAAGTTCTCTTCATGAAGACGAAAGAAAGAAATAATACCCCTTACCTTAGAAAGAAACTGGATACTGGAATAGAGAGGTAGCAGACTTCTATTCTTCTTTCTCTCTAAAATTTCTCTCTATAATAACTGCTCTATAGCTTGAGTGAATTGGTGAAGAATGAGCTTCTATTTATAGAAAAATATAGTTTCAATAATTGCACATTTTGGGGCTCAAAAAATTACAGTACAATACCTCCAACTTTTCCTTTATTTTTAATTTAGTCATGCAAGTATTATCAAACTTGCACCACCTCCCCTAATAGTAAATTATGTGATTCAATAGTAAATTATGTGAATCAATAGTTCTAGACATGTGAAAATACGAATTACAAGATATAGACTCTATCTATACCTCCATTTTTAACTTAGTCATGCAAGTATTATCAATCTTGCACCAACTCCCCTAATAGTAATAAGAATGTGAAACAATAGTATACACCTGTGAACAAATAGTTATAATCATGTGAAATAATAGCAATCAATTGCTTATTTATCCGGTTAAATACCCGATTGGTCAATATAACCTCCAGACATCAATTTTTATCGAAATAAATGTCGATTTTCACTAACACAAATAATTCCAACATAATGAAACTATTTTTATCAAAAATATAAATTTTGAAATTTCAAAGTTTGACTTTTCCTGAAAAAGTCAACTGTTGACTTTTTGACCAAATAGTAAAAACCGGAAAATTTTATATTTATAGTCTATTTTCACTAATTTCATCGTTCCAGACTCAAATATCACGTCCACGTCTCCAAATTCAACACTGAGCACAACTTCAATTTTAATAACATTCATCATTAATATTATAACTGTGACGCCCCCAAAATAGGTTCATTCCATCCAACCCATTCTGAGTCGCCAAATACATGGTACATAAACAATTACAACTTTATTACTACAATTGTCGTGCAAAATACAACAACACATATACTGTGAGTTTTAATACAAATATTGTAACGTATATAATACGACAATATTCATACTCAAATTATTACATGCCATATAAAGTACAGCAGCAAATATTTCAAGTCTCCAAAGGGGCACGAGAAGAATTCTTTTCTCTTCATTTTAATGCGGTGCACTTTTGACGCTTCTAGGTTGGGTTCGCCTCACCCTATTGTTGTTCACCAAAATCAATTATTAAGTGATGTATAAAATATGACACATACATCTTAGGTCCTCAATACAATTATATATTGTATATCATGCCATTTTATAATGTATTGAGAAACTTAGAAAGTCTCGGACCATCACACTATTCCCCTGTTATCCCCGCTCGACCCAGCTACACTTTTATTACCTGAAAGGAATTGTGAAATAAAAGGGTGAGTACAACTAGCTCAATTAAGAATATCGTGACTAAAGATAATTAAATTATCAATAGACTTCATCAGTAATAAATCAGAGATTTAAAACATATGGTAGATGATAAAACTTTTCAACCATAGTTGCAGCGGAACGAGCAATCCATTAGAAGAGTCAAATAGACTATAAAGTCTATTATCTTCTCCACATTAAATGTCCACCAATAATGTTTTATTCCTGTAACATCAATCAACAGTTCCTTTCCATAATAACTCATAATCTTAATTGTGATTCTAAATTTCTCTTCTCATCCAGGACGAAGATAATTTTTATCACCTGTCTTTTCCTGAAACATCAAAGATCATGGTTATACCAAATCACAGTTCATGTCCATAATCATACTAATAAATTCATCTTTGCACTACGGGCCAAAGATATTCATCAACAAGTCATCTTTGCACTGCAGACCAAAGATATTCAAAAACTGGTCATCTTTGCACTACGGGCTAAAGATATTCAACAACAGGTTATCTTTGCACTACAGGCCAAAGATATTCATATCTCAAAGAAATACATAATCATTTCAGAATGTATATAAACCATAATTATAATTATGTTGATCAATTCACCTTTGCACTTAAGCTAAAAATATTCATTTGTAATTTCAATGGTCATGATCATACCAGTCAATAATTCATCTTTGCACTACTGGCTAAAGAGAACCCATAGTCACGATCATACCAATAATCTACCCATCTTTACACTCAAGTCAAAGAGAAATTTCTTCACCAGGATTATAAAAAGGTTATATATGATAATAAAAACAATATTATCAAAACATGGATTCAATCAAAGATAGTAACTATATAGACATCTTGGACAAAAAGGAAATTTTCATTTTTCGATGAATAGTGTCGTATACGTGAATAATGTCGTATACGTGAATAGTAACCCCGACACAAAAAGTTTTAAATTTGATTAAAATGTTTAAACCAATATTTTGGCATAATGATATTGAAGAAATAATATCATATATGAAGAAAATAACATCCCTTACCTCGAAAGACAGTACTTCTAGTTGAAACACCGGATATAGGCTATGACTTGAACTCGCACCGTATAGCAACACTCCAAATATTAAAATACTCACAAGAATACGCTCAATATATCGAGAGAGAAGTAGAGAGAAAACTTCAGTTTCTGGTGTGATTTTCAATTCTAACATAATCACCCTATTTATAGGAAAATGCTTAGAACACCAAAGTAGAAAATTTAATAAAATAATATTATTTATTAAATTTTCAAGCCCACCATCAAGGAATCAGATTTTAGCATTTCCCACATGCCCACCATCTAGAAAAAGTAAAAAAAAAGTTTTTGTTACAAAAAATAATTAAAACTTCAAAAATCAATTATTTTGGAACTACAAAACTTCAATAATTCACAATAAATAGCCCTTTTATCAGAAAATTTGAATCTCACAACTTTTTATATAAAATTCAATTCTCTACAACTTTGCAGAAGAAAGGTTTTCCAAATTCCAAACAGAAATTGACCGAAATCCACAAACGGACGATTTTACAGGCTATAATCAAATTTCGGTCAATAATTGGGGTCAACCGACACACAAAACATGTGTTAATCATTTAATGCCACAAAAATACTCTTCCTACTCATATACTCATATATCCCACATTCATTGTAAAAATATCACCATTATTATATTACTGTAATATAATAATATATTTTATCAGAAAAGATAAAATATCAATTTTCAACAATTGTCACATTAAAAATTTTCTTCATCTATAACCACATAAAATGAATATTTTATTTATCATATAAATCAATAATTAATTATCCACAAATAATATTACAGATCCACAATACTGACAACCAGGCAGTTCCTAGGAAAGAGGGGGCTTTCCAATAAGGATTTCTCCTTACTGGCGCGCAATTAGTAACCAAACCTCTCCTTGACAGAACTTTCTAGACATTGCCAATAATGCTATCTAATAATATTATCCAAATAATATGAATTATTGATCCGATAATGGGAAATATTGTGCCGTGATAATTATTGAAACAACAATAATATAAAATATCAACGTAGTAATTATTGAATCAATAATATAAAATATTGAACAGTAATTACTGTAACAATTATTGAGTAATGCCTTCTTACGAAAAAATTATCATGCTGCATTAATAGTAACTCGTGAATAGTAACTCATGAATAGTAACTCGTGAATAGTAACTCATAAATAGTAACTCGTGAATAGTAACTCGTGAATAGTAACTCGTGAATAGTAACTCATGAATAGTAACTATTGAATACTTTTATTTCATAAAATTCGGGGTCTTACAATAACTTACAATATTTATCAATCAGTCGCTCCTCGTGAAAGAGGGGCTTTCCAATAAGGATTTCTCCTATCATAGCCGCTAATTAGATGATCAAACCTCTCCTCGACAAAACTTCTAGACATTGTAAATATTGTAATTTAATAATATGAATAACTTTGTCGTCTCAATTATTGATTAATAATATATCATATAATGCGATGATAATTTGTGACAATAATCGAATCAATAATATGAGAGATATGATGCAACAATTCATCAGTAGCAATAATTGAGTATAACCGAAAGTGACTTCTCACGTAAGCATCAATAATCAATACCGTAAAGCTACTATGCAACCACGCCAGACATTCTTTACTTTTACTACCGATTAGTTCAACAAGATTAACGGTAAAACTTCCTACCGTTATTTTCATAAAATATTTTTGTCGCTTTTAACTACTTACAAGATTTCCGGTTATGGTGTCCACTTAATGATTATGCCGTCGCATTTAATATTCCCCGACAAAAAAGAATATTCCCTACCAAATGAATATTATATAACAACTTGCGTTTTTTGCAAAATTTATAAATACTACCCACAACTATAACATTATAACAAATTCATTCTATAATATTCAAAAATGATAATTATAGAAAAATCATCTTTATTTATAAAAGTTGGGGTCTTACATTCAGTCTATATTATTTGGATTTGCATTGTTAAGGGATGAGATAGAGGACACTTTCGTGTGGGTATTAGAGACATGGCTCGAAGCCATGGACTACAAGACACCTATAAACATCATCACTGACCAAGACAAAGCCATGAGTAATGCTATTGCTAAGGTACTCCCTTCTACTCATCACTTATTGTGTTCTTGGCATATTAGCAACAAATTTCCTGAGAAATTACATCATGTTTATTCTGAGCACCCATCCTTCAAAGACCATTTTAACAATTGTGTGTATAATTCACTGTCCATCGGGGAGTTTGAAGAGCGTTGGCAGATTCTAGTGAGGAATTATGAATTGTATAACAATGAGTGGATTAGAAGTTTGTATGATGTATGAGAGAAATGGATTTCGGCGTATACAAAGAGATCTTTTGTCGCGGGAATGACAACCACTGGAAGAAGCGAGAGCATTAATCATTTTTTTGATGAGTTTGGCAATGCTTCAACGGGCACGAAAGAATTTGTAGTGGAGAGTCAGAAGGCTATAGAAAAACAATTTATCAGAGAGAGGAAGGTCGACTACATAACACAACATCGGAAAAGGAATATGGTACTCGGGTCATCTTTGGAAGTGCATGCTGCTCAGGTGTACACAAAAGAGCTGTTTAGACATTTTCAACGTCAATTTGTCGATTCCATGATGTACAATGTTAGTAAAGTGAGTGAGTTATGTGGTAGTGAAACAAAGGTTTATGCAGTGTATAAGGCAGATGCCGCTGAAAATGGTGGAAGCTATAAAGAAATCGTCAACGATCGTCAGCTAGGGTCGATAACATGTAATTGTCAATTTTTTTTCTCATTCTGGTGAATTATGCAGGCACATCTTGAGGTATTTCTTGGCTAAGAGTATTTCTCAAATTCTGAGCGACATGATTCTTACTCGATGGACCAGAAATGCGAACAAAACCGATGTCGAAGAATTACGCTTTAGCCCAACAACTGCTAACTTTGAACAAGATCAAGCAATGTATTTTAATCATTTGATGACTGATTTCCATGAGCTAGCCAGTAAAGCTGCTTGCTCAATTCGAGGTTACAAAACTTATCTTAAGTTGAATGCACGAGGAAAAGCGTTGATTGACCAGTGTGATCCGGATGAGAATCTTACTGAATTGGCTGACGATGACATTGATTGCACTGTTGGAGTTATACCTCAGGCAATGGGCTATGATAATGACGATGAAGATGCAGAGGAAGACGCGGATGAAGACGAGTTCTTGCCACCAGTTATTTCTCAAAGGGTCGCAAAAAATAATCAAGATTAAAGAGTGCATTTGAGAAAATTGTGGGTTCTAAGCCTCATCGAAAATGTGCAATTTGTGGCTTTGAAACCGACCATGATAAACGCAATCACTATCGAGTGTTAGGGATTCCTGAGCCCAAAAAATAGCTTCTCAATTTTTATTTATGCTCAGTTGTATTATGTAAGCTATGTTTTTATTTATGCGAAGACGTTGTATTATGTAAGCTATGTTATATTATGTTTTTATTCAGGCAATGGGCTATGATTATTATTATTATTGTTATTATTGTTATTTTAACCATTATTATTTTTATTATAATAATAATTATTATTATAATTATTATAATAACAATAATAATAATCATGATAATAATAACACTAATAAGTGGAGAGATAATATTTAATGTAGTAATCTTGTATGCATATAATGGAGATAGAACAACCGGAAAGATAACAAGTGGAAGCTTCCCGCCGCCAAAGTCAGATGGCATAAGGCACGTCCCTCCATGCATTCGCATGTTTCTCCGTCTTGTCCGTGAATCGCAAATGCGAGATCCGCAGCTTACCTTTTCGCCACCTTTTCCGTGTAGTTACCTTTTGGATTCTGTGCGTTTGTCATAATTTATTTAATGGCCTGCCGCATGAGCCTATAGCGACATGGTTCCTTCAGTCTGTAACTCGGTTATTATTATTATTATTATTATTATTATTATTATTATTATTATTATTAGTATTATTATTATTAAAATTATTATTATTATTATTATTATTATTATTATTAGTATTATTATTATTAAAATTATTATTATTATTATTATTATTATTATTATAAGCATGATAATAATAAAAAAAAAAATAGATACACTAACAATTGATAAAATAATAATAGACATCTAAAGAGTTCCCAATAATAAGTGCACCAATAATGTAGCTAGATATCATCCGCAGGAAGAAGTCTAGCTTGACATCTAAAGAGCTCCCACGCAATTCTGTATCGAAATACCATTAAATCTTCTGAGGACCATTTTTCTCGATGAATATTAACATTGCTCCTGACAAAGTAGTCAACATATTTGCAGACGAAAATACCACAGTCATGATAATTTGGCTGCATAGGTCTGTTCTTTGGTATTAGCACACGCGGTTCCTGTGTTGGCCACTCACGCTGTGGATCACCAATTCTCAAACAAACTGGTATCAATTTGACCTGCGTGCACAAAGTAATATTAATACAGGATATACATATATAAAAGTACAACACTAACAATTACGATACATACCGCAACTTTAACAAATTCTCTATACATTTGCTAGATGGTCATATACGGGGTATCATCGTATAGAGGGTCAAAGATAGTGACTGCCCATTCGGGCACCAAGAATACAAACAGGATAAAGTGCTTGGTCTCTTGAGTACACACTGACATGAATATATACGTGCATTCGTGTAATGCCGGGCCCACATCTGGGTGGACATAAGGGTGACAAAAACTCTCTGCCGCATTCGGTTGGCTTGGGGATATAACGCTCTTGCTAAGGTGCATGAAGAATGATTCCATGAAGCCAAAATTTGCCCACCTTTGAATTCCCTGCGTCTTGTAGTACTCCTCTCTATACCGCAATAATAGCATATACGCGTCTAACGAATGCTCGAAAATCCAAGATGCAGGGCTTAAGGCCTGGAATGCGTTGTGATGTAACGTATACAAGTTTTGCGGATGTGTGACAGGAAATATTGGTGGATTCGAAAGTTGGTTCCCAAATAAATAATTATTTATAAACTCTATCTTGTATTCCCTCAGCTTTTTGGTCGGAGACTTTTTCACACCATAAGTGATGTTTAATTCCAACACAGTCTCGAATGCCTGGGTAAATATATTGATAAACATAAAAAAAGTAGCATTAATAATTAGCATTCATAATAATTAGTAAGTACATTTTTTAAGTAATGCAATTAAGAGGGATTTTATAGTACCTGTTTACCCGCCTGCTCTATGAAGCCTGTCTCGAATGCCTGGGTGGTGGGACTGGAACTTTTCCCAGGGTTGGAACATAAGCCAGTTATGTCTTGGGCTTGATAATAATAATAATATTATATTAATATTAATTTTAATGGACTTTTTACAACCTGCTCATAAAAGGGAATAATACCTGTAATTCTGTCTGCTCTATGAAGCCAGACTCGAATGACAAAGAGGGTACATAATGTTGGGTGGTGGGGATGTACCCTTCAGCTATATCTTGAGCCTGAATATTACATAAGCTTGACTTCAGAGTTACTAATATTACAATTATTATTATTAAAATTAATATTAACATTCAAACTCCAATTACCTGAACTTTTGCCTTCTCTGTGAAGTCAGACTCGAATGACAAAGAGGGAACATAAGTTTGGGTCGTGGGGATGTAACTCTCTTGATCTTTAAGACATTACGTGGCTCTCTCTCGCTTCTTGACATTGCTCCCTCTGACTTCAGAGTTGTATACACCGTAAAGATGATCCCATACCCGTTTCTCAACTACATAGCCTGGAGGCATCTCAGTAAAAGCAAAGCACTTATCAAGTAAGGACTTTGCGCTCTCAACCTGTCATGTAAGTTAAAAGTACAATATTAGTATTATTAATAAATAAGAAAGAATTTGTAAATGGCAATATCTTGTATGTAAATGCAAATGTTAGTGTACCATTTGTATAAGATGATCTTCATTGGTCAAAATGGTCAGAGACTCAGATGTAGGTCCGGTCCCTTCTCACCGAGGGCAATGCAGTTTCCTATGTGTAATTTTCCTATACCAAGCCATGTATGAATCAATTTTCATATAGTTGGAAATTTCGTACTGTTGTCCCTTCAAATGCTCCATGTAAGCCTCCCAATGTGCAATGTACACTTGCCTCAAGGCCATGCAATCAACCACGGCAAATCTATCTTCTTTTTCCTTTCTAAGTTCTTTGTGATTTTCTGCCGGAGATGGTATACCTTGTAAGAACCCATACTGTCTCATCACCCTGTCTGGCATATGGTATTCTACCATATCAAAATGAATCAAGGGGATTCTACCAGATCCCAACAATCTTCCTTCAAAATTAAATCCACCCATTTTGTCATCCCACCTCATGTATGGGCGCCACACTACTTGTCATTCAGGCTGGACATCTAACTCCCCTCGGTAAAATTTTAAATGATGATGGGGATTTGGTCGCCTATCGGGGTAGTTGTGATTTTATGAGTATGCCCAGGCTAGGGCCCTAGGTAACCATAATTGTGATTGAGGCCAGGGGTTAGGTCTGCCAACTATTATACGCTCGTATGCCCAAATTTGTAAAAGAGTGACACAACCATTAATATATTTTGCTCCTTTCCTTGTGGCGGTATACAAAGACCTATACAAATAGCCCAACACAGCTGCACCCCAAGAATACGTTACACAATTTTTAGCGTTAGCAATAAAATACATATACCTGGGATGAACAGTGTTTTTATTCCTAGTTGGGAACAATATTGCCCCACACAACCAAAGGATATAGGCCTTTGTGCATCGACCAACAATTTCCATACTTGCTTTAGGGGGATAATTATTAAAATGTTGCTGCAACCATAAAAATGAAATAGAGCCGCGCTTTTTTGATTCCTGATATTCAACAGCTACTTCACTACCAAAACATTCTTTAAAATGAGCCAATAGAGTGTCAAATAACGGATAAGTTAAGGGTTTGCCAACCACAGGCAACCCAAGAATGAAGTGTACATCCTCTAAAGTGATTATAATTTCCCCACAATTTAAATGAAAACTATTGGTTTCCGGCCGCCATCTCTCTACCAAGGCAGAAACGAGCCCAATATCAGTTTGTGGTACAACTACCAGATAGCAAAAAATCCCAAACCCACATTTTTTCAGAAGAGTTTTTTGAGCTTTTGTTAATATCCATTGATCATATTTTTTTCAGTTAATTGACATGAGAGTAGTCTTCCTGTAAGACCCCAACTTTTATGAATAAAGATGATTTTTCTATAATTATCATTTTTTAATATTATAGAACGAATTTGTTATAATGTTATAGTTGTGGGTAGTAATTATAAATTTTGCAAAGTACGCAAGTTGTTATATAATATTCATTTGGTAGGGAATATTCTTTTATCTAGGAATATTAAATGCGACGGCATAATCATGGGTGGACCCCATAACGAAGTATCTTGTCAGTAGTTAGAAAATGACAAAAATATTTTATGACAATAATGGCGGAAGTTTTACCGTTTATCTTGTTGAACTACTCTAGTAAAGAAAAGTACAAGAATACTGGCATGGTTGCGTAGTAGCACACACGTATTGATTATTGATGCTTACGTAAAAGTCACTCGCTTATACTCAATTATTGCTACAAAGAATTGTTGCATCATATCTCTCATATTATTGATTCGATTATTGTCACAGTATCATCTGCATTATATGATATATTATTAATCAATAATTGAGACGACAAAGTTATTCATATTATTAAATTGCAATATTTACAATGTCTAGAAGTTCTGTCAAGGAGAGGTTTGGTCATTTAATTGCGCGCCAATAGGGAGAAATCCTTATTGGAAAGCTCCCTTTTTCTTGGGAACGACCTGGTTAATAAATATTGTAAGTTATAATATTAATGATGAATGTTATTAAAATTGAAGTTGTGCTCAGTGTTGAATTTGGAGACGTGGATGTGATATTTGAGTCCGGAACGATGAAATTAGTAAAAATAGACTATAAATATAAAATTTTCTGGTTTTTATTATTTGGTCAAAAAGTCAACAGTTGACTTTTTCGGGAAGAGTCAAACTTTGAAATTTCAAAATTTATATTTTTGATAAAAATAGTTTCATTGTGTTGAAATTATTTGTGTTAGTGAAAATCGACATTTATTTCGATAAAAATTGATGTCAGGAGGTTATATTGACCAATCGGGTATTTAACCGGATAAATGAGCAATTGATTGCTATTATTTCACATGATTATAACTATTTGTTCATATGGGTATACTATTGTTTCACATTCTTGTTACTATTAGGGGAATTGGTGCAAGATTGATAATACTTGCATGACTAAGTTAAAAATGGAGGTATAGATGGAGGTACTATACTGTAATTCGTATTTTTACATGTCTAGAACTATTGATTCACATAATTTACTATTGATTCACATAATTTACTATTGAATCACATAATTTACTATTAGGGGAGGTGGTGCAAGTTTGATAATACTTGCATAACTAAATTAAAAATAAAGGAAAAGTTGGAGGTATTGTACTGTAATTTTAGAGCCCCAAAGCGTGCAATTATTGAAACTATATTTTTCTATAAATAGAAGCTCATTCTTCATCATTCTTCACCAATTCACTCAAGCTATAAAGCATTTATTATAGAGAGAAATTTTAGAGAGAAAGAAGAATAGAAGTTTGCTATCTCTCTACTCCAGTATCCAGTTTCTTTCTAAGGTAAGGGGTATTATTTCTTTTTTTCGTCTTCATGAAGAGAACTTCTATTATTCCATCTTTATTATTCTGTTGGAATAACTTTGATACGCTGTGATCACCCTATACTTGGTGATTTCATTTTTACTCCATTCTTTATTATTACGTGGAACATCCATGCAATGCGTTTCGCTTTTACGACGGACTGGTTCTGCTCTTTATTATTCTGTTGGAACATCCTGTCTGTGCATTTTACGCCGGACCTGGTTTCATCTTTATTATTCTGTTAGAATATCCTGTCTGTGCATTTTACGTAGGACTGATTCTATTATTTATTATTACATTGAATAACTTTGTCATCGCAAGTACCGCATGCATGGTGATTTCTGTTATTCTATTCTTTATTATTCTCGTTGGAATATCACGCTTAGTCGTATTACGCTGACCGGGTTCCGTTATTTATTAATCGGTTGAATAACTCATCATGCGCAAGTACCGCATGCATGGTGATTTCTCTTGTTATTCCATTCTTTATTATACTCAGTTGGTTAAAGTTTGGACTTCTATACTCCATAAAATTAGTGGAATATCCTTGATATTTGCGCTTCATCTAGTATCTTTCATGAAAATATTCTTCTGAGCATTCTTGAATTTTACTCTACAAAGCAGTATCATGTTGACAATTTGGACGTTATTAGTTCCTAAATAAATTAATTCGTGAACTTGTTTTATTCAATTCTTATATCATTGTCATCATCCTCATGTTTATATTTTTTGAAAGTCATCTGTGGCCTGTAGTGCATAGATGGACTTGGTATGATTATGACCAGGGATTATTCGGTGTAATCATGACCGTAATGTTACAAATGATGTGATAAAAGTCTTCATTGGCCCGTAGTGCATTGATGGACAGTTGTTGGCATGATCATGACCATTGATGAATACAAAAATGTCCTTGGCCCGTAGTGCATGGATAATTTGTGGTCGTGATACTAAAGAATATCCTCGGTAGTAGTGCGGGGTGATTCGATTATGTGGATTATTTATTGTTTGAGAGTCTCGTGATAAAAGTGATGAAAAACCTTTTATATTGTAAAAGATAGTAGATTTTATTCTCTACTTGACTCTTTTAATGGATTGCTTGTTCCGCTGCAGTTAAACTTGATGTTTGTTATATTGTAACAGTTTTACACTGTTTAAGGCTAATGATAATTTATTCTGCATTATCTTAGTCATAATATTTCTTAATGGGCTAGTTGAGCTCACCTTTTCTTTCACTGTTCTCTTCAGGAAATGAGAATATAGCTGGGACGAGTTGGGGAACGGAGTGATGGACCAAATGATAATATTAGTAGTCTTCACTATTCTATTAAATAGTGTGACAATAAATGTATTGAGGACTTATTCTGAGAGTGGATATTGTCTAGAAGACAGTATTTTTATTAAAACTCATAGTTTGTATTATGTCGTATTTTACACGACAGTTGTATAATTAAGTTGTATTTGATTTATGTACCATGTATTCCGGTTATCACCAATTGAAGATTAGAACCGATGACATTCCAAAGACGGCTTTCAGAACACGGTACGGGCATTATGAATTCCTAGTTATGTCTTTTGGATTGACTATTGCTCCTGTTGCCTTCATGGATATGATGAACCGAGTATTTAAGGAATATTTGGATCACTTTGTGGTCATCTTCATTGATGACATCCTTATTTATTCCAAAAGCCATGAAGATCATGAGCAACACTTGAGGCTGATACTCCAAAAGCTTCGTGAATATAAGCTTTATGCCAAGTTAAAGAAATACGAGTTCTGGCTTGAGGAAGTAGCATTCCTTGGGCACGTGGTGTCAAGTCATGGAATATCTGTTGACCCAGTAAAGATTGAAGCTATTCAAAGCTGGGAGCAACCTAAATCGATGGCCAAGTCACGTAGCTTTCTTGGCTTAGCTGGTTATTATCGGAGATTCGTAGAAGGGTTTTCTCGAATCGCTACTCCCTTAACTCAGCTAACTCGAAAAGATACAAAATTTGATTGGAGCGAGGAATGTGAGAAGAGTTTTTAAGAACTCAAGAGGAGACTCATTTCAGCACCTGTTCTGACAATACCATCTGGATCGGAGGGATTTGTCATCTACAGTAATGCATCAGACAAAGGGTTAGGTTGTGTTCTCATGCAACATGGGAAAGTCATAGCCTATGCCTCACGACAACTCAAGGAATATGAGAGGAATTATCCTACTCATGATCTAGAGTTGGCAGCAGTCATTTTTGCACTAAAGATTTGGAGGCATTATTTGTATGGGGAGAAAGTGAAGATCTATACGGATCATAAAAGTCTCAAATATTTCTTCACTCAAAAGGAACTCAACATGCGACAGCGACGTTGGCTTGAACTGTTGAAAGATTATGATCATACCATCCAATACCATCTTGAAAAAGCGAACGTGGTAGCTGACGCATTAAGTAGAAGATCATATGCGGGTACGAGTGCGATATTGTCAACATAAAGGCCCATTTTATATGACTTGCAAAGGATGGAGATAGAGATAAAGACTCCAGGGACCCACGTGATGATGGCGAATATACGAGTAGAACTGACTTTAATCGATAAGGTTAAAGCTGCTCAAGCTACGACACTGGAGGCGATCGTATGAGAAAGAAAGTGCAAGAAGGTCTTATCTTAGGAAGCAAGAATCGATGAAGAAGGAATACTTTGAGTCAACTCCAGACTTTGTGTTCCTAACGACCCTGAGTTAAAGAATAAAATCATGATGGAGGCGCACAACACACCATTTGCAATCCATCCTGGGAGTACCAAAATGTATCGTGATCTTCGACATACATTTTGGTGGATCAATATGAAGAGAGAGATAGCGGGGTTTATCACAAGGTTTCTAACTTGTCAACGAGTCAAGGCGGAGCATCAAGTGCCAAAAGTTCCATTGCAACCACTTGAAATTCCAGAATGGAAGTGGGAGCACATTACCATGGATTTCGTTACTGGTCTTCCCAAGGTTTCTCAAGGCATAAATGCGATTTGGGTGATTGTTGATAGATTGACCAAGTCTGCTCATTTCTTACCGATACGAGAAACTTATACACTTGAACGTCTTGCTAGTATGTATATAAATGAGATTGTAAGATTGCATGGCATGCCAGTATCCATAGTTTCTGATCGAGACCCAAGATTTACTTCAAGATTTTGGGTTAGTTAGCAAAAAGCTATGGGCACAGATTTATGATTTAGTTCGGCATATCATCCTCAGACGGACGGACAATCAGAGAGGACTATTCAAACGCTTGAAGATTTATTAAGACTTTGTGTCCTTGACTTCAAGGGAAGTTGGGACAAGTTCTTACCATTGGTGGAGTTTTTCTACAACAACAGTTATCAAGCAAATATTGGCATGGCACCATTCGAGGCGTTGTATGGAAGAAAGTGTCATTCTCCAGTATGTTGGGATGAGGTGGGTGAAGCAACGTTGTTGGGACCGAATTTGGTACGTATGACTACGAAAAAGTTTCAAACTATCCGACAACGTATAAAAACCTCACAAGATCGACAAAAGAGTTATGCTGATCTTCATCGAAAGGACGTGGAATTCGATATTGGAGATCATGTGTTGTTACGTGTTGCTCCATGGAAAGGAGTTACGAGATTTGGAAAGAAAGGAAAGCTCAATCCTCGATTCATTGGACCATTTTTAATCCTCGATCGAGTAGGAACTGTGGCGTATAGACTCTCTTTACCGCCAAGTATGTCTCGTGTTCATAAAGTTTTTCACATATCCATGTTACGTAAATATGTGGAAGACCCGAACCACATTATTGAATTAGAACTGGACGAGATAGAGGAAGATTTAACGTATGAAGAGTTACCTGTTAAAATCTTGGATAAGAAGGATCATATTCTACGCTCCAAGGTTATACCTCAAGTCAAAGTTTTGTGGAGAAACCACGACGTGGAAGAAATGACTTGGGAGTTAGAATCTGAGATGAAGTCAAGATATCCTCACCTATTCGATATACCAGGTACGTACCCTAATTTCGAGGACAAAATTTCATAAGAAGGGGAGGTTGTAAGACCCCAACTTTTATGAATAAAGATGATTTTTCTATAATTATCATTTTTGAATATTATGGAATGAATTTGTTATAATGTTATAGTTGTGGGTAGTATTTATAAATTTTGCAAAGTACACAAGTTGTTATATAATATTCATTAGGCCGGGAAATATTCTTTTTATCGGGGAATATTCGTACGACGACATAATCATTGGTGGACCCCACAACGGAAGTACTGTCGTAGTTAGAAAATGACAAAAATATTTTATGAAAATAACGGTGAAGTTTTACCGTTATCTTGTTGAACTACTCAAGAGTAAAAAACATGCGATACTGGCGTGCATGCAGAGTAGTACTACGGTATTAATTATTGATGCTTACGTGAGAAGTCACCGGTTATACTCAATTATTGCTACAAGAATTGTTGTTGCATCATATCTCTCATATTATTGATTCGATTATTGTCACAATATCATCCGCATTATATGATATATTATTAATCAATAATTGAGACGACAAAATTATTCATATTATTAAATTACAATATTTACAATGTCTAGAAGTTCTGTCAATGAGAGGTTTGGTCATCTAATTGCTCGCCAATAGGGAGAAATCCTTATTGGAAAGCCCCCTCTTTCCTGGGAATGACCTGGTTGATAAATATTATAAGTTATAATATTAATGATGAATGTTATTAAAATTAAAGTTGTGCTCAGTGTTGAATTTGGAGACGCGAACGTGATATTTGAGTCCGGAACGATGAAGTTAGTAAAAATAGACTATAAACATAAAATTTTCTGTTTTTTACTATTTGGTCAAAAAGTCAATAGTTGACTTTTTTTGGGAAAAGTCAAACTTCGAAATTTCAAAATTTATATTTTTGATAAAAATAGTTTCATTGTGCTGGAATTATTTGTGTTAGTGAAAATCGACATTTATTTCGATAAAAATTGATGTCTGGAGGTTATATTGACCAATCGGGTATTTAACCGGATAAATGAGCAATTAATTGCTATTATTTCACATGATTATAACTATTTGTTCACAGGTGTATACTATTGTTTCACATTCTTGTTACTATTAGGGGAGTTGGTGCAAGATTGATAATACTTGCATGACTAAGTTAAAAATAGAGGTATAGATGGAGGTACTATACTGTAATTCGTATTTTCACATGTCTAGAACTATTGATTCACATAATTTACTATTGAATCACATAATTTACTATTAGGGGAGGTGGTGCAAGTTTGATAATACTTGCATGGCTAAATTAAAAATAAAGGAAAAGTTGGAGGTATTGTACTGTAATTTTTTGAGCCCTAAAACGTGCAATTATTGAAACTATATTTTTCTATAAATAGAAGCTTATTCTTCATCATTCTTCACCAATTCACTCAAGCTATAGAGCAGTTATTATAGAGAGAAATTTTAGAGAGAAAGAAGAATAGAAGTCTGCTACCTTTCTACTTAAGTATCCAGTTTCTTTCTAAGGTAAGGGGTATTATTTCTTTCTTTCATCTTCATGAAGAGAACTTCTATTATTCCATCTTTATTATTCTGTTGGAATAACCTGTATACGCGGTCTACTCTATACTTGGTGATTTATGTTGTTACTCCATTCTTTATTATTACATTGGAACATCCTGTGCATGCATTTCTGTGGGACTGGTTCCGCTCTTTATTATTCTGTTGGAACATCCTGTCATGCATTTTACGCCGGGACCTAGTTCCGCTCTTTATTATTCTCATTGGAACATCCATGCATGCGTTTTTACACCGACTGGTTCCGCTTTAATTTCATTGGAATATCCTGTCTCGCATTTCTGTGGGGACTTGATTCCGTTATTTATTATTCATTGGAATAACTTTTATCTATGCAAGTCTTTGCATGCATGGTGATTTCATTGTTATTCCATTCTTTATTATTCATTTGGAATATCCTCACGCCGGTAAGTATTACGCTTTGACCAGTTCCATTATTTATTATTCATTGAATAATCATGCCATGCTGGTACCGCATGCACGGTGATTTCTTTTGTTATTCCATTCTTTATTATACTCGGTTGGTTAAAGTTTTGACTTCTATACTCCATAAAATTAGTGGAATATCCTTGATATTTGCGCTTCATCCAAAGATCTTTCATGAAAATATTCTTCTGAGCATTCTTGAATTTTACTCTACAAAGCAGTATCATGTTGACAATTTGGACGTTATTAGTTCCTAAATAAATTAATTCGTGAACTTATTTTATTGAATTCTTATATCATTGTCATCATCCTCATGTTTATATTTTTGAAAGTCATCTCGTGGCACAGTGGTGCATAGATGGACTTGGTATGATTATGACCGTGGATTATTCGGTGTAATCATGACCGTAATGTTACAAATGATGTGATAAAAGTCCTCATTGGCCCATAGTGCATTGATGGACAGTTATTGGCATGATCATGACCATTGATGAATACACAAATGTCCTTGGCCCGTAGTGCATGGATAATTTGTGGTCATGATACTAAAGAATATCCTTGGCCGTAGTACATGGGTGATTCGATGATGTGGATTATTTATTAAGCTGAGTCTCAGCGATAAAAGTGATGAAAAACCTTTTAAATCATAAAAGATAGTAGATTTTATTCTCTACTTGACTCTTTTAATGGATTTCTTATTCATTATGCAGCTTAAACTTGATGTTTGTTATATTGTATCAGTTTAACACTGTTTAAGGCTAATGATAATTTATTCTGCATTATCTTAGTCATAATATTTCTTACTGGGCTAGTTGAGCTCACCCTTTCTTTCAATGTTCTCTTCAGGAAATGAGAATATAGCTGGGACGAGTCGGGGAACGGAGTGATGGACCAAATGATAGTATTAGCAGTCCTCACTATTCTGTTAAATAGTATGACCATAAATGTAATGAGGACTTATTCTGAGAGTGGATATTGTCTAGAAGATAGTATTTGTGACTCCCCCAAAATAGGTATACATCACCCATTCTGAGTTGTCAATACATGGTACAGAAACAACTACAACTTTATTATTACAACAAGAAACTGAGTTTGAATACAAATATTATCTTCTGACAATATCTATACTCAAATAAATCCTCATCACATTTATTGATACATTATTTTACAAAAATGGTGAGGACTACTAAACAATTCTTTATAAAACCTTCATTCCATACCCCCGACTCATACTCGCTATATTCTCGCCTCCCGAGAAAAATGGAACAAAAGGAAAAGGGTGAGCTCAACTAGCCCAAGAAAATAATATTATGACTAAGATAATATACAACAAATTATCGTTAGTCTCCAACAGGAAAAATCTAATAGAATATAATAGACAACAAATTTTAAATCAATATTCGCAATGAAATAATAATTCATTAGAAGAGTTAAGTAGAGAATGCAAACTACTATCTTCTATGTATGAATTTAAAAGTTCACCGCTCTATCTTTTATCCCCGTAACATCAATCAATATACATCTCGAATCAAATATTCATCTTTGCACTACAGCCAAAGATATTCATCACCGGTCATGTTCATCTAAACACTGCTCATCTTTGCACTACGGGCCAAAGATATTCTTCAAAAATCATTCATCTTTGCACTACTGGGCCAAAGATATTCCATAATATCATCATTTAAGACTAAAGATGATGAAAATATTTTTAAAGAAAACGAATCCAAAGGAAAAACAAAATGACAAGGATTAAGGATTAAGGATTCGTACTTTGTTTTATCCACGTCCAAAAATACTTCAAAAATAATCACGGTGGTGTAAAATTCAAGAATGATCAAAACATGGATACAATCAAAGCTAGTATCCGAATAGATATTTTGAACGAAAAGGAAATTTTCATTTTTCATGAATAGTCAAGATTTCGTAAATAATGTCGATATATGTGAATAGTCACCGATATCGTGAATAAGTAACTCAGACACCAAAAGTTCCAAATTTGATAAAAACTTGGATCAATATTTCAAAGATAATGATATTGAAGAAATAATATCATTACGAAAAAAAAATATCCCTTACCTCGAAAGATCGAAGATTTCTAATTGAAACACCTGATATAGACTATGACTTGAACTTGCAATCAGATAGCAATACTCAAACTATACTCAAAATACTCACAAGAATACGCCGATAATATAGAGAGAAAACTTGATTTAAATGTGATTTTCAATTCTAACCCAAGCACCTATTTATAGAAATTGCTTAGAACACCAAAGTAGAAAATTTAATAAATTAATATTATAATTTTTCTACATCCTCCTATGCATCAAACATCTGAATTCAGCAACATGACATGTGTTAAAGATGCCCACCAAACACAAAAAACGTTTTTGTGAATATAAATATTTAAAACTTCCAAAAATCAATTATTTCGGAGCTTCGAAACTTCAATAATTCACAATAAATATCCCTTTAATCAGAAAATTCGAATCTCACGAGTTTTTATAGGAAATTCAATTCTCTACAACTTTGCAGAAGAAAGTTTTTCCAAATTCCAAACAGAAATTGACCGAAATCCACAAACGGGCAATTTTACAACTATAATCAAATTTCAGTCAATAAATGGGGTCCACCGACATGTTTAACATGTTTTAAACATTTATTGCAACAAAAATACTCTTCCTCATCGTATACTCATATATCCCACATTCGTTGTAAAAATATCACCATTATTATATTATTAAAATATAATAATATATTTAAATGAATTATTTTATCAGAAAAAGATAAAATTTCAATTTTCAACAATTGTCACATTAAAAATTTCTCCATCTATATCCACATAAAATTAATATTTTCCTCATCATATGAATCAATAATTAATTATTCACAAATAATATTACGTAATCACAATATTGACAACCGTGCGCCTTGTGAGGAAGAGGGGCTTTCAATAAGAATTTCTCCTTACTTGCAGCAATTGATTAGGTGACCAAACCTCTCCTTAGACCGAACTTTCTAGACATTACCAATAATGTTATCTAATAATATTATTCGATAATATGAATTATTGCTTCGATAATGAAAAATATTGTGTAATGACAATTATTGAAAATGCAAAATATAAAATATCAACGTAGCAATTATTAACTCAATAAAATAATCGAAGCGATAATTAATCGTAACCATTATTGAGTAGTGCCTTCTTACGTAAGAATCAATAATTGGTGCGTCTGCAATAATGCAGTGCTTCGTGTTTTAACCACCGGGTATTTTTTAACAATATTAATTCAGAATAACTACGCCGTTATTTTTAACCAACTTATATTTGTCGTTTTCTTCATCCAATCGCTTTCAGTTATGGGGGCCCACACATACATGGCTACTGGGTCGTATTATGAATATTCCCCACGATGATTTAATATTCCACGACCAAACGAATATTTCCCACAACAATGAATATTTTATAACCACTTGCTTATTTTGAAATATTTATGTATTTTACCCCTAACTATCCACATTAATCACATCAAACCTTACTATTTCAAAATAATAAATAGAAAAAATAAATTTTATTAATAATAAGTTGGGGTCTTACAACCTCCCCTCCTTATGAAATTTCGTCCTCGAAATTGACATACGATACTGTGTTTCAAAAGGTGAGGATACCTCGCTTTCATTTTCGCTTTCCAATTCCCAGTCATTTCCTCTATAAAGCATGATTCCTCCACAAAACTTTAACTTGTGGTATGACCTTTCTTAGCGTGGGACATGCTCCTTCCTATCCAAAATCTTGACAGTACCTCCTCCTCATACGTTAAGTCTTCTATTATCTCGTCCCTGGTTCTATCTCTATAACGTGGTTGGGTCTTTCACATATTTACGAAAGTACGGATATGTGAAACACATTATGAACACGAGACATACTCGAGGTAACGCGAGTCTATAGGCTACATTTCCTACTCGGTCAAGAATTTGAAATGGACCAATAAATCTTGGATTGAGCTTTCCTCTTCCCCAAATCTTGTAACTCCCTTCCATGGAGCAACTCGCAATAATACATGATCCCCACACTAAATTCCACGTCCTTTCGATGAAGATCCGCATAACTCTTTTGTCGATCTTGTGCGTTTTTGTATTTGTATCGTTGTCGAATTATTTGGATCTTTTCCGTAGTATATACGTATCAACTCGGGTCCCAACAAAGTTGCTTCACCCACCTCGTCCCCAACATACCGAGAGTGACTCTTTCGTCCATATAATGCTTCAAATGGAGCTACACCTATACTTGCTCGATAACTGTTGTTGTAGGAGAATTCCACCAATGGTAAATACTTATCCCAACGCGCCTCTGAAGTCTAGGACACGTAGTCTTAATAGATCTTCAAGAGTTTGAATAGTCCTCTCTCGATTGTCCGACGTTTGGGGATGGTATGTTAACTAAATCCCAAATCCGTGCCCATAGCTTTTTGCAAGCTAACCCAAAATCTTGAAGTGAATCTTGGGTCACGATCCAAAACTATGGATACCGGCATGCCATGCAACCTCACAATCTCATTCACGCATATACTAGCAAGACGTTCAAGGAATAAGTCTCCGTATCGGCAAGAAATGAGCGCGATTTGGTTAATCTATCAACAATAACCCAAATAGCATTGATGCCTTGAGAAACCGTAGGAAGACCCGTGAACGAAATCCATGGTAATGTGTTCCCACTTCCATTTCGAATCTCAAGTGGTTGCAACGGACCCTTAGGTACAAGATGCTCGCCTTTACACGTTGACAAGTTAAACACATTGAGATAAACTTTGCAATCTCTCTCTTCATATTGTTCCACCAAAATGTATGTCAAGATCACGATACATTTTAGTACTTCCGAGATGGATTGCAAATGGTGTATTGTGTGCCTCCATCATAATCTTGTACTTCAAATCGTAGTAATTAGGAACACAAAGTCTAGAGTGGACTCAAGTATTCCTTCTTCATCAATTCTCGCCCTAATAGCTCCTTCTTGTACTTTCTTCTTCATACACATCGCCTCGCCTGGTGGCTTGAGCAACCTTAACTTTTTCTATTAAAGTTGGCTCTATCGCGTATACTTGACATCATCGCACTCGTTCCAAGATATGATCTTCTACTCAACGCGTCGGCTACCACGTTCGCCTTTCCGGGATGGTATTGAATAGTGTGGTCGTAGTCTTTCAATAGCTCGAGCCAACGTCATTTGCCATGTTGAGTTCTTTTTTGAGTGAAGAAATATTTAAGGCTTTTATGGTCCGAATATATCTTCACTTTCTCCCCATATAGATAGTGCATCCATATTTTTAAGCGAAACGATCATTGCGCTAACTCTAGATCATGAGTAGGATAATTCCTCTCATACTCTTTTAAGTTGTCGCGAGGCATAGGCTATGACTTTCCCACGTTGCATGAGAACACATCCTAACCCTTTGCACGAAGCATCATCATGATAACAAATCCATCAGAACCAGGATGGTATTGTTAGAAACAGTCTTAGAAATAAGTCTCCTCTTAAGCTCTTGGAAACTCTTCTCGCATTCTTCACTCCAAACAAATTTTGTATCCTTCGAGTTAGCTGAGTTAATGGAGTTGCGATTCGAGAAACCCTTCCACGAATCTCCGATAATAACCAAATAGCCCAAAAAGCTACGTAGTTCGATCCACCGACTTGGTTTGTCTTCTAACTTTGTATTGCTTCAATCTTGGCACGGATCAACAGATACTCCATGTTTCGACACCACGTGCCCAAGGAATGCTACTTCCTCGAGCGAAACTCGCATTTCTTTAATTTGGCATATAGTTTGTTTTCACGAAGCCTTTGGAGTACCGAATTTCAAATGGTGCTCATGATCTTCACGACTTTTGGAATATATGAGGATGTCATCAATAAAGACAACAACAAACCGATCCAAATATTCCTTGAATACTCGGTTCATCATATCCATGAAAGTCGCGGGAGCATTAGTCGATCCGAAAGACATGACTAAGAATTCATAATGCCCATACCGAGTTCTAAAAGCGCGTCTTTGGAATATCCTCGATTCTAATCTTCACCGGTGATGATATCCGAATCGAAGATCGATTTTGAAAAGAATTGTGCCCTTGCAATCGGTCAAACAAGTCATCAATACGAGGTAGAGGATACCTATTCTTGATGGTGACATGGTTCAATTCCGATAGTCGATACAAAAATCGCATACTCCCGTCTTTCTTCTTTACAAATAAAACAGAGCACCCTGGGAGATGTACTAGACGAATGAAACCGATGTCCAACAATTCTGTAGTTGAACCTTTAACTCCTAAAGTTCAATAGAGCCATTCGATATGGGGTTTAGAAATGGGCTTTGTACCCGGTTCAAGATCAATAAAGAATTCAACTTCACGTTCTGGGGGTAGACCAGGAAGTTCTTCAAAAATACGTCGGAAAGTCAATAACAACAGAATATTATTCAAATTTGGCGTGTCTTTATTCAAATCCATAACATGGGCTAAGAAAGCTTGATATTCGTTTTTCAATAAACGAATAGCTTTATGATTAGATATGATGGTGATTGATTTTAATGGTTTAGTTGCTTGAATCCGCATAACACGTTGGTTAGGAATATGAAAACTAACAACCTTACGAAAATAATCAATTTTGGCATGATGTGTAGTTAACCAATCAATCCCTAAAATCACATCAAAAGCAAGTATCTTTAAAGAGATAAGGTCAATGGTAAGGTGATGGTGCCAACTTGAATCAAACAAGATTTATAAACGATGGATGTGATGAAAGTTTCTCCTAACGGAGTTTCCACAGATAGGTCAAAGTCTAATTTCTCCTGAGTCAAGTTTAAACGTTGAGCACAAGCGGAGAGATAAATTTATGGGTAGCACCCGTGATCAAGTAATGTATAAACTTCGTAAGAATTTATAAATAGCTTACCCGTGATCACCTCGTTTGGGTTCCTCGCATTATGACCAAATCACAACAAACGCTTCTTCCTAATTATTGACTTTGACTTTTCTCGGGATGATCTTTTGAGTCACCGTCCCGGCTGAACTAGGTTTCGCTCTCAGTATAATCTCGAGCGATATGTCCTTCTTTTCCACAATTATAGCATACCTTGAATCTGTTGGCGCTTTTGACCGATATGTCCCTCTTTTCCGCATTTGTAGCATATGACCGGTGGTCGTTCTCCTCCCTTAGAACCGATTCTTTGCACGTGCCTTTGCGTCTTTACATGGTCGTTGTTAAATCTCCTCTTTTTAAAATCTCCTCCCGACTCGCTTCTTCTATTTTCATGGCCATGATTACCACTAGAGTGGTTACCATTTTTGTCCGTCTGCTTTTTTCCGCCGGTTATCATTATTCATTGCTGACCGCTATCTCCGTACGATCCTCGGTTGTGGTCCTCAATTGACCGTACTCGTTATCTCGCTCTAATAATTGAGTCCTCGCTTACAACATCCGAATAGAGAGAAATTTATGAGAAATGAGATCTTGACGTATCTTGGGTTTCAAACCTCTAAGAAACTCGGATAACTCTGCAAACTTTGTCTCGTCTTTGAGACACACCGCATGTTGTTCTCGCTCCGGTCTAATAAACTCCACTTCCTTCATATACGATTTAACACTTTCGTGAAAGTATTTGTCATTAAATAGTTTTTGAAACGTTTCCCAAGACATGCCGAGTCTTGGTGGTTGGATGGGTACGCTTCACGAGACTCCCACCATGAGTCTGCCCTCGCCACGGAACATAAAGGTGGCGAATGGAACCTTCTGTTCTCCGTGCATCCCAAGACATCGAATATCTTGGTAATTTGCTTGACCCATGTTTCCGCCATGATCGGATCTGCTTTCCCTTAAATTTCGGGGTCCCAACTCTTTGAATCGCTTGGGTTGTGACAACCCGTGAATTGCTATCATTTCCTCCAGTATTTTGAACACGAGTCTCCTTGTCTGATTTTGCATGAAATCGCAAAAACTTCTAAACATCCCCTCGCTCATCATCTCGCTTTCAAAGGTGTTGTTCACAGGAGGAACATTGCTTCTAACTGTGTTACGCTCTCCTCGTTGGTGAGTACAAAGCGTCTCCACTCTGGCCTCATTTCCATTGTTAATATTCTCGATCGACTTTCTTAAATCTTCGTACATAAAACAAGGGTTAATTAAGAAAATCAATATATCACATAATATCCCTATATATTGACCAACTAACAAATAGGCTTAGGTAGGACACACTAGCGAAGGATTTACTCGCCTCTCCCTCCTAGTTCTATTCCCCATCTCCGCCAGAGATCATATCCTAAGCTCTAATACCAACCGTGGCGCCCCCAAAATAGGTATACATCACCCATTCCGAGTTGTTTATACATGTACGTAAACAACTACAACTTTATTATTACAACAATAAAACTATGAGTTTGAATACAAATATTATCTTCTAGACAATATCTATACTCAAATAAATCCTCATCACATTTATTGATACATTATTTTACAAAATGGTGAGGACTACTAAACAATTCTTTCTAAAACCTTCATTCCATACCCAGACTTCGTACTCGCTATATTCTCGCCTCCCGAGAAAAATGGAACAAAAAGGAAAAGGGTGAGCTCAACTAGCCCAAAGAAAGAATATTATGACTAAGATAATATACAACAAATTATCGTTAGTCTCCAACAGGAAAAATCTAATAGAATACAATAGACAACAAATTTTAAATCAATATTCGCAGCTGAAATAATAATTCATTAGAAGAGTTAAGTAGAGAATGCAAACTACTATCTTCTATGTATGAATTTAAAAGTTCACCGTTCTATCTTTTATCCTTGTAACATCAATCAATATACATCCGAATCAAATATTCATCTTTGCACTACGAGCCAAAGATATTCATCGATTAGTCATGTTCATCTAAACACTGCTCATCTTTGCTACTGCGCCAAAGATATTCTTCAGAAATCATTCATCTTTTGCTCTACAGCCAAAGATATTCCATAATATCATCATTTAAGACTGAAGATGATGAAAAATATTTTTAAAGAAACGAATCCAGTGAAACAAAATGACAAGGATTAAGGATTAAGGATTCGTACTTTGTTTTATCCACGTCCAAAAATACTTCAAAAATAATCACAGTGGTGTAAAATTCAAGAATGATCAAAACATGGATACAATCAAAGCTAGTATCCAGAATAGATATTTTGAACGAAAAGGAAAATTTTCATTTTCGATGAATAGTCTTAGTATTCGTAAATAAATAGTCAGATATCGTGAATAAAGTCAGATATCGTGAATAGTAACTCAGACACCAAAAGTTCCAAATTTGATAAAACTTCAGATCAATATTTCAAAGATAATGATATTGAAGAAATAATATCATTACGAGAAAAAAATATCCCTTACCTCGAAAGATCAAGATTTCTAAATTTAAAACACCTGATATAAAGCTATGATTTGAACTCAGACCGTATAGCAATACTCAAACTATACTCAAAATACTCACAAGAATACGCCGATAATATAGAGAGAAAAAACTTCGCTTAAAGTGTGATTTTCAATTCTAACCTAAGCACCCTATTTATAGAAATTGCTAGAACACCAAAGCGTAAAATTTAATAAATTAATATTATAATTTTTTCTACATCCTCCTACGCATCAAACATCTGAATTCAGCAACATGACATGTGTTAAAGATGCCCACCAAACACAAAAAACGTTTTTGTGAATATAAATATTTAAAACTTTCAAAATCAATTATTTGAGAGCTTGAACTTCAATAATTCACAATAAATAGCCCTTTATCAGAAAATTCGAATCTCATGAGTTTTTATAGGAAATTCTATTCTCTACAACTTTGCAGAAGAAAGTTTTTCCGAATTCCAAATGAAATTGACCGAAATCCACAAACGGGCAATTTTACACGTGCTATAATCAAATTTCGATCGATAAATGGGGTCCACCGACATGTTTAACATATTTTAAACATTTATTGCAACAAAATACTCTTCCTCATCGTATACTCATATATCCCACATTCGTTGTAAAAATATCACCATTATTATATTATTAAAATATAATAATATATTTAAATGAATTATTTTATCGTAAAAAGATAAAATTTCAATTTTCAACAATTGTCACATTAAAAATTTCTCCATCTATATCCACATAAAATTAATATTTTCCTCATCATATGAATCAATAATTAATTATTCACAAATAATATTACGTAATCACAATATTAACAACCGGCGGGTTCCTGGAAAAGAGGGGCTTTCCAATAAGAATTTCTCCTTACTTCTTGGTAGCGCAATTAGGTGACCAAACCTCTCCTTAGATGAACTTTCTAGACATTTCCAATAATGTTATCTAATAATATTATTCAGATAATATGAATTATTGCTCGATAATGAAAAATATTGTGTAATGACAATTATTGAAACAACAATGAATATAAAATATCAACGTAGCAATTATTAACTCAATAAAATATCGAAGCAAGAATTCTGTGTAACCATTATTGAGTAGTGCCTTCACGTAAGAATCAATAATTGGTGCAATCTTGTGTCTTCTGTGTTTTAACCACCGGGTATTTTAACAAAGATAAACTGTGAATAACTACGCCTGTTATTTTTAACCAACTTATATTTGTGCGTTTCTTCATCCAATCGCTTTCAAGTTATGGGGCCCACATGGTCGCTACTTGTCGTCACGAATATTCCCTCGACAATGCATTTAATATTCCACGACCAAACGAATATTCCCCGACAACAATGAATATTTTATAACCACTTGCTTATTTTGAAATATTTGCGTATTTTACCCCTAACTATCCACATTAATCACATCAACCCTTACTATTTCAAAATAATAAATAGAGAAAATTAAATTTTATTAATAATAAGTTGGGGTCTTACAGTATTTGTATTAAAACTCACAGTTTGTATTATGTCATATTTTACATGACAGTTGTATAATTAAGTTGTATTTGATTTATGTACCATGTATTTGACGACTCAGAATAGGTGATGTATACCTAATTTTGGGGGCGTCACACTTCCCCTGTCTTTCCCGTCATATATATCATCCGACACATGATTTTGTTGGTCGTTAAGGACACTTGGGTCAATTGGTCCATAAATCCAACTGTCCATCTAGTACCTAAAAAAATAACAACCACATGTTTTTTATATTGTTTAATAACTATGTAACGCAATTATATCTATATCCTATTAATCAAAAAAAAATTCATACTTAAATAATTTTAATAATTCTTTTTTTTTTTGTACATTTTTATAATAATTAATCATTATTAATCACAATACTCACATGCATATTATATCCCATATAACTCATGATATTTTATCAAAATAAACATTCATAATAAAATAAAATACTACTCTATTACAATTATTAAGCAAAAAATTTACAATTGAATCAAAATTATAATAACTACTTCACCACATAGTTATATAATTATCCAACACATATACATAAATCACAATTTTTTTTAAATTCACATGCATATATGTAAACATAGAAATAATTGATCATTTTCCTTCAAAGTTTAAACAACTATTTTTTTTATAAATACATGTTAAAAAAATAATTATATTATTTGAAAAGTAAATCTTACCAAAATAATATCTGAATGCTGTAAATTTGTAGACTTAACCGGCCGTTGATCTTCAATTTTTACTGATAGCAAAAATTCTGTTATGTGTAGCGGCAGGGAAGAGAAGCATGAAAAATTCTGTTATGTGTAGCGGCAGGGAAAAGAAGCATGAAGGGAGCGGCAGATAAGGATAGCATGAAGGGAGCGACAGATGGTTAAATAGAGGTTGAGCCTGCCGCTACAAGCTGTAGCGGCAAGGCATGCTATTCCGTCCAAATTGTTGCAATCCGTGCAGTTAATTGTTGTAGTTAAATGCGCATCGATCGATTATGCATTTGCGGTCCGTGCGATTATTCAATTATTCTGCTTTTGGCTTCCGTGTTTGCTATATTAGTCAACATAATATTAATGGTCTTACCGCATTTGAGCACATAGCAATGAGGATCAAATATTTTCCAACATAAATCAGGGACATATTAGTAACTTCGCAATAATTTAAAATTTAAATCTGCTGCCGCTACAGCCTATAGCGGTAAGGATGTAAAATGATTTAATCTCAGCCTTTCATTGCAAGGATCAACGGATAAAAACTTATTTGCTCCACAGTGCTCATAGCAAACGTATGCCACGGATGTAAACCCTTACATATTTTAGTATATTTTTAGAAATAATTACAATAATAGTGCATAGATAAAATAATTACAAAAATAATACATTTTTCTATATTTATTTACAAAATTAATACGTTTGGGTATCCTTTAATCGTGGTCCACGATTATCTCCCTTATCTCTGTTTCTCTCTCTTTTTTCCCATATAATATGGACACGAACAATTCTTCCATCTCCTTCTTTTCTCTGCAAAATTAATTCTCCTGCTCTCCAAGCTTTTCTTCAAATATCTTCTACAAGGTTTATGCTCTGCTAGTTCTACTTCCATTTCCACAAACACATTCTACATGAGTTCTCTATTCACTAATCCCATTTCTCTTCCTCCCACATGTTCATAATGCAAAAGCCTTTTCTGAAGAATGAGAGCAGACATGAAGAAGAAAGCAGTAACATCCAAAAAGCTCAAGTTTCAGTATGATCCCTCAAGCTATGCCCTCAGTTTTGATGATGGGTTTGGAGAGATAAATAGATCACTTCAACCGCCTAGGTTTTTGGAGGAGGAGGAGTATTGTTCAAACACAACTACAACTTGGGTTTATGTCGTATGGGTTAGGTGGGTTGAATCTTAGACTTAGATATAAGGATGTTAAAATTTTTATTCTGTGTATAATGTTGGGATTTGTTAATTTTGGATTTGTTCACTGTGAATCTGTGCACTGTTTCATATGTAGGTAGGGGAGAGAATTACTAATATATTATGGGGATTTTTTTTAATTTTGTGGGATAATATTTTAGTAACCAATCCACATCCACACCTGCAATTTTTTCATAGTGCATTTGGTAGCCAAACATTCATACCAAGGTAACCAATTCAGTATTATTAGGTTACCAATTTATTTTGAATGTTGTGACACCCCCAAATTCGAGTTACCTAACTCCCGAGTTTGGTGCTCACGATCCATAATATAATTAACATCTAACTACCCATTCATTGATGAATGGAATTTTACACCACATTAACTGATATAGTTAATACATTCGTCCCAGATTATCTAACCTTTATATTACAAACATACCCTTTAGATATAAAAAAAGAATTTACAAACATAACATAATAATAATGTTAATCATAATTATTCCAGCATAACACCTTTGCCTTTGTTCTTCACAGCACCTCATGCCACTTCGTTCCTAGCTTAAATGTTTTATTTAGCAAGAGTGAGCAACAAATTTGTCCCGCAAGTTAAGATATACAATGAATGTATAAGAATCAGAACAACAGACTATCTATTTTGATAGAATGACACCAAAGTTTGGGAAACTTTGAAATAGCTGAACAATTTATTCTTCTCTAACCAATCTTCTCGCAACCTATGCAACATAATAATGATAGAATACAATGCTATTAAAGTTTCTACGATATTCAATTGAATAACAATTTAAAAATATTCTCCAGAGTTTATACTGAATGATCTTAAATGATTTTGAAATTCTATTCTCGAGTAACTATCAAAGATTTACTTTGATATACCAAAATAACAAGATGGAAATATTTTCAGAATTTATGTTGAGTGATCACAAAGGATCTAGAACTTCTCTTCTCGAGTAATTATCAAAGATATACTTTGATATACCCAGGTGTATCAGATAACCATAAAGATTAAGTCATACCCCTCTGCAGTACTTAGAGCGTGAACTCCTTGTACCTATATTATGCATAATACTTACACGCCAAGAAAGTAAATATATGACCAACAATGTTCCCTTTGTATAAAAAGGTTGTTCTTCTCAGTCTTATAATCAGAGTTTGATTTATAACAACGAAATACAATGATTTCAATATCTAATCACTTTCTCGATCTAGCCAAAATAATTAGCATCGATTTGTTAATAATAATTGAATTCTCTTCTCGAACCTATCAAGTTCTAACAAATGTTCATCTAGCCAGAATAATTAGCTAAGACATATCTGAACTCAATTTGATATTAGACAGGAATTATTTGTACTGTCAATAATAGCTTCTACGGATGTAAATATCCAATAACAAATTATTCTCCAATTATATATTCTCAGAATCACTAATTCAATTTAAATTAATAAACATTCACTAACTACGAATAATCAATAATAATTCTCTGACGTGGTCTAATCAACAATAATTAACCACCATAACAATTGAAAAGATATAACTCAAGGTTGAGTTAGGAAACTTGTCTTCTTCGTTGATTACTGCTACACAATATACTTATCTGCGTTCAATAGACATATAATCAATAGTATCAGTCTCATAATTAGCATAATAATTTATAACACATAACACTGTAATTTACAGCCAATAATTCTCCTAGACACAAGAGTGAGCAAAAAAGGGATAAAATCGAATTACCGAACCGAACCGAATTTTTTTAACCGAATTATTTCGGTTTTTCGTTTTTTTTTTTCTTATTTTGGTTATATCCGATTTATTACTCATTATTCGGTTTTGATTTCGATTTTAAAAAACAGATAATTCGGATACCCGATTAACCAAAAATTAATATTTTAAAAAATAATTTTATAATATTATCTAATACTAATTACTATCTTCAGTTCTATCTACGAGTATTCACTTATTCTTATTTCTTGTTCTTGCCCTAGCATAGCAGTCGTCGCTCCCAAATCGGCAAATCCCAATCCCAGATCTCACTTCAATTCCTCAACCTCTTCTTGTTTCTCGACTCTCGACTGTGAGTCTGTGACATCATCTCCGGCCTCCGCCTCTCTCCGACTCAATCTCTGCTTCGCGCCATCTCACCTTTTGGCTTTTGCAGTCCGGCTCTCTCCGGCTCTCCCTAGTCCGACTCCAGGTAAATTTCATTCACTAATCACTATCAAGATTCGAGTGCATGACTGCATGTTGTTTTGAATATGTTCTTTGTACTCTTTTAGTCTTCTTTGTACCAAATGGGTTTCTTTTTTCTAAATCTCTGTTTCAGTGTTTTGGGGATTAAGTATTTAAGTTTATTGATTTTACTGATAGATTTTATATTAAAAATTTTGGGGGACTGTTTACTGTTGGATTTTATATTATCAAATTTTGTGGGACTTTTAGACTTTTGTAGTTCAGATGACCATTCTGAATTATAATGGATGATCTGTTCTGGGTCTATGAAGTTTGGGGTTGGGTTTTATGTACAGTTGAAATGTGAGAAAGAATTGATTTTTTAACATTATTAATTTCATGACTTTCTTCATCAGAACTATTAGTATTAATTAGTTGTCACTTGATCAATTTGTGAAGTCAATCAGGTGTGCTGCTTGGCAAAATTACTCAATTCTTTGGTTGGATTCTGGCAATGTATGACATGATATAGGTTCAATTTTACTTGAGGATATTGTTACCTTTTTTTACATCTATATGATCTAGAAGGTTTTTAAGTTAAATCACATAGGGCGACATATTTTTTTGAATAATGGTATCAACCATGAATCTACATATGGGACTTTGAACAACTTCAGTTACACATACTCATGGAAGTTACACATTCTTGATAGTAACTTTCAATTGACTTGGACATCGTATTGTGAACAACAAATCGCTGAAAATATGAATATGCACAATTTCAGTTTCCAATAAAAATAAACAACAGATTAAACACAAAAATAGGTTCGTGTATTATCAAAATTTATAATATCAGTATATAATATTAAAACAGATGTGCTGTCACATGTTGTTTGATTGTGCTGCACTTGCAATTGGGTTATTGCCTTGTTGGATCTTATTATATACTTGTGCTGATTGCAATTGGGTTGTTGCTGTTGTAATTTCAGATGCCTTTTGTTCCTTGTGCTGAATCTGCTGATTGCTGTTGGCTGTGACTGTTGCTGTTGCAATGCCGACTTCTTGTTGCATGTTGCTGTACTATTGGTTGTTGGTTGTTGGCTCTTGAGTATTGGCTGTTGCACAAGCACACTGCTGAGTAGCTGTTACATGCTAGTAGAATAAATTTTTGTACATGTAGGGTGCTAGACTGCTAGCTGCTTTGTTCAAGTCATAAACTTTGTTAAGGTTTTAAGGACAGTTATTTTGTTGGCTTGTTTTAAGTTATTTTGCTGTTGGATAGTTATTTTGTTGGACAGTTAAATTAACAGTTAATTTGTTGGACAGTTATAAGTTAGTAGTTAATTTCTGTTGGATGTTGGTTCGATTTTTACCCGAATACCTGAAATTACTATTCGGTAATTTGGTATTCGGTAATTCGGTTATTTTTAAATTTCGGTTATTGGTTCGGATAGTTGAAATGTCAATAATTCGGTTTTCGGTTATAACCGAATAGCTTATTCGATTCGGTTATAACCGAATGATCACCCCTACCTAGACACATTACCACATAGTCACATCAGTATTTATAACCTATATAAACACTCATCAAGTCTAACTAGTTCAATCTGGTTGGACTTTGGTCTATTCTCGGTGTACTGGCCACCCTATCCGACAATTAACACTTGTATTGTCAACTAACCTCGGTCTCAAAGCTTTAATATTATATTAGATAAGTCTTATATCCTTTATAATATTTTTTTTTGGAAGTTTTTAATAATTTTCTAACATTTATTATAATTTATAATAATTTTTTAAACACCGAAATCATTTTTAAATGATTTAAATGTCAAATAATTCCCTCATCATTAATATTTAATAATATTAAAATATTAATGACATACTTGTTAAAATATTAAAGTTATTTATAATAACTTAAAATATTTTTAAATCACCAATATTCTACTTAAATGATTTTTAAAATAATTAAAAACATTTTAAACCATTACCATTAATATTTAAATATTAATGAATTTGTCATCAAAATATTAAAAGTCATTAATTATAACTTAAAATATTTTTATATCATTTTCTCAATTTTAAATGATTTTAAATCAATAAAACCATTTTTAATTTATTTATTTAAAATAATTAAATAAATCTAATATCATTAATTCTAATTTATTATTGAAAATTCTCTAAAAATATTAAAAGTTACATTTTATAACTTAAAATATTTTTAAACATTTTATTCTTATTTAAAATGATTTTTATAATATTAAAATAATTTTTCTCTAATTTATTTAATATAATAATTAAATAAATTAAATATCATTAATATTCAAATAATTATAAATATTAATGAAAAATATCCCAAATTCTCAAAAATTATTTTTCATAACTGAAAATAATTTTTAAAGCCATTTTTGTAATTTTTAGAATTTATTTCTATTTTTTAACTATTTTTCTGAAATTCAGAAAATAAAAATATTAAAACCGTCGCTATAGGCTATAGCGACACTTTCTGTTGTCTTAGGTGTTATTAGCTCAAGAACAATGACAAGCCAGTGTTCAACATGCCAAGTTTGACCGCTTATAATGTCCAATTCAAAGTGTTTATGGGCCATGTTAAACATTGATCATGTAGTGTTTATGTAACACTACACGAATCAATCATCATCTATGTCATACAATTACATAGTTGCACGATCAAGAGCTTCAAAGTAGCTGTCAGAAGCTTTCTGGGCTTTCTGGGTTACCCAGAAATCCAAACAGCTTCGACTGCCTATTTTGTGGCTTAATTCTTCACAAGTTCTGGTCATCAAATCGGTGTTATTATGGTCCAAATCTAAACTCCATATGTCAAGGAACATTTACATAACAACATCTCAGTTCAACAACATCTCATTCTCCAGATTCAGTCCGGTCAAAGTATGTCAGAACAAACATAGTTCATTCAGTTTCTGGGTTTTCCAGAAATTCTATCCGTGATCAAATGGTCTAGTTTGACCATCCACTACAACCAACATATGTGTTGTTTAAGGGATCTAATGGCATGGATCTAGAGTCCATATAGCAGGATACAAACTGGTTACAACAACATCAATATATCACATAACACCTGACATATATTAGGCTTGCAAAATGTTGTCAGACACGGGTTTAGGATTTCTGGGTTACCCAGAAATCACCCGGTCATGCTCGGTCAATGGGTTTTAACCATGAATATCTTACAATCTAGACATGGAATGGCTTTGATTCCACTTTCAGATCAAAGACCTCATGTCAAATTACAGATCTAAAACATAAAACAACAAAAATCATAAACAGACAGATATCTAAGGCCACTGACATATGGTTGTCAGACCACCTTGGGGTTCAAAAATAATTTTTGAAAACTTCAATTTTTACCCACTTTGATGCTATGGATCTATGATAGATCATCATAAAACATCTTCTAGAATGAATCTAAACACATAAACACAAAGTTTAACTAAGCATACAAGATTAAAGTGAGTTCACTACAAGAAAAAGGTTTATCAGCGACCGCTGACGATCGCAGATTTTGAATATGCTTCTCTTGAATATGCTTTGATTCAGACGGTCGTGAGTTCACTAACGTTAGGGTTTATACCTTCTCTTGAATATGCTTTGATTTTGGCTCTACCATACTGATTTGGATGAGTTAGGAAGTTATCTAGGGACTGAAACACTTGTATAATTCGGAGGTTTGGTGAGAGAAAAGTAAGTTGAGTGTTTGATAGAAAAATGAGCAAAATGCTAGACTTTCTCTCTCTTTAATCCCCACTTTTAGATGCAATGTATGTATATAATGCAAGGTGTCATGCTAGATCAGATTGTACCTGAGATATAAGTCAAAAAGATGAGCTTTAGTTGGTGAACAACTACAAATATAACAAGATTTACAAGTTGCATATTAAAAATATACAAAAAGGGTATTTTGGTCATTCTTCTTGTAATTTTAATGGCATTTTTGACTTTTGTCTAAAACCTTATAGGGTTTAACCCTAAGGTTCTAACCTTTAGGTTTTACAACATTAGTTTCTAGAATTTTTAAAATAAAAAATTAAGATAACTAAAATATAATTAGTGTTTCCTAATTATAGAATTAGGGTTTCCTAATTAGGGCTTAGGGTTCCCAAATTTAAAATTAGGGTTTTCTGGCATTCGTTTAGGGTTCCTAATTATACGTTAGGGTTTCTAAACCTGATATAAGGGTTTCTAATCCCTTATTAGGGTTTACCAAAATTATACACTATCCGGACAATCATTAATTCACAAATTCTATATAGCACAAACACATACTCATAGCTACTTTTATTATAACTGCGATTTCTATCGAATCCCTATCCAAACTTAGGGTTAGGATTTTAATTCTCGGTTAAGCACAACTCTACTCTTATTTCTCAGTCAATACACAAATTGACTAATTCTCAAAACTCGTATCACCGATACACGACACAATATTGATAATCAATATCAATATTAATTAAAAAAAATTATTCGTAAAATTTGGATTATTCGAAATCCCGGGTTAATACAAATATGATGAAATTGGTAGCCAAACCTTCATGCAATGGGTAGCCAAACCTTCATATTAAGGTAATCAATTCAGTTTTATTAAGTTACCAATTTATTTTGAATGTGATACAGTTGGTTGCCAAACTTTCAGACCAAGGTAACCAATTCATACTGCAGGTGTGGAGGTAGATTGGTTACCTTGGTATAAAAGTTTAGTTATCTTGGTACGAAGGTTTGGTTATCAACATTACATTACACATCACTCTCTTATCTCTCTCTTTCCTATGCAGTGTTCTTATTTTCTTTTGGACATAATATTGGAATTGGAATTTCCGGACATAAATAAATTGTGAAAAATTAAATATCCACCTCCTTTCTACATCCCATCGACTATTTTGTGATTGACTCTCGCTCTGTCTCATCGGCGAAGGGGAGGAGGAAGATGACCGATGAAGGGGAGGAGGAAGACGACGTTGCCAAACTTTCAGTGTCTGGCTAATCCAAACAGCTTTGGGCCAGACTATATTATCTTAATTTGAATATTTGAATTTAAATTATTATTTTGAATTTGAATTTATTTTTGTTGTTAGATCTCATGTGAGACCCCAGATTTTATTAATAAAGATTTAAATTTGGTCGAAATAATTTTTTTATATTATGGTGTGAATTTGAGATAATATTATAGTTGTGGGTAGTATTTATAAATTTTGCAAAGTATGCAAGTGGTTATATTATATTCGATTGGTCGGGGAATATTCTTGGTTTAGCGGGGAATATTCGTACAACTACTCAATCATTGGTGGACCCTATTAATGTAAATTATTGTCGAATTGAGAAAACGACAAAAATATTTTATTAAAATAACTATGGAAGTTTTACTGTTGATCTTGTTGAACTACTTTCGGTAGTAAAAGTACAAGAATACGCGGTGTCGTGTAAGAGCGTAGTAGCACGGTATTGATTATTGATGCCTATGTGAGAAGTCACTCGGTTTGATTCCATTATTGTCAATTAATAATATGAATTATTATAGCGATAATGATGTGGCGCCCCCAAAATAGGTATACATCACCCATTCTGAGTTGTCAATACATAGTGCGAAACAACTACAACTTTATTATTACAACAAAAACTGTGAGTTTAAATACAAATATTATCTTCTGAGACAATATTTATACTCAAATAAATCCTCATCACATTTATTGATACATTATTTTACAAAATGGTGAGGACTACTAAACAATCCTTTCTAAAACCTTCATTCCATACCCAACTGCATACTCGCTATATTCTCGCCTCACGAGAAGAATGGAACAAAAGGAAAAGGGTGAGCTCAACTAGCTCAATAAAGAATATTATGACTAAGATAATATACAACAAATTATCGTTAGTCTTCAATGAGGAAAAATCGATAGAATCTGATAGACAACAAGTTTGGATCAATATTAGCGGAAATAATAATTCATAGAAGAGTTACGTAGAGAATGAAATCTACTATAATCTATGAATTTAACGATCCATCATCAAAATTTTATCCTGTAACATCAATCAATATTCATCTCAAATCAAACATTTATCTTTTTACACTACAGGCAAAGATATTCATCAATCGATCGTGTTCATCTCAACACTGCTCATCTTTGCACTTCTGAAGCCAAAGATATTCATCGATTAGTCATGTTCATTTAAACACTGCTCATCTTCTTTGCTACTGAGCCAAAGATATTCTTGAAAAATCATTCATCTTTGCACTTTCTGAGCCAAAGATATTCAATAATATCATCATTTAAGGCGAGGATGATGAAAATATTTTTAAAGAACGAATCCGATGAAACAAAATGACAAGGATTAAGGATTAAGGATTAGTACTTTGTTTTATCCATGTCCAACAATACCTCAAAAATAATCATAGTGGTGTAAAATTCAAGAATGATCAAAACATGGATACAATCAAAGCTAGTATCCGAATAGATATTTTGAGACGAAAAGAAGAAATTTTATTTTTCGATGAATAGTCTTGGTATCGTGAATAGTCTTAGTATCGTGAATAGTCTTAAATATCGTGAATAGTAACTCAGACACCAAAAGATAGAAATTCCACAAAAAAACATTTTCACGCTTCATGAATAGTACTCGTGAATAGTAACTCGTGAATAGTAACTCATGAATAGTAACTCGTGAATAGTAACTTATGAATAGTAACCCCGACATGAAAAAGTTCCAAATTTGATAAAAGTTCCAACCAATATTTCAAAGATAATGATATTGAAGAAATAATATCATCTGAAAAGAAAATAACATCCCTTACCTCAAAGAATCATTACTTCGGAAGGAAAGGTCGGAAGTGATCTTTGAATGAAACTTGTACTAAACAAAGAACTCTCAAAGTATCTAAATACTCACAAAATACGCTCAATAATATAGAGAGAAAGAAAAAAACTTTGTTTACGGTGTGATTTTCAATTCTAACTTAGCCCTCTATTTATAGGAAAATGTTAGCCTAGCCGAAGCGATTTCGACTGCTTTACGATGGCTTTACCGCTACTATTGCCACCCACCACATTTGAAATAAAATTCAGCACATTTCTTCACCAACCACAAGTGGGGCCCACTCAATTCTAGAATTTTCCACCAAAATCAATTATAAACCTAATTTTCGAATCCGACACCTCTTAAAATTCACAACAAATCATTCGTGCATTTTAACGGTTCAAAATTTGTGGACATATACTCAACTTATGTATGTATAACATACCCAAAAATTACCACAATCCAACGCTCGGATTAAAAATTATAACCCCATGAATATATCTCAAAACCCCGATTTAATTTTTAATACCTCCAATCGGTAAAATCTTGATAAAACACCTCAACAATAATTTCTTCATTTATAACCACATAAATAAATCCATCATTTATATCCACATAAAATAAATATTTCTTTATCATATGAATCAATAATTAATTATTCACAAATAATATTACGAGAATCACAATTATGACAACCAGTAGTTCCTGTGAAAGAGGGCTTTTCGATAAGGATTTCTCCTTCTTGGCGCCGCAATTAGGTGACCAAACCTCTCCTTGTGTAACTTTCTAGACATTGCCAATAATGCTATCTAATAATATTATTCAAATAATATGAATTATTGATCGATAATGGAGATAATGTGCGGTGACAATTATTGAACAACAATAATATAAAATATCAACGCAACAATTATTGAATCAATAAAATAAAATATTGAGCGATAACTCACTGTGAAAATTATTGAGTAGTAGTGCCTTCTTACGTAAGGATCAATAATTCAACAATACTGCATGCAATACCGTAGTGTCTTCTTTGTGCAACCACGCGTATTCATCGTATTTTAACCACCGGGTATTCCAACGATCTTAATTGATAACAACTACGCCTGTTATTTTTAACCAACTTATATTTGTCGTTTTCTTCATCCAATCGCTTTCAGTTATGGGGCCCACATGGTCATTACTTGCGTCGTACGAATATTCCCAACAAGCGATCTGAATATTCCACGACCAAACGAATATTCCCAAACAAAATGAATATTTTATAACCACTTGCTTATTTTGAAATATTTGCGTATTTAACCCTTAACTATCCACATTAATCAAATCAACCCTTACTATTTCAAAATAATAAATAAAGGAAATTCCTTTTATTTAAAAAAATTTGGGTCTTACAACCTCCCTTCTTATGAAATTTAGTCCTCGAAATTGGCGTCGTACTGGTGTTTGAAAAGATGAGGATACCTCGCTTTCATTTCCGTTTCCAATTCCCGGTCATTTCCTCTATAGCATGATTCCTCCACAAAACTTTAACTTGTGGTATGACCTTTCTTGGCGTAGGACATGCTCCTTCCTATCCAAAATCTTGACAGTACCTCCTCATACGTTAAGTCTTGGCTATCTCGTCCTGTTCTAACTCTATAACGTGGTTCGGGTCTTTCACATATTTACGAAATGTACGATATGTGAAACACATTATGAACACGAGACATACTTGGAGGTAATGCAAGTCTATAGGCTACATTCCTTCTACTCGGTCAAGAATTTGAAATGGACCATAAAATCGTGGATTGAGCTTTCCTCTCTTCCCAAATCTTGTAACTCCCTTCCATGGAGCAACTTCATGACAATACATGATCCCCTACATTAAATTCCACGTCCTTTCGATGAAGATCCGCATAACTCTTTTGTCGATCTTGAGCCGTTTGTATATCGTTTGTCGAATCATTTGGATCTTTTCGGTAGTCATACGTCATTAACTTTCGGGTCCCAACAATGTTGCTTCACCCACCTCATCCCAACATATTGGAGAACGACATTTTAAATCCATATAATGCTTGAATGGAGCCACACCTATACTTGCACGATAAGCTTTGTTGTTGTAGGAGAATTCCACCAATGGTAAATACTTATCCCAACCGCCTTGAAGTCTAGGACACGAGTCTTAATAAATCTTCAAGAGTTTGAATAGTCCTTCGATTGTCCGTCCGGTTTGGGGATGGTATCTTAAACTAAATCGCAAATCCGTGCCCATAGCTTTTTGCAAGCTAACCCAAAATCTTGAAGTGAATCTTGGGTCACGATCCGAAACTATGGATACAGGCATGCCATGCAACCTCACGATCTCATTTACGTCATATACTAGCAAGGCGTTCGAGGAAATAAGTCTCCGTGTCGGCAAGAAATGAAGCGGAGACTTGGTTAATCTATCAACAATAACCCAAATAGCATTGATGCCTTGAGAAGCCGTAGGAAGACCCGTAATGAAATCCATGGTAATGTGTTCCCACTTCCATTCCGGAATCTCAAGTGGTTGCAACGGACCCTTAGGTACTAGATGCTCCGCCTTTACGTTAACAAGTTAAACACATCGAGATAAACTTTGCAATCTCTCTCTTCATATTATTCCACCAAAATGTATGTCAAAGATCACGATACATTTTAGTACTTCGAGATGGATTGCAAATGGTGTATTGTGTGCCTCCATCATAATCTTGTACTTCAAATCGAGTCGTTAGGAACACAAAAGTCTAGAGTGGACTCAAGTATTCCTTCTTCATCAATTCTCGCTTAGGAATAGCTCCTTCTTGTACTTTCTTCTTCATACGCATCATCCGGCCAAGATTGGGTGGCTTGAAAGCAACCTTAACTTTTTCTATTAAAGTTGGCTCTGTCGTATACTTGACATCATCGCACTCGTTCCGCGTATGATCTTCTACTTTCGATCGTCACCTACCACGTTAAACTTTACGGGATGGTATTGAATAGTGTGGTCGTAGTCTTTCAATAGCTCGAGCCAACGTCATTTGCCGCATGTTGAGTTCTTTTTGAGTGAAGAAATATTTAAGGCTTTTATGATCCGAATATATCTCCACTTTCTCCCCATATAGATAGTGCCTCCATATCTTTAAGCGGCAACGATCGCTTTGCGCCAACTCTAGATCATGAGTAGGATAATTCCTCTCATACTCTTTAAGTTGTCGCGAGGCATAGGCTATGACTTTCCCACGTTGCATGAGAACACATCCTAACCCTTTGCACGAAGCATCGTTTGTGATAACAAATCCATCCGAACCGGATGGTATTGTTAGAGCAGTCTTAAAATAAGTCTCCTCTTAAGCTCTTGGAAACTTTTCTCGCATTCTTCGCTCCAAACGAATTTTGTATCCTTCCGAGTTAGGCGAGTTAATGGAGTAGCGATTCGAGAAAACCCTTCCACGAATCTCCGATAATAACCATTTAAGCCCAAAAAGCTACGTCTTGATCCACCGACTTGGTTGCTCCCAACTTTGTATTGCTTCAATCTTGGCCGGATCAGCGGATACTCCATGTTTTGACACCACATGCCCAAGAAATGCTACTTCCTCGAGCCGAACTCGCATTTCTTCAATTTGGCATATAGTTGGTTTTCAAGCCTTTGGAGTACCGACTTCAAATGGTGCTCATGATCTTCACGACTTTTGGAATATATAAGGATGTCATCAATAAAGACAACAACGAATCGATCCAAATATTCCTTGAATACTCGGTTCATCATATCCATGAAAGCCAGCAGGAGCATTAGTTAGTCCGAAAGACATGACTAAGAATTCATAATGCCCATACCGAGTTACGAAGGCGGTCTTTGGAATATCCTCGATTCTAATTTTCAAATGATGATATCCGAAGCGAAGATCGATTTTTGAAAAGAATTGTGCCCTTGCAATCGGTCAAACAAGTCATCAATACGAGGTAGAGGATACCTATTCTTGATGGTGACATGGTTCAATTCCGATAGTCGATACAAAATCGCGTACTCCCGTCTTTCTTTTTACAAATAAAACAGGAGCACCCCAAGGAGACGTCTTGGGGCCGAATGAAACCGATGTCCAACAATTCCTGTAGTTGGACCTTTAACTCCCGAAGTTCAATAGGAGCCATTCGATATGGGGTTTTAGAAATGGGCTTTGTACGAGTTCAAGATCAATAAAGAATTCAACTTCACGTTACGGGGTAGGCCGGAAGTTCTTGAAATCGTCGGAAAAGTCAATAACAACAGGGAATATTATTCAAATTTGGCGTGTCTTTATTCAAATCCATAACATGGGCTAAGAAAGCTTGACATCCGTTTTTCAATAAGCGAATAGCTTTATGATTAGATATGATGATTGATTGATTTTAATGGTTTAGTTGCTTGAATTAAATACAACGGGTTGGTTAGGAATATGAAAACTAACAACCTTACGAAAACAATCAATTTTGGCATGATGAGTAGTTAACCAATCAATTCCTAAAATCACATCAAAAGCAAGTATCTTTAAAGAGATAAGGTCAACGGTAAGGTAATGGTGCCAACTTGAATCAAACAAGATTTATAAGCGATGGATGTGATGAAAGTTTCTCTAACGGAGTTTCCACAGATAGATCAAAGTCTAATTTCTCTGGAGTCAAGTTTAAGCGTTGAGCACATGCGGAGAGATAAATGAATGGGTAGCAGCCGGTATCAAGTAAGGTATAAACTTTGTAAGAATTTATAAATAGCTTACCCGTGATAACCTCGTTTGGGTTCCTCGCATTATGACCAAATCACAACAAACGCTCTTCCGAGAATCGTTGACTTTGACTTTTACGGGACGATCTTTTGAGTCACCGTCCCCATTGAACTAGGTTTCGCTACTCTGCGTACAATCTCGGCGATATGTCCTTCCTTTCCACAACTATAGCATACCTTGAACTGTTGTGGGCGGTTTGATCTGATATGTCCCTCTTTTCGCATTTGTAGCATATATGATGGGTGGTCGATCTCCTCCCTTAGAACCGATTCTTCTACAAGACTGTCGTCTTCACATAGTCGTTGTTAAATCTCCTCTTTTAAAATCTCCTCCTAACTTCGCTTCTTTCATTTTTCATGGCCATGATTACCACCGAGTGGTTACCATTTCATCAAATCTGTTTCTTTCTCCGCATGAGTTATCATTATTACATTGTTGATCGCTATATCTCGATACGATCCTGGTTATGGTCCCTCAACACCGTACTCGTTATCTCGCTCTAATAATTGAGCCTGTTTACAACATCTGAATAAAGAGAAAGTTTATGAGAAATGAGATATTGGCGTATCTTGGGGTTTCAAACCTCTAAGAAACATCCGCGTCATCGTTCCTCATCCTCCACCAAATGAGGTGCAAACACGGATAACTCTGCAAACTTTGCCTCGTCTTGAGACACAAATCATATTTGTTTTGTTCCAATCGATGAACTCCACTTCCTTCATATAGCCGAACACTTTCGTGAAAGTATTTGTCATTAAATAGTCTCTGAAACGTCTCCCAAGACATCTTTGAGAAAGCGGTTTGGATGGAGTGCAACTTCACGACTCCCACCGATGAATCTGCCTTCGCCACGGAACATAAAGGTGGCGAATGGAACCTTCTGTTCTCCGTGCATCCCAAGACATCGAATATCTTGGTAATTTGTTTGACCCATGTTTCCGCGTGATCGGATCGGCTTTCCCTTAAATTCGGTGGTCCCAACTCTTTGAAGCTTGCATTGTGACAACCCGTGAATTCTATCATTTCCTCCTCATATTTTGAACACGAGTCTCCTCGTGCGATTTTGCATGAACTGCAAAAAGCTTCTAAACATCCCTCGTTCATCATACGCTTTCAATGGTGTTGTTCACGGGAGGAACATTGCCGACTGTTGCACGTTCTCCTCGTTGGTAAATCAGGCATCTCTACGGTCTCATTTACTCCACTATTAATATTCTCGATCGACATTCTCAAATCTTGTCATAAAACAAGGGTTAATTAAGGAAATCAATATATCACATAATATCCCTATATCTTGACCAACTAACAAATAAGCTTAGGTAGGACACACTTTAGCGAAGGATTTACTCGTCTCTCCCCCTAGTTCTATTCCCGATCTCATGGAGATCATATCCTAAGCTCGATACCAACCGTGGCGCCCCCAAAATAGGTATACATCACCCATTACGAGTTGTCGATACGTGAGTGCGAAACAACTACAACTTTATTATTACAACGATGAAAGCGTGAGTTTAAATACAAATATTATCTTCTGAGACAATATTTATACTCAAATAAATCCTCATCACATTTATTGATACATTATTTTACAAAAATGGTGAGGACTACTAAACAATCCTTTCTAAAACCTTCATTCATTATACCCCGACTCGTACTCGCTTATATTCTCGCCTCCACGAGAAGAATGGAACAAAAAGGAAAAGGGTGAGCTCAACTAGCTCGATAAAGAATATTATGACTAAGATAATATACAACAAATTATCGTTAGTCTTCAACGAGGAAAAAATCGATAGAATACTGATAGACAACAAGTTTGAGATCAATATTACGCGTGAAATAATAATTCATAGAAGAGTTACGTAGAGAATGAAATCTACTATAATCTATGAATTTAACGATCCATCATCAAAATTTTATCCTGTAAACATCAATCAATATTCATCTCAAATCAAACATTTATCTTTTGCCACTGAGGCCAAAGATATTCATCGATCGGTCATGTTCATCTCAACACTGTTCATCTTTGCACTACTGGCCAAAGATATTCATCGATTAGTCATGTTCATTTAAACACTGCTCATCTTTGCACTACTGAGCCAAAGATATTCTTGAAAATCATTCATCTTTTGCACTACTGAACCAAAGATATTCAATAATATCATCATTTAAGGCGAGGATGATGAAAAATATTTTAAAGAACGAATCGGTGAAACAAAATGACAAGGATTAAGGATTAAGGATTAAGTACTTTGTTTTATCCATGTCCAACAATACCTCAAAAATAATCATAGTGGTGTAAAATTCAAGAATGATCAAAACATGGATCTGATCAAAGCTAGTAGTATCCGAAATAGATATTTTAGACGAAAAAGAAGAAATTTTATTTTTAGATGAATAGTCTTATATCGTGAATAGTCTTAGTATCGTGAATAGTCTTAATATCGTGAATAGTAACTCAGACACCAAAAGATAGAAATTCCACAAAAAAACATTTTCACGCTTCATGAATAGTACTCGTGAATAGTAACTTCGTGAATAGTAACTCATGAATAGTAACTTCGTGAATAGTAACTTATGAATAGTAACCCCAGACATGAAAAAGTTCCAAATTTGATAAAAAGTTCCAACCAATATTTCACGTAATGATATTGAAGAAATAATATCATCCGAAAAGAAAATAACATCCCTTACCTCGAAGAATCGATTTCTTGGAAGGAAAGGTCGGAAGTGATCTTTGAATGAAACTTGTACTAAAAGCAACAACTCTCAAAGTATCTAAATACTCACAAAATACGCTCAATAATATAGAGAGAAAGAAAACTTTGTTTACGGTGTGATTTTCAATTCTAACTTAGCCCTCTATTTATAGGAAAATGTTAGCCCGAAAGCGACTTGACTTGACACTGCTACACGATGGCTTTACACTGCTACTATTGCCACCCACCACATTTGAAATAAAATTCAGCACATTTCTTCACCAACCACAAGTGGGGCCCACTCAATTCTAGAATTTTCCACCAAAATCAATTATAAACCTAATTTTTCGAATCAGACACCTCTTAAAATTCACAACAAATCATTAGTGCATTTTTAACGGTTCAAAATTTGTGGACATATACTCAACTTATGTATGTATAACATACCCAAAAATTACCACAATCAACGCTTCGGATTAAAAATTATAACCCCATGATATATCTCAAAACCCCGATTTAATTTTTAATACCTCGATCTGGTAAAATCTTGATAAAACACCTCAACAATAATTTCTTCATTTATAACCACATAAATAAATCCATCATTTATATCCACATAAAATAAATATTTCTTTATCATATGAATCAATAATTAATTATTCACAAATAATATTACGAATCCACAATTATGACAACCGGTAGTTCCGGAAGAGGGGCTTTCAGATAAGGATTTCTCCTTCTTGGCCTTGAATTAGGTGACCAAACCTCTCCTTGATGAGAATTTTCTAGACATTGCCAATAATGCTTATCTAATAATATTATTCAAATAATATGAATTATTGATCGATAATGGAGATAATGTGCGTTGACAATTATTGAACAACAATAATATAAAATATCAATGCAAAGAATTATTGAATCAATAAAATAAAATATTGAGCGATAACTCACTGTGAAAATTATTGAGTAATGTGCCTTCTTGCTACGTAAGGATCAATAATTCAACAATCTTTATGCAATCTGGTAATATCTTCTTGTGCAACCACAGCGTATTCTTTGTATTTTAACCACCGGGTATTCCAACGATCTTAACGGTAACAACTACTGCCGTTATTTTTAACCAACTTATATTTGTCGTTTTTCTTCATCCAATCGCTTCAAGTTATGGGGCCCACATACGGTTGCTGCTGTCGTCGCATTTATATTCCCAAACGATCAATAATATTCCACGACCCAAACGAATATTCCCCGAAAAAATGAATATTTTATAACCACTTGCTTATTTTGAAATATTTGCGTATTTAACCCTTAACTATCCACATTAATCAAATCAACCCTTACTATTTCAAAATAATAAATAAAGGAAATTCCTTTTATTTAAAAAAATTTGAGGTCTTATAAATGACGTTTTGTTTTATTAAGTATTATTAACGTAATAAAAGCGTAAACATCTTTTATATAAAATAGAATACTTTATTAAAGTTATTCTATAAATAGAATATATTATATTTTATTATGCATAGTGTTGCATAGTGTTTTTTGCATAGTGTTTTGCATAGTATTGCATAGTGTTTGCATAGTAAAATGTTTTTATATAAATAGAATATATTATATTTTATTTAAAAGATTTTTTTAAATATGGACCGTAAGATTAAAGTAAATCAATCTGACCGTTCATGGATTAGTTCTTATGCATTCCATTTTCCTATAAATAGAAGCTCATTCCTTCATTATTTTCTTACGAATTCATTGAAACTCTAGAGAGAAATTATAGAGAGAAAGCTATAGAGAAAATTATAAAAAGAAGAAGAGTATTACTCGCTTTACTTCACTACTTCTATATTCAGTTCTTTTACGGTGAGGGTGTTATTCTTTCTTCTTGAAGAGAACTTACATTATTCCATTCATTATTATTACATTTGGAATAACTTTTAAAAAAGTGGCATACCCTATACATAACTTTGTATACGCAGCATACCTATACTTGGTGAAATCCTTATGTTATTCCATTGCTTATTATTACATTGGAATAACTTTGTATATACTGATTTACCCTATACTTGGTGAAATCCTTATGTTATTCCATTGCTTATTATTACATTGGAATAACTTTTGTATACGCGATTTTACCCTATACTTGGTGACATTCTTCTATTATTACATTTGGAACATCACATGCATGTGTTTTACACCCGACACAGTTTCGCTTTTTATTATTCTGTTGGAACATCACATGCATGTGTTTTACACCCACTGGTTCCGTCTTTATCATTACATTGGAATATCCTATCATGTGTTTTTACACCCATCTACGGTTCCATCTTTATTATTACATTGGAACATCCACATCTTGGTTGTGAATTTCACGACTTTGGTTCCGTTATTATTATTACTGTTGGAATAACTTTGTATACTATCGCAATCTGCGCATGCATGGTGATTTCTTTTGTTATTCCATTCTTTATTATACCCAGTTGGTTAAAACTTTGACTTCTATACTCCATGAAATTAGTAGAATATCCTTGATATTTGCGTTTCATCCAAAGATCTTTTCATGGAAATATTCTTACGATCATTATTGAATTTTACTCTCACGAAAACAAAGATATCATGTTGACAATTTGGGCGTTAATAATTCATGGATTAAATAATTCTTGAACTTGTTTTATTGAATTACTATGTCATTGTCATCATCCTCATGTTATATTATGTTATCTTTGGCTTACGTTGCATAGATGAACTTAGTATGATTATGACCGAGGATCATTCGGTATAATCATGACTTGATATAAATGATGTGACAAAAGTCCTCGATGGCACATAATGCGATGATGGATAATTTTTGGTATGATTATGACCGGGGGTGATTCGGTATAGTCATGACCATTGATAATTTGATGAAAATCCTTGGCCAGGTAGTGCGGGGATGATTAGATGTGGTGGTTTATTATTAAAGTGAGTCTCGGCGATAAAAATTGATGAAAACCTTTTAAAACCAAAAAGATAGTAGACTTTATTCTCTACTTGACTCTTTTAATGGATTGCATATTATTCATTGCCGATTAAACTGGTTTGTCTATTGTATTTTATCGGTTTAACAACTGTTGAAGGCTAATGATAATTTATTACGCATTATCTTAGTCATAATATTTCTTCTTGGGCTAGTTGAGCTCACCCTTTTTTTTCACCGTTCTCTTGAAATGAGAATATAGGCCGAGACGAGTCGGGGAAGCGAGTGATGGTCCCGAAGATAGCATTAGTAGTCCTCACTATTACGTGAAATAGTGTGATAATAATTGTAATGAGGACTTTTTGTTTGAGTTTGTATAATATCTAGTAGACGATATTTGTATTTAAACTCACGGTTTATGTCGTATTGTACACCTACAGTTATGTTAATAAGTTGTATTTAAATTACATACCATGTAAGTGGCGACCCAAGATGGGTGATGTATACCTAATTTTGGGGCGTCACGGTTATATCAAAGCTTAGGGATATGATCCACAGGCTAAGATGTGAGATAAGAACTAGGAGGGAGAGCGGAAATTCCTTCGCTAGTATGACCTACCTAAATTTATTTGGTATTTAATTGGTCGGTCGGAGAGTATAGGGATAATATTTGATATATTAATTAACCCTTGTGTTGTGGCGGTGTTTGAAAATGGCGGTGAAAATATTCACAATGGAGTGAATGTGACCAGTTGTGACACCTTTAATCACTAATCGTGTTAATGCGATTATCGGGACGAGGAACAAATTAGAGATATCCACGTAGTAAATGAAGAACTAATTGTTGCACCGAGCTAGTTGCTGAGAGGTAGCAAACGAAAGTGAGGAAGAAGAGGAAGAAGAGGAAGAAGAGGAACACGAGGAGAATTGGTTAGAAGAAATTTATGATCAAAACTTAGAATTACAAAATCGTGTTCGTGAGCTAGAAGAACAGGTTGAAGAACGACAAGCGATTAGTGGAACAAAGGGATACAACAATTCAAAATTGGGTTACCCTATATGTGATGCTCGAACAAAATCACGCTTTGGCGAGGTGTAAGATATTAAAGTTGGAATCGAGAATTTAAAAATCAAAGATCAAATTTGAAAGAAGAAACAAGCGAACGAAGGAGAATAGGCGATGCATGGGTAAAAAAGTCGCACTGACGCGTTGATAGTGTAGAAAAAGATGTCCAGATCCAATAAAGCCAAAATAGATGAAATGGACTTTGCTTTTTGGACAAGACAATTGGGAGAACCCAACATCGAATTCGAATTACCACAATGCATAGCGGTCAACCCGAATTCGATATGGATCGGAGAATAATGATTCAAATCATGGATCGAGAATGTGAAGAAGCACTTAAGGGTGGAATGTACCTATAGTAAAGTCAAACTTCGGTAATTTAAGCGAGGCGTTTGTCGAGAAACCGAGCGAAGTTATTACGGGTAAATTAATTATTACGAAGTCTATACTTTATTCAATACAAGTTCTACCCACTCTTTTATTCTACCTAGTTGTGTTCAATGTTTAAATTTGACTCAGAAAAAAAATTAGACTTTGATTTATCTATTGAAACTTCGTTGGGAGAAACCTTCGTTACCTCCAATTTGTTTTTTTTAAATCTTGTTTGATTCAAATAAACACTTTCACGTTACTGTCGATATTATCTCTTTGAAAATACTTGCCTTTGAGGTAATTTTTGAAAGCGATTGATTAATTACTCATTATTCTTTTTGTAAGGTTGTTAGCTTTCATATTCTAACCAACTTTTGTTATCTGAATTCAAAGTAACCAAACCCTAAAGTAAATCATCATTGTAATATCAAGCCATAAGTAAAGAGCTCCGAACCTTTCGTTGTTGACTTCCTTGTGTGGAATGCACCGAATGGGACTTTCATAGGCGACATCGTGAATGAAGATGGAAAGTTTATAGGTATCATTGTGAGGGCTATCTAGGTTAAGGGATAGAAGTCACAGTTGGTATCAATGTAACGTACTATCCAAGTCTTGGATAAGAATAGCGAGTTTGAATGATATTTCTATCATTAATAAATTTCTTGGCGTATTCTTGAAGATTTCCTAGCCTACCCTAGGCGTGAAATCGAATTTTGTATTGACCCCATCTGAAAAAAACCCATTTCTTAAACCCTCAAATATTTCTTCAATTAAAATGAGCAGTTTTACGTGGTTTATGTTGAAAGTCATAATAAAAGCATTGGAATAATGAAAATCATGGGTATATGAAGTATTAGTAAGTTTTATGGTGAGTTATGTTGGTTAGTATGTGAAAACATGAAAGTTTCTTAGAAATCACAAAGAGTTGAAAATCAGATTTTGGTGAAAAACGTAACATGAAATTCAATTGACTATATCTCTTATTATATTTTGAATTTTTGAATGTGGTCAAGTCCTAGAGTTAGATCTATGAGTTACCTAACTAATACAAGTGGAATTACTGGAAAAGGTGTTGTAGATTTTTGTGGGGACTGATTTTAGCAAAGGAGTGCAAAGCTGCAAAAATCGAAAAAGCTTCTGCCATGATTTTAGAGAGGCTGTTTCGGCCACTTAAATTATGAGAAAAATTCTGGCCTTTTGGGACATGAAGGTATATGGTATAAAAGTATCTCCTGTCCAAAAATGAGCTCATTCGACTTAAAATGAGCAAGTTATGACTATTTCAATATTTAGGTTTTTCTCGAATGAAAAACGCTATAACCGAGTTCTATAACTCCGATAACCATGAAATTTAAACTGGAAGCTCACGTTAACATGTGTAAGGTCCTGCCAAGATTTGGGAATTTTGGAGTTAAACTTGAGGTAGCTAATTTCTTAAGGAATTATGTGGAAATTGATTTTTAAAAATAGTAAATGAATTTTAAAATTCTAGAAAAATATATTTTCATTATGGGACTATATTATGCTAAATCCCAGAAAAGAAATATTTTTGGGGCTGATTTGGTATTTTTCATGAAAATAGTTTAATTCTGAACATATGAGTTAAATATGTTATGTGAAGTAACAAAGTTGAAAATAGGATTTTATGGCTAGAGAATCCTATATAGAGTATATGCATATTTTTTTGATGAAGGATTTGATAATTGGTGATGATATCTTATGAGTATGACATTTTGAATGATTAAATGCATTATATGGTAAAGTGTAAACAATTAAGATAAATTGTTTATAAATTTAAGAAGTGATTAAAATATTGTTATAATATTAATGTTATTAGATTATGAGATTATTAAATGATTGATAACATGGGGATATTCTTGAATCTGGATAAATTATATTATAAATGTTTAATATTTATCCTTTATCTCATTTGATTGATTCTTTATATCATTATCCTCATGTTTATATTATGTTGAAAGTCATCTACATGGCTTTGTGGTGCATAGATGGATTTGGTATGATTATGACCACGGATTATTCGGTATAATCATAATAGTAAATGAATACACAATTATCTTTGGCAGTAGTGCATGGATAATTTGTGGTCGTGATACTAATGAATATCCTTGGCACGTAGTGCGGGGATGATTCGATGATGTGGATTAATTATTGAAATGAGTCTCGTGAATGAAATATTAATTCATGGATGTGTTCAAAGTCATCTACGTGGCTTACGTGCATAGATGGACTTGGTATGATTATGACCGAGGATTGTTCGGCATAATCATAATAGTAATGAAAACACAATTATCTTTGGTAGTAGTGCATGGATAATTTGTGGTCGTGATCTTAATGAATATCCTTGGCACATAGTGCGGGGATGATTTGATGATGTGGATTAATTATTGAAATGAGTCTCAAAGAATGAAATATTAATTCATGGATGTGTTCAAAGTCATCTTGGCTTACGTGCATAGATGGACTTGGTATGATTATGACCGAGGATTGTTCGGCATAATCATAATAGTAATTGAAAACACAATTATCTTTGGTAGTAGTGCATGGATAATTTGTGGTCGTGATACTAATGAATATCCTTGGCACGTAGTGCGGGGATGATTTGATGATGTGGATTAATTATTGAAATGAGTCTCGTGAATGAAATATTAATTCATGGATGTGTTCAAAGTCATCTACATGAAACTACGTGCATAGATGGACTTGGTATGATTATGACCGAGGATTATTCGGTATAATCATAACTAGTAATTGAAAACCACAATTATCTTGGTAGTAGTGCATGAATAATTTGTGGTCGTGATACTTAATGAATATCCTTGGCACGTAGTGCGGGGATGATTCGATGATGTGGATTAATTATTGAAATGAGTCTCGTGATGAAATATTAATTCATGGATGCGTTCAAAAGTCATCTTTGAACTACGTGCATAGATGGACTTGGTATGATTATGACCGAGGATTGTTCGGTATAATCATAACTTAGTAATTGAAAACACGAATATCCTTGGCGATGGTGCATGGATAATTCGTGGTCGTGATACTATTAAGTGCGTCTTAGCATTATTGGTTTCTGATTGTATATCTTTGGCTTTGTGGTGCAAAGATGAATTGTTAATGAATAGCTTTGGCGATTTCAAAGATGAATTTAATATTTTTAAGCGATAAAAGGTATTCAAGGTATCCTCATCTCTTTATCATACCAGTCGTACCCTAATTTCGGCGAAATTCCATAAGGAGGGAGATTGTGAGACCCCAGATTTTATTAATAAAGATTTAAATTTGGTGAAATAATTTTTTATATTATGGTGTGAATTTGAGATAATATTATAGTTGTGGGTAGTATTTATAAATTTTGCAAAGTATCACAGTGGTTATATTATATTAGATTGGTGGGGAATATTAGGTTTAGCGGGGAATATTAAATGCAATGGCTCAATCATTGGTGGACCCACAACGAAATTATTGTCGAATTGAAAAAACGACAAAAATATTTTATTAAAATAACGGCGGAAGTTTTCTGGTTGATCTTGTTGAACTACTTTCGGTAGTAAAAGTGCGATGTCGTGTGGTTGCATAGTAGCACCACGGTATTGATTATTGATGCTTATGTGAAAGTCACTTTCGGTTTGATTCCATTATTGTCGATTAATAATATGAATTATTATAGCGATAATGACGTTTTGTTTTATTAAGTATTATTAACGTAATAAAAAAGCGAAACATCTTTATATAAAATAGAATACTTTATTAAAGTTATTACATAAATAGAATATATTATATTTTATTATGCATAGTGTTGCGTAGTGTTTTTGCGTAGTGTTTTGCATAGTATTGCATAGTGTTTGCATAGTAAAATGTTTTTATATAAATAGAATATATTATATTTTATTTAAAAGATTTTTCTTTAAATATGGATAGTCGAGTTAAAAGTAAATCAATACTGGATAGTTCATGGATTAATTCTTATGCATTCCATTTTCCTATAAATAGAAGCTCGTTCCTTCATTATTTTCTTACGAATTCATTGAAACTACAGAGAGAAAATTATAGAGAAAAGCTATAGAGAAAATTATAAAAAGAAGAAGAGTATTACTTTTACTTCACTTCTTACATATTAGGTTCTTTTACGGTGAGGGTGTTATTCTTTCTTCTTGAAGAGAACTTACATTATTCCATTCATTATTATTACATTGGAATAACTTTGTAAAAGTGGCATACCCTATACATAACTTTTGTATCACGGCATACCTATACTTGGTGAAATCCTTATGTTATTCCATTGCTTATTATTACATTGGAATAACTTTTGTATCTGTGATTTACCTATACTTGGTGAAATCCTTATGTTATTCCATTGCTTATTATTACATTGGAATAACTTTTGTATATGCATTTACCCTATACTTGGTGACATTCTTCTATTATTACATTTGGAACATCACATGCATGTGTTTTTACAGGACTTTGGTTAAATTTTTATTATTACATTGGAACATCACATGCATGTGTTTTACCGGACTGGTTAAAATCTTTATCATTACATTGGAATATCCTATCATGTGTGTTTACACCGGATGCAGTTCCATCTTTATTATTACATTGGAACATCACATGGGGTGTGAATTTCACGACACAGTTTAGTTATTATTATTACATTGGAATAACTTTTATACATCTGCAATCTGCGCATGCATGGTGATTTCTTTTGTTATTCCATTCTTTATTATACCCAGTTGGTTAAAACTTTGACTTATACTCCATGAAATTAGTAGAATATCCTTGATATTTGCGTTTTACATCCAATATCTTTTCATGGAAATATTCTTACGATCATTATTGAATTTTACTTTCTACGAAAACGATGTCGTGTTGACAATTTGGGCGTTAATAATTCATGGATTAAATAATTCTTGAACTTGTTTTATTGAATTACTATGTCATTGTCATCATCCTCATGTTATATTATGTTATCTTTGGCTTACGTGCATAGATGAACTTAGTATGATTATGACCGAGGGATCATTCGGTATAATCATGACTTGATATAAATGATGTGACAAAAGTCCTCGATGGCTTTGTAATGCGATGATGGATAATTTTTGGTATGATTATGACCGGGGGTGATTCGGTATAGTCATGACCATTGATAATTTGATGAAAATCCTTGGCCAGTAGTGCGAGGATGATTAGATGTGGTGGTTTATTATTAAAATTTGAGTCTCGGATAAAATTGATGAAAACCTTTTAAAACCAAAAGATAGTAGACTTTATTCTCTACTTGACTCTTTTAATGGATTGCGTATTCATTGCGAGTTTAAGCGGTTGTCTATTGTATTTTATCGGTTTAACATTTTGTTGAAGGCTAATGATAATTTATTACGCATTATCTTAGTCATAATATTTCTTCTTGGGCTAGTTGAGCTCACCCTTTCTTTCACCGTTCTCTTGAAATGAGAAGATATAAATTTGAGACGAGTCGGGGAAGCAGTGATGGTCTGAAGATAGCATTAGTAGTCCTCACTATTACGTGAAATAGTGTGATAATAATTGTAATGAGGACTTTTTGTTTGAGTTTGTATAATATCTAGTAGACGATATTTGTATTTAAACTCACGATTTATGTCGTATATTATACTTATAGCAGTTATGTTAATAAGTTGTATTTAAATTACATGTACCATGTAAGTGGCGACCCAAGATGGGTGATGTATACCTAATTTTGGGGGCGTCACATCTCATATATTTGAATTTGAATTTTAGGATCAAATTGCAAACGTATCCCTCTAATTTATTACTCAATTTCATTTTGGCCCTTTAAGCGGTAAGAATATCCATTGACTCCTTTAAGTGGTCCATTTAACTCAGTTGACTCCTGACTTTAACTTCGATGCCATTAATTTTTCTCAACGTCGGAGTCCATTGAATAAAATTGACCACTTGAATAACTTAATTGAGATTTTTTTCACTTAAAGGGCCAAATTTGAAATTGAATGGTAATTTGGAATGACACTTACATAATTATTTCTAATTTTTTTGCTACTAGTCATAAAGCATGTTCGACAATAACTTATAATTAAGTTAAAATTTAAAACGATTTATAAATTATTTTTAGCTAGTTTAACTTATAAATTAAAAATAAAATCAAAACAAGTTGTAAATACATTTGGCTAATAAGGATTTGTAACTTAATATAAATTATAAAAGTTACTACAAAAAATATTAATAAAAAACTAAATCGATATTAGCATTATTAAGTAACACGTAATAAAGCTTGATTAATGACATGATTTACCTATGAATTGATACAAATACATGAGTGAGTAAGTCGGGAGATAGTATATATATATATATATATATATATATATATATATATATATATATATATATAGGAGCCCTTCCATATAATAGGTTCTTTATGGATGCTTTATCTGTAACTTACTTTTTGAATAGTTGATAAACTTATTGGAAAATGAGATTGAAACATAAATATACTTACGGTAGTAACTTGACTATCTAGCTTTTATTTTAATATGAGGACCCCACCATAGTCAACGTGTTGTCGGTTTGTTTAAACTAAAAGCAATTTTTAATATTAAATAATATGATCGATGCGAAACATGTATCGACGGTATAAAAAAAAAAAAAAATCAAAATAAACTCTTTACGACATTACAAAAAAAAAAAAAAAAAAAAAAAAGTTACTAAAGCACAACCTCTTACGACATATATAAAATCAAATAATTAGCACAAGTTCTTTATTTGCTATTTTTTATAACAATATTTGTTATTTTATAAAAAAAATATTTTTATAAAAAAATATTTTATAATAACAAATAAAGAATATAAAATATTTTATAAAAACAAATATTTTATAAAAACATTTGTTTTATAAAATATTTTATAAAAACATTTGTTATAAAATATTTGTTATAAAAACATTTGTTATAAAATATTTGTTTTTATAAAATATTTTATAATAACATTTGTTTTAAAACATTTGTTATAAAAACATTTGTTATAAATTATTTTTATAAAAACATTTGTTATAAATTATTTTTATAAAAACATTTGTTATAAAATATTTTATAATAACATTTGTTATAAAATATTTATTTTTATAAAATATTTTATAAAAACATTTGTTATAAAACATTTGTTATAAAAACATTTGTTATAAATTATTTTTATAAAAAACATTTGTTATAAAAACATTTGTTATAAAATATTTTATAATAACATTTGTTATAAAATATTTGTTTTTATAAAATATTTTATAAAAACATTTGTTATAAAAACATTTGTTATAAATTATTTTTTATAAAAACATTTGTTATAAAATATTTGTTTTTATAAAATATTTTATAATAACATTTGTTTTTATAAAATATTTTATAAAAACAAATGTTTTTATAAAATATTTGTTTTATAAAATATTTTATATTCTTTATTTGTTATTATAAAATATTTGTTTTTATAAAAATATTTGTTTTTATAAAATAACAAATATTGTTATAAAAAAATAGCAAATAAAGAACTTGTGCTACTATTTGATTTTTATACAATAGTAAGAAGAGGTTGTCTTAGGTTATTAATTTTTTTTTTTTTTTTTTTTATACAGTTTGATATAAACTGCACTGCTCGTATTATTTAATATTAAAATTTCGTTTTAGTTAAACAAACCGACAACATGTTGACTATGGTGGGGTCTATCATATTAAAATAAAAGTAAATACAAGTTATTACTACAATTTGGGTATATTTATATTTCAATCTCAACCTTCCAATAAGTTTATCAACGGTCCAAAAAGGGGTGTTACAGATACCATCTATAGCAAGTTTCTTATGGAAGGGCTCCTATATATATATATATATATATATATATATATATATATATATATATATATATATAAGCAATGTTTATAGTATGTATTTGTTATGGATAAAAAAGAAGTAAATATCATCTCTATCTTTTATTATTAATGATAAATTTAGAACTTTTTTATTTTCTTTCTTTTACTTTTAGTTTTCTATGCAGATTAGGGTTGAGCAAGTAACCAAATTGGAACTAAAAATGCACCAAAAATTGCACGAACCGCACCAACAGTTTCAGCGTATGTGGCGGTTTTAAGTGGGTTGAATAACCAAATTTACGATTTCAGTTTGGTTACTAACCAAAACCGAACGCATAAAACTGAAACCGTACCATGTGTGTGTGTATGTATTATCTCTAATAAATTCTAAAGTTACTTTTCACTTGAACACGCTCATAGAAAACTTTAGTCTTGCATTGTTTTTTTTTTCACCAATTGAAAGAAGATGGTTAAAGGTTATAGAGTCAAAAATTATGCATTTGGATTTTAAAATTTCGAATTTGTTTGATGAGTTACTAGAGGGGCTTATAGTTGAAGGGTCAAATTCGTTGGTTCGAGCACTTGATGCATTGGTTAAGATCTATGCTATAGTAGTAAGAGTCTAATAGATTATTTTTCAAAGTAGGTACAGTTAAGATTATAGTCTATAAGTCCTCCCTGCAATATATAAGATAAAATTTTATTCGATCTCCAGTATATACTTTTAATTTTTGGGAAACTAGATAAACCTTCTTACTTGTTATCGAATACATGGTCTCCGTTGTTTTATATAGCGTATGTTTTAGTTTTAAAGCATCATTCCTTATTATAAACTAAAATTATTTTATGTATCTCACTGTTCTATGATTTGATGATGAATTTGACATGTTTGGCAGAAGAAACTTTGTTTTTATGCTTGATATAATTTTCATTGCTGACTCTGTCACTAAATTAATTGCTCGATGTGAGCTCTGTGTTAAACTTTATTGAAGGCTTAGACCTTTTTGTTGTTTCAATTAGTTTTGGAACCGAAACCGCACCAATTGAAATCGCATCGCACAGTTTAAAACCACACCGCACCAATCACAAGCGGTTTCGAGTACGATTTTGAATTTGTCAAACCGCACCTAGTGCGGTTTGGACTTCAAACCACACCAAACCGCACCATGCTCACTCCTAATACAGATTGTACTTTACTCATCCTTTTGGGGACAAAGGGAGTATATCTTATTGAATAGATTTTCACTTTGATCGCAATCCTACTTCATCATATATTTGTCGACATGTATATCATTTTCTATAAAAAAAAATACATCCAAAAACACACTCAAGTGTAAAATGGTAATAAAATATTTCTCTTTTCTCTTCATAATCCTTATTTACTACTCCCTCCGTTTCTTAATATAGGTCGTTTTAGACATGTGCGTAATAATTAAGGAAATGATTGAAAAGCATTAACTATACTATCAATTGTCTATATTACCCTTTACCTCGCTTATCTCATACTCTCTCTCCAATAACAGATTAATAATTTCCTATAATTTTAATCCTACAAAATCTCAATAGTCTCATTTACTCTTATTTTCTTTCTCTCTCCCCATAAAACACTTTAATTATCAGATTTTTAAAGAAAAAAGATGAAAGAATTTTATTGGGAGGAGAGAGAGGCTTAAGAGTAGAGGAGATCATAAATATGGATCAAAAAAATTAGTGGAGTAATAAGGGGCAATTTGGATAAAATAGTGATCAATTCTCCTAAATAACCACAAACTATAAATAATTAGGAATAACAAAAAAAGTCTAAAACAACCTAGATATAGAAATGAAGGGAGTATTATTTTACACTTTGATGCATCTTTACTTTAGATGTATAATTTGAGTAGTGTGTACATAGAGGGTTTAGAATAAATTGATCTATCCTTTCTATAATTAGAATAAAACCGTCATGCAAAAAATTATATTATTAAAATAATAATTATCGCTTAAAGTGTGATTGAAGTTCGCTTATAACAATAGTTACGTACGTCATTAAAAGGGCAAGTAAACATATTTAAAAATGAAAATAGCCGGTTATATATTGGGATTCTAGTTTCCAAATGGAAGGAGAATTATGTATATTGACTTTGACATTAACCTTTTATTTAGAAAGTCCTTAACTTATGTTTGTTTGCAAAGATTATAATCTCAAGATTATAATCTATAGGATTATAATCCCAAGACTATTAATACTAGGATTATAATCCCGTGATTATAATTATAATGTTAAGATTATTAAGCTATTTTATAATCCCGAGACTAATAGTCCCAAGTCTAAATTTGAAAACAAACAAGACACTTGAAAATAATAGTCATATCCCAAGTATAATTCTTGTAAACAAACATAGCCTTAGTGTTCCAAATTAGGAGAGGCAAAGACAGAGAGCTAAAAATTAAGACAATGTTTGTTTGCAAGTATTATAATCCAGGATTATAATTTATAAGATTATAATTCCAAGACTATTAATCTTAGGATTATAATCCCGAGATTATAATTATAATCTCAAGATTATTAATAAATCATTTTATAATCCCTAGACTAATAGTTTCAAGTCTAAATTTAAAAACAAACAAGACACTTGAGATTAATATTTCTATCTCAAGTATAATCCTTAACTTTCCAAATTAGGAGAGGCAAAGACATAGAGAGGTAAAAACTAAGAGCATTTTCAATAGTAGTAGCAAAAACTCTTCAAATTGAAGTTAATTTGTTGTACATCAAACCTATAAAGCAAAATAAATGTTTTTAGCCTTTTTCGTATGATTTTGATTCTACCAAAACAAAATAAATGTTTTGAAAAGGCAAGACCAACTTACCAGTTCTGAAGAGAGAGAATGAGGATGTAAATTTAATGACTAAGGTTGGAGAGGCTGTTTGGAGATAATTTTTCTGATGTGACTCACCTATTTGAATAGATCTCAAAATGATTGAAAAGGCTGTTAGAGATGCTCCAAGTCTATATCAAATTAAATTAGAGATTGAATAAAAAGTCCTTAACTATCCAAATTAGGAGAAGCAAAATTAGGCATAGAGGGGTAAAAACTAAGTCTATCAAATTAGAGATCTAAAAATGACTATAATATCATTTTTTGGTACTCCAAACTTCATACTCTTGACATTATCTGATTTCAAAATATTCTAGCTTAAGTTCTCAACCAATCGCAGCTCGACACCCATTGCCTAAAAAAAAAATCTCGTTTGTGTGAATTGACACTAGGCCCACAACTATCACTATTATTATGTATGTGTAGTATATCTTTCCTAAAAAGCAACAAGTAGGAGAAAGAATGCATATGTTGTGATTCAGAATGAAGCACCACACACTTGTTTGAAATGGGATTCTATGTAACAAAATGAAAATAGTGTCAAAATCCCATGTTTATTCTCCCATGCAACTATTAGGACCACTTTGCATATTCCTTAGTGTGTCATTCTCCTACAACTAGTGTTCCACAAGAAGCCTCATGAACTCATTTTGTTTTCCCTATAAATCAGGTATCCGTATTTATGTAGCTGCACTTGTGGCTATCCACTACCTTCCTAATACTAGGAATATATATATAGGGAATATATCTTAACTCATGCATTATCTCTTCAATACTCTTCTTTCTAAACTGACGACGGATCGATTGACGATTCGGTCTGTCGTTATATGTTGTCCGTCATTAAAAAAGGCTAAGACGACGTTTACTACGTATAATGACGACGAGATAAATCGTCGCAATTAAAATCATTAAGGGGGTGAACAAAGTGAAATTGAGATAAAGTTAAACTAAGATCCTGACGATATATATATATATATATATATATATATATATATATATATATATATATATATATATATATATATAATCAACTCTCCCACTCACTTTCAGCTTTTTCCCAAGCCACCTCACGTTAATTTTCAGCTCTCTCCCACCTCCCCGCTCATGTTTCTTTTTAATTGTCTTAATAGTGCAAGTAAGTGTTTCGAACAGTGAAATGCTAAAATGCAACTTTAACCTAGGGTTTGAAAGTAGTCGCTTGTTATAATTAACATGCTCAGGAAACAGAAGTACAATGCAGAACTCTCTCATGCAGCTGCTGCCGATAATGGCCAAGTAATGACAGCAGGGAAGAGTTTATTTGCATTACCTGAAAGAGTGAAGCTCTTCAGTAAGCGATATCAAACAGCCATCCCCAAGCACCAAGCCAAAATACATTTTCCACTGCATGATATATGCAACAAGCTCAAAGGGAGTGGAAGATAATGAAGGGAAACTATGGAGATTTAGGTGCATATTCTGGAAAAGCTATCAAGGTTATGTGCTCACAAGAGAGTGGAACGGGTTTGCGAGGGAAAAGGATTTGAGTGCTGGAAACACTGTAAGTTTTCTGCGCTCAACAAGACCAGACATGCAACTTTGCATAGAATATACTCCAAAAGCCAGGAAAGATATATACTATGGTACAAACTGAATCATTTGAGCAAATGCCCAAGGTACGAATGTTTAAGCTGTTTGGGGTTACTATATCGACAAATCTGAAACAATAAAGTTACTCAGATCACAGGCAAAATCCAGTAAGGTGATTCGGATAACAGACATTGGGCGTAGTTATTCAGAAAGAAGCCTCAGGTAGGTTTCCTGATGATGCTATATATTAACATACTGTAATAGAGTTCTTGATGTCACAAACTGCAATACATCGATCACGATTTCATAACTTCTCCATCATAACAAAGAATTGCATCCACCAATCATGATCCAAATATTGAATCAAGCAAAATAATGAAATGATTTCATTTGCATATATTTTCAAACTACTATTGATCATGTGAGGAACTGATTAATATTCAGAGATGCAAATAACACAAGGTTTAGTGGCTCGGATGGGAAAGAGCAACATAGAGACCTACGTAATTACACATCCAAAAGTACTCTTCCTGCGACTAAAACTAAGCTTCCTAGCCAAAACAAGAGCAAGAAGATGCACTGCAAAAGACAAACACGAAGCTGTGCCTCAAAAAAGGGATGGACACGACAAAAGGGGCAAAAAAGGGATGGACACGTTTGAATGTGACGCTCAATAATAGCTGAGCATGCAGAGAACTTTTCTCTTTCATTTACTAGGATGCCTGCAACCAAAAACGAAATTTTCTTAAGTCTTAATATTTTGGTTTTTGAGTAACAGTAAGGTTAAAAAAAAGAAGAAGATAATCTTGTTTCAAAATTAAATGCAAAATCAGATTCTAGATGGGCAATGAAAAATGTCAAATACCAGAGTTACTCAGTTTAACAAGTCATGCAGTTGGCAGATCTTATATTTACACCTACAACTTTCAAAGAAGTATCAAACTAATAGTACTAACCTATAATAGGAAATTACATAATTATGATTAATTGAAGAAAAATAGCAAGTCCAAAACTACAAACACGAATGACAACTAAAAGTTTTGCCTGGATTTGGGAAACAATTTCAATTTTTTAAATAACAGACCTTAGTAGATGAAAGGGTACAAAAAGTTTTTTTAATTTCACTGAGTTTCTTATACATGTGTGTTTTTTATTTTCTTTTCAGGGTGGGTTTAGGGGGAGTTCGAATTCGAACAAAGAAGCATTATTTCTATTTGAGAAACGATTAGGATAAGTCTTATGAATATTTCAGTAATTATTTCCAATATTTGTTAATAATTTAACAACTCGTATAGAGAAAACTGGATATGCGCAAGTGATTCACACTCTTTGGTATGATAATGAGACTAAATTAAGAGTAATTGAAAATGGAGAAGTAAATGTGAGAGCCTAAGAGGATAGACGGAACTTCCATCACTTGGTAGTAAGGAAAGAGAAAGATCAATGAAGATAGAAGACGACATCATCAGTCTCGCAGTAGGAAATTCTCAAACAAGAAAAGAGGTGTTCAAAGCCTTTATATGCTTGATTGAGTTTTATACAAAATAAGGCTCTTGGTCTGCCATCACTAAGGCACTAACTATGCTTCTTTTCCAAAGTAGTTAGATAAGAGTTGGAACTTGGGAATGCTGTAAATTCTAGCAATATTTTCCTTGAATATATACAATTAAATACCAACAATTCATGTTTTTATATTAAATCTTCACATATTTGTTGTCCCCCTACATTCCAATTCTTCCTAATTGATACCTTTTTCCAAGAGAAGATCATGCATATATAGTATGTTAATTTCATGATCTAAAAGAAAGTGCATAATTTTTTTTTTATATCAAAGAGTAAGCAACTTTTTCATCAATATAATTAAAACTCCCGAAGGAGGGAGCATGTAAAGTTGAATGGAGTTTGCATATGACAGCACAATGGCAACGATAATAACATAATGAAGTATTTGCCAGCACAATGAAAATAGTAGCTACAAGTAGTTATCATTTGTATGAGATTGACTTGAACATGCCAGTAATTACAACATAGCTTTAAAATTTATTAATCTTCATATCAAAATGCTCCCATAAAGTTCGATTCTAGTGGAGAGTACTCAACGGTCTACAGCGTACTGATGGACTATTTCGTCACTCCACAAGAACTGACTGAACTGTCGTCACTCCACAAGAACTGTCAGCGTACTCTTTCAGTATGTTTAGTTTGCATATCCAAGAAAATACATAAACAAAGAACTATTCCGGCACTAAAGATCTCCAAAGGGACATTAAAATGCTAACGCATCACTAAAATATAAAAAGTATTTTTTATTTGTTTACAGAGAAAATAAAAATTAATTCAATTATACTAAGCTATAATTTAAAGAGATATCCACAAAAAAGAAGTGCCAAATATTACTTTGACAGATGCAAAATTCTATACAAATGCCCCGATAACTTTACACACAAAATCTCGAAGTATGTCGGTGATAATTAAATATAGAACAAAAGAATACCTTAAATGATGATAAATATAATTTTCAACCAATTCCTTTTCATGAACAACATAGGTATACCATCTTTCCTCGAAAGTTATCAGGTCCTCCTTGTGAACATCTGCACATTGGAAATTTTGGATATGCTGAAAACCGAAGTCTTGAGCAAAGCACCCAAAATTTCAAATTTGTAATTAGAAATTTAAAACAAACCTTGAAATAGAATGTCAGTTCTACCAGAGTAGCCTCTCAATTTCCAAAATACGCGACCATTTGCATCCAAAAGCATAGGCTCTGATCTAACAGCATCTGATCGTTGTTCCTCTATGGCCAAAGTTAAGATGTGGCATGTCAACTAAAATGCAACAATACAAACGAATGCAGCAATGATGAGGCAAAAAGAATATGAAAATCTATTTCAATTTGAAAGGTAAAAACAAAATAATATTAAGCTATTGATTAGTCAGCCACATACTTATAAGAAAAATAAATAAATAATTATTTCCACCATTCAATATAGCGCAGTAATATTCGCAAGGCAATTGAGCACAAACAACCCGTACTGTGACAACCATGGATACTAATTAAAAAAAATGTATGTGTTATAGGTACACTGTAAATGACGATGTTAAATGATAATTCATTTGTCCAATGCCAGCATGAAGGAGCCGATTCAATGCGATATGAAAAATACTCAAAATAACTTTCGCTAAGATATATTCCATCTTTTTACCTTTGAAGTCACCTTGAATAGCCAGTACAAGGAAGGAAAGCTAAAGTTACTTCCAGGCAGAGAATCTCAAAGTAAGAATTCTATAAAAGTAAGAAAGATATGAATGCAAGATTTTATGACTTGTAGAAGTCAACTAAAATAGCTTCGTCAATTTTTTTTGCATTTTGTTCCCCTCCCCCCAAAGGAAGAACCTCTGCTTTTGTGGACCACATGATCAGATAATATATGAATTTGAACCATTTACCAGTAGAATGTCTAATTGAATTGAGAATTCAATTCAAAGGCTAAATGTTGGGTGCAAATAAATACATCGGAAAATAAATTTGACCTCTGTAACTGACACTGATGCATCATAAAGGATTAGTGATCACTAAATTAGTATTGGAAGACGAGCAAATATATCCTAAGGAGATATTCCGTTCCATTATAGCAAATTTGATGCCCACACAATGTGCCAAATTCAATCCAATTCTTATAATAACCCAGTATCTGAAACATACTTTTCATTCCGGTGTCTAGTCCTTCCAGTGTCTCGGCAAGAGTTTGATCTATTTCAGCCTTTATTTTTGAAACAAGATTTTCATGCTCTGAAATGGAAAGAGGAGCACCATTTCTCAAAAGGATAGCTGCAGTCACCTCACTCTCCAGCTGCTTCTTCATGCTCTTCACCTATGCAGACATAATAAGATTAAGTGCCATAAAAATTAAGATTAAGCATATAATGCCAAAGATGATATTTAAATTAATTAAAGAACCTTCTCTTTGTAAGCAAGAACTTTCTCTCTTGCTACTTTTTTCTCTTCCTTGACAAATTCAGAATTTTGTTTAACAATCCAACTCCTAATCTCTCTGTAACCAAAAACTCAGAAAATTAGACACTTGTTTCTTTTTATCGACAAGTAATTAGACATTCATTTCCCTTGGAAGAAATGGCAGAAGAATATGGATAAACATTATACCAAAAATCATGACTTACAGCGTGCCAAGAGCTTCATCACATAGGAAATTCAAGAGTCTTAGCTTTTTCGAAGAGTTTAACTCCTCGTATCCACCAGCGCCCAAGTTAAGAAAATCTAAAAACTGCTCTTTTGATGGACATTGGGATTCCAGAATGCAGTTCTTAAGATCTTCAAGCCACAAATTTCCGCATCTAGTTTCCAAAGAAGAATAGCCGCATAAATTTTTGTTTAGGATTTACACAAACCAGGGAAACAAGTATAAAGCTACATACTCTTTTCCTGAGTTTTGTTGTATTAAAGAGAGCAATTTGATATGCAGCTGAACAACTGAAACATCGCATTTTCGATGTGAACTCTTGCCACATGCTAATTCTGCAAGTAACATTTCTGATTGCCCTTTCTTTAAACCAAGAACCTATAACACGGGCACAATCATTTCAAGAAAATGGCAGCTCATAAATGCAATATTGGTAGGTGAAGCCTTTCTTGCTCTTCTAAATGCAAAAGATGCTGGAATCCATGGAAGACGGTGGAATAATTGCACAAAATTTTAAAGTAGTCTCGGATGACATGGGAAAATTCACTTCCTCATAACAAAGAAGAGATAAATGCATTACGCAGCATATTATTCATATAAAAATGTACGGCCATAACCTAATGATTTATAATGTATAGATGAAACCCCATAACGACAGTAGAAGGAAGTTCAAATACCCAGAAGCAGCAAAATATTAACTTTTCAAGCAGAAGCATAACTATAAACATAAAATCCTAAATGCAAGCCTATACCAGTACAATTATAACCAGCAAGTTCACATACTGCAAGCAAATATATGATTAGTAATGTATCTAGTTTTCAACACAAATGATCTTCATGTATACACGTTTAAAAAATAAGACAATCAACTAATAACAATTACACATAATTTACAAATTCCGCACAAAGATGAATATTATAATTAACCTGAGACCATAACCGATATCTCATACAGTCATACTAGATTTTATGAATATTGTACTTAACCTGTCCAAATGCTTCACAAAATTCTAGAAGCTGCAAAGCATGCCCGATATCCTCTGCAGGCATGTCGATGTTAGCGAGGTTAGTTAATTCAATACCCTGAGGCAGAGGCACCTCAACAACAGAATCTTTCTCCTTGTGAAATTCATCCACTGGCTTTCTTTTGGCTGCTGCTTTCTTCTTGTGTGTTGTAGTCCTTTGGAAATTCTTTTCTCTTTCATTAGGAACCCTGAAAGAAAGTTTACATTTCTTCTTATCAATTTTCTCTGCAGAGGCATCCCTCTTCCTATTGCCCTTCAATGCCTTGTCAAGTTCGTTATCTTTTCTTAAATTTAGTAACTTGCTATTTTTTGTTCCTTTCTCACCGCCCTTCATTGTTGGAGGCTTGTGTTGAGATTTTAAATCACTTTTCCTGCCTGAACTGTTCACTCTGGTGGTTCTTCTCACTGAACCTGCTGCAGGCTCCTGCGGAAGAAATTAACAGCGGAACGTTTATAAGCAGAAAAACTGAAAAGAATCATAATCCACTGACGCAACATAAAATTTAAAGTTTGAAATGCAATATATGGAAATGCTATATCTGAACAGACCTTGCCTGAAGTAGTTGGCTTTATAACCAAAGCACATGCATATTCTGTGCTCTTTTTAGAGTTCTTCACATTAAGGTCATTCTTTCTTAACTTTTTCATTTTGGAACCTTCAGTCTTCTGACAATCACCACCATTTTTAAAAGGCCTACATTTCGACTTTGAATCACTCATTCCATCGACGAAACCATTACACTTTCTCCGCTTTTTTAATAATACCGCTATTGGCTCCTACAGAAGCCATATACATTATTTATGGGCAAGTAGCATGCTTGATTAGAGCTAAAATAATAACTTAGAGCTAGAAAACCATCAAACACATAAAACACCATGAACCTCATCCGAATCATTCTGCTTTTTCGACGAGGCACTCCTTTCTGTTTTACCCTTTTTAGAGTTCTTTGCATGCAACATATCAGAAACAGATGAAAACCCATTTGCCTTTGCAGCATGCACAAGGATCCCAGTAGGCTGACAGCCTCTCCTCTTCCTACATTACCCAATAATATACTCCTCAAAAAACATCTAAAATCACTAAATTAAGAAATTCTTGAAATGGGTATTCTCTGATTTAAAGCAAACAAACACTTGCATGCAATAACTGCAATTACAAATGCCTCGGCATTTGGGACATTTCCAATCAACCAATGCTGCCACCTCCTCAGCTTTCTCCCCATATCTGCTTGGATAAAATACCTTATTATTTTTAGAGATACAAACGGAGCAAAAATATCTCCTTTAACATAAATTTTGCAAATGAGACTCTTTTTGCAGAACAGATGGATTATAAGTTTGCAAGTAAATATTCATATCGATATAGATATATAGGACTAGATATAATTATGTAAGAATCTTTACAAAATAGAGATATTAATTAACCTGTTCAATAGGCATTTGTGACAATAATGATGTATGGGACATCGCCAATCCACATCTTTGTTCTTGCAAGTCACTGTAAAATCCATGGTTTTTTGCCGACACTGCTCCAAAAAATTCAAAAATTTCAAATTAATCACTTATTTAACAAACCCACCAAGTAAATTGAAAAAAAATATATACATGCATGTCTGTATTTATCTATATACATACATGCAAATAGCTGGGGATTTGTAAAATGTACCTGATGACAAGTTTTGCCATTTTCAGAATCAATGATTCTGCCTCCGATGAGTCGAATCACGCGCTTAATCGGCTCGGAAGAACTAGGTTTTTGGCTTTCATTCTTCTTCTTTGTTTCCTTGTTCTTGTTTTTGCAGGTATTATTGATTCTATTTTTGGTGTTTTCTGAAGCAAAGTGGCGAGTCACATCCATGATATTCTACTTTGGTTGTGTTGAATGGCACTAGCACTGGGGTTTTAGCTTCTTGTCTTATTGATTTTATATCCCTCACAAAAAAGTCTAAAAGTATATTAAAAAAACAATAATACTTTGGTGAAGGATACAAAATTACTACTATGATGGTTATTGGTTATAAATATTAGACTTATTTATGTGTGGTAGAATATTTATTAATTATAATTTATTTATTTTTGCTAAATCATTAATTATAATTTAACACATCATTTTGTATATAATTTTTGTTATTATTTTTTATCACCTTAGCACTTCTCAAAAAAAAAAAAAAAATTAGTTGTACCCCCCAAAATGACTTAAAGTACATGATAGGTCTCTTGCAAGTTATTATGTGTATTTACTGATAAAATCTTTATGTTTGTACCGTAGGGCGTGTTTGATAAGGTCTGAATGGTTCTGAATTTGAACGATTCAACTATTCAGACTGTTTGTTTACCATTTTTAAAATTTAAATTGGGCCGAAAAAGTCTGAGCTATTCTTTTGAAAATATTGGCCTGAATGGTCCCCCCACCCCCACCCCACCCCACCCCACCCCAGGATATTCTCATTATTCCGTCTCTGAATTGGGTCCAAACCAGCATCCATAAGGTATTCTATTAATTTTGACTCCCAAATGAATGTGGGCTAGTTTTTCTATCGTCCCTCCAAAGTATAAAATTTAATCTGGCCAACTTTTCAACTGGTTCAAACTCAGATACTATGTTGTTTCAGTTCAACTATTCCCTATATAAATTGATTTTAGGACAATTGTGATTAAGATGTTGAGTGTGTCACCATATTGATTTTTATATGCTAATACTTGGAACACCATTTTCATTTCAGGCTTTTATTTTTATTATTGTTTTGATGTTGTAGATTTATAGTTTATGAATTTGATTAGAGTTGTTTTGTTAACATCTTGCACAGTAGAATATAAGGTTGAATTGTTTGTCCAACTACAAGATTAAGCAAAGAAAATCTCAAAGTTTACATGTATATATATTAATCTCCCCTCGAATGCTTACTATGACGTCTTTTGGTAAATAGGTATACATCACCCATTCTCTTTATGTGAAGCTTGTCATTACATAGTATACAGTATGTAAACAACTACAACTTTATTATTACAACAAGAAATACAAATCTTTATGTGAGTTTGAATACAAATATTATCTTCTGTATAATATCCATACTCAAATAAATCCTCATCACATTTATCGATACATTATTTTACAAAATGGTGAGGACTACTAAACAACTTTCTCTAAAACTTCATTCCATACCCCGACTCTAGATTTCTCGCTTATATTCTCGCCCCGAGAAAAAAATGGAACAAAAAGGAAAAGGGTGAGCTCAACTAGCCCAAGAAAGAATATTACGACTAAGATAATATACAACAAATTATCATTAGTCTTCAACAGGAAAAATCTAATAGAATACAATAGACAACAAATTTTAAATCAATATTCGCAATGAAATAATAATTCATTAGAAGAGTTAAGTAGAGAATGCAAACTACTATCTTCTATGTATGAATTTAAAAGTTCATCGCTCATCTTTTATCCCTCAGAACATCAATCAATATACATCCGAATCAAATATTCATCTTTGCACTACAGTGCCAAAGATATTCATCACTTGGTCATGTTCATCTAAACACTGCTCATCTTTGCACTACTACCAAAGATATTCTTCAGAAATCATTCATCTTTGCACTACAGCCAAAGATATTCAATAATATCACCATTTAAGACCGAGGATGATGAAAAATATTTTTAAAGAAACGAATCCAAAGGAAACAAAATGACAAGGATTAAGGATTAAGGATTCGTACTTTGTTTTATCCATGTTCAAAAATAATACCTCAAAAATAATCATAATGGTGTAAAATTCAAGAATGATCAAAACATGGATACAATCAAAGCTAGTATCCGTATTAGATATTTTGGACAAAAAGAAGAAATTTTATTTTTCTAATGAATAGTCAGATATATATACGTGAATAGTATCGATACGTGAATAGTAACTCCGACACCAAAAGATAGAAATTTCCACAAAAACATCTTCACGCTTCATGAATAGTACTTTCGTGAATAGTAACTCGTGAATAAGAACTCGTGAATAAGAACTCATGAATAAGAACTCGTGAATAAGAACTCATGAATAGTAACCCCGATATGAAAAAGTTCCAAATTTGATAAAAAGTTTCAACCAATATTTCAAAGATAATGATATCAAGAAATAATATCATTTGAGAAGAAAATAACATCCCTTACCTCGAAAGATCAAGATTTTCTAATTTAAACACCTGACATATAGGCTATGACTTGGACTTGCACCGCATAAAGAATACTCAAAGTATACTCAAAATACTCACAAGAATACGCCGATAATATAGAGAGAGAAAACTTCAGCTTCGGTGTGATTTTCAATTCTAACCCAAGCACCCTATTTATAGAAATCGCTAGAATACCAAAGCGTAAAAATTTAATAAAATATTAATATATATATTATAATTTCTCTACGCAAACTTTCTAAGATTCAAATTATCACCAAACAAATGGTCCCCTCACCAAAAATCAATAAAAACGTTTTTCTTAATAAAATTAATAAAAACTCCCAAAAATCAATTATTCAGAATTTCGTAACATCAATAATTCATAATAAATAACCTTTTTATCGTAAAATTCAAATCTCACGAGTTTTTATAGGAAATTCAATTCTCTACAACTTTGCGTAAGAAAGTTTTTCCAAATTCCAAATGTAAATTGACCAAAATCCACAAACCAAGCGATTTTACAAAGCTATAATCAAATTTCAGTCAATAAATGGGGTCCACCGACATGTTTAACATGTTTTAAACATTTATTGCAACAAAAATACTCTTCCTCCTCGTATACTCATATATCCCACATTCATTGTAAAAATATCACCATTATTATATTATTAAAATATAATAATACATTATCTTATCGTAAAAAGATAAAATTTTAATTTTCAACAATTGTCACATTAAAATTTTTCTCCATCTATATCCACATAAAATCAATATTTTCCTCATCATATGAATCAATAATTAATTATTCACAAATAATATTACGTAATCACAATATCGACAACCAGTGCGCTTCCTGTGAAAGAGGGGCTTTCCAATAAGAATTTCTTCTTCTTGCCAAGCAATTAGGTGACCAAACCTCTCCTTAGATGTAACTTTCTAGACATTGCCAATAATGTTATCTAATAATATTATTCGGATAATATGAATTATTGCTTCGATAATGAAAAATATTGTGTAATGACAATTATCAAATAACAAAGAATATAAAATATCAACGCAAAGAATTATTAACTCAATAAAATATCGAATAATAATTATCAGAACCATTATCGAGTAGTGCCTTCACGTAAGAATCAATAATTGGTGCAATACCGCGTGCTACTTGTGTTTTAACCAATTTAGAGTATTTTAACAAGATAATCTGTAAATAACTACGCCGTTATTTTTAACCAACTTATATTTGTCGCTTTCTTCATCCAATCGCTTTCACATGGGGCCTACACATGGTCAAGGCCATTCGCATTTAATATTCATCGATAGTATTTAATATTCCACGACCAAACGAATATTCTCCGACAACAATGAATATTTTATAACCACTGCTTATTTTGAAATATTTATGATTTTACCCCTAACTATCCACATTAATCAAATCAACCCTTACTATTTCAAAATAATAAATAGAGAAAATTAAATTTCATTAAGAATAAGTTGGGATCTTACAACCTCCTCCTTATGAAATTTCGTCCTCTAAATCGACGTGACGACACTGTGTTTTGAAAAGGTGAGGATACCTCGCTTTCATTTCCGCTTCCAATTCCCGTGTCATTTCTCTATAAAGATGATTCCTCCACAAAACTTTAACTTGTGGTATGACCTTTCAAGGCGTAGGACATGCTCCTTCCTATCCAAGATCTTAACAGTACCTCCTCATACGTTAAGTCTTCTGGCTATTTCGTCCTGGCTTCTAACTCTATAACGTGGTTCGGGTCTTTCACATATTTACGGCATGATATGTGAAACACATTATGAACACGAGACATACTTTGAGGTAACGCAAGTCTATAGGCTACATTTCCTACTCTCCTGGCCAAGAATTTGAAATGGACCAATAAATCGTGGATCGAGCTTTCCTCTCTTCCAAATCTTGTAACTCCTTCTTCCATGGAGCAACTCGCAACAATACATGATCCCCTACACTAAATTCCACGCCCTTTCGATGAAGATCCGCATAACTCTTTTGTCGATCTTGTGCCGTTTGTATACGCTGTCGAATCATTTGGATCTTTTCGGTAGTCATATCGTATTTAACTCGGGTCCCAACAATGTTGCTTCACCCACCTCATCCCAACATATCGAGAAACGACATTTTCGGCCCATATAATGCTTCAATGGAGCCACACCTATACTTGCTCGATAACTCGTTGTTGTAGGAGAATTCCACCAATGGTAAATACTTATCCCAACTACCCTTGAAGTCTAGGACACAGAGTCTTAATAGATCTTCAAGAGTTTGAATAGTCCTCTCTCGATTGTCCATCCGTTTGGGGATGGTATGCCAACTAAATCGCAAACTGCGCTCCATAGCTTTTTGCAAGCTAACCCAAAATCTTGAAGTGAATCTTGGGTCACGATCCGAACTATGGATACTGGCATGCCATGCAACCTCACAATCTCATTCACGCATATACTAAGAAGATGCTCAAGGAATAAGTCTCCCAGATCGCAAGAAATGAGCAGACTTGGTTAATCTATCAACAATAACCCAAATAGCATTGATGCCTTGAGAAACCGTAGGAAGACCCGTGAATCGAAATCCATGGTAATGTGTTCCCACTTCCATTCCTAATCTCAAGTGGTTGCAACGGACCCTTAGGTACTAGATGTTCCGCCTTTACACGCCGACAAGTTAAACACATCGAGATAAACTTTGCAATCTCTCTCTTCATATTGTTCCACCAAAATGTATGTCAAGATCACGATACATTTTAGTACTTCCAGATGGATTGCAAATGGTATTATTGTGTGCCTCCATCATAATCTTGTACTTCAAATCGTAGTCGTTAGAACACAAAGTCTAGAGTGGACTCAAGTATTCCTTCTTCATCAATTCTCGCCCCTAATAGCTCCTTCTTGTACTTTCTTCTTCATACGCGATCACCTCCTGCCTGCGGCTCGAGCAACCTTAACTTTTTCTATTAAAGTCGGCTTTCTATGCGATACTTGACATCATCGCACTCGCTCCTCGATATGATCTTCTACTCAACGCCGCCTACCACGCTCGCTTTTCGTGATGGTATCAATAAAGTGGTCGTAGTCTTTCAATAGCTCGAGCCAACGTCACCCGCCAGATATGTTGAGTTCTTTTTTTTGAGTGAAGAAATATTTAAGGCTTTTATGGTCCAATATATCTCCACTTTCTCCCATATAGATAAGTGCCTCCATATCTTTAGCAAGCAAACGATCACCGCTAACTCTAGATCACGAGTAGGATAATTCCTCTCATACTCTTTTAAGTTGTCGCGAGGCATAAAGCTATGACTTTCCCACGCTGCATGAGAACACACATCCTAACCCTTTCCTCAAGCATCATCAGAGATAACAAATCCATCCAACCAGATGGTATTGTTAGAACAGTGCCAAATAAGTCTCCTCTTAAGCTCTTGGAAACTCTTCTCGCATTCTTCACTCCAAACGAATTTTGTATCCTTCCGAGTTAGTCAAGGTTAATGAAGTAGCGATTCGAGAAAACCCTTCCACGAATCTCCGATAAATAACCAAATAAGCCCAAAAAACTACGTACTTCAATCACCGACTTCTGTTGTTCCCAACTTCAGATTGCTTCAATCTTCACGGATCAACAAATACTCCATGTTTCGACACCACGCGCCCAAGGAATGCTACTTCAAGCCGTAACTCGCATTTCTTCAATTTGGCATATAGTTTGTTTTCACGAAGCCTTTGGAGTACCAAATTTCAAATGGTGCTCATGATCTTCACGACTTTTGGAATATATGAGGATGTCATCAATAAAGACAACAACAAACCGATCCAAATATTCCTTAAATACTTTGCCTCATCATATCCATGAAAGTCATAGAGCATTAGTCATCCGAAAGACATGACTAAGAATTCATAATGCCCATACCGAAGTTCTCAAGGCGCCTTTGAATATCCTCGCCTCTAATCTTCACCGATGATATCCGTAACGAAGATCGATTTTTGAAAAGAATTGTGCCTCTCAGCAATCGGTCAAACAAGTCATCAATACGAGGTAGAGGATACCTATTCTTGATGGTGACATGGTTCAATTCCCCGATAGTCAATACAAAGTCGCATACTCCCGCCTTTTCTTCTTTACAAATAAAACAGAGCACCCCAAGGAGATGTACTAGATCGAATGAAACCGATGTCCAACAATTCCTATAGTTGGACCTTTAACTCCTCGGGTTCAATAGAGCCATTCGATATGGGGTTTTAGAAATGGGCTTTGTACCAGTTCAAGATCAATAAAGAATTCAACTTCACGCTCGGGGTAGACCGGAAGTTCTTCAGAAATACGCCAGAAAGTCAATAACAACAGAATATTATTCAAATTTGACGTGTCTTTATTCAAATCCATAACATGGGCTAAGAAAGCTTGACATCCGCTTTTCAATAAACGAATAGCTTTATGATTAGATATGACAAAGGATTGATTTTAATGGTTTAGTTGCTTGAATCATATAACAGTCAAGGTTAGGAATATGAAAACTAACAACCTTACGAAAACAATCAATTTTGGCATGATGAGTAGTTAACCAATCAATCCCTAAAATCACATCAAAAGCAAGTATCTTTAAAGAGATAAGGTCAATGTGTAAGGTAATGGTGCCAACTTGAATCAAACAAGATTTATAAACAAAGGATGTGATGAAAATTTCTCCTAACTGAGTTTCCACAGATAGTCAAAGTCTAATTTCTCCTGAGTCAAGTTTAAACGCTGAGCACATGCAGAGAGATAAATGAATGGGTAGCACCCCAGATCAAGTAAGGTATAAACTTTGCAAAAATTTATAAATAGCTTACCCGTGATCACCTCGCTTGGGTTTCTCGATTTTGACCACCACAACAAACGCCTTCCCCGAATCGCTGACTTTGACTTTTCTCGACATATTTTTTTCAGTCACCGTCCCATTGAACTAGGTTTCGCTACCATACAATCTCGAGCGATATATGTCCTTCCTTTCCATAATTATAGCATACCTTGAATCTGCTAGGGCGCTTGGACCGATATGTCCTCTTTTCCGCATTTGTAACATATACGACCGGTGGTCGTTTCTCCTCCCTTAGAACCGGCTTTCTTTCACGACCGCTGCCTTCATACGGTCGTTATTAAATCTCCTCTTTTTAAAATCTCCTCCCGACTCGCTTCTTCTATTTTCATGGCTATGATTACCACCAGAGTGGTTACCATTTTTGTCCGTCTGCTTTTCTCCACCGGTTATCATTATTCTGCTGATCGCTATCTCTGCACGATCCTCGTTATGGTCCTCAATTGACCGTACTTCATATCTCGCTTCTAATAATTGAGCCCTCATTTACAACATCCGAATAGAGAGAAAATTTATGAGAAATGAGATATCGACGATGCCGGTTTCAAACCTCTAAGAAACATCCGCCATACGCTCCTCATTCTCCACCAAATGAGGTGCAAACCGATAACTCGCAAACTTTGCCTCGCATCGAGACACCGCCATGTTGTTTTGTTCCAATCAATCGATGAACTCCACTTCCTTCATACGACGAACACTTTCGTGAAAGTATTTGTCATTAAATAGCTTCAAACGCCTCCCAAGACATGCCGAAAAGGCCGGATGGGTACGCTTCACGCACTCCCACCAAGAGTCTCGCCACGCCACGTAACATAAAGGTGGCGAATGGAACCTTCGTTCTCCGCATCCCAAGACATCGAATATCTTGGTAATTTGCTTGACCCATGTTTCCGCCATGATCGGATCTCGATTTCCTTAAATTCGTGGTCCCAACTCTTTGAATCGCTTTGGTCAGTGATAACCCGTGAATTGCTATCATTTCCTCCTCAGATTTTGAACACGAGTCTCCTCGTCTCGATTTTGTATGAAATCGCAAAAAAACTTCTAAACATCCCCTCGCTCATCATCTCGCTTCAATGGTGTTGTTCACAGAGGAATATTGCCACTGCTTGACGCTCTCCTCGTTGGTGAGTACAAAGCGCTCCACTGGTCTCATTTCCATTGTTAATATTCTCAATGACATTCTCAAATCATCATAATAAAACAAGGGTTAATTAAGGAAATAAATATATCACATAATATCCCTATATACTCGACCAACTAACAAATAAGCTTAGTAGGACACACTAGCTAAGGATTTACTCGCCTCCCTCCTAGTTCTATTCCCCGATCTCCGCCAGAGATCATATCCCTAAGCTCGATACCAACCGCGACGCCCCCAAAATAGGTATACATCACCCATTCTCGAGTTGTCATTACATGGTATGTAAACAACTACAACTTTATTATTACAACAAGAAATCTGTGAGTTTGAATACAAATATTATCTTCTGCATAATATCCATACTCAAATAAATCCTCATCACATTTATTGATACATTATTTTACAAAATGGTGAGGACTACTAAACAACTTTCTCTAAAACCTTCATTCCATACCCCCACTGCATCGCTATATTCTCGCCTCCCGAGAAAAAAAATGGAACAAAAAGGAAAAGGGTGAGCTCAACTAGCCCAAGAAAGAAATATTATGACTAAGATAATATACAACAAATTACCGTTAGTCTTCAACAGGAAAAATCTAATAGAATACAATAGACAACAAATTTTAAATCAATATTCGCAATGAAATAATAATTCATTAGAAGAGTTAAGTAGAGAATGCAAACTACTATCTTCTATGTATGAATTTAAAAGTTCATCGCTCATCTTTTATCCCCGTAACATCAATCAATATACATCTGAATCAAATATTCATCTTTGCACTACAAGCCAAAGATATTCATCAGTTGGTCATGTTCATCTAAACACCTGTTCATCTTTGCACTACGGCCAAAGATATTCTTCAGAAATCATTCATCTTTGCACTACAGGCCAAAGATATTCAATAATATCACCATTTAAGACTGAGGATGATGAAAAATATTTTTAAAGAAACGAATCCAGTGAAACAAAATGACAAGGATTAAGGATTAAGGATTCGTACTTTGTTTTATCCATGTTCAAAAATAATACCTCAAAAATAATCATAGTGGTGTAAAATTCAAGAATGATCAAAACATGGATACAATCAAAGCTAGTATCCAGAATAGATATTTTGGACAAAAAGAAGAAATTTTATTTTTCTGAATAAGGTCAGATATCGTGAATAAAGGTCGTATATCGTGAATAAGAATCTGACACCAAAAGATAGAAATTCCACAAAAAAACATCTTCACGCTTCATTTAATAGTACTTGTGAATAAGAATCTCGTGAATAAGAACTCATGAATAAGAACTCGTGAATAAGAACTCATGAATAAGAACCCCGATATGAAAAAGTTCCAAATTTGATAAAAAGTTTCAACCAATATTTCAAAGATAATGATATTGAAGAAATAATATCATTCGAGAAGAAAATAACATCCCTTACCTCGAAAGATCAAGATTTAAATTTGAAACACCTGGATATAAAGGCTATGACTTGACTTGCACCGCATAAAGAATACTCAAAGTATACTCAAAATACTCACAAGAATACGCCGATAATATAGAGAGAAAACTTCAGCTTCTCGTGTGATTTTCAATTCTAACCCAAGACCCTATTTATAGAAATCGCTTAGAACACCAAAGCGTAAAATTTAATAAAATATTAATATATATATTATAATTTCCTACGCACACTTTCTAAGATTCAAATTATCAGCCAAACAAATGGTCCCCCTCACCAAAATCAATAAAAACGTTTTTCTTAATAAAATTAATAAAACTCCCAAAAATCAATTATTCAGAATTTCGAAACATCAATAATTCATAATAAATAACCCTTTTATCGTAAAAATTCAAATCTCATGAGTTTTTATAGGAAATTCAATTCTCTACAACTTTGCGTAAGAAAGTTTTTCCAAATTCCAAATGTAAATTGACCAAAATCCACAAACCAAGCGATTTTACAAAGCTATAATCAAATTTCAGTCAATAAATGGGGTCCACCGACATGTTTAACATGTTTTAAATATTTATTGCAACAAAAATACTCTTCCTCCTCAGATACTCATATATCCCACATTCGTTGTAAAATATCACCATTATTATATTATTAAAATATAATAATACATTATCTTATCGTAAAAAGATAAAATTTTAATTTTCAACAATTGTCACATTAAAATTTTTCTCCATCTATATCCACATAAAATCAATATTTTCCTCATCATATGAATCAATAATTAATTATTCACAAATAATATTACGTAATCACAATATCGACAACCGTGCGCTTCCTGTGAAAGAGGGGCTTTCCAATAAGAATTTCTTCTTCATCTGCTAGCAATTAGGTGACCAAACCTCTCCTGTATGTAACTCTCTAGACATTGCCAATAATGTTATCTAATAATATTATTCAGATAATATGAATTATTGCTTCGATAATGAAAAAATATTGTGTAATGACAATTATCAAATAACAAAGAATATAAAATATCAACGCAGCAAATTATTAACTCAATAAAATATCGAATAATAATTATCAGTAACCATTATCGAGTAGTGCCTTCTTACGTAAGAATCAATAATTGGTGCAATACCGTGCAATACCGTGTTTTTAACCAATTTAGTATTTTAACAAAGATTAATCTGTAATAACTACGCCTGCTATTTTTAACCAACTTATATTTGTCGCTTTCTTCATCCAATCGCTTCCGTTATGGGGCCACATATGGTCATACCGCCGCATTTAATATTCCCGATAGTACATTTAATATTCCACGACCAAACGAATATTCTCCTACAACAATGAATATTTTATAACCACTTGCTTATTTTGAAATATTTATGATTTTACCCCTAACTATCCACATTAATCAAATCAACCCTTACTATTTCAAAATAATAAATAGAGAAAATTAAATTTCATTAAGAATAAGTTGGGGTCTTACAATGGTAATAACCCAAAACTTTTGGATGGTTAATTTTGGATCGATGGCCATAACTTTTGTATGAACTTGTTTACTTTTGGTATATATTTATTTAGTAACTTATTATATGTGCTTATTGTTTTGATGGATCATGATTTGTTGAACTTGACATATGGTCATGATTTGTTGAACTTGACATATGGTCATTATGTGAGTTTCATTATATCACAAACATATTTTTCTTAATATTTCTTAATAGGTCAAGCATGACTATTGAAGATCAACTTTTATGCTTAATCATTATGTATTGTTACTTGAAACGAATTCATTCAACAAACACACCAAGAATTAGAGATACTTCAATCTTGAGTGGACATGCTTATACATTGGAGTTATTATATGGATCAAGTACGCAATGTCAAGAATTGATGCGACTTTCACGTGTTGCATATGTGCATTTATGCAATCATTTTAGGCAAAAACAATGGGTACAAGATAGCAAGTACGTAACTATTGAGGAAAAGATTGCTATGTTCTTGACTATAATAGGTCATAACGAACGATTTAGAGTAGTGAAACGAAGATTTCAACACTCTACACAAACAGTTCATAAATTTTTTCATGAGGTGCTGAATGGAATGATAGAATTTGCGAAGGAAATCATAGTGCCCACATCTTTTGATCCAAATCCAAATGTTCCGGGGACCCATAAAGACTTACGAAATTTTTTTTCGGTATGTAATTTTAAATTTGATAAATATAATTGGCACAAATATATATTTGCGAATATGTGGATAACATAAATATAATCGTTCAATGTAGGGAGCGGTTGGTGCACTAGATGGCACACTTGTACATGCAGTTATTCCTGTTAATCAACAAGTTCGCTATAGAGGACGAGGAAGGGGTGAATGCTATCAAAATGTATTAGGAATTTGTGACTTCAATATGATATTCACATTTGTTTGGGCTGGATGGGAAGGAATAGTACATGATTCAAGAGTATTAACAAAAGTTGTCTTCGATCCTAGTTCCGGCTTTCCATTTCCCCCTCAAAGTATGTATTATAATTTTTTATTTAATTATCATATTTGATTATTTATTTTAATAACTTGGGTTAAATTTTGTTTTTATAATTGTAGATAAATATTATCTTTGTGATACTGCATATACAAACACTTGAGGCTTTTTATCTCCATTATCATGAACACAAGTAGTCTTGGTTAGCAGATTTTCGACGTCGACGTGCCTTAAATAGAAAAGAAAAGTTTAACCATGCTCATGCCCAATTCAGAAATATTATTGAGCGTGCCTATGGTGTATTAAAAGCAAGATTCCCAATATTGAAATAGATGGCGCCTTATCCTTTTTCAGTGCAAAGAGATGTAGTTATTGCTTGCTTTGCTGTTCACAATTTTATAAGAAAAGAGAATATTGAGGATGAGTTATTTTCTCAGTATGATCAAGCTACCACAATTGATGGAGATGATGAACAATATGAAGAAAATCATGAAGGAGAGCAAGATGCAGTGCAATGGGGCCCTCAAGGCGTACAAACAATCTACGTGACCAAATTGCTCGTGAACTATAAGAAGACACTGAAATTAATGTAATTTTATTATTATGTTGACATGTTTGTTTAACTCGTTACATTTCTTATTATCTATGAAACTTGTTAAAATTGTTTGAATTATTCAATACTTTGTTTGATAATTTATTTGAATTATTTATTTTAATTTGTTGTATAATGAATGTTGTATTTATTTTTTTTAAATACGTCCAGACAAAATTATATACTTGTTCAGCATAGTTTAGAGGGATAAAATAGTAAAATATTGTTATTCAGATATTTCAGACATAACAATTATCAAACAGCTTTTTTCATTCAGATCCATCTCATTCAGATTCAGCTCATTTAGATTCAGATTCAGATTCATTCAGTTTTTATCAAATAGCCCCTTAGTCACTTTCCATATCTTGATCATATTTATTGGGTTGACATCTATGATTACCTACCTCTTCTATATATTAACATTGCTAAAACATGAAGCATTCATTTTTAGTCTCACTCTATCTTATTTGTTACATATTCCTGTCTACTCTTTATTTGTTCACCATGGACCCTATCTATTCAAAAAGGAAAAAGCTTGCACTTCATTCTGAAATAAAATCCCTCACTATGTGTACGTCATCTAGTCACACTCTGCAAAAGCTAAGTATCGTCTAATGAGGCATAACCTCACACCAGGCATAGAAATTGCATTTTGTAGTTTACTTGACTTACTTGAACATTTCAAAGTCTTAGGTTGGGAATGTCTTGTTGTATTCACTGACAGACACATATATCCTGGTCTGATTGCTGAATTTTACATTCATATGGTCTTCAATAGAGATCTCACTAGTCTCTTAACAAGTATCAGTACATGCATTCAAAGTAAAACCTTTGTCATTGATGAAAATCTTCTCATTCATGCATCACATCTTCATCCATCCATGTTGGAATTGCCTAGAATAAATAAATACTTGCATCCCTTGGGCACAAAGTGATTGTCTACTTTTTAAACAAAATCTCTCCATTACAATTGATCCGCTCATACATGATCTTTTGTTTGATTTTCCTGTTAATGTTGGTTTGGAGTTTCTGACTGCTGAATGTCAGTTTATGGGTAAAATTCTTAGACAAAACTTCATGCCAGTGAGAGAAACTAGAACACAGCATCCATTTGATTTGGAAATCATAGTGTATCATCAATGAGTGCATGCCATACAATCTTGCATATCCTCTTAACCTCATTTGAACATTGCTTTAACAACAACTGTCTTAGCTTCGGTTTTCTTCTTAATCATATTTTCAACTATCTTGAAATTGATGTCACTAATCATCAATTCCAACTTGTTCAAAATTTCAATCTTTTCTCTCGTCTAAATCTTCCTCCTAGGCCACTCATAGTCTTTAAGGCTCCTTATCATGAATCAATTGAGTCAAATCTTAATATGACTTCTCAACTAGATACCATCAATTAGTAGTGATCATTCGGTTATAACCGAATAGTCTATTCGGTTCGGTTATAACTGAATACCGAATTATCGATAATTCTACTATCCGAAACACTAATCGAAATTTGAAACTAACCAAATTACCGAATACCGAATTACCGAATTGTACATACAGGTATTCGGGTAATAACCGAACATGTGCGCTTTTTAAAATTAAGAATACAACAACAGATTACAAAGTAACTTAACAGCAACATCCAACATCTAACATGCAACAAACAACTAGCAACATCCAACATAAAGTTTATGACACAACAAATTAAAAATACAGCAGCAACAAGCCAACAAATTAATCGTCCTTAAGACCTTAACAAAGTTTATGACTTAACAAAGCAGCTAGCACTCTACATGAACTTATTCTACTAGCAGCTAGCACCCAACAGCTGTATAACAGCCAACAGCAACATGAACAAACATTTATCCATTGAGTCAATAGCAACATGCAATAGCAGCAGCAACGAGCAATAGCAATAGCAATAGCAACAACAACATGCAACACAAACAAGCAAGAGATATCCCAGTAACTGCAGTTAGGTAGTAGATGGCAGTTAGGTAGTGAAGTATGGTGTTTAATCTTTAACACAGATGAACAAACAATTAAGCTTCATTTAGAAATTTTAAACTGATAATAATATATATCACAAAAGAACAGAGAAATCAGAGCTCCTGATCTTTGAAGTTACATATACAGAGAGAGCTTGAGTGTACCATAGAGTTATGACATTATTTAAAACAGGTATTATTAGACCACTTTCAGAAAATTAGGCTTTGACAAGAGTAAGCACCCCGACCAAGAAGTAACTCCCTGTTTGGAGTAAGCAACAATATAGAATTTCCCATTGCAACTAGCGACCCAGATCACGAGCCAATGCCAAAGGTGGCGATATCTTATAACCCTTTCTTCTTTCAATCTATCTCCAATTAAGTCTCCACCCAACTCCCTTTTAAAACGAAGCACTATAACATAATTTCAGCTCACAAGTTACAACAAGCTTCATTAGCATAGTCCTAAATGTTACACTAACAGTTTCACAAGGTTGTTCGCCTTTCTAGTCTCTTCCTTTCCAATGTCCCCTTTTTTACATACCATAATAAGCACATTACTGAGTAGTTTTCACAAACTACTTGCACAAAAAAAAAGTCATGATTCAGAACAACTAACTATTATAAAATAAGAAGAAGTTATCAACAAATATAATTTTCATACAAGTATAATTTCACCTTTGTGGAAGGACCTAGGGCATCCATCACAAAGTAAAATATTCCCATCATCTGCACAAATGATGCATAGGTCATCATTGTCTTTAGCAGAATTTTTGTTGCGTTTCAATAATAGAGACAATGCGAATTCATGTAGAGACACCCCATTGGATATGTATATATAGGAATAGCTGTGAAACACAGAAAAAAAATACAAATTTGAAAAGCAATTAAAGAAATCTATAAATGTGTTCTAAAAAAAGACATCTCATATCAAATAACTATATTTCAGTTGACATATAACATATGGTCATAAAAATTGAATTACAATGATGAATCGAGAGATGAATTTACCTTATTAATCAAGTTGAGTCACGAAAATATTGGCATCATTAGTAACAAGGCTTAACTTGGATATTGCTGAAAATTAAAAAAAATAATTAAACACATTATTTTTATAAATTGTTTTATTAGTTCAATAAAATAAACAAAAACAATAATTATTACCACACTCAAATTTATCGGCAAATTCGCTGATGAGTGCATATTATTCATTTATTTTGAGTCCTTTATGTTTAGTTTTATTGCATGTTTCATGTGTATATGAGCTTATTAAGGTGTTTAATGTTTTTAGGAAGAATTAGAGCTGAAATGAGGAAAAGGGGAAAATTACAGGGTTTTTAGCATTAAGTTGGATGCATGGTCTTGGCTTGGGACTTAGATTTTATTGTAGAGCTCTTTCTTAGTTTTTCGGAACATCTTGAATCGTCCCAATCGGAGTTCATATGTAAAAGTTATGATATTTTTACTAAACGGACGTTGAACCTCAAAGTTTGGAAGTTGCAATTTACACAGCAGTCACTTGGAGCCCAATTTCGACCTTGCTTCAGCCCTAATCTGTTAATTCTCAAAGAATGGAAGTTGTAGATCTCGTTGAGATCTTCGATTTGATAGGTAGAATGCCCCGTAACTTCTTCTGGATCAAAAGTTATGGTCATTTTACCAAAGGACGTCGCAGTAGAAAATGGAAATTTGCCCCAGCGAATTTGAGAGGGAAAATTGGAAAATCTTGGATTTTTGGAAAGTTTCTAAATGCATATTTTGGCAGACTTCTACATGGAATTGGATTGATATTTCTATTAGATTTAGGATATCTTTTAGACTAATATTTATTTCCAAATTAGATTCTATTTTTTTATGGAAACTAGTTATGATTTGTAATTCCTTTTAGGATTTGAATTTCTAATTCCCATAGGATTAGGACTTTATCTAGCACTATAAATAGAGGATGATAGTCAGGGTTTTTTTCATTCAATCATATACTACATTCTCTCATCTACAACATTGGAGGATTGAAGACATGAGCTAAGTTCTTTTTATTCAGTTCTAAAGGATGTTGAACCTTATTTATAATTAATGGTTAATCGAGTATTCATTATTTATTCCTTCTTACATGAAATTCATTCTTGATAATCTGATTTAATTTCTGAATGCTATTTGGCTTAACTGATTTGATTTCTGCAGGATTGAGTTGGTTAACAAATATCATATGCTAGATCAAAGAATAATATTACGTATAATTGATATTGTTTCTAATCACAAGTAGTAATTAGTAATACCTGATTGTGGATAAGCTTTTGAGTATTGTTATGATTATCAGAAGACAAGTTAAACAATCCAAGCTTATATGTTTGTTGCTTAGAATAGTCTAATTCCCTAGTTCTTAATGCTGCTATTATATTAAATCTAGAGAGCTTGTTCTAGGTTATATAATTGTTAGAATCTTGTGAAGAGCTTGTTTCATTGAGTGACAATCTAAGGGGAGTTTCGGGTAGCAAAGCTTGTTGTTACCTAGGGCTATTAATTAGTTTCATTGAAGGGTAAATAATGTTACACTTGATTAATCTATTGTTGTAAAAAGGTGATACTGAACTGAAGAACTGGAGCTTTTTATTCATTATTTATTCTTATTAGTTTATTCTTGTTAATTTAGTAATTAATTCAAAATCCCCTTTTCATTAGAAATCATAGGATAAATATAAAATAAATCACTCTCTGTGGGATCGATTTTTGCTTATTACTGTGTTAATTATTTAAATTTGTAAAGTGAAAGTGAGGTTAATTTAGGAGTGTAAACGACAGCTCCCAATCGCTATGTTCCTCCACATCAATACGATTCTTCGCTTTAATCCAATCTTGAGAACATATGAGAGCTTCTACCATATTAGGAGACAATGAACTCCTAAATGCATCAAGAATACGTCCCCCCGTGCTAAATGCGAACTCCAAAGCAATGGTAGAAATGGGAATAGCCAACACATCACGGGCAATACGTTCAAGGATAGGGAATCTTGCACTATTAACTTTCCACCACCCCAAAATATCGAAAGTCTCATCGACTTCTTCCACATCTTCACTTAAATACTTGTCCAATTCAGATTTGGCTCCAAGTATAACTCCAGTCTGACGCTTTTTGAACTCTTTTGTAATTCTATTTGTATTTTGGGATTCCATTGAACTAGAACTTTGGGATGACATGTTACTTAAACTTGATTTTCCACTTTCTTGAGTTAAATACTTTTTTCTGTACTCATTAAACAAATCTTCCATTGATCTCTTCACACCATTCGTAATCTCCATCCTAGTGGCCTTATTACTTGATATTCTAAATCCCTATATTCATTATCAATATCAAAATGAAGATCTATTTCCAAACCCTCCAACGGATTTTCAACTTTAATTTCACCATTTCCATACATTCTTTCTAAACCAAATTGAACAAAACTCAACTTATACCGAGGATCAAGCACAACGGGAATATATAACAACATATTCATTTTTGTAACATTTTCCCAATACTTATCATATTTTATTTTCACTACCTTGGCCATTTTTTGCAATTCTCTATCATTGCTTCTTTCCCAACCATTCAAAATAATATAAGTGTCACATATTTCAAGAAATGCATTATTTGATGTGACATAAGATAAGCCCGAAATACGCACAGTGAGATTATAAAAATGTTCTAACAATCCAACAAGCAATTTAGCCCTATTCCAATCCGAGTCCGTTGGAATATTTTTGCCCCCCATCTCTTTCTCAATGCCACGATCTTCAAACCCAAATCGATCAAAAGCTTCCTTGTATTTTAAGGCCGAAATTAACATCAAGTAAGTTGAGTTCCATCTAGTTAGGCAATCTAGACTTAAGCATTTCTTATCTTCAAGACCAAAATACTCAATACAGTCCTTAAATGACTTGACCCTAGCCGGAGATTGTTTTGTAGGCTTCACTGCATGCCTAACTATCTTAACAGATTTCTCAATCAACTTCAACCCATCATTCACAACAAGATTAATAATGTGAGCTATACATCTCATGTGAATGAATTTACCACCTAAGACATTGGTTTTCCAGGATGTACATTTATCTCTCAAGTAAGCCGCTGCAGTATCATTTGAGCTAGCATTATCTACAGTGAGTGTCATAACTTTAGAAAGTCCCCACTCTTTTAAACAAGACTCAACCATTTCCCCAATGTCCTTCCCCTTATGACTTGTGATGGTTCAAAAATTCAAGATTTTCTTAAGCAATTTTCAATTTTCATCAATAAAATGAGCAGTAACACATATAATTCAAGCGTTGATTAGAAGTCCAAGAGTCAGTTGTGAGGCTAAAACGTTCGCAATGCTTTCTAAGGATTGTTTTCAACTTACTCTTCTCATTCTCATACAAACGAATTCAATCTCTAGCAAATATAAAACGTGAAGAAAATTGAAACCTAGGACAAGCAACTTGCATAAGTCTTTTAAAACTCTCCTTCTCAACATGTTTGAAAGGAATTCCATTTACAATAAGATGGTGAACCACGGCTGCCCTAACTGCTTCTTGGTCAAACCTCCAAGAAGTGAGTGTACTCTCACATGCCTCTCCCTCTCCCTCTTTAATCCCTACAAGTTGGGGTTGAGCTTTGTCCATGTTGATAGGATTTTTTTTACAAGTTCTAAAGTGATTTCTTAAAGAAGTAGTGCCATTTGAAGATGAATCAACATCTAATTCTTTTTCACAATAAGTACATTTACCTTTGATGACATTACCATCCTTATCTTTAACGGGATAGGTGTCATCCTTTTTCTTTGCATCTTTACACTTTTTGAGTGTCCTGTAGTTTTTGTACTTGTCGTGGTTTCTTTTGACCGGGGCTCTATATTGGTGGGAACACTGTCATTTGACTCTCTCCCATGTCCAATTGGATCAAGGTCATCAAGGTTAGGCTCGTCCGTATCATTCACCATGTGCAAATCATTTAAAACACCTCTTGACATCATCTACAAATGTCAAACAAATCAAATTATATTAATAAAGAAAGTTTGAAAAGGATAAGTTAACAAAAAATTACAAAAGCTAAAAATATTTCATGATTAAAACACAACCTGAAAGATGAGTAACAATTAATAATTCGAGGCCAACTACAATAAATAGAAATGGTGAATAACCTCATGTAAATTTAAATTATTCAGCCATTCCAAAGAATTTGATTGTCCAGTATACATCAACTAGATCAAGATTGATAGGTCTCATTTTATTTTATATATTTTGATGTTAACAATTATGTAGTAATTAAGTAAATCTGTAAATTATTTAATTATTTTTATATTTTATCTAAACTATTTTCTGATTTTATTTGAATTAATTTTTATTGGCCTTGATTATTTAATATCAAGTGTTAAATAAATTGATTCATATAAATATTTAAGGCAAGAAGATCCTATTTGTTTTAAAAATCAAAGTTGGGCAAAAATGATTTATTGCATACATGCATATATCATATGATGTGTATAATATATAATAACATAAACATATATATATATATATACACACACACACACACACACACACACTAAGTGTTTGTGATGTGCTGGCAAAATGAGACATTCATTTTGGGACTTATAAAAATCGTGTGTGTCCTGGCATATATCTTTAATTGTTTGAAACCGTGTATAGTTTTTCTACATGTGGTCGAATTTTTTCAATAAATACTAAGTAAGTGGAGAATTGCCCGGGCGAAAAATTAAGTTCTTCTGCGTGAAATTCTTTTTTATCTGGACCGTTGAATTCAAAAATAAACCATCCGGACCATGCATTCAAAATCAATTTTCACAAATTACCTTTTTGCCCCAACTTCAAAAATCTATAAATAGGGAGTATTTCATTCATTTGATTTTTACCAATTCAGTGAAAAGCAAAACATACTCTCTTTGCCTACATTCTCTCTAAAAGCTTTATATCTCTTCTTACAAAAGTTCTGATTATTTTAGAAGAGAAAATTAGTCCAAGTACTGAGATAAGTCATTTGAGTTTAACTTTTGTTGAGTTATTTCTGACTTGTTTTATATCTATAGATATACAAGTATTTATTTCATATATTTCAGTAACCTTTTATTGATATTATTTATATAAATATCATAAAATAGATGCGACACTTGATAGTTCAAAACGACACTGAGATATTCCTCCAAAAAGAGGAATCATCCGAACCGAATTTGAAAATCGTAGTAATCTATTGAAAATATTTATATAAATATCAATTGTGATAATATAAATTTTGTCGCACTTAGACGCCGCAAGGCTACTGAGATATTCCTCTTAAGTGAGGGAATCGAACTGTATGATTCTTTATAGTACTAAGTGACTTTATTTATAAAATCACGTAATAGATAAAATATTGTTATATATTATCTGAGTTAAACAATAATATTTACTATATCAGTTTGTGCTTAACTGATTTAATTATTATACTTGATAAATATTGTTTGAATTGATTTATTCTTTTTTATATACAAGCTTGATACATAAAAACCATTCATATAATACTTGTTAAAGAATATCTGAGAAACAAATTTTTTTTAATCCATAGAAAAACACTCTTTATTTTAAAAGAGTAAATAATTCTTTATAAATTGAATTAAAATTATATATTTACTTGAAAAGAATCATTTTTGAGCTAAAGCTAAAATTGACTTATCTGCTTATTCAAGAAGCATTTCTCAAAAACATAAAAGTTATTTAAACTTTTATAACTGTGCATATTTTACATATTTGCTTAATCAGAAGCATCATTTGATCTAAACATAAATTATTATCTGCTTACTAAGAAGCATATTTTTCTCAAGTATAAAAGTTTTTGAACTTTTATAAATTTGTTCTTTAATTGATATTTGCTTAGTTGAGAAGCATCCATCTGTACTAAATTCTTATCTGCTTATTTGAGAAGCATATTTTTGTAAAATTATTTATAAAAAGAGAAAAGATCAGAGCTAGTTTATTTTATATACCTATGAGAAAGACGAGTAATTCTTCGACCAATACCCGAGTCTTAGACAGGTCAATGGGAAGTTAGGTCTCTAGTGTACTTGCAAGGTGAGGAAGAGACTGTTGTTTCAAGACCAGATCATAGAATAGAACTGAACTCTAAAGAAGGTACAACTAAACTTAAGGAGGGAACAGGGAGCTTGCTGTCCAAGATAGAATAGTTGGGAATAGTTGGAAGTTTGTCTATAAAACTTTGTAAAGGCTTCTCCGCCTGTTGAAGGAGTTTTTATTACTGATAGTAATAGGATCTCAAGTTCCAAATAGGGACTTGAGATTGGACGTAGCAACATACCAGGGGTGTATGTTGTGAACCAGATAAATCTTTGTGTATTGTGTGATTGAATTTCTTTTTACTGTCTTGCATGCTAATTTCTAAAGCTGCAAATTAATTATTAAAAAAAATTCAAAAAGGCCTAATATAATCTTTAACCTGTAATAATCTATTCAACCTCCCTTCTAGATTATTATTGGACTTTCAATTGGTATAAGAGCGGTGCTCTTTAACTTGTTTGTTGAGTATATACAGGTGTGAGACCCCAGATTTTATGAATAAGTATTTATTTTTTTTTGAAATATTTTTTTTATATTATGGTGTGGATTAGATATATTGTTATAGTTGTGGGTAGTATTTGAAAATTTTGCAAAGTATGCAAGTTGTTATATAATATTCGTTTGGCCGGAGAATATTCTTTTTGCCGGGGAATATTCGTACGACGGCATAATCATTGGTGGACCCCACAACGGAAGTACTGTTGTAGTTAGAAAAAGACAAAAATATTTTATGAAAATAACGGCGGAAGTTTTACCGTTAATACTGTTGAACTACTCGGTAGTAAAAGTACTGATGAATACTGGCGTGGTTGCATAGTATCACACCAGATTGATTATCGATGCTTACGTGAGAAGTCACCGCTTATACTCAATTATTACTACGATAATTCACGCATCATATCTCTCATATTATTGATTCAATTATTGTCACAATATCATCTGCATAAAATGTTATTTTAACTAAATCAATAATTGAGATGACAAAGTTATTCATATTATAAATTACAATATTTACAATGTCTGAAGTTACACCGAGGAGAGGTTTGGTCACCTAATTGCGCTACTAATAGGGAGAAATCCTTATTGAAAGCCCCTCTTCCTCGGGAACGATGTAAGACCCCACTTTTATAAATAAAGATGAATTTTTCTATAAATATTATTTTTGAATATTATGGAATAAATTTGATATAATGTTATAGTTATGGGTAATATTTATAAATTTTGCAAAGTATGCAAGTTGTTATAAAATATTCGTTTGGTGGGAATATTCTTTTGTTAGGGAATATTCGTATAATGGCTCAATCATTGGTGGACCCCACAATGTAATTCATTGCCGGATTGAGAAAACGACAAAAATATTTTATAAAAATAACTACGGAGGTGTTACTGCTAAAACTGCTGAACTACCCTATGGTAAAAGTAATGCGATGTCTGGCGTAGTTGCAAGTAGCACACTCAGTATTGATTATCGATGCTTACGTGAGAAGTCACTCATTTATGCTCAATTATTGCTACGATGAATTCTTTGCATCATATCTATTATATTATTGATTCAATTATTGTCACAAAGATCATCATCAGATAATATGTTATAGTATAAAATCAATAATTGAGACGACAAGTTATAAATGATTAATAATTGTTGAAAGATTAAATATGTGTTGATGAAAAATAAAATGATTTGTGGTAAGTTTGATTATTTTATGGGGGGCTCATATGTCATCATCTAAGAGTCTCTTCAATCATATAGTAATTACCCTTGTGAATAGTATTTACCTTCGTCAAAAGTAATTACCTTCGTCAATAGTAATTACCCTTGTGAATAGTATTTACCTTCGTCGATAGTAATTACCTTCATCGATAAGTAATTACCCTTGTGAATAGTATTTACCTTCAATCGATAGTATTTACCTTCATTAATAGTAATTACCTTTACCGAGACGTCGAACCACTTGTCGTTTCACATTACTGGTGCGTCCGAACCACTTGTCGTTTCACATTACAAAGGCGTCAAACCAACGTCGTCGAGCCACTTGCCTTTTCACACTAAGTGCTAAGCTAGAAATCTTCTATAAATAGAGGCCTGAGGGCTTCATTATTTTCACTTAATTCATTCAAGCTATAGAGAGAAAAGTATAGAGAGATAAGAGAGAAAAGAAGAAGAGTATTTTGTTACTACACTTCTAAAGATTCAATCTCCTACCAAATGTAAGGGGTGTTATTCTTTCTTATTCATGAAGAGAACTGTTGTTATTCCATTGCTTATTATTCTCATTGGAATAACTTTTATACGTGGTTTACCCTATACTTGGTGACATTCTTCTATTATTCATTGGAACATCATGTATCATGTATTTTACACCTGACACGGTTCCGTCTTTATTATTTTGTTGGAACATCCTGCATGTGTGTTTTTACACCGGGACTGGTTCCGCTCTTTATTATTCTGTTGGAACATCCCGTGCATGTGTTTTACACCCACTGGTTCCGCCTCTTTATCATTCTCGTTGGAATATCCTATCATGTGTTTTTACACCGGATCCAGTTCCATCTTTATTATTCATTGGGAACATCCTCGCTTGGGTGTGAATTTCACGACACGGTTCCGTTATTTATTATTCTCATTGGAATAACACATGCGTATGGCGGTCATCGCATGCATGGTGATTTCTTTTGTTATTCCATTCTTTATTATACCCAATTGGTTAAAACTTTGACTTCTATACTCCATGAAATTAGTGGAATATCCTTGATATTTGCGTTTCATCCAAAGATCTTTCATGAAAATATTATTCGATCATTCTTGAATTTTACACTACAAAAAACAAGATCATGTTGATAATTTGGGCGTTAATAATTCTGGATAAAATAATTCTTGAACTTGTTTTATTGAATTCTTATATCATTGTCATCATCCTCATGTTTATATTTTTTAAAGTCATCTCATGGCACAGAAGTGCATAGATGGACTTGGTATGATTATGACCGAGAGACTATTCGGTGTAATCATGGCCGTAATGTTACAAATGATGTGGTAAAAATCCTCGAATTAGTAGTAGTGCATTGATGGACGATTGTTGGCATGATCATGACCATTAATGAATACACAAATATTCTTGGCCCGTAGTGCATGAATAATTGTGGTCGTGATACTAAAGAATATCCTTGGTAGTAGTGCGGGGGTGATTCGATGATGTGGAATATTTATTAAAGTTTGAGTCTCAAATTATAACAAAGATGAAAAACCTTTTAAAACCTAAAAGATAGTAGACTTTATTTTCTACTTGACTCTTTTAATGGATCGCATATTCATTGCAGATTAAACCGGTTTATCATTGTATTTTATCGGTTTAACATTGTTGAAGACTATTGATAATTTATTCGCATTATCCTAGTCATAATATTTCTTCTTTGGTCTAGTTGAGCTCACCCTTTCTTTCACCGCTTTCTCTTGAAATGAGAATATAGCCGGGACGAGTCGGGAAACAGAGTGATGGTCCCAAGATAGCATTAGTAGTCCTCACTATTCTCGCGAATAGTGTGATAATAATTGTAATGAGGATTTTTTTGAGTTTGTATAATATCTAGTAGACGATATTTGTATTTAAACTCATGCTTTATGTATTAAGTTGTATTTAAATTACGTACCATGTAAGTGGTGACCCAAGATGGGTGATGTATACCTAATTTTGGGGGCGTCATAGATTGTATCGAGCTTAGGATATGATCCTGGCTAAGATGTGAGAATAGTACTAGGAGGGGAGGCGGAATACCTTCGCTAGTATGACCTACCTAAGTTTATGTGCTATTTTATTGGTTGGTCGGGAAGATAGGGATAATTTGTTACATGTCAATTAACCTTTTTTTTTGGTGATTCTGAAAATGACATCCGAGAATGTTGAGAATAGCAATGGAGCGCAGCGATCGTTGATTCACCACATATCAATAATCGGGATAATGTGCATCGAGGCGACAATCCTCATGCAAACAACAATATCTTGACCAAATGATGAATGATCAAATGTTCAGAGGCTTTATGCAATTTATGCAACAAAGAAAGAGAGAGCGACTCTGTCCAAAACGTAGGGTGGAAACACGAGAAAACTCTCGGTCACACCGCTAAACAATTCAAGGAGCCGGGACCACCGGAGTTTAAGGGTGAGCCAAAACCACTTCAGCGGAAGCATGGATAAAGCAGATTACCAAGATATTTGATGTCTTGGGATGCTCCGAGGAAGCAAAGGTTCCCTTCTTGCGCTTTATGTTGCGGAGAGGCGATTCTTGGTGGGAATCGGTGAAACGTACTCAACTTTCTTTGTCTTGAAGATATCTTGGGAGAAGTTCCAGAGTCATTCAACGACAAATACTTTCACGAAAGTATTATACCACATGAAGGAGGTGGAATTTATCAAGTTGGAACAAAACAATATGACCGTGTCATGATACGAGTCAAAATTTGCGAGTTATCACGGTTTCGTCCCCACTTGGTGGATAATGAAGAGAGAATGGCGCGAATGTTTTTAAGAGGTTTGAAGCGAGATACGTCAACATCTTATTTCTCATAAAGCTGTGTTTGTATTCGGATGTTGTAAATAGGGCTCGATTAGTGGAGCGATAATGAATCAACACAACTAAAAGAGAGCGGTAAGCAAAAATTATAATACAAATGAGAGTAGTCATCGAAGCGGTGACAACAAGCGTGGAGGGAATCAACGGGCGGATATAGTAACCACTTGGGTGGTAATCGTACAAAACAATAAGAATGGACATTTCAAGAAACGGAGATTCAACAATGGTGGAAAGACGTCGACACCAAAGACCCATTGTTAAGGAAGGAGAAAGACCACCTATCATATGCTTAAAATGCGGAGGAGAGGACACATCGATCAAATGCGTCAAATGCCCGTTCAAAAGCATGTTATAATTGTGGAAGAGAAGGTCACTTAGCTCGATTTTGTCGCCATCAAAGACAAATTCACTAGGATGGAGGCACCAAAGGCCATCCTGGAAAATTCAAAACGGGTAGTCTGAAGGAGAAAGCTTGTTGTGACCTCCCAAAGAGCAAGGAATCCGAATGAGGTCATCACGGGTAAGCTTATCATAAACTCTAATGAAGTCTATACTTTATTTGATACCGGTTCTATCCATTCTTTTATTTCTCCTACTTGCGCTCATCGATTAAATTTGACTCAGAGAAATTAGACTTTGACTTATCTGTGGGAAACTCCGTTGGGAGAAACCTTCATTACATCCACTCGCTTATAAGTCTTGTTTGGTTCAAATCGGTACCCTCACATTACACCGTCGATCTTATTTCATTAAAAATACTTGCATTTGACGTGATTCTAGGGATTGATTGGTTAACTACTTATCATGCAAAATTGATTATTTTCATAAGGTTGTTAGCTTTCATATTCCTAATCAACCTATTATCTTGAACTCAAACGATCAAACCATTAAAATCAATCACGGTCATCTCAAGCCATAAAGCTATTCGTTTATTGAAAAAGCGGATGTCAAGCTTTCTTAGCTCATATTACTGATTTAAATAAAAATACCTCGCTTTTAAACGATATTCCTATTGTTAATAAATTTCTGACGTATTCCCAGAAGAACTTCCCGGCCTACCCCAGGCGTGAAATTGAATTTTGTATCGACTTTGAACCCGGTGACAAAACCTATTTCCAAAGCCCCATATCGAATGGCTCTATTGAACTTCGAGTTAAAGACCCAATTGCAGGAATTGTTAGACATTGGCTTTATTCGTCCCTAGTACTTCTCCTTGGGGTGCTCCTCGTTCTATTCGTGAAGAAGAAAGATGGGAGTATCGCGACTTTGTATTGATTATCGGGAGTTGAATCATGTCACCATCAAAAATAGGTATCCATTGCCACGTATTGATGACCTGTTTGACCAAATTGCAAGAGCCAAATTCTTTTCAAAGATTGATCTTCGTTAGGATATCACCAATTGAAGATTAGAACCACGACATTCCAAAGACGGCTTTGAACTCCGATGACGGGCATTATGAATTCCTAGTCATGTCCTTTGGATTGACTAATGCTCCGCTTTGCCTTCATGGATATGATGAACCGAGTATTCAAGAATATTTAGATCACTTTGTGGTCGTCTTTATTGATGACATCCTTATTTATTCCAAAAGCCGTGAAGATCATGAGCAACACTTGAGGTCGACACTCCAAAAGCTTCGTGAATATAATCTTTATGCCAAGTTGAAGAAATCGCGAGTTCGGCTTGAAGAAGTAGCATTCCTTGGGCACGTGGTATCAAGTCATGGAATATCTGTTGACCCAAAAGAAAGATTGAAGCTATTCAAAGTAGGAACAACTCTAAATCGATGGATCAAAATCGTAGCTTTCTCGGTTTAAATTTGGTTATTATCGGAAATTGTGGAAGGATTTTCTCGAATCGCTATTCCATTGACTCAAATGACTTCGGAAAGATACAAAGTTCTATTGGAGTGAAGAATGTGAGAAGAGTTTTCAAGAACTCAAGAGAGACTTATTTCAAAGACTGCTCGACAATACCATCCGCTCGGAGGATTTGTCATCTCACAGATGATGCTTGAGCAAAAGGGGTTGGGATGTGTTCTTATGCAACATGGAAAAGTTATAGCCTATGCCTCATGACAACTCAAAGAATATGAGAGAGAATTATCCTACTCATGATCGAGAGTTAGCGGTGTTATCTTCTGACTTAAAATTTGGAGGCATTACTTGTATGGGGAGAAAGTGGAGATCTTTACGGATCATAAAAGCCTCAAATATTTCTTCACTCAAAAGGAACTTAACATGCGACAACGACGTTGGCTTGAACTGTTGAAAGATTATGATCATACCATCCAATACCATCCTGGAAAAGCGAATGTGGTAGCTGACGCATTGAGTAGAAAATCATATGTAAGTACGAGTGCGATATTGTCAACGCAAAGGCCCATTTTGTGTGACTTGCAAAGGATGGAGATAGAGTTAAAGACTCAGGATGCATGTGATGATATCGAGTATACTGAGTAGAAACCGACTTTAATCGATAAAGTTAAAAGTCGCTTCGAGCTACGCACACAGAGCCGATGCGTATGAGGAAAAAAAGTGCAAGAAGGTGCTATCAAGGGAAGCAAGAATCGATGAAGAAGGAATACTTGAGTCAACTCCGGACTTTGTGTTCCTAACGACCGATTTAAAGTATAATATCATGATGGAGCGCACAACACACCATTTGCAATCCATCTCAGGAGTACCAAAATGTATCATGATATTAAATCGCTATACATTTTGGTGGAGCAATATGAAGAGAGAGAGATAGTATTTGTTTATCTCAAGGTGTCTAACTTGTCAACGAAAGTTAAAGCGGACATCAAGTACCAAAAGGTCCATTGCAACCACTTGAAATTCCGTAATGGAAGTGGGAGCACATTACCATGGATTTCGTTCTGGGGTCTTCCTAAGGTTTCTCAAGGCATTGATGCGATTTGGGTCATTGTTGATAGATTGACCAAGTCTCGCTCATTTCTTACCGAAATCGAGAAACTTATACACTTGAACGTCTTGCTCAGATGTACATAAACGAGATTGTAAGATTGAATGGTATGCCTTATCCATAGTTTCGATCGAGACCCAAGATTCACTTCACGATTTTGGGTTAGTTTGCAAAAGCTATGGGCACAGACTTACGATTTAGCTTCGGCATATCATCCTCGGATGGATGGACGATGGAAAGGACTATTCAAACTCTTGAAGATCTATTAAGACTCTGTGTCCTTGATTTCAAGGAGTTGGGACAAGTTCTTACCATTGGTGGAGTTTTCCTACAACAACAGCTTATCAAGCAAGTATTGGCATGGCTCCATTCAAGCGTTGTATGGAAGAAAGTGTCGTTTCTCGATATCTTTGGGATGAGGTGGGTGAAGCAACGTTGTTGGGACCGGAGTTGGTAATGCGTATGACTACGGAAAAAGATTCAAACGATCCGACAACGTATAAAAACCTCACAAAATTGACAAAGAGTTATCTTTGATCTTCATCGAAAGGACGTGGAATTCGATATAGAGATCATGTGTTGTTATTAAGTTGCTCCATGGAAAGGAGTTACAAGATTTGGAAAGAGAGGAAAACTTAATCCTCGATTCATCGGTCCATTTTAATCCTCAATCGAGTAAAACTGTAGCTTATAGACTGCGCTTCTGCTAGTATGTCTCGTGTTCATAACGCTTTTCACATATCTATGTTACGTAAATATGTGAAAGACCCGAACCATATTATTATCGAGTTAGAACCCCATTTAAATAGTGGAAGATTTGACGTATGAAGAGGTTCCTGCTCAAATTTTGATAAGAAGGAACATATTCTACGCTCAAGGTTATACCTCAAGTCAAAGTTTTGTGGAGGAACCACGATGTTGAGGAAATGACTTGGGAGTTAGAATCTGAAATGAAATCAAGGTATCCTTACCTCTTCGACATACCAGGTACGTACCCTAATTTCGAGGGCGAAATTTCATAAGAAGGGGAGGTTGTAAGACCCTAGCTTTTATAAATAAAGATGAATTTTCTATAAATATTATTTTTGAATATTATGGAATAAATTTGATATAATGTTATAGTTGTGGGTAATATTTATAAATTTTGCAAAGTAAGCAAGTTGTTATAAAATATTCATTTGGTCTGGGAATATTCTTTTGTTAGGGAATATTCGTACAATGGCTCAATCATTGGTGGACCCCACAATTAATTATCGGATTGATCGAGAAAACGCGACAAAAATATTTTATAAAAATAACTACGAGGTGTTACCGTTAAAAGCTGTTGAACTACCCTATTGGTAAAAGTACAATGAATACGCGTAGTTGCATAGTAGCAGACACTCAGATTGATTATTGATGCTTACGTGAGAAGTCACTCACCATTTATGCTCAATTATTGCTACAATAATTCTTTGCATCATATCTATTATATTATTGATTCAATTATTGTCACAAAGATCATCATCCGTATAATATGTTATAGTATAAAATCAATAATTGAGACGACAAGTTATAAATGATTAATAATTGTTGAAAGATTAAATATGTGTTGATGAAAAATAAAATGATTTGTGGGAAGTTTGATTATTTTATGGGGGCTCTATATGTCATCATCTAAGAGTCTCTTCAATCAATAGTAATTACCCTTGTGAATAGTATTTACCTTCGTCAAAAGTAATTACCTTCGTCAATAGTAATTACCCTTGTGAATAGTATTTACCTTCAATAATAGTAATTACCTTCACAATAGTAATTACCCTTGTGAATAGTATTTACCTTCATCAATAGTATTTACCTTCCGTTAATAGTAATTACCTTTACCGACGTCGAACCACTTGTCGTTTCACATTACAAAGGTCGAACCACTTGTGTCGCTTCACATTACAAAGGCCAAACCAATTCGTCGAAGCCACTCTTTTTCACACGGTCTTAAGCTAGAAATCTTCTATAAATAGAGGCCTGGGGCTTCATTATTTTTCACGAATTCATTCAAGCTATAGAGAGAAAAGTATAGAGGAATAAGAGAGAAAGAAGAAGAGTATTTTGTTACTACACTTTATTGCGAAAGATTCAATCTCCTACCAAATGTAAGGGTGTTATTCTTTCTTATTCATGAAGAGAACTGTTGTTATTCCATTTGCTTATTATTCTCATTGGAATAACTCCAGTATACGTGGTTTACCCTATACTTGGTGACATTATTCTATTATTCTGTTGGAACATCCTTGCCTCATGTGTTTTACACCTTGACCGGTTCCGCTCTTTATTATTTTGTTGGAACATCCTGTGCATGTGTTTTACACCTAACTGGTTCCGCTTTTATTATTCTCATTGGAACATCCTGTGCATGTGTTTTACACCGGACCGGTTCCGCTCTTTATCATTCTGTTGGAATATCCTATCTCATGTGTTTTACACCGGATGCGGTTCCATCTTTATTATTCTGTTGGAACATCCCAGCCGGTGTGAATTTCACCGACCGTTCCGTTATTTATTATTCTGTTGAATAACTCGTCTGCGTGCGATCTATCGCATGCATGGTGATTTCTTTTGTTATTCCATTCTTTATTATACCCAAATAAGTTAAAACTTTGACTTCTATACTCCATGAAATTAGTGGAATATCCTTGATATTTGCGTTTCATCCAAAGATCTTTTCATGAAAATATTATTCGATCATTCTTGAATTTTACTCTACAAAACAAGTATCATGTTGTTAATTTGGACGTTAATAATTCCCGGATAAAATAATTCTTGAACTTGTTTTATTGAATTCTTATATCATTGTCATCATCCTCATGTTTATATTTTTTTAAAGTCATCGTGGCTTCTGTAGTGCATAAATGGACTTGGTATGATTATGACCGAGAGACTATTCGGTGTAATCATGACCGTAATGTTACAAATGATGTGGTAAAAATCCTCGATTAGTAGTAGTGCATTGATGGATGATTGTTGGCATGATCATGACCATTAATGAATACACAAATATTCTTGGCCCGTAGTGCGTGAATAATTGTGGTCGTGATACTTAAAGAATATCCTCGGCCGTAGTAGTGCGAGGGTGATTCGATGATGTGGAATATTTATTAAAGTTTGAGTCTCGCCTATATATGATGATGAAAAACCTTTTAAAACCTAAAAGATAGTAGACTTTATTTTCTACTGACTCTTTTAATGGATTGCATATTCATTGCTATAGCTTAAACCGGTTTATACATTGTATTTTATCGCTTTAACATTGTTGAAGACTATTGATAATTTATTCTCGCATTATCCTAGTCATAATATTTCTTCTTGGGCTAGTTGAGCTCACCCTTTCTTTCACCGTTTCTCTTGAAATGAGAATATAGTGGGAGAGTCGGGGAAACGCAGTGATGGTCTGAAGATAGCATTAGTTGTCCTCACTATTCTGTGAAATAGTGTGATAATAATTGTAATGAGGATTTTTTTTGAGTTTGTATAATATCTAGTAGACGATATTTGTATTTAAACTCACAGTTTATGTATTAAGTTATATTTAAATTCTGTACCATGTAAGTGGTGACCCAAGATGGGTGATGTATACCTAATTTTGGGGGCGTCACAAACGATCTGGTTGATAAATATTGTGAGTTATAATGTTAATGATGAATGTTGTTCGGAGTTGAATTTGGAGATGCGGACGTGATATTTGAGTCTGGAACGTCGAAATTAGTAAAAATAGACTATAAACACAAAATTTTTTGGTTTTTACTATTTGGTCAAAAAGTCAACAGTTGACTTTTTTGGGAAAAGTCAAACTTCAAAATTTCAAAATTTATATTTTTGATAAAAATAGTTTCATTGTGTTGGAATTATTTGTGTTAGTAAAAATCGTCATTTATTTTGATAAAAATTGATGTCTGGAGGTTAAATTGACCAATCGGGTATTTAACCGGATAAATGAGCAATTGATTGCTATTAATTCACATGATTGTAACTATTTGTTCACATGTGTGTACTATTGATTCACATTCTTATTACTATTAGGGGAGTTGGTGCAAGATTGATAATACTTGCATGACTAAGTTAAAAATAGAGGTATAGGTAGAGGTGCTATACTGTAATTCATATTTTCACATGTTTAGAACTATTTGTTCACATGATTTACTATTAAATCACATGATTTACTATTAGGGGAGTTGGTGCAAGTTTGATAATACTTGGATGACTGAATTAAAAATGAAAGAAAAGTTGTAGGTATTGTACTGTAATTTTCTGAGCCCCAAAACGTGCAATTATCGAAACTATATTTTTCTATAAATAGAAGCTCATATACTTGGTGAAATCCTGTATACGCGGTATACCCTATACTTGGTGAAATCCTTTTATTATTCCGTCTTTATTATTCTGCGTTAATATCCTCGTCTGCATCTTATCTGTAAACTCGGTTCCATTTATTATTACGTCGAATATCCTCGCTCGCATCTTATCGTCGGACTGGTTCCATCTTTTATTATTCCGTCTTTATTATTTAGTGAATATCCGTACGTCTGCTATACGCCGGACCTGGTTCCATCATTTATTATTCTGTCTTACGTAAGAAGTCACTCAGTTATACTCAATTATTGCTATAGTAATTGTTGCATCATATCTCTTATATTATTGATTCGATTATTGTCACAGTATTATCTGCATTATATGATATTTTATTAAATCAATAATTGAGACGACAAAGTTATTAATATTATTAAATTGCAATATTTACAATGTCTAGAAGTTCTGCCAAGGAGAGGTTTGGTCACCTAATTGAGCGCCAATAGGGAGAAATCCTTATCGGAAAGCCCCCTCTTTCCTGGGAACGACCTGGTTAATATATATTGTGAGTTATAATATTAATGATGAATGTTGTTCGGAGTTGAATTTGAAGACGCGGACGTGATATTTGAGTCCAGAACGACGAAATTAGTAAAAATAGTCAATAAATACAAAATTTTTCGGAATTCACTATTTGGTCAAAAAGTCAACAGTATACTTTTTCGGGAAAAGTCAAACTTTGAAATTTCAAATTTATATTTTTGATTATGTTGGAATTAATTGTGTTAGTGAAAATCGACATTTATTTCGATAAAAATTGATGTCTGGAGGTTATATTAACCAATCGGGTATTTAACCGGATAAATGAGCAATTGATTGATATTATTTCACATGATTATAACTATTTGTTCACATGTGATACTATTGATTCACATTCTTGTTACTATTAGGAGAGTTGGTGCAAGATTGATAATACTTGCATGACTAAGTTAAAAATAGAGGTATAGATGGAGGTACTATACTGTAATTCGTATTTTCACATGTCTAGAACTATTTGTTCACATGATTTACTATTAAATCACATGATTTACTATTAGGGGAGTTGGTGCAAGTTTGATAATACTTGGATGACTGAATTAAAAAATGAAAGAAAAGTTGGAGGTATTGTACTGTAATTTTCCGAGCCCCAAAACGTGCAATTATCGAAACTATGTTTTCCTATAAATAGAAGCTCATTCTTCTTCATTTCTCACCGATTCACTAAAGCTATAGAGCAGTTATTATAGAGAGAAATTATAGTGAGAAGCTATAGAGAGAAAATCTATAGAAGAAAAGAAAAGTATTCGCTACTTCTTCTACTCTTATATCCAGCTTTTTTTTCTGTAAGGGTATTATTATTTCTTTTGTATTCAAGAAGAGAACTTCAGTTATTCCATCTTTATTATTATGTTGGAGTAACCTGTATACGCGGTATACCCTATACTTGGTGAAATCCTTTTATTATTCCGCCTTTTATTATTCATTGAATATCACATCTCTTATATATACGGGACTGGGTTCCATCATATATTATTCTCATCATTATTATTACGTTTGAATATAACTTCTGGTGCTTATATCGCTTGAGACACGGTTCCATCATTTATTATTTTGTCTTTATTATTCTGTCAGAATATCCTGTCTGTGCGTTACGCCGGACCTGGTTCCATCATTTAATATTCTGTCATTTATTATTCTGTCGGAATATCCTGTCGGTGTGAATTTCACCTAACCTGATTCAATATTTATTATTCCGCATTTATTATTCTGTTGGGAATAACCTGTCTGTGCGGTTTCAATCGCATGCATGCTGAATCCTTCTGTTATTCCATTTTTTATTATTCTGTTGGAATAACCTGTCTATGTGGATTGCCACATGCATGGTGATTGATCCTTTGTATTCATTCCTTATTAAATTATGAAAATGATCAGATATCGTGGATTACTGCACATGGTGAAAATCCATTTGCAGTTTCATATATTCTTTATTATACTCAGTTGGTTAAAGTTTTGACTTCTATACTCCATGAAATTAGTGGAATATCTTTGATATTTGTGCTTCATCCAGTATCTTTTCATGAAAATATTCTTCTGAGCATTCTTCAATTTTACTCTACAAAGAAGTATCATGTTGACAATTTGGACATTATTGAGTTCAGGATAAATTAACTTATAAACCTTTAAAATTTATTCTTGAACTTGTTTTATTAAGTTATATGTCATTGTCATGATGAGTTATGTTGGTTATTATGTGAAAACATGAAAGTTCTTAGAAATCACAAAGGGTTGAAAAATCAGATTTTGGTAAAAACGGAACATGAAATTCAATTGACCATATCTCCTATTATATTTTGAATTTTTGAGTGTGGTCAAGTCCTAGAGTTAGATCTATGAGTTACCTAACTAATCCAAGTGAAATCACTGGAAAAGATGTTGTAGATTTTTGTGTGGACTGATTTTAGTAAAGGATGTAAAAGCTGTAAATTGCCAAAAAGTTGCTGTCCAAAATTTGAAGGGGCTGTTTTTGCCACTTAATTTGTGAGAAAAATTCATGCCTCTTGGGACATGAAAGTATATGGTATGAAGAACCTCCTGTCCAAAAATGAGCTCATTCCGACTTAAAATGAGCAAGTTATGACCATTTCAATATTTAGGTTTTTTCGACGAAAAATGCTATAACCAGAGTTCTACAACTCTGATGACCATTAAATTTAAACTGGAGGCTCACATTAACATGTGTAAGGTCCTGCCTAGATTTGGGAATTTTTGGAGTTAAACTTGAGGTAGCTAATTTCTTAAGGAATTAATTGGAAATTGATTTTTGAAAAATAGTAAATAAATTTTAAAAATTCCGAGAAAAATATATTTTTATTACGGGACTATATTATGCTAAATCCCAGAAAAGAAATATTTTTAGAACTGATTTGGTATTTTTCATGAAAATGGTTTAGTTACGAATATATGAGTTAAATATGATATGTGAAGTAACAAAGTTGGAAAAATATGATTTTATGGCTTGGGAAATCCTATATAAGGTATATGTATATTGTTGATGAGGGATTTGATCATTGGTAATGAAATCTTATGAGTATGGCATTCTTGAATGATTAAATGCATTATTTGGTAAAGTGTAAACAGTTGAAATAAATTGCTTATAAGTTTAAGAAGTGATTAAAACATTGTTATGATATTAACAATATTAGATTATGAATTTATTATGTGATTGATAATATTTGGATAAATTTAAAGTCTTTAATATTTATCCTTGTTTTCAGTTGATTAATGTTTATATCATTGTCATCAACATCATGCTAATACGGTGATAAAAGTTATCTTTGGCTTACGTGCGAAATGGACTGTTGATTATTGAATTGTATATCTTTGGCTTACGTGCAAAGATGGATGATTGATTATTAGTTTCATTGTTGTTTATATTTGGCTTACGTACAGAGATGGACTGGGTATGATTATGACCAGAGATTATTCGGTATAGTTATGACCATTGATGATTTAATGAATATCCTTGGCTCGTAACACAGGGATGATTAGAAGATGAGGTTTATTTATTAAGCTGAGTCTCAGCGATAAAAGTTGATGAAAACATTTTTAAATCATAGAAGATGGTAGGTTTTATTCTCTACTTGACTCTTCTAATGGATTGCTTATTCCGCTGCAGTTAAATTCGATGTCTATTGTATTTTATCAGTTTAACATTGTTGAAGACTATTGATAATTTATTCTGCATTATCTTAGTCATAATATTTCTTACTGGGCTAGTTGAGCTCACCCTTTCTTTCAATGTTCTCTTCAGGAAATGAGAATATAGATGGGACGAGTTGGGGAAAGGAGTGATGGTCCAGAAGATAGCATTAGTAGTCCTCACTATTCTGTTAAATAGTGTGACACTAAATGTAATGAGGACTCCTTGAGTATGGATATTGTCTAGATGACAATATTCCTATTAGAACTCTCAGTTTATGTATTGTCATATGTTACACGACATTTGTATAATTAAGTTTGTATTTGTATTTTGTACCATGTATTTGGCGACTCAAAATGGGTGATGAATACCTAATTTTGGGGGCATCACAGTAGTCCTCACCATTATGTTAGATAGTGTGACAATAAATGTAATGAGGACTAAATTGGGTGTGGATATTGTCTAGATGGCAATATTTGTATTAAAACTCACAACATGTATTTTGCCGTATTTTACATGACTGATGTATAATTAAGTTGTATTTTAATTTTGTACCATGTATTTGGCGACTCAGAATAGGTGATGTATACTTATTTTGGGGGCGTCACAACAGGCATACCTAAGAGTAGATCCATGGCCTACAATGCTACTAGTTGCGGAGAAGGACTGTCAATGTCCAGACCTCCATTATTTGATGGTACCAACTTTGCCACATGGAAAAACAGATTCAAAATCTATGCCAAATCCCAAGGAATCAAAATTTGATGTGCCTTCAAACGAGGTGTACAAATTCCAACAAAAATCCAAGAAGAAAAGACTGTCGAGAAAGACATCTATGAATTCACCACTGAAGAAGAAGAAACTATGAATATAGCATCCTTAGCTGAACAAGTACTAACTAGTTCTTTGATTGAAAAAGAATACAAAAGAGTTAGCAACTGCAAAAATGCAAAAGAAATTTGGGTAAAATTGATTGTAACCTATGAAGGTACCAATCATATCAAAGAAACTAGAAAAGATGCTCTAATTCAAGAGTATGAAAGCTTCAAGCTTGAAGAAGGAGAAAAGATCATTGATATGGAAACACGGTTTTCCAAAATCATTGATGAGCTAGAGCAATTGGGAAAGGCATACACTACAAATGAGAAAAACAGAAGAATTCTAAAAGCCCTTCCATCCATCTGGAAAATGAAAGTTACAACAATCAAAGAAATGCAAGATCTAATCAATATCATATGGATAATCATTGGAAATCTTCGTGCCCACAAAGTCGACATGATCGTCGAAAAAGTCGGATCAGACACAGATCTCAAAAAGAAAGGAATCGCCTTCAAAGCCCTTCTGGTGGACCAAGAAAGTGATGATGAAGAATTGAATGAAGAACTCCTAAGTCTAGACAACAATGAATTTGTTCTATTATCCAGGCAACTCAGGAGAGTAATTCAAAGCAAGGCAAAAAAATATGGCAAAGGCTTTATGAAGACAAACAACAACTTCAAAAACAAATAAATTTTCAAGCCAAAGACGCAAGGAGGAAATTTCAAAGCCAATAACAACAACTTCAGAAGTATCAACTCAAATGAAAATTCAAACACATGCTTTGAATGCAAGCAGCCTGGACACTTCAAAAAGGATTGTCCAAAACTGTTCAACAACAAACTTCTTGTAGCTGAGGAAGGATGGGATCTAAGTGACGAGGAAAAAACTGCTGAACAAACCGAAGAAGTTGCAAATCTCTATTTAATGGTAGACAATGACTCTTCATCGAGGTCTGAGGTAAATTCTGAACACCAATTTCCTAGCACCTCATTTTCTGCATATACGTTGGAAAACATAAATGAAAAACACTATGACTTACAAGGGGCTTATAGTCATTTATATGAGAATAATGAATTAATAAAAGAAGAGTTAGAAAGATTAAGAAAAATAAATAAGAGTCTTGAAATTGAAAATGCTAACTTAATTATCACCAATGAAAGTTTAAATGAAGTAAACTTAAAAAATGAAGAAGAATTAGAAAAAATTAAAAAAATAAAAAAAAAATCTTGAAATAGAAAATTCATCACTTATTATCTCAATTGAAAATCTTGAAATTAAAAATTCAGCACTTGTTGTAATTATTGAAGATAATCAAGAGCAAGATCAAGTAGTAATTGAAGAAATTAGAAATGAGAATTCTTTTTTAAAATTAGAAATAGAAAAACATTATTCCATAATTAAAAATTTAACTAAAGAGCGTGAAGATTTAAATAATATAATTTATAAATTTACAAAAGGAAAAGCTAATCTTGATGTCATGTTAAATCAACAAAAATGTAGTTTTAATAAAGAAGGTTTATGATATACTGGAGAAACTAGTAAATCAAAGGATAAAGGACTATATCATGTTAAAATTAAAGAAAAAGAAAGTCATATATCTCCTTTCACTAAATGTTGATATTGTAACAGAAATGGCCATTCCTTTTACATGTGAATTGCTAGAAATGAAAACTATAAATGGAAAATGATTTGGGTTCCCAAAAGGACATATACTGCACAAGCTATTACAAGAAAAGAATTTCATAGACAGTATTATCATACTTCTCATAATCTAGTTACTCATAGAATGCTTATTTCTACTAAAACTGATTATCCTATGCCAAGTTTTGTAAAGGAAACTTCAAATGCTCCTTATACAAAATGGAAAACTCACCCTAAAGACCCTTCTTATTAAAGGGTACCAACTTGTAAAATTAGTACATACATTGCTGTAAGACCCCAACTTATTATAAATAAATTAAATTTTCCTCTATTCATTATTCTAAATTAATAAAGGTTAATTTGGTATAATGCTTTGGTTATGGGTGAAATGTGCAAAGTTTACAAAATAAGCAAGTGGTTATAAAATATTCATTTCTGTCGGGGAATATTCGTTTGGTCGTGGAATATTCTTTTTGTCGGGAATCTCCGTACGACGGCGCAGTCATTTATGGGCCACATAACGGAAAATGGTTGGATGAAAGAAAACGACAAAGTATGGGTTTTTATAATTAACGGCGTAATTGTTACCGTTAACACTGTTGGGTTACCTGGTGGTTAAAATACAGTAATATGCGTGGTTGCACAGTAGCACACGGTATTGCACAGTATGGTTGAATTTTTGATATTTTGAGTGTTGCTATACGGTGCAAGTTTCTGTCGGCTGTATACCCGAAATTCAGTCAGAAGTACGGTTATTTTGAGGTAATGGATGTTATTTTTTTCTCAAATGATATTATTTTCTTCAATATCATTATGCCAAAATATTGATGAACTTTTTAATCAAATTTGGAACTTTTTATATCGGGGTTACTATTCACGTATACGACACTATTCACCAAAAAATGAAATTTTTTCTTTTTGTCCAAGATGACTATTTTGGCTACTATCTTTGATTGTATCCATGTTTTGATCGTTATTTTTGAATTCTGCTTCAAAATCAGTTATTATGAATTATTATTGATCTTGGATAAACTGTTATACGAATCCCTAATATTTGTCCTTCTATCTCACTGGATTCGTTCTTAAAAATGTTTTTCATCATCCTCGGTCCTTAATGATGATATTATTGAATATCTTTGGCCTGTAGTGCAAAGATGAATGATTAACTGATGAATATCTTTGGCCCGTAGTGCAAAGATGAACAGGTGTTAAGATGAATATGACCAACTGGTGATACAAATGAATATCTTTGGCCTGTAGTGCAAATATGATTAAAGATGTATATTGATTGTTGTTACAGGGATAAAATATTGATGATGGACCTTTAAATCTTAGAAGATAGTAAAACTCATTCTCTACGTGACTCTTCTAATGGATTGCTGTTTCTGCTGCATTTGTTGATCTAAAACTTGTTGTCTATTATATTATATCAGATTTTTCCTTGTTGAAGACTAACGATAATTTGTTGTATATTATCTTAGTCATAATTTTCTTTACTGGGCTAGTTGAGCTCACCCTTTCCTTTTTGTTCCATTTTTCTTCTCAGGAGGTGAGAACATAGCAGGATCGAGTCGGGGTATGGAGTGATGGTTCTAGGAAGATGTTTTAGCTATCCTCACTATTTTTGTAAAATACTGTATGAATAATTGTAATGAGGACTTATTTGCGTGTGGATATTGTCTAGAAGACAATATTTGTATTTAAACTCACAGTTTGTATTGTCGTATTTCACACGACATTTTTATTATTGAAGTTGTAGTTTGCTTTATGTACCATGTATTTGGCGACTCGTAATGGGTGTTGTATACCTATTTTTTTGGGGGCCACAAGTTAATATCAAAGCTTAGGGATATGGTCTCCAAGCGGATATCGGGGAATAGAACTAGGAGGGGAAAGATGAGTAAATCCTTCGCTAGTGTGTCCTATCTAAGCTTAATTGTTGGTCGGTCATAATATAGGGATATTATGTGATATGTTAATTTATTTAATTAACCCTTATTTTATGGTAGTATTTAAGAATGGCAGCTGAGAAAGTTAACAATGGAGTGAACGAGATCGTGGAGACACCTCTAATCACCAACCAGGATAATGTGGTGTCAGGCGAAGAAGGAATTAGAGATATCCATGTGGTGAGTGAAGAATTGTTAGTTGCACCCGAGATAGTCACAGAGGTAGCAGCGGAGAGTGAAGAAGAAGAGGAAGAAGAGAAAGAAGAGGTACCTGAGGAGAATTTATTAGAAGAATTTTATGATCGAAATTTAGAATTACAAAATCGTATCCATGAGTTAGAAGAGCAGGCTGAAGAACGGCAGGCGATCGTGGAGCAAAAGGATGCAACAATTCAAGCTTGTGTTAACCGATATGTGATGCTTGAACAGAAGCACTCTTTGGCAGAATATAAAATGATAAAGCTGGAATCTGATCTAAAAGAAGAAAGAACTGAACGGGTGAGAATGAATGATGCATGGGAAAAAGCCGCACGACGTGTTGATATTGTGGAAAGAGATGTCCGGTCTAAGAAGGCTAAAATAGATGATATGTATTTCTCTTTTTGGACAGCAATTGAGAGAACCCAACATCGAGTTTTGAGTTACCCTGTACATTGCGGTCAACCCTAATTCGATATGGATTGAAGATTAATGATTCAGATCATGAAACAGGAGTACGATGAAGTAGTTGAGGGTGAAATATGCCCTATAGAAAAGCCAATTTCAACGGTAGTGATGACACCAAATGCTGCCCCAAACAAGTCAAAGCCGGGTAGTTCAAGGGAGAGCGATTGTCATGACTTCCCAACAAGTGAGGAACCCAAATAAAGTTATCACGAGTTAGTTAATCATAAATTTTTGCGAAGTTTATACCTTACTAGATACCGGTTCTACCTATTCTTTTATCTCTCTTGCTTGCGCTCAACGTTTGAACTTGACTACGGAGAAATTAGACTTTGACTTATTTGTGGAGACTCCGTTAGGAGAAACTTTCGTTACATCCACTACTTATAAATTTTGTTTGATCCAAGTTGGCACCATCACATTACCTATTGATCTTATCTCTTTAAAGATACTTGCTTTTGATGTGATTTTGGGGATTGATTGGTTAACTACTCATCATGCCAAAATTGATTGTTTATGTAAGGTTGTTAGTTTTTATATTCCTAAACAACATGTTATTCGAATTTAAGCAACCAAACCATTGAAGTTAAACTCTCTCATATTAAATTATAAAGCCATTTGTTTATTGAAAAACGAATGTCAAGCTTCTTAGCCATGTCATGGACTTGAACAAAAATATGTCAGATTTGAACGATATTTCTGTTGTTAGTAAATTTCTTGACGTATTTCCTGAAGAATTTCTTGGCCTACTCCCAGAGCATGATATTGAACTTTGTATCGACTTTGAATTTCTAAAATCTCATATCGAATGGCTCCTATTGAACTTCAGGAGTTAAAAACCCAACTGTAGAAGTTGATACCCGAGCCTCTATCTGGTGACTTCCTTTATGGAATACACCGAAGCCAGACTCTCCGTAGGGGACTCTATATTTGTGTGGTGGTAAAACAATAGGTGTCATTATGACGTGTTATCCAAGATTGGGATATGAGTCACAGTTGAGAGCAACTTAAGACAGTAATCGAAATATCTAGCTTTCTAGGCTTAGCTGGTTATTATCGGAGATTCGTGGAAGGATTTTCTCGAATCGCTACTCGTTAACTCAAATTGACTTTGGAAGATACAAAATTGTATGGAGCAAAGAATGCGAAGAGTTTCCAAGAGCTTAAGAGGAGACTCATTTCGGCACTGTTCGCAATACCATCCGGCACGGATGGATTTGTTATCTGTGCCGATGCTTCGTGCAAAGGGTTAGGATGTGTTCTCATGCAACATGGGAAAGTCATAGCCTATGCCTCACGACAACTCAAAGAATATGAGAGGAATTATCCTACTCATGATCTGGAGTTGGCAGCAGTCATATTCGTGTTGAAGATATAGAGACACTACTTATATGGGGAGAAGGTGGAGATTTATACGGACCATAAAAACCTCAGATATTTCTTCACCCAAAAAGAACTCAATATGCGGCAACGACGTTGGCTTGAGCTGTTAAAAGATTATGATCACACTATTCAATATCATCTTGGAAAAACGAACGTAGTAGCTGACGCATTGAATAAAAGATCATATGCAAGTACGAGTGCGATATTGTTAACGCAAAGGCCCATTTTATACGACTTACAAAGGATGGAGATAGAGTTAAAGACTCCAAGTCCCACATGATGATGGTAAATATACGAGTAGAACCGACTTTAATCGATAAAGTTAAAGCTGCTCAAGCTACGGACCTGGGGCTGAGGCAAATGAAGAAGAAAGTACAAGAAGGTGCTATTCTAGAAGCAAGAATCGATGAAGAAGGAATACTTCGATTCAACTCTCGACTTTGCGTTCCTAACGATTCTGACTTGAAGCATAGAATCATGATGGAGGCACACAACACCCCATTTGCAATCCATCCTGGGAGTACCAAAATGTATCATGATATTCGACATACATTTTGGTGGAACAATATGAAGAGAGAAATCGCGAAGTTTATCTCGAGGTGTTTAACTTGTCAACGTGTAAAGGCGGAGCATCAAGTACCAAAAGGTCCATTACAACCACTTAAGATTCCGGAATGGAAGTGGGAACACATTACTATGGATTTCGTTACGGGTCTTCCCACGGTTTCTCAAGGAATAAATGTTATTTGGGTTATTGTTGATAGATTAACCAAGTCTGCCCATTTCTTGTCGATACGAGAGACTTATTCCCTTGAACGTCTTGCTCGTATGTACATGAACGAGATTATGAAATTGCATGGCATGCCAGTATCTATAGTTTCGGATCGTGACCCAAGATTCACTTCACGATTTTGGGTTAGCTTGCGTAAAGCTATGGGCACGGATTTATTTATTGATTCAGATACCATCCTCAAACGGACGGACAATCAGAGAGGACTATTCAAACTCTTTAAGATCTATTAAGACTCTGTGTTCTAGACTTCAAAGGGAGTTGGGATAAGTACTTGCCACTGGTGGAATTCTCCTACAACAACAGTTACCAGGCAAGTATAGACATGGCTCTATTTGAAGCGTTGTATGGACGAAAGTGTCGTTCTCCAGTATGCTGGGATGAGGTGGGTGAAGCAACTTTGTTGGGACCAAAATTGGTACGCATGACTACAGAAAAGTTCCAAATGATTCGACAACGTATTCAAACCTCACAGGATCGACAAAAGAGTTATGCTGATCTTCATAGGAAAGACGCAGAGTTTAATATTGGAGATCATGTACTGTTACGTATTTCTCCATGGAAGGGAGTTACAAGATTTGGGAAGAGAGGAAAGCTCAATCCACGATTTGTTGGTCCATTTGAGATTCTTGACCGAATAGGAAATGTGGCATATAGACTTGCATTACCTCCAAGCATGTCTCTTGTTCATAATGTTTTTCACATATCTATGCTTCGTAAATATGTAAAAGACCCAAACCACATTATCAAGTTAGAACCGTAAGAGATAAATAAGATTTAACATACGAGGAGATACCTGTTAAGATTTTGGATAGGAAAGAGCATGTCCTACGCACCAAGGTTATACCACAAGTTAAGGTTTTGTGGAGGAACCATGCTATTGAAGAAATGACCTGGGAGTTAGAATCAGAAATGAAAGCGAGGTACCCTCACCTATTCGAAACACCAGGTACGTACGTCAATTTCGAGGATGAAATTTTATAAGGAGGGGAGGTTGTAAGACCCCAACTTATTATAAATAAATTAAATTTTCCTCTATTCATTATTCTAAATTAATAAAGGTTAATTTGATATAATGCTTTGGTTATGGGTGAAATGTGCAAAGTTTACAAAATAAGCAAGTGGTTATAAAATATTCATTTCGCTTTGGGAATATTCGTTTGGTCGTGGAATATTCTTTTTTTTTTGGAATCTCCGTGCATTTACAAATAGTATGATCATTTTGGGGCCCCATAACGGAAAATGGTTGGATGAAAGAAAACGACAAAGTATGGGTTTTATAATTAATAAGCGTAATTGTTACCAATTAACAATCGTTGGGTTACCGGGTGGTTAAAATACGATAATATGCGGTCGCATAAAGAAGATGGCGGTATTACATTTGTATGGTTGAATTATTGATTCGACGTAAAAGGCACTACTCAATAATTGTTACATGAATTCTTTATCGCTCATTATTTTATTATATTGATTCAATAATTGCTTGCATTGTTAGTTTATATTATTATTGTTTCAATAATTGTCATCGCATGATATTTTCCATTATCTGGATCAATAATTCATATTATTTGAATAATATTATTAGATAACATTATTGACAATGTCTAGAAAGTTCTATCGAGGAGAGGTTAGTCATCTAATCATGCCGCCAGAGAAATCCTTATTGAAATCCCCTCTATCCCGGGGAACTATTCGTTGTTATATTTATGATTCGTAATATTATTTGTGAATAATTAATTATTGATTTATATGATAAGGAAATATTTATTTAATGTGGATATAAATAATGGATTTATTTATGTGTTTATTAATGAAGGAATTAATGTGGAGGTGTTTTATCAGTATTTTGTCGGATTAGAGGTACTAAAAATCACCCGTTTGTGGATTTCAGATATTTTCTGTTGGGAATTTGGAAAAACTTTTTCTGCAAAGTTTTAGAGAATTCAATTTCAGGCAGAATGGACATAAAATTCGTATTTTTCTGATAAACGGTCTATTTTCTATGAATTGTTGAAGTTTCGGAAAATAAAATGATTTTTATTAAATTGCGGGACCCACTTTTTGGTTGGTAGAATAAACATGGGCTGCTGGGATTTTTTAAGAGTGGCATGCTGGTCTTTGATGGCTAGCATGCGTAGAATTTTGTATATTAAAAAAATATTATTTTATTATTTAGTCTCCTTTGGCGTTCTAGCAATTTCCTATAAATAGACGCCTAGGTTAGAATTGAAAATCACACCAGAAACAAGTTTTCTTTCTCTCTAGATTATCGACCGTATTCTTGTGAGTATTTTTGATATTTTGAGTGTTGCTATACTTATGTAAGTTTCGTTTATTTGATAATTCAAAATTCGAGCTTAGAAGTACTTGTTATTTTGAGGTAAGGGATGTTATTTTTTTTCTAAAATGATATTATTTTCTTCAATATCATTATGCCAAAATATTGATGAACTTTTTAATCAAATTTGGAACTTTTTATGTCGAGGTTACTATTCATGTATACGGCACTATTCACCGAAAATTGAAAATTTTTCTTTTTGTCCAAGATGACTATTTTGGCTACTATCTTTGATTGTATCCATGTTTTGATCGTTATTTTTGAATTCTGCTTCAAAATCGGTTATTATGAATTATTATTGATCTTGGATAAACTTTTATATGAATCCCTAATATTTGTCCTTCTATCTCATTGGATTCGCTCTTAAAATTTTTTTTCATCATCCTCGGTCCTTAATGATAATATTATTGAATATCTTTGGAATGTAGTGCAAAGATGAATGATTAACTGATGAATATCTTTGTCCCGTAGTGCAAAGATGAACAGGTATTGAGATGAACATGACCAACTGGTGATACAAATGAATATCTTTGGCCTGTAGTGCAAAGATGATTAAAGATGTATATTGATTGTTGTTACAGAACTCGTTCTTTACGTGACTCTTCTAATGGATTGCTGTTTCTGCTGCATTTGTTAATCTAAAACTTGTTGTCTATTATATTTTATCAGATTTGTCCTTGTTGAAGACTAACGATAATTTGTTATATATTATCTTAGTCATAATGTTCTTTACTGGGCTAGTTAAGCTCACCCTTTCCTTTTTGTTCCATTTTTCTTCTCAGGAGGTGAGAACATAGCAGGATCGAGTCGGGGAACGGAGTGATGGTTCTAGGAAGATATTTTAGCTGTCCTCACTATTTTTGTAAAATAGTGTATGAATAATTGTAATGAGGACTTATTTGCGTGTGGATATTGTCTAGAAGACAATATTTGTATTTAAACTCACAGTTTGTATTGTCGTATTTCACATGACATTTGTATTATTGAAGTTGTAGTTTGCATTATGTATCATGTATTTGGCGACTCAGAATGGGTGTTGTATACCTATTTTGGGGGCGTCACAATTGCAGTATGTCTTGCAGCTGATTTGAATAAAAGCAAATAATATCTTGATAGTGGCTGCTCAAGACACATGACTGACGACAAGTCAAAATTAAAAAATCTACAAGCTACAGACTTTGGTGAGGTAACTTTCAGAGATAACAATAAAGGTAAAATAATTTGATTTGGATGTGTTGGTATTAACCACATAACCATCTCTAACGTTCAGTTAGTCACTGGACTCAGGTATAATCTTTTATCTATTAGTTAACTCTGTGATAGTGGTTTTAAAATATCATTCAATACACATAATTGCTCTATCTTTGATCAAACTGGTAAATTAATTTTAGTTTGTCCTAGATATCAAAATGTGTATAATTGTGACTTAGATGCATATTCTCATTTAGATAACATTTGTCTTGTATCTGCAAATGAGGATCATTGGCTATGGCATCGTAGACTATGACACATCAACATGAAACTTATAAACAACATCTCTTCTAAAGAACATGTTTGTGGTCTTCCTAAATTAAAATTCTTAAAAGATCACATATATCTGTGAAGCGTGTGAACTGGGAAAACAAATTCATGCGTCATATAAACCTAAACTTACTGTGTCAACTTCTTGACCCTTAGAATTGTTACACATGGACGTTGTTGGACCTATCCCTAAACATAGCATGGGTGGTGCTGTATACATTCTAGTTTTGGTTGATGATTATTCACGATTTACATGGGTTGATTTTCTAAAATTTAAAAATAAGGCTATTAACTCTTTTTCTGCCTTGTGTAAAAAGATTCAAAATTAACAGGGAAGCTCTATTGTTTATATTCGTTCTGATCACGGAAAAGAATTTGACAATTCTGATTTTATTATGTTCTATAATGAGAATGATATAAGTCATAACTTCTCTGCTCCTTATACATCACAGTCAAATGGTGTAGTTGAAAGGAAAAATTGTTCTTTGCAAGAAATGGCTAATACCATGTTGAATGAATATCGTCTTCCAAAATATTTCTGGGCTGAAGCTGTGGCAACATCATGTTACATTTTGAACAGAGTTATATTAAGACTTATTTTGCTCAAAACTCCCTGTGAGCTTTATTATAAAAGAACTCCAAAAATAAACTATTTTCGTGTTTTTGGGAGGAAATGTTTTATTCTAAATACCAAAGGATATTTATTGAAATTTGATCCCAAATATGATGAAGGAATATTTCTTGGATACTCTCTTAATAGTAAAGCATACAGAGTTTTCAACAAAATAAGTCTAGTTGTGGAAGAATCAATGAATGTGACTTTTGATGAAACTCAGCCCCCTCCAAAATATAAAGAGCTTGTTGACAGTGATGTTGTCATTGAAGATATTCTCAGAAATATGGAAGAACTAAAACTAGATAATGCATATCCATCTATTGTTGGGAATTCCCTTGAAACCCAAACCCTCAATTAAATAATTTGCCCAAGGAGTCTCACATTATTAAAAATCATCCTATTGAAAATGTTATTGGTAATATTGATAAATGGATCATCACTGGATCACAAGCACATAATCTGGCTAGGCACTTACCTTTCTTATCTCAAATTTAACCTAAAAATATAAAAGATGCTTTACTTGACGTAATAGATAAAATATTGTTATATATTATCTGAGTTAAACAATAATATTTGTTATATCGGTTTGTGCTTAATTGATTTAATTTTTATACTTGATAAATATTGTTTGAATTGATTTATTCTTTTTATATACAAGTATTGATATATAAAACCATTCATATAATACTTGTTAAAGAATATCTGAGAAACAAATCTTTTTAATCCATAGAAAAACACTCTTTATTTTAAAAGAGTAAATAATTCTTTATAGATTGCATTAAAATTATATATTTACTTAAACAGAAGCATTTTTGGGCTAAAGCTAAAATTGACTTAATTATCTGCTTATTCAAGAAGCATTTCTCAAAAACATAATAGTTATTTAAAATTTTATAACTGTGCATATTTTACATATTTGCTTAATCAGAAGCATCATTTGATCTAAACATAAATTATTATCTACTTACTAAGAAGCATATTTTTCTCAAGTATAAAAGTTTTTGAACTTTTATAAATTTGTTCTTTAATTGATATATGCTTAGTTGAGAAGCATCTATCTGTACTAAATTCTTATCTGCTTATTTGAGAAGCATATTGTTGTAAAATTATTTGTAAAAAGAGAAAAGGTCAGAGTTAGTTTATTTTATGTACCTATGAGAAAGACGAGTAATTCTTCGACCAAGACCTGAGTCATAGAGAGGTCAGCGGGAAGTTGGGTCTCTAGTGTACTTGTGAGGTGAAGAAAAGGGTGTTGTTTTAAGACCAGATCATAGAATAGAACTGAACTCTAAAGAAGGTACAACTAAACTTGAGGAGGGAACAGGGAGCTTGCTGTCCAAGATAGAATAGTTGGGAATAGTTGGAAGTTTGTCTATAAAACTTTGTAAAGGCTTCTCCGCCTGTTGAAGGAGTTTTTATTACTGATAGTAATAGGATCTCAAGTTCCAAATAGGGACTTGAGATTGGACGTAGCAACATACCAGGGGTGTATGTTGTGAACCAGATAAATCTCTGTGCATTGTGTGATTGAATTTTTTTTTCTATCTTGCATGCTAATTTCTAAAACTGCAAATTAATTATTAAAAAAAATTCAAACAGGCCTAATATAATTTTTCACCTGTAATAATCTATTCTGTGACGCCCCCAAAATATGTATACATCACCTATTCTGAGTCTCCAAATACATGGTACACAATACAAATACAATCTTTAAAATACAACATGAGAGCTGTGAGTTTTAATACAAATACTGTCTTCTAGACAATATCCACTCTCAGAATAAGTCCTCATTACATTTATTATCACACTATTTAACAGAATAGTGAGGACTACTAATACTATCATCTGGATCGTCACTCCATTCCCCGACTAGTCCCGCCACGCTCTCATTTCACAAGAGAATAAAGGAAAGAAAGGGTGAGCTCAACTAGCCCAAAGAAGAAATATTATGACTAAGATAATGCAGAATAAATTATCATTAGCCTTCAACAATGTTAAACTAATAAAATACAATAGATATCAAGTTTAACTGCAGCGGAATAAGTAATCCATTAAAAGAGTCAAGTAGAGAATAGAATCTACTATAATTATGATTTAAAAAGTTTTTCATCACTTTTATCGCTGAGACTCAGTTCAATAAATAATCCACATCATTAAATCATCCCTGCACTACAGGCCAAGGATATTCTTTAGTATCACGACCACGAATTATCCATGCACTACGGGCCAAAGATAATCGTGTTTTCATCAACGGTCTTGATCATGCCATAAAACAATTCATCTTTGATCCCTTTGCCAAAGAGAATCCATAGCCATAATCATACCAAAAACTGTCCATCAATGCACTACGGGCCAATGACGACTTTTAATTTTCACATCATTTGTAACATTACGGTCATGATTATACCGAATAATCCTTGGTCATAATCATACCAAGTCCATTTATGCACTACAGGCCACAGATGACTTTCAATAAATATAAACATGAGGATGATGACAATGATATAAGAATTCAATTAAACAAGTTCAAGAATTAATTTGTCCAGGAACCAATAACGTCCAAATTGTCAACATGATACTTCTTTGTAGAATAAAATTCAAGAATGCTCGTAAGAATATTTCCATGAAAATACTGGATGAAGCGCAAATATCAAGGATATTCCACTAATTTCATGGAGTATAAAAGTCAAAATTTTAATCAACTCGAGTATAATACCGAATGGAATAACAAAATATATCACCACGCATGCGGATTGCAGATGACATGGTTATTCCAACAGAATAATAATAACGGAACCAGGTCAGGTGAAATTCACACCGACAGGATGTTCCAACAAAATAATAAGGAATGGAATAACAACAAAAATCACCATGCATACGGTAAGTTTTCAGATAGACCGTTTATTCCAATGTAATAATAATAATAACCGTGTCGTGAAATTCACAATCGATAGGTTGTTCCAATGAATAATAAGGAATGGAATAACAACAAAATCACCATGCATGCGGTGCTTTGCATGTACATGTTATTCCAATGTAATAATAATAATGTAACTGTCGTGTGAAATTCACAATCGGCGTGATGTTCCAACATAATAATAAATGCTAATAATAAATGATAGAACCATGTCCAAAGATATAAAGATGCATGTGATATTTCGACGTAATAATAAAGACGGAATAATAAAAGATGGAACCAGTCCGGCCAGATAAGATGCATATGATATTCGGCGTAATAATAAAGACGGAATAATAAAAGATGGAACCAGTGTCATGCGTATAGCATGCATGTGATATTCCGACGTAATAATAGATGAATGTCACCAAGTATAGGGTATTCACAGATACGAGTTATTCCAATGTAACAATAAAGAAATGGAATAATGTAAGTTCTCTTCTTGAATACAAAAGAATAATATCCTCACCGTAAAATAATACTTGATATTGTGAGCAAAGAAGTAACAAAAACTCTTTCTTCTTTCTCTCTAATTTTTTCTCTCGAGTTCAATTGAATTCGTAAGAAAATAATGAAGGAATGAGCTTCTATTTATAGAAAAATGGAATGCATAATAACTAACTCATGAACGGTCCGTATTGATTTACTTTAATCTGACGGTCCATATTTAAGGAAAATCTTTAAATAAAATATAATATATTCTATTTTATATAAAAGATTTTTACTATGCAAATACTATGCATAATAAAATATAATATATTCTATTTATAGAATAACTTTAATAAAGTATTCTGCTTTACATAAAAGATTTTACTATGCAAAACACTATGCATAATAAAATATAATATATTCTATTTATAGAATAACTTTAATAAAGTATTCTGTTTTATATAAAAAGATGTTTCTGTTTTATTACGTTAATAATATGAATAAAACAAAACTTCATCATCATTAATAAAACTCACATTATTAATCGACAATAATTGTATTAAATAACATGAGATACTATGCAGCAACTACTGAAGCAATAATTGAACAAAACTAAGTGTTTTCTCACGTAAGCATCAATAATCAATACCGTGTGCTACTATTCGACCACGCGTATTACTGTACTTTTACTACCTAGTAGTTCAATAGTATCAACGGTAAAACTTCTGCCGTTATTTTAATAAAATATTTTTGTCGTTTTCTCAATCCGACAATAATTCTGTTATGGGGTCCATCAATAATTGTACCGTCGTACGAATATTCTTCGACACAAAGAATATTCCCTGACCAATCGAATATAATATAACAACTTGCATACTTTATAAAATTTATAAATACTACCCACAACTATAACATTTTCTCTAATTCACACCATAATATTACAAAAAAATATTTCGAGAAAATTAATTCTTTATTCATAAAATCTGGGGTTTCACAATCTCCCCTCCGTATGGAATTTTGCCCTCAAAATTTTCAGACGACACACGGTGTATCTTAAACAAGTGAGGATACCTTGACTTCATTTCAGATTCTAACTCTTGAGGTATAACCCTTGAGTGTCGAATATAATCCTTTTTATCCAAAATTTTAACACGTATCTCCTCATACGTTAAATCATCCGCTATCTCGCCCGGTTCTAAATTAATAATGTGGTTCGGGTCGTCCATATATTTACGTAACATCGATACGTTAAAAACGTTATGAACACGCAACATACTTGGCGGTAAAACGAGTCTATAAGCCACAGTTCCTACTCGATCGAGGATTTCAAATGGGCCAATTAAATCGAGGGTTGAGATTTCCTCTCTTCATCGATTCTTGCTTCTAGAATAACGCCCTCTTGAACCTTCTTCTTCACATTCATCAACTCTGAGTATGTAGCTTGAGCGGCTTTAACTTTATCGATTAAAGTTGATTCTACTCATATATTCGTTATCTTTACATGGGTCCCTAGAGTCTTTAACTCTATCTTCATCATTTGTAAGTTATACGAAATGAGTCTTTGTGTTAACAACATCGCATCGACTCAGAACGCATACGATCTTCTACTCAACACGCCGCCTACCACGCTCGCTTCTTCCACGATGATATTGAATGGTACGATCGTAATCTTCAACAAATTTCGAGTCAACGTCTTTAGCGTATTACGTTCATTTTAGTTGAAGAAATATTTGAGGGTTTAAGAAATGGGTTTTTTATCTTTGGGGTTGTAAGACCCCGCTTTTATAAATAAAGATGAATTTTCTATAAATATTATTTTTGAATATTATGGAATAATTTGATATAATGTTATAGTTGTGGGTAATATTTATAAATTTTGCAAAGTATACAAGTGGTTATATTATATTCGATTGGTTCGGGAATATTCGGTTTAGCAGGAATATTCGTATAACTACTCAATCATTGGTGGACCCCACAATGTAATTATTATTTGATCGAGAAAAGACAAAAATATTTTATTGAAATAACTACGCGCGGAAGTTTTACCGCTGATATCGCTGAACTACTCTAGTAGTAAAGAGTACAAGAATACGTGTGGGTGCAGATAAGAAAGACACCTGTATTGATTATCGATGCTTATGTGAGAAGTCACTTAGTTTGATTCCATTATCACGATTAATAATATGAATTATTATAATGATAATGACGCTTTTGTTTTATTCGTATTATTAACGTAATAAAATGTAAACATCTTTTTATATAAAATGTAATACTTTATTAAAGTTATTTTATAAATAAAATATATTATATTTTATTATGTATAGTGTTTTCATATAAGTTTTGCATAAAATTTTGCATAGTAAAATGTTTTTATATAAATAGAATATATTATATTTTATTTAAAAGATTTTTCTTTAAATATGGACCGTCGATTAAAGTAAATCAATCCGGACCGCTCATGGATTAGTTACTATGCATTCCATTTTCCTATAAATAAAGCTCATTCCTTCATTATTTTCTTACAATTCATTCATCAAACTCTAGAGAGAGAATTATAGAGAGAAGCTATAGAGAGAAAGTTATAGAAAGAAGAAGAGATATTCTGCTACTTCATTACTTCTATATTCGCTTCTTTTTTACTAGTAGGGTGTTATTCTTTCTTCTTGAAGAGAACTTCATTATTCCATTCATTATTATTCATTGAATAACTCCGTAAAAGTGGCATACCCTATACATAACCTCAGATACGCCAGATACCCTATACTTGGTGAAATCCTTATGTTATTCCATTGCTTATTATTCTGTTGAATAACTCGATACGCTGGCTTACCCTATACTTGGTAACATTCTTCTATTATTCTCATTGGAACATCCTGCATGTGTTTTACACCGACCGGTTCCGCTTTTTTATTATTATTCTTGCTGAACATCCTCGCTCATGTGTTTTACACCCGACCGGGTTCCGCCTTTTTATCATTCTCGCTGGATATCCTATCTGTGTGTTTTACACCGGATCCGTTCCATCTTTATTATTCTGTTGAACATCCTCGCTTGCGGTGAATTTCACCCCGACCGGTTCCGTTATTATTATTCTCTTGAATAACCTCGCTCATGCTAAGCACCGCATGCACGGTGATTTCTTTTGTTATTCCATTCTTTATTATACCCAAATAAGTTAAAACTTTGACTTATACTCCATGAAATTAGTAGAATATCCTCGATATTTGCGTTTCATCCAAAGATCTTTCATGGAAATATTCTTCCGATCATTCTTGAATTTTACTCTACAAAGAAGTATCATGTTGATAATTTGACGTTAAAAATTCTCGGATAAAATAATTTTTGACTTGTTTTATCAATTCTTATATCATTGTCATCATCCTCATTTTTATATTTTTTTAAAGTCATCTCGTGGCTCAGAGAGCATGGATGGACTTGGTATGATTATGACCAGTGATTATTCTTGTAATCATGACCGTAATGTTACAAATGATGTGGTAAAAGAAAAAAATCCTCGAAGGTCAGAGTGCATCGATGGATGCTTGTTGGTACGATCACGACTATTAATGAATACACAACTATTCTCGCCCGTAGTAGTGGAGAATAATTGTGATCGTGATACTAAAGAATATCCTCGCCGAAAAGTGTGTAAGGGTGATTCGATGATGTGGATTATTTATTAAAGTCGAGTCTCAAATATAACAAAGATGAAAACCTTTTAAAATCATAAAAGATAGTAGATTTTATTTTCTACTGACTCTTTTAATGGATCGTATATTCCACCGCAGCTTAAACCGGTTGTTTATTGTATTTTATCGCTTAACATTGTCAAGACTATTGATAATTTATTTTGCATTATCTTAGTCATAATATTTCTTCGGGCTAGTTGAGCTCACCCTTTCTTTCACCGTTTCTTCTGTGAAATGAGAATATAGCCGGGACGAGTCCTGGGAAACGAGTGATGGTCCTCAAGATAAGATTAGTAGTCCTCACTATTCTGCGAAATAGTGTGATAATAATTGTAATGAGGACTTTTTGTTTGAGTTTGTATAATATCTAGTAGATTTATATTTGTATTTAAACTCACGCTTATGTCGATTGCATACACGACGCTTATGTTAATAAGTTGTATTTAAATTTCATACCATGTAAATGGCGACCCAAGATGGGTGATGTATACCTAATTTTGGGGCGCCACAACTTGGTATCAAAGCTAAGGATATGATCCTGCAAAGATGTGAGAAAAAGTACTAGGAGGGGAGAGACGGAATACCTTTCGCTAGTATGACCTACCTAAGTTTTTGTGCTATTTTATTGGTCGGTCGTAATATAAAGATAATTGTTAAATGTCAATTAATCTTTTGTTTTGTGGCAAGATCTCGAAAATGACATCCGAGAATGTTGAGAATAAGAATGGAGCACAAAGCGATCGCCGATTCACCACATATCAATAATCGTGATAATGTGCATCGTGAGGCGACAATCCTCACGTGAAACAACAACACCGACCAAATGATGAATGATCAAATGTTCGTGAGGCTTTTTGCAATTTATGCAACAAAGAAAGCAGAGCGACTCTCGCCCAAAACGTAGGTGAAAACACTTGAAAACTCTCAAGCGGTCACCGCTAAACAATTCAAGGAGCCGGGACCACCGGAGTTTAAGGAGAGCCAAAACCACTTCAAGCTAAGCATGGATAAAGCAGATTACCAAGATATTTGATGTCTTGGGATGCTCCGAGGAGCAAAAGGTTCCTTTCACCGCTTTTATGTTGCGTGGAGAGGCAGACATCGGTGGGAATTCCAGAAACGTACTCAACCTCGCTATATCAAGATATCTTGGGAGAAGTTCCAGAGTCGTTCAACGACAAATACTTTCCCGAAAGTATTCGCCATACGAAGGAGGTGGAGTTTATCAAGTTGGAACAAAACAATATGACCGTGTCGCAATACGAGGCAAAATTTGCGAGTTATCACGGTTCATATTCCCACTTGGTGGATAATGAAGAGAGAATGGCGCGAATGTTTTAAGAGGTTTGAAGTCGAGATACGCCAACATCTTATTTCTCATAAACCGTGTTTGTATTCGAGATGTTGTAAATAGGGCTCGCTTAGTGGAGCGCGATAACGAGTCAACGCAACTAAAAGAGAGCAATGCAAGAAAGTTATAATACTCAAAGAGAGTAGTCATCGAAACGGTGGACAACAAGCGTGAGGGAATCAACAGGCCGATATGGTAACCACTTCGGTGGTAATCGTACCAAAACAATAAGAATGGACATTTCAAGAAACGGAGATTCAACAATGATGGAAAGACGCCAAGACCAAAGACCTGTTAAGGAAGGAGAAAGACCACCTATCATATGCTTCAAATGCGGAGAAGAGGGACACATCATCCGAATCGTGCCATGCCATTCAAAAGCATGTTATAATTGTGGAAGAGAAGGTCACTTAGCTCGATTTTGTCGTGCCATCAAGACAAATTCAACTAGGATGGAGGCACCAAAGGTCATCCCGTAAAAGTCAAAACCAAGAAGTGCAAGGGAGAGCGTTTGTTGTGACCTCCGTAGAGAGCAAGGAACCCGAATGAGGTCATCACGGGTAAGCTTATCATAAACTCTAATGAAGTCTACACTTTATTTGATACCGGTTTCTACCCATTCTTTTATTTCTCCTACTTGCGCCATCGATTAAATTTGACTCTGGAGAAATTAGACTTTGACTTATCTGTGGAAACTCCGCTGGGAGAAACCTTCATTACATCCAATCGCTTATAAGTCTTGTTTGGTTCAAATCGGCACCCTCACATTACCTCGTCGATCTTATTTCATTAAAAATACTTGCATTTGACGTGATTCTAGGGATTGATTGGTTAACTACTTATCATGCAAAAATTGATTGTTTTCGTAAGGTTGTTAGCTTTCATATTCCTAATCAACCTATTATGCTAATTCAAACTACCAAACCATTAAAATCAATCACTACTATCTCAAGCCATAAAGCTATTCGCTTATTGAAAATGGATGTCAAGCTTTCTTAGCTCATGTCACAGATTTAAACAAAAATACGCCGCTTTTGAGCGATATTTCTATTGTTAATAAATTTCCGACGATTCCCGAAGAACTTCCCGCCTACCCCGTAGAGGCGTGAAATTGAATTTTGTATCGACCTTGAACTCGGTACAAAACCTATTTCCAAAGCCCCATATCGAATGGCTCCTATCAACTTCGTGAGTTAAAGACCCAACCGCAGGAATTGTTAGACATCGGCTTTATTCGCCCTAGTACTTCTCCTCGGGGTGCTCCCTGCTCTATTCGTGAAGAAGAAAGATGGGAGTATGCGACTTTGTATTGATTATCTGGAGTCAATCATGTCACCATCAAAAATAGGTATCCATTGCCACGTATTGATGACCTGTTTGACTTCGTCAGCAAGGAGCCAAATTCTTTTCAAAGATCGATCTTCGTTCCGGATATCACCAATTGAAGATTAGAACCACGACATTCCAAAGACGGCTTTCGAACTCCTGTGACGGCATTATGAATTCCTAGTCATGTCCTTTGATTGACTAATGCTCCGCCGCCTTCATGGATATGATGAACCGAGTATTCAAGGAATATTTAGATCACTTTGTGGTCGCCTTTATCGATGACATCCTTATTTATTCCAAAAGCCGTGAAGATCATGAGCAAACACTTGAGGTCGACACTCCAAAAGCTTCGTGAATATAAGCTTTATGCCAAGTTGAAGAAATGCGAGTTCGGCTCAAAGAAGTAGCATTCCTTGGGCACGCGGTATCAAGTCATGGAATATCCGTTGACCCTGCAAAAGATCAAGCTATTCAAAGTCGGGAACAACCTAAATCAAAGGATCAAGTACGTAGCTTTCTCGCTTTAATTTGGTTATTATCGGAGATTCGTGGAAGGATTTTCTCGAATCGCTACTCCATCGACTCACCGACTCGAAAAGATACAAATTTCTATTGGAGCGAAGAATGTGAGAAGAGTTTTCAAGAACTCAAGAAGAGACTTATTTCAAAGACTGCTCGACAATACCATTTGCCTCGGAGGGATTTGTCATCTACAAATGATGCTTCGAGCAAAGGGTTGGGATGTGTTCTTATGCAACATGGAAAAGTTATAGCCTTTATGCCTCATGACAACTCAAAGAATATGAGAGGAATTATCCTACTCATGATCCGAGTCGGGCAAATGTTGTCTTTCAGCACTTAAAATTTGGAGGCATTACTTGTATGGGGAGAAAGTGGAGATCTTTACGGATCATAAAAGCCTCAAATATTTCTTCACTCAAAAGGAACTCAACATGCGACAACGACGCTGGCTTGAATCTGCTGAAAGATTATGATCATACCATCCAATACCATCCTGGAAAAGCGAACGTGGTAGCTGATGCATTGAGTAGAAGATCGTATGCAAGTACGAGTGCGTTATTGTCAACACAAAGGCCCATTTTGTGTGACTTGCAAAGGATGGAGATAGAGTTAAAGACTCCAGGGACGCATGTGATGATAGCAAATATACGAGTAGAACCGACTTTAATCGATAAAGTTAAAGCTGCTCAAGCTACAGACCTGGAGCTGATGCGTATGAAAAAGAAAGTGCAAGAGGGTGCTATGCCGGAAGCAAGAATCGATGAAGAAGGAATACTTCGAGTCAACTCCAGACTTTGTGTTCCTAACGACCCTGATTTAAAGTATAATATCATGATGGAGGCGCACAACACACCATTTGCAATCCATCCTGGGAGTACCAAAATGTATCATGATATTCGGCCATACATTTTGGTGGAGCAATACGAAGAGAGAGAGATAGCGCTTTTATCTCAAGGTGTCTAACTTGTCAACGAAGTTAAAGCGAGACATCAAGTACCAAAAGGTCCATTGCAACCACTTGAAATTCCGTAATGGAAGTGGGAGCACATTACCATGGATTTCAAGCTACTCGGCCTTCCTAAGGTTTCTCAAGGCATTGATGCGATTTGGGTCATTGTTGATAGATTGACCAAGTCTGCTTCATTTCTTACCGATACGAAAACTTATACACTTGAACGCCTTGCTTCGTATGTACATAAACGAGATTGTAAGACTCATGGTATGCCAGATCCATAGTTTCCGATCGAGACCCAAGATTCACTTCAAGATTTTGGGTTAGTTTGCAAAAAGCTATAGGCACGGACTTCACGATTTAGCTTCTAAGATATCATCCTCGATTTGGACGGACAATGGAGAGGACTATTCAAACTCTTGAAGATCTATTAAGACTCGTGTTCTTGATTTCAAGGGAGTTGGGACAAGTTTTTACCATCGGTGGAGTTTTCCTACAACAACAGCTATCAAGCAAGTATTGGCATGGCTCCATTCAAGCGTTGTATGGAAGAAAGTGTCGCTTCCAAAGATGTCTTTGGGATGAGGTGGGTGAAGCAACGTTGTTGGGACCGAGTTGGTACGTATGACTACTTTTAAAAGATTCAAACGACCCGACAACGATATAAAAACCTCACAAAATCGACAAAAGAGTTATCTTGATCTTCATCGAAAAGGACGTGGAATTCAATATAGAGATCATGTGTTGTTAAAAGTTGCTCCATGGAAAGGAGTTACAAGATTTGGAAAGAGAGGAAACTTAATCCTCGATTCATCGGCCCATTTTAATCCTCGATCGAGTAGGAACTGTGGCCTATAGACTCGCTTTTACCGCCAAATATGTCTCGTGTTCATAACGCTTTTCACATATCCATGTTACGTAAATATGTGAAAGACCCGAACCATATTATTGAGTTAGAACCCATTTAAATAGCGGAAGATTTGACGTATGAAGAGGTTCCCTGCTCAAATTTTGGATAAGAAGGAACATATTCTACGCCCAAGGTTATACCTCAAGTCAAAGTTTTGTGGAGGAACCACGATGTTGAGGAAATGACTTGGGAGTTAGAATCAAAATGAAATCAAGGTATCCTTACCTCTTCGACATACCAGTGTACGTACTTAATTTCGAGGGCTTAAATTTCATAAGAAGGGAGGTTGTAAGACCCCGCTTTTATAAATAAAGATGAATTTTCTATAAATATTATTTTTGAATATTATGGAATAATTTGATATAATGTTATAGTTGTGGTAATATTTATAAATTTTGCAAAGTATACAAGTGGTTATATTATATTCGATTGGTGGGGAATATTCTTGTTTAGCGGGGAATATTCGTATAACTACTCAATCATTGGTGGACCCCACAATGTAATTATTGCTTGGATTGAGAAAAAGACAAAAATATTTTATTGAAATAATTGGCGGAAGTTTTACCGTTGATACCGCTGAACTACTCTAAGTAGTAAAAGTACAAAGAATACGTGTGTGGTTGCATAGTAGCGACACGGTATTGATTATCGATGCTTATGTGAGAAGTCACTTAGTTTGATTCCATTATCACGATTAATAATATGAATTATTATAATGATAATGACGTTTTGTTTTATTCAGTATTATTAACGTAATAAAACAAAACATCTTTTATATAAAATGTAATACTTTATTAAAGTTATTTTATAAATAAAATATATTATATTTTATTATGCATAGTGTGTTTTTGCTTATAGTGTTTTGCATAGTGTTTGCATAGTAAAATGTTTTTATATAAATAGAATATATTATATTTTATTTAAAAGATTTTTCTTTAAATACGGACCGCCGATTAAAGTAAATCAACTGACCGTTCATGGATTAGTTACTATATGCATTCCATTTTCCTATAAATAGAAGCTCATTCCTTCATTATTTTCTTACGAATTCATTGAAACTCTGAGAGAGAATTATAGAGAAGCTATAGAGAAAGTTATAGAAAGAAGAAGAGTATTCGCTACTTCATTACTTCTATATTCAGCTTTTACTACTAGTAGGGTGTTATTCTTTCTTCTTGAAGAGAACTTCATTATTCCATTCATTATTATTCTGCTGAATAACTTTTGTAAAAGTGGCATACCCTATACATAACTCGTATACGCCAGATACCCTATACTTGTGAAATCCTTATGTTATTCCATCATTATTATTCTCATTGAATAACTCAGATACGCCATTTCACCCTATACTTGGTAACATTCTTCTATTATTCTCATTGGAACATCCTCGTCATGTGTGTTTTACACCGACCGGTTTCCGCTTTTATCATTCTGTTGAATATCCTATCTGTGTGTTTTACACCGGATCTGGTTCCATCTTTATTATTTTGTTGGAACATCCTCGCTTGTGTGAATTTCACCGACCGGTTCCGTTATTATTATTCTCATTGGAATAACTTTATATTATCTGAAGTACACGCATGCACGGTGATTTCTTTTGTTATTCCATTCTTTATTATACCCAAATTGGTTAAAACTTTGACTTCTATATTCCATGAAATTAGTAGAATATCCTTGATATTTGCGTTTTCATCCAAAGATCTCTTTTCATGGAAATATTCTTCCGATCATTCTTGAATTTTACTCTACAAAGAAGTATCATGTCGACAGCTTTGACGTTAAAAATTCCCGGATAAAATAATTCTTGAACTTGTTTTATCAATTCTTATATCATTGTCATCATCCTCATTTTTATATTTTTTAAAGTCATCTGTGGCTCTAGAGCATGGATGGACTTGGTATGATTATGACTGTGGATTATTCGATTGTAATCATGACCGTAATGTTACAAATGATGTGGTAAAAGAAAAAATCCTCGAAGGGCATAGTGCATCGATGGATGCTTGTTGGCATGATCATGACCATTAATGAATACACAACTATTCTCGGCCAGTAGTGCAGAATAATTGTGATCGTGATACTAAAAAGAATATCCTCGGCAGTAGTGCGGGGTGATTCGATGATGTGGATTATTTATTAAAGTTTGAGTCTCACTTATAACAATGATGAAAACCTTTTAAAATCATAAAAGATAGTAGATTTTATTTTCTACTTGACTTTTTAATGGATCAAGATATTCACCGCAGCTTAAACCGGTTGTCTATATTGTATTTTATCGGTTTAACATTGTTGAAGACTATTGATAATTTATTTTGCATTATCTTAGTCATAATATTTCTTCTTGGGCTAGTTGAGCTCACCCTTTCTTTCACCGTTTCTCTTGAAAATGAGAATATAGCCGGGACGAGTCTGGGAAACGAGTGATGGTCCTCAAGATAAGATTAGTAGTCCTCACTATTCTCGTGAAATAGTGTGATAATAATTGTAATGAGGACTTTTGTTTGAGTTTGTATAATATCTAGTAGATTTATATTTGTATTTAAACTCACGCTTTATGTCGATTGTATACCTTACGCTTTATGTTAATAAGTTGTATTTAAATTCATGCACCATGTAAATGGCGACCCAAGATGGGTGATGTATACCTAATTTTGGGGGCGCCACAGGTCAAGATACAAATTCTATTTCATGCTCTAGGGGTAGGCTAGGAAGTCTTCAAGAATACGTCAAGAAATTTATTAACGATAGAAATATCATTCAAAATTGTGACTCTCATCCCAAGACTTGGATAATACGTCACATTAATACCTATCAACTTGTCATCATCATTCATGACGTCTCCTACGAAAAGTCTGGCTTCAGTGCATTCCACGCAAGGAAGTCAACAACGAAAGGATTGGGGCTCTTTACTTATGGCTTGAAATGACAATGATTGACTTTTGGATTTGTTTGCTTGAATTCGCATAACAGGTTGGTTAGGAATATGAAAGCTAACAACCTTACAAAAAGCATGATAAGTAGTTAACCAATCGATTTCTAAAATCACCTCAAAGGCAAGTATTTTCAAAGAGATAAGATTGACAGGTAACGTGAAAGTGTTGATTTGAATCAAACTAGATTTATAAATAGTGGAGGTAACGAAGGTTTCTCCTAACAGAGTTTCAACAGATAAGTCAAAGTCTAATTTCTCTGGAGTTAACTTCAAACATTGAACAAAACTAGGTGAAATAGAAGAGTGAGTAAAACCGGTATCTAACACGGTATAGACTTCGCAAGAGTTTATAATTAACTTACCCGTAATAACTTCGTTCGGGTTTCTCGACAAACGCTCTTACTTAAACTACCGGATTTGACTTTGCTATAGGGTACATTCCACCCTTAAGTGCTTCATCACATTCCTGATCCATGATTTGAATCATTATTCTCCAATCCATATCGAATTCGGGTTGACCGCTATGCATAGGGTAATTCCGAATTCGCTGTTAGATTCTCCCAATTGCTGTCCAAAAAGCGAAATCCATTTCATCTATTTTGGCTTTATTAGATCGGATGTCTTTTCTACACTATCAACGCGTTGTGCAGCTTTTACCCATGCATCATCTATTCTCCTTCGTTCAGTTGTTTCTTCTTTCATCAAAACTTTGATCATAGCATTCTCAGATTCCAGCTCTAATATCTTATATTCTGCCGAAGAGTGCTTCTGTTCAAGCATCGTACATCGGGTAACACAATTTTGAATTTTTGCATCTCTCTAATCCACAACCGCCTGCCGTTCTTTAGCCTGCTCTTCCAACTCATGTATACAATTTTGTAATTCTAAATTTTAATCATAAACTTCTTCTAACCAATTCTCCTCAGGTTCCCCTTCTTCCTTTTCTTCCTCTTCTTCCTCACTCTCAGCTGCAACCTCTGCGACTAGCTCGGGTGTAACTATTAGTTCTTCACTTACCACATAGATATCTCTAATTTCTTCTTCGTCTGGCACAACATTAATCTGGTTAGTGATTAAAGGTGTCTCAACGGTTTCATTAACTCCATGGTGAACATTTTCAGCTGCCATTTCCAAACACTGCCACAAAACAAGAGTTAAATAACATATCACATATTATCCCTATACTCTGACCGACCAATTAAATATCACATAAACTTAGGTAGGTCATACTAGCGAAGAAATTCCCCGTCTCTCCCCTCATAGTTCTTGTCTCACATCTTAGCCAGGGATCATATCCCTAAGCTTTGATACCAACTATGACGCTCCCAAAATAGGTATACATCACCTATTCTGAGTCGCCAAATACATGGTACACAATACAAATACAATCTTAAAAATACAACAAGAGATCTGTGAGTTTTAATACAAATACTGTCTTCTAGACAATATCCACTCTCAGAATAAGTCCTCATTATATTTATTGTCACACTATTTAACATAATAATGAGGACTACTAATACTATCATCTGGACCGTCACCCCATTCCCCGACTAGTCCCGACTACGTTCTCATTTCCTGAAGAGAACAGTGAAAGAAAGGGTGAGCTCAACTAGCCCAGTAAGAAATATTATGACTAAGATAATGCAGAATAAATTATTATTAGCCTTCAACAATGTTAAACTGATAAAATACAATAGACATTAAGTTTAACTGCAACGGAATAAGTAATCCATTAAAAGAGTCAAGTAGAGAATAGAATCCACTATCTTTTATGATTTAAAAGGTTTTTCATCACTTTTATCGCTGAGACTCAGCTCAATAAATAATCCACATCATTAAATCATCCCCGCACTACTACGTGCCAAGGATATTCTTTAGTATCACGACCACGAATTATCCATGCACTACGCCAAAGATAATCGTGTTTTCATCAACGGTCCTGATCATGCCATAAAACAATTCATCTTTGCTCCCTTGACCGAAGAGAATCTATAGCATTAATCATACCAAAAACTGTCCATCAATGCACTACGGGCCAATGAGGACTTTTAATTTTCACATCATTTGTAACATTACGGTCATGATCATGCCAACAATTGTCCATCAATGCACTACGGGCCAATGCAGACTTTTACCACATCATTTATAACATTACGATCATGATTACACCGAATAATCCCTGGTCATAATCATACCAAGTCCATCCATGCACTACAGGCCACAGATGACTTTCAAAAAATATAAACATGAGGATGATGACAATGATATAAGAATTCAATAAAACAAATTTAAGAATTATTTAATCCAAGAACTAATAACGTCCAAATTGTCAACATGATACTTCTTTGTAGAATAAAATTCAAGAATGCTCAGAAGAATATTTTCATGAAAAATACTGGATGAAGCGCAAATATCAAGGATATTCCACTAATTTTATGGAGTATAAAAGTTAAAATTTTAATCAATCGAGTATAATACCGAATGGAATAACAAAAGATATCACCATGCATGCGGTGCTTAGATGTATACGGTTTATTCCAATGAGAATAATAATTAACGGAACCAGGTCGGTGAAATTCACAATTTGAGCGTGATGTTCCAACAGTAATAATAAGGAATGGAATAACAATAGAAATCACCATGCATGCGGTGCTTCAGATGACGAGTTATTCAATAGAATAATAATAACGGAACCGAGTCGTGAAATTCACACCGATGTGATGTTCCAACGTAATAATAAATGCGAATAATAAATGATGGAACCAGTCTCGTGATAACAGACGATGGATATTCAAACGAGAATAATAAAGATGAATAATAAAAGATGGAACCAGTCCCAAGCCATAAGACAGACGGTGATATTCGCGAGAATAATAAAGAGCGGAATAATAAAAAAATGGAACCAGTCCCACAGATAAAGATGCATGTGATATTCCGAATGTAATAAAGATGAATAATAGATAAATGTCACCAAGTATAGGGTATTCCACGTATACAAAGTTATTCCAATGTAACAATAAAGAAATGGAATAACAGAAGTTCTCTTCTTGAATACAAAAGAATAGTATCCCTTACCGTAAAATAATACTTGATATTAGAGTAGTGAAGTAACAGAAAACTCTTCTTCTTTCTCTCTATAATTTTCTCTCTCTAGAGTTCAGTGAATTCGTAAGAAAATAATGAAGGAATGAGCTTCTATTTATAGAAAAATGGAATGCATAGTAACTAATTCATGAACGGTCCAGATTGATTTACTTTAATCTGACGGTCCATATTTAAAGAAAAATCTTTTAAATAAAATATAATATATTCTATTTTATATAAAAAGATTTTACTATAAAATACTATCATAATAAAATATAATATATTTTATTTATAGAATAACTTTAATAAAATATTCATTTTATATAAAAAAGATTTTACTATGCAAAACACTATGCATAATAGAATATAATATATTCTATTTATGAATAACTTTAATAAAGTATTCTGTTTTATATAAAAAGATGTTTCTGTTTTATTACGTTAATAATACGAATAAAACAAAATTTCATCATCATTAATATAACTCACATTATTAATCGAGAATAATTGAATCAAATAATGTGAGATACTATGCAGCAACTACTGAAGCAATAATTGAACAAAACTAAGTGTTTTCTCACGTAAGCATCAATAATCAATACTGTGTGCTACTATGCAACCACGCATATTACTGTACTTTTACTACCGAGTAGTTCAACAGTATCAACGGTAAAACTTTCGCCGTTATTTTAATAAAATATTTTTGTCGTTTTCTCAATCCGACAATAATTCTGTTGTGGGGTCCACCAATAATTGTACCATCGTACGAATATTCTCCGACACAAAGAATATTCCCTGACCAATCGAATATAATATAAAAACTTGCATACTTTACAAAATTTATAAATACTACCCACAACTATAACATTATCTCAAATTCACACCATAATATTAAAAAAAAATTATTTCGAGAAAATTAATTCTTTATTCATAAAATCTGGGGTTTCACATATTCAACCCCCCTTATAGATTATTATTGGACTTTCAAAGATTTAAATTATACTTTCTTATGAAGAGAGAAGTGTTTAAAGTCAATTCTAGGTTCAGTTACCAATATGAACCCAATAAGCTAGAAATTTTATTATAATTATTATCATACATCAGCAGTTCATCATATATACATACTTCTCAATACTCTATAGTTGGGCTTCATAGTGTAAACAATACTTGTATACTAAAAAGGCATAAATCTCTAACTAAAACAATCTGCATAAACAATAGTTGCAGGTTTTTAATATTGTTAGATAGAAAATGTAAGATGGCACCAACAATATTTATTTTTCTCCTTTCACATCACAAAAACAACTATTGACAATTCAGGTTGAACCAAATGTACGTTAGGTCCAGAACAATACACATATATATTCACTTCATAATACAGTTGCGTTTTACCACTGATGTTATGGTCCTTAATAGAATATGTGACGCCCCCAAAATATAGGTATACATCACCCATCTTGGGTAGCCAAATACATGGTACATAAATCAAATACAACTTAATTATACAACTGTGTAAAAAATATCTTAAAACATAAACCGAGAGTTTAATAAAGAATATTGCCTTCTGCATAATATCCATTCTCAATGGAGTCCTCATAGATGATTATAGAAACTCAAATTCAGTCCTCATTACATTTATTATCACACTATTTAATGTAATAGTGAGGACTACTAATGCTATCATCCGGATCATCACTCCGCTTCCGACTTGTCCCAAATATATTCTCATTTCCTGAAGAGACCAGTGAAAGAAAGGGTGAGCTCAACTAGCCCAGTAAGAAATATTATGACTAAGATAATATAGAATAAATTATCATTAGCCTTCAACAATGTTAAACTGATAAAATACAATAGACATCAAGTTTAACTGCAGCGGAATAAGCAATCCATTAAAAGAGTCAAGTAGAGAATAAAATCTACTATCTTTTATGATTTAAAAAGTTTTTCACCATTTTTATCGCTGAGACTCAGCTTAATACATAATCCACATCATCCCTGCACTACGGCCAAGGATATTCATTAGGGTCACGTGTGACGCCCCCAAAATAGATATACATCACCTATTCTGAGTCGCCAAATACATGGTACAAAATTCAAATACAACCTAATTATACATCAGTCGTGTAAAATACGACAAAATATATGCTGTGAGTTTTAATACAAATATTGCCATCTAGACAATATCCATACCCAATTTAGTCCTCATTACATTTATTATCACACTATTTTACAGAATAGTGAGGACTACTAATACACTATCTCGGACCATCACTCCGTTTCCCGACTAGTCCCGGCTACGTTCTCCTTTCCTGAAGAGAACAGTGAAAGAAAGGGTGAGCTCAACTAGCCCCGTAAGAAATATTATGACCAAGATAATGCAGAATAAGTTATCATTAGCCTTCAACAATGTTAATCTGAAAAAATATAATAGACATCAAGTTTAACTACAGCGGAATATACAATCTATTAAAAGAGTCAAGTAGAGAATAAAGTCTACTATCTTTTATGATTTAAAAAGTTTTTCATCACTTTTATCGCTGAGACTCAGCTTAATAAATAATCCACATCATCCCCGCACTACGGCCAAGGATATTCATTAGGGTCACGACCACAAATTATCCATGCACTACGGGCCAAGGAAATTCGTGTATTCATCAATGGTCATGATCATGCCAACAACTGTCCATCAATGCACTACGGGCCAATGAGGACTTTTACCACATCATTTATAACATTACGGTCATGATTACACCGAATAATCCCTGGTCATAATCATACCAAGTCCATCCATGCACTACAGGCCACAGATGACTTTTAAAAAATATAAACATGAGGATGATGACAATGATAAAAGAATTCAATAAAACAAATTCAAGAATTATTTAATCCAAGAACTAATAACGTCCAAATTGTCAACATGATACTTCTTTGTAGAATAAAATTCAAGAATGCTCAGAAGTCAAAACTTTAACCAACTGAGTATAATAAAGAATATATGAAACTGCAAATGGAGTATAGAAGTCAAAACTTTAACCAAATGAGTATAATAAAGAATATATGAAACTGCAAATGGATTTTCACCCACCATGCGGTAATCCACGTATACAGATCATTTCCATAATTTAATAAGGAATGAATACGAAGGATCAATCACCATGCATGTGGCAATCCACATAGACATGTTATTCTAACAGAATAATAAAGAATGGAATAATAGAAGGATTCACCATGCATGCGATTGAAACCGCACAGACGGGTTATTCCCAATAGAATAATAAATGCGGAATAATAAATATGGAACCAGGTCCGGCGTAACGCACAGACAAGATATTCTGACAAAATAATAAAGACAGAATAATAAATGATGGAACCAGGTCCGGCGTATAGTACAGACAGGATTTTCTGATAGAATAATAATGATAGAATAATAAATGATGGAACTAGGTCCGGCGTATAGCACAGACAGGATATTTCGACTGAATAATAAAGACGGAATAATAAAAGGATTTCACCAAGTATACGGTATACCGCGTATACAGGTTACTCCAACAGAATAATAAAGATGGAATAACAGAAGTTCTCTTCTTGAATACAAAAGAAATAACACCCCTTACCGTAAAAGAAACTGGATATAAGAGTAGGGAAGTAGCAGAATACTTTTCTTCTTCTATAGATTTTCTCTCTATAGCTTCTCACTATAATTTCTCTCTATAATAACTGCTCTATAGCTTTAGTGAATCGGTGAGAAATGAAGAAGAATGAGCTTCTATTTATAGGAAAACATAGTTTCGATAATTACACGTTTTGGGGCTCGGAAAATTACAGTACAATACCTCCAACTTTTTTTTCATTTTTTAATTCAGTCATCCAAGTATTATCAAACTTGCACCAACTCCCCTAATAATAAATCATGTGATTTAATAGTAAAAATCATGTGAACAAATAGTTCTAGACATATGAAAATACGAATTACAGTATAGTACCTCCATCTATACCTCCATTTTTAACTTAGTCATGCAAGTATTATCAATCTTGCACCAACTCCCCTAATAGTAACAAGAATGTGAATCAATAGTACACACATGTGAATAAATAGTTATAATCATGTGAATTAATAGCAATCAATTGCTCATTTATCCGGTTAAATACTCGATTGGTCAATCTAACCTCCAGGCATCAATTTTTATCGAAATAAATGACGATTTTTACTAACACAAATAATTCCAACACAATGAAACTATTTTTATCAAAAATATAAATTTTGAAATTTCAAAGTTTGACTTTTCTCGAAAAATTCAACTGTTGACTTTTTGACCAAATAGTAAAAACTGAAAAACTTTGTGTTTATAGACTATTTTTACTAATTTTGACGTTCTAGACTCAAATATCACGTCCGCGTCTCCAAATTCAACTCCGAACAACTTTCATCATTAATATTATAACTCACAATATTTATCAACCAGGTCATTTCCAGGAAAGAGGGGGCTTTCTAATAAGGATTTCTCCCTATTGGCGCGCAATTAAGTGACCAAATCTCTCCTTGACAGAACTTCTAGACATTATAAATATTGCAATTTATAATATGAATAACTTTGTCATCTCAATTATTGATTTAATAAAAATAACATTTTATGCAGATGATATTGTGACAATAATTAAATTAATAATATGAGAGATATGATGCAACAATTACTGTAACAATAATTGAGTATAACTGAGTGACTTCTCACGTAAGCATCAATAATCAATACCGGTGTGCTACTTGTCGCAACCACAGCGTATTCATCGTACTTTTTTTTACTATCGGGTAGTTCAACAGTATCAATGGTAAACCTCCGCCGTTATTTTCAAAAAATATTTTTGTCGTTTTCTAACTATGACAGTTCTTCTGTTGTGGGTCCACCAATGATTGTGTCATCGTACGAATATTCCCCAACAAAAAGAATATTCCCCGACCAATCGAATATTATATAACAACTTGCATACTTTGCAAAATTTTCAAATACTACCCACAACTATAACAATATATCAAATCCACACCATAATATAAAAAAAAATCGAAAAAAAATAAATATTTATTCATAAAATCTGGGGTCTCACAATCTCCCCTCCTTATAAAATTCCGCCCTCGAAATTTACGTATGTACTTGATATGCCAAACAGATGAGGATACTTCGTCATATTCTAACTCTTGAGGTATGACCTTTAAGCGTAGAATATATTCCAGGATTTTAACAGGTACATCTTCGTACGTTAAATTATCTGCTATCTCGTCCGGTTCTAACTCAATAATGTGGTTCGGGTCGTCCACATATTTACGTAATATAGATACGTTAAAAATGTGATAAACACGCAACATACTTGGCGGTAAAACGAGTCTATAGGCCACAGTTCCTACTCGATCGAGGATTTCAAATGGGCCAATTAAAATCGAGGGTTGAGATTTGCTCTCTTCGTCGATTCTTGCTTCCAGGATAATGCCTTCTTGAACCTTCTTCTTCACATTTATCAACTCTGAGTATGTAGCTTGAGCGGCTTTAACTTTATCGATTAAAGTCAATTCTACTCGTATATTCATTATCTTCACGTGGGTCCCTAGAGTCTTTAACTCTATCTTCATTATTTGTAAGTTATACGAAATGAGTCTTTGTGTTAACAACATCGCACTCGTAAACGCATACGATCTTCTATTTAACGCGTCAGCTACCACGTTCGCTCTTCCACAATGATATTGAATGGTACGATCATAATCTTCAACAGCTCGAGCCAACGTCTTTGGCGCATGATACGTTCATTTTAGTTGAAGAAATATTTGAGGGTTTAAGAAATGGGTTTTGTACTGGGGTCGATACAAAATTCGATTTCACGCTCTAGGGGTAGGCTAGGAAGTCTTCAGGAATACATCAGGAAATTTATTAACGATAGAAATATCATTCAAAACTGTGACCCTCATCCAAGACTTGGATAATACGTCACATTAATACTAACTGTGACTTCTATCCCTTAACCTGGATGTCACCTCACAATGATACCTATCAATTTGCCATCTTCATTCACGATGTCGCCTACAGAAAGTCTGGCTTCGGTGTATTCCACACAAGGAAGTCAACAACGAAAGGATCAGGTCTCTTTACTTATGGCTTGATATGACAATGATTGACATTAATTGTTTGATTGCTTGAATTCGCATAATAGGTTGGTTAGAAGTATGAAAGCTAACAACCTTATGAAAAGCATGATGAATAGTTAACCAATTATTTCCAAAAATCACATCAATGCAAGTATTTTCAAAGAGATAAGATTGACAGGTAACGTGAAAGTGTTTATTTGAATCAAACAAGATTTAAAAACAGTAGAGGTAACGAAGGCTCCTACTAACGAAGTTTCAACCAATAAGTCAAAGTTTAACTTCTCTGGAGTCAAATTTAAATGTTGAACGCAAGCAAGAGAGATAAAATAATGGGTAGAACTGGTATCTTATAAGGTATAGACTTTGTAATTAATTATAATTAACTAACCCGTGCTAACTTCGTTCGAGTTACTCGCTTTTTGAGAAGTCACGAAAAACGCTCTCCCTTGCCCTACCGGTTTTAACTTTTCTGGAAAGGTCTTTGGTGCCTCCAACCTAGCTGAACTTATCTTTGGTGAACGACAAAATCGGGCTAGGTGACCTTCTCTTCCACAATTATAACATGCTTTGGACGGCATCGTGCAGTTTAGACTGATATGTCCATCTCCTCTGCATTTGAAACATATGATAGGTGGTCATTCTCCTTCCTTAACAACGGGTGCTGGTGCTGACGTCTTTACATCATTGTTGAATTTCCTCTTCTTAAAATGTCCATTCTTATTGTTTTGGCCATGATTACCACCGAAGTGGTTACCATTTCTGGCATGTTGATTCCCTTCACGCTTATTGTCACCTCTTCGATGACTGCTATCACTGGTACTATCATTTTGTCGGCTGTTCTCTTTTGGTTGAGTTGACTCACTATCGCGCTCCAGTAATTGAGCCCTATTCACAACATCTGAATACAAACACAGTTTATGAGAGATAAGATATTGACGTATCTCGGGTTTTAAACCTCTTAGAAACATTCGCGTCATTCTCTCCTCATTATCAACCAAATGGGACACAAACTGGGACAACTCGACAAACTTGGCTTCGTACTGCGACACGGTCATGTTGTTTTACTCCAGTTTAATGAACTCTACCTCTTTCATGTGACGAATACTTTCGGGAAAGTACTTGTCGTTGAATAATTCTTGGAACTTCTCCCAAGTCATCTTCAGTGCGGCAGGTTGAGTACGCTTTATTGATTCCCACCAGTAATCTGCCTCTGCCCGCAACATGAAGGTGGCAAAGGGAACCTTTTGTTCCTCGGAGCATCCCAAGACATCAAATATCTTGTATATCTGCTTTATCAACGTCTCCGCCTTAAGTGGTTTTGGTTCCCCAAAAAACTCCGGTGGTCCCAGTTCCTTGAACTGCTTAGCGGTGACCGTCCGAGAGTTACCAGTGTTTCCACCTGCATTTCGGACAGAAGCCTCTCTTACCTGATGCTGCATGAATTGCAGAAAGCCTCTAAACATTCCATCGTTCATCAGTTGGTCAGTGTTGTTATTTGCATGAGGATTGTCGCCTTCTTGATGCACATTGTCTTGATTATTGATCTGTGGAGACTCAACGGTCTCCTGTGCTCCATTGCTATTCTCAACAATCTCGGATGTCATTTTCAAATACTGCCACAAAACAAAGGTTAATTAATATATCACATATTATCCCTATACTCTGACCGACCAATTAAATATCAAATAAACTTAGGCAGGTCATACTAGTGAAGGAATTCCCCGTCTCTCCCCTCCTAGTTCTTATCTCACATGTCATCCAGGGATCATATCCCTAAGCTTTGATACCAACTGTGACGCCCCCAAAATAGGTATACATCACCTATTCTGAGTCGCCAAATACATGGTACAAAATTCAAATACAACTTAATTATACATCAGTTGTGTAAAATACGACAAAATACATGATGTGAGTTTTAATACAAATATTGCCATCTAGACAATATCCACACCCAATTTAGTCCTCATTACATTTATTATCACACTATTTTACAGAATAGTGAGGACTACTAATACACTATCTCGGACCATCACTCCGTTCCCTGACTAGTCCCGGCTACGTTTTCCTTTCCTGAAGAGAACAGTGAAAGAAAGGGTGAGCTCAACTAGCCCCGTAAGAAATATTATGACCAAGATAATGTAGAATAAGTTATATTAGCCTTCAACAATGTTAAACTGATAAAATATAATAGACGTCAAGTTTAACTGCAGCGGAATATGCAATCCATTAAAAGAGTCAAGTAGAGAATAAAGTTTACTATCTTTTATGATTTAAAAAGTTTTTCATCACTTTTATCATTTGAGACTCGACAATAAATAATCCACATCATCCACCACTTTCTGACCAAGGATATTCATTAGGGTCACGACCATAAATTATCCATGCACTACGGGCAAGGAATTCGTGTATTCATCAATGGTCATGATCATGCCACAAGCGTCCATCAATGCACTACGGGCCATCATGGACTTTTACCACATCATTTATAACATTACGATCATGATTACAATTAGAATAATCCACAGTCATAATCATACCAAGTCCATCCATGCACTTTCACAACCCACGAGATGACTTTCAAAAAATATAAACATGAGGATGATGACAATGATATAAGAATTCAATAAAACAAATTTAAGAATTATTTAATCCAAGAACTAATAACGTCCAAATTGTCAACATGATACTTCTTTGTAGAATAAAATTCAAGAATGCTCAGAAGAATATTTTCATGAAAAATACTGGATGAAGCGCAAATATCAAGGATATTCCACTAATTTTATGGAGTATAAAAGTTAAAATTTTAATCAACTGAGTATAATACCGAATGGAATAACAAAAGATATCACCATGCATGCGATTGCTTATGTAGGCGGGTTATTCCAACAGAATAATAATTAACGGAACCAGGTCAGGTGAAATTCACACCGACAGGATGTTCCAACAGAATAATAATGATGGAATAATAAATAATGGAACCACGTCATGTGAAATTCACACCGACAGGATATTCCGAAAGAATAATAAAGACAGAATAATAAATGATGGAACCAGGTCCGGCGTATAGCACAAACAGGATATTCCGACAGAATAATAAAGACAAAATAATAAATGATGGAACCAAGTCCGGCGTATAGCACAGATAGGATATTCTGACAGAATTATAAAGACGGAATAATAAAAGATGGAACTAGGTCCGGCGTATAGCACAGACAGTATATTCCGACAGAATAATAAAGACGGAATAATAAAAGAATTTCACCAAGTATAGGGTATACCGCGTATACAGGTTATTCCAACAGAATAATAAAGAATGGAATAATAGAAATTCTCTTCATGATTACAAAAGAAATAATACCCCTTACGGGTACAACAAATAATATCCCTTACCGTAAAAGAAACTGGATATAAGAGCAGGTAAGTAGCAGAATACTTTTCTTCTTCTATAGATTTTCTCTCTATAGCTTCTCTCTATAATTTCTCTCTATAATAATGGCTCTAAAGCTTTAGTGAATTGGTGAGAAATGAAGGAAGAATGAGCTTCTATTTATAGAAAAATATAGTTTCGATAATTGCACATTTTGGGGCTCGAAAAATTACAGTACAATACCTCCAACTTTTCTTTCATTTTTAATTCAGTTATCCAAGTATTATCAAACTTGCACCAACTCTCCTAATAGTAAATCATGTGATTTAATAGTGAATCATGTGAACAAATAGTTCTAGACATGTGAAAATATGAATTACAGTATAGTACCTCCATCTATACCTCCATTTTTAACTTAGTCATGCAAGTATTATCAATCTTGCACCAACTCCCCTAATAGTAACAAAATGTGAATCAATAGTACACATATGTGAACAAATAGTTATAATCATGTGAATTAATAGCAATCAATTGCTCATTTATCCAGTTAAATACTCGATTGGTCAATCTAACCTCCATACATCAATTTTTATCGAAATAAATGACGATTTTTACTAACACAAATAATTCCAACACAATGAAACTAATTTTATCAAAAATATAAATTTTGAAATTTCAAAGTTTGACTTTTCCCGAAAAATTCAACTGTTGACTTTTTGACCAAATAGTAAAAATCGGAAAATTTTGTGTTTATAGACTATTTTTACTAATTTCGACGTTCCGGACTCAAATATCACGTCCGCGTCTCCAAATTCAACTCCGAACAATATTTATCAACCAGGTCGTTTTCAGGAAAGTGAGGGCTTTCCAATAAGGATTTCTCCCTATTGGCAAGCAATTAGGTGACCAAACCTCTCCTTGACAGAACTTCTAGACATTGTAAATATTGCAATTTATAATATGAATAACTTTGTCATCTCAATTATTGATTTAGTAAAAATAACATTTTATGCAGATGATATTGTGACAATAATTGAATCAATAATATGAGAGATATGATCGTGAATTCATCGTAATAATAATTGAGTATAAGCGAGTGACTTCTCACGTAAGCATCAATAATCAATACTGGTGTCTTCTTATACGCAACCAATGCAGCGTATTATTGTACTTTTACTAACGGGTAGTTCAACAATATCAATGGTAAAACCTCCGTAGTTATTTTCATAAAATATTTTTGTCATTTTCTAACTATGACAGTTCTTCTGTTGTGGGTCCACCAATGATTGTGTCATCGTACGAATATTCCCCAACAAAAAGAATATTCCACGACCAATCGAATATTATATAACAACTTACATACTTTGCAAAATTTTCAAATACTACCCACAACTATAACAATTTATCAAATCCACACCATAATATAAAAAAAAATTCAAAAAAAAATAAATATTTATTCATAAAATCTGGGGTCTCACATCACGATCACAAATTATCCATGCACTACGGGCCAAGGATATTCGTGTATTCATCAATGGTCATGATCATGCCAACAACTGTCCATCAATGCACTACGGGCCAATGAGGACTTTTATCACATCATTTGTAACATTACGGTCATGATTATACCGAATAATCCCTGGTCATAATCATACCAAGTCCATCTATGCATTACAGGCCACAGATGACTTTCAAAAATATAAACATGAGGATGATGACAATGATATAAGAATTCAATAAAACAAGTTCATGAATGAATTTATCAAGGAACTAATAGCGTCCAATTTTCAATATGATTCTTCTTTGTAAAGTAAAATTTAAGAATGCTCAGAAGAATATTTCCATAAAAAGATACAGGATGAAGCGCAAATATCAAAGCTATTCCACTAATTTCATGGAGTATAGAAGTCAAAACTTTAACCAACTGAGTATAATAAGGAATGGAATAACAAAAGAAATCACCAGGCATGTGATAGATAGCATATGCAGGTTATTCTAACAGAATAATAAATATGGAACCAGGTCCGGCGTAAACGCGCAGACATGATATTCTGACAGAATAATAAATGCGGAATAATAAATAATGGAACCAGGTTAGGCGAAATTCACACCGACAGGATATTCCGACAGAATAATAAAGAACGAAATAATAGAAGAATTTTACCACGTATGCGGTACTTCACATAAACAGGTTATTCCAACATAATAATATAGAATGGAATAATTGAAGAATTTCACCATGTATGTGGTACTTGTAAGACCCCAGCTTTTATAAATAAAGATGAATTTTCTATAAATATTATTTTTGAATATTATGGAATAAATTTGATATAATGTTATAGTTGTGGGTAATATTTATAAATTTTGCAAAGTAAGCAAGTTGTTATAAAATATTCGTTTGGTGGGGAATATTCTTTTTGTCGGGGAATATTAAATCTGACGGCTCCAATCATTGGTGGATCCCATGAACGGAAGTATTGTCGTAGTTAGAAAACGACAAAATTATCTTTCTATAAAAATAACTACGGAGGTGTTACCGTTAAAAGCGCTTGAACTACCCTAAGGTGGTAAAAATACGATGTCTGGCGTGGTTGCATAGTAGCACTACCAGATTGATTATTGATGCTTACGTGAGAAGTCACTTAGCTATGCTCAATTATTGCTACGATAATTCTTTGCATCATATCTCTTATATTATTGATTCAATTATTGTCACAATATCATCCTCATATAATATGTTATAGTATTAAATCAATAATTGAAATGACAAGTTAAAATGATTAATAATTGTTGAAAGATTAAATATGTGTTGATTAAAATAAAATGATTTGTGGTAATATTTATTCAATCCTTGATGTATATAAAGAGTCTCATTATGAGGCGTTTGTGGTAAGTTTGATTATTTTATGGGGGCCCATATGTCATCATCTAAGAGTCTCTTAAATCAATAGTAATTACCTTTGTAAATAGTAATTACCTTCGTCGATAGTATTTACCTTCATCGATAGTAATTACCTTCTTCAATAGTATTTACCTTCGTCAATAGTAATTACCTTTGTGAATAGTAATTACCTTCGTCGATAGTATTTACCTTCGTCAATTGTAATTACCTTCTTCAATAGTAATTACCTTCGTCAATAGTAATTACCCCTTCATGAATAGTAGTTGTCCCTTGATATTACCAAGAGTTAAGCGCCTCTTGATTGTTCCAAAGGTTAATTACCCTTCATGAATAGTAGTTGTCTCTTGATATTACTAAAAGTCATTTTGACCCTTCGTTAAGACCAAAGAGCCACCCCTCGGTTTTTCTATAAATAAAAGCTCATTCCTTCATTATTTCTTACGAATTCATTGAAACTCTGAGAGAGAAACTATAGAGAGAAAGAAGAAAAGTATTCTAACTACTTCACTTTTCCAATATTCAGTTCTTCTAAGGTAGGGAATATTATTTGTTGTACCAGTAAAGGTGTTATTCTTTCTTATTCATGAAGAGAACATTGTTATTCCATTGCTTATTATTCTATTGGAATAACTTTGTAATGTGGTTTACCCTATACTTGGTGACATTCTTCTATTATTACATTTGGAACATCACATGCATGTGTTTTTACACCGACTGGTTCCGTCTTTATTATTATTACATTGGAATATCACATGCATGTGTTTTACACGGACACTGGTTCCATTTTTATTATTACGTCTTTATTATTACGTTTAATATCACATCATCTTTATCATGGGACTGGTTCCATCATTTATTATTCCGCATATATTATTCTCATTGAAACATCCTGCTTGGTGTGAATTTCACGACGACACGGTTACGTTATTCTTATTACATTGGAATAACTTTTGCTGTCATGATATCTATCGCATGCATGTTGATTTCTTTTGTTATTCCATTCTTTATTATACATAGTTGGTTAAAACTTTGACTTCTATACTCCATGAAATTAGTAGAATATCCTTGATATTTGCGTTTCATCCATTATCTTTTCATGGAAATATTCTTACGATCATTCTTGAATTTTACTCTACAAAAACAATTATCATGTTGATAATTTGGGCGTTAATAATTCTGGATAAAATAATTCTTGAACTTGTTTTATTGAATTCTTATATCATTGTCATCATCCTCATGTTTATATTATGTTGAAAGTCATCATGGCTTTTGTAGTGCATAGATGGACTTGGTATGATTATGACCGAGAGACTATTCGGTGTAATCATGGTAGTAATGTTACAAATGATGTGATGAAAGTCATCTCGTGGCTTTGTAGTGCATAGATGGACTTGGTATGATTATGACCAGAGAGACTATTCTGTGTAATCATGGCCGTAATGGTACAAATGATGTGATAAAAATCCTCGATTAGTAGTAGTGCATTGATGGACGATTGTTGGCATGATCATGACCATTAATGAATACACAACTATTCTTGGCCCGTAGTGCATGAATAATTGTGGTCGTGATACTAAAAGAATATCATTGGCGTAGTAGTGTGGGGTGATTCGATGATGTGGAATATTTATTAAAAGTCGAGTCTCGCCTATAACAAAGGATGAAAAAACCTTTTAAATCATAAAAGATAGTAGATTTTATTTTCTACTTGACTCTTTTAATGGATTCTTTGGCTCAATTGTAGTTAAACTTGATGTTCATTATATTTTATCGGTTTAACACTCAGTGAAGCTAATGATAATTTATTACGCATTATCTTAGTCATAATATTTCTTCTCGAGCTAGTTGAGCTCACCCTTTCTTTCACCGCTTTTCTTCAGAAATGAGAATATAGTTTGGGACGAGTCGGGGAACGGAGTAATGGTCCAGAGGATAGCATTAGTAGTCCTCACTATTCTGTGAAATAGTGTGATAATAATTGTAATGAGGACTCCTTTTGAGTTTGTATAATATCTAGTAGACAATATTTGTATTCAAACTCACAGTTTATGTCGTATTGTACACGACAGTTATATTAATAAGTTGTATTTAAATTCTGTACCATGTATCTGACTACCCAAGATGGGTGATGTATACCTAATTTTGGGGGCGTCACATACTTCGCATAAACAGGTTATTCCAATATAATAATATAGAATAGAATAACAGAGGGATTTCACCAAGTATAGGGTATGCCGCGTATGCAGGTTATGTATAGGGTATGCTGCTTATATAGGTTATTCCAATAGAATAATAAAGAATGGAATAACAGAAAAATTTCACCCAAGTATAGGGGATGCCGCGTATACAGGTTATTCCAACAGAATAATAAAGAATGGAATAACAGAAGGATTTCACCAAGTATAGGGTATACCGTGTATACAGGTTATTCCAACAAAATAATAAAGAATGGAATAACAGAAGTTCTCTTCATGAATAAGAAAGAATAACACCCCTTACCTTAGAAGAAGTTGGATACTGGAGTAGTGAAGTAGTGAAGTAGCAGAATACTCTTCTTCTTTCTCTCTATAATTTCTCTCTCAAGAGTTTCAGTGAATTCGTAAGAAATAATGAAGGAATGAGCTTCTATTTATAGAAGAATGGAATGAATAGTAACTAATTCATGAACGGTCCAGATTGATTTACTTTTAAACGGACGATCCAGATTAAAACTTAAAGCAACGGTCCATACTGATTCACTATTAAAACTTTAAACCAACGATCCATATTGATTCACTATTAAAACTTTAAACCAGCGATCCATACTGATTCACTATTAAAACTTTAAACCAGCGATCCATATTGATTCACTAATATAACTTCAACCAACAGTCTGAAAAATTAGCACATCTCCTCATGGAATAATATTGTACCCAAATACCCGAATGCACAATACTAGAGCGAATAGTAACTCATGAATAGTAACTCGTGAATAGTAACTCGTGAAAAGTAACTCGTGAATAATAACTCGTGAATAGTAACTCATGAATAGTAACTCATGAATAGTAACTCGTGAATAGTAACTCATAAATAGTAACTTATGAATAGTAACTCGTGAATAGTAACTCATGAATAGTGACTCGTGAATAGTACTCTGACACAAAAAGTGTCCCGAATACCCGATTGAACAATATAACCTCCAGACATCAATTAACATCGGAAAAGATGTCGATTTCTACTAACACAAATAATCCCAACACAATGAAACTATCAAATTCATCTTTAATCAACACGAACTTATCCATCATTAATATCATAACTCACAATATTTAACAACCAGGTTGTTCCCAGGAAAGAGGGGGCTTTCCAATAAGGATTTCTCCCTATTGGCGCGCAATTGGGTGACCAAACCTCTCCTTGACAGAACTTCCAGACATTGTAAATATTGAAATTTAATAATATAAATAACTTTGTCGTCTCAATTATTGATTTAATAATATAACATATAATGCGGATAATCTTTGTGACAATAATCGAATCAATAATATGAGAGATATGATGCAAAGAATTATCGTAGCAATAATTGAGTAAATTTGAGTGACTTATCACATAAGCATCAATAATCAATCTGAGTATTCTACTACGCAACGACGCACAGCGTCGCATTTCTTTTACTACTGGATAGTTCAACAAGATAATTGGTAACACTTCCGCCGTTATTTTATAAAAATATAATTCTGTCGTTTTCTAAATACGACAATACTTCCGTCGTGGGGTCCACCAATGATTGTGCCGTCGTACGAATATTTCCCGACAAAAAGTATATTCCCCGATCAATCGAATATTTATAACAATTTGCATACTTTGCAAAATTTTTAAATACTACCCACAACTATAACACTGTCTCAAATCCACACCATAATATTCAAAAAAAATATTTTGAGAAATTTAAATATTTATTCATAAAATTTGGGGTCTCACAATCTCCCCTACTTATGAAATTTCGCCCTCAAAATTTACGTCACGTTACACGGTATCTTAATGGTGAGGATACCTCGTCAGATTCTAACTCTTGAGGTATAACCTTTGAGCGTAGAATATATATTCCTTCTTATGCAAGATTTTAACAGATATTTCCTCATACGTTAAATCTTTCTCTATCTCGTTCGGTTCTAAATCAATAATGTGGTTCGGGTCGTCCACATATTTACGTAACATCGATACGTGAAAAATGTTATGAACACGCGACATACTTGGCGGTAAAATGAGTCTATAAGCCACAGTTCCTACTCGATCGAGAATTTCAAATGGGCCAATTAAATCGAGGGTTGAGATTTCCTCTCTTCATTGATTCTTGCTTCTAGAATAACGCCCTCTTGAACCTTCTTCTTCGTATTTATCAGCTCCGGGTGTGTTGCTTGAGCGACCTTTAACTTTATCGATTAAAGTTGATTCTACTCGTATATTCATTATCTTCACGTGGGTTCGTATATTCGCACTTGTAAAAGCATACGATCTTCTACTCAACGCATTAACTACCACGTTCGCTTTTCCACGATGGTATTGAATGGTATGATCGTAATCTTCAACAGCTCGAGTCAACGTCTTTGGCGCATGTTACGTTCGTTTTGGGTGAAAAAAATATTTGAGGGTTTAAGAAATTGGCTTTGTACTGGGGTTAATACAAAATTCGATTTCACGCTCTAGGGTAGGCCAAGAAGTCTTCAGAAATACGTCAAGAAATTTATTAACGATAGAAATATCGTTCAAAACTGTGACTCTCATCCAAGACTTGGATATCACATGTAATGAAGGTTTCTCCTAACGGAGTTTCAACTAATAAGTCAAAGTCTAACTTCTCCGGAGTCAAATCTAAACGTTGAGCGCAAGCAAGAGAGATAAAAGAATGGGTGGAACAGGTATCTAATAAGGTATAAACTTCGCAAGAATTTATAATTAACTAACCCGTGCTACCCTCGTTCGGGTTACTCGCTTTTTGAGATGTCGCAAAAAATGCTCTCCCTGAAACCACCGACTTTGTTTTATCCGCATCCGCCTTTGGTACCACCGTCCCAGCTGGACTTGACTTCACTATACAACAAAATCGAGCTAAATGACCTTCTCTTCTTGAAATTTTCACTTCTATTATCTTGGCCATGATTACCACCGAAGTGGTTACCATTCTTGGCATGATAATTTTCCCAACGATGGTTATTATTGTTCCGATAGCCGTTTCCACCAGTATGATAATTATCATGTTGTTGGTCGTTACCTTTTGCTTAAGCTGAATCAACGGTCTCATATGCTTCATTGCTTATCTCAACATTTTCGGATGCCATTTTCAAATACTGCCACAAAACAAGGGTTAAGTAACATATCACATATTATCCCTATACTCTGACCGACCAATTAAATACCAAATAAACTTAGGTAGGTCATACTAGCGAAGGAATTCCCCGTCTCTCCCCTCTTAGTTCCTGTCTCACATCTTAGCCAGGGATCATATCCCTAAGCTTTGATACCAACTGTGACGCCCCCAAAATATAGGTATACATCACCCATCTTGGGTCGCCAAATACATGGTACATAAATCAAATACAACTTAATTATACAACTGTCGTGTAAAATACGACAAAACATAAACTGAGAGTTTAATCAAGAATATTTCCTTCTAGACAATATCCACTCTCAATGGAGTCCTCATAAATAGTATACAAACTCAAATTCAGTCCTCATTACATTTATTATCACACTATTTAACAGAATAGTGAGGACTACTAATGCTATCATCTGGACTGTCACTCTGTTTCCCGACTCGTCCCAGCTATATTCTCATTTCCTGAAGAGACCAGTGAAAGAAAGGGTGAGCTCAACTAGCCCAGTAAGAAATATTATGACTAAGATAATACAGAATAAATTATCATTAGCCTTCAACAATGTTAAACTGATAAAATACAATAGACATCAAGTTTAACTGCAGCGGAATAAGCAATCCATTAAAAGAGTTAAGTAGAGAATAAAATCTACTATCTTTTATGATTTAAAAAGTTTTTCACCACTTTTATCACTGAGACTTAGTTTAATAAATAATCCACATCATCCATGCACTACGGCCAAGGATATTCATTAGGGTCACGACCACAAATTATCTATGCACTACGGGCCAAGGATATTCGTGTATTCATCAATGGTCATGATCATGCCAACAACTGTCCATCAATGCACTACGGGCCAATGAGGACTTTTATCACATCATTTGTAACATTACGGTCATGATTATACCGAATAATCCCTGGTCATAATCATACCAAGTTTATCTATGCACTACAGGCCACAGATGACTTTCAAAAATATAAACATGAGGATGATGACAATGATATAAGAATTCAATAAAACAAGTTCACGAATGAATTTATCCAGGAACTAATAACGTCCAATTATCAACATGATACTTCTTTGTAAAGTAAAATTCAAGAATGCTCAAAAGAATATTTCCATGAAAAGATACTGGATGAAGTGCAAATATCAAGGATATTCCACTAATTTCATGGAGTATAGAAGTCAAAACTTTAACCAACTAAGTATAATAAGGAATGTATTAACAAAAGAAATCATCAGGCATGTGATAGATAGCATATGCAGGTTATTCCAACAGAATAATAAATATGGAACCAGTGTCCAGCGTAAGCGCGACGCAGACGTGGATATTCCGACAGAATAATAAATGCGGAATAATAAATAATGGAACCAGTCCTGGTAAAGCCTTACGAGACGTGATATTCCGACAAAATAATAAATGCGAATAATAAATAATGGAACCAGTCCCAAGAAAATGCACGTACGGGATATTCCAACGGAATAATAAATGCATAATAATAAATAATGGAACGAATCAGTAAATTAGCATCGGCGGGATATTCCGACAGAATAATAAAGAACGGAATAATAGAAGAATTTCACCACGTATGCGGTACTTCGCATAAACAGGTTATTCAGGTTATTCCAATATAATAATATAGAATGGAATAACAGAGGGATTTCACCAAGTATAGGGTATCTGGCGTGTGTCGAGGTTATGTATAGGGTATGTCAAACATATATAGTTATTCCAACATAATAATAAAGAATGGAATAACAGAAGAATTTCACCAAGTATAGGGGATGCCGGGTATACAAGTTATTCCAACAGAATAATAAAGAATGGAATAACAGAAGGATTTCACCAAGTATAGGGTATGCCGCGTATACATGTTATTCCAACAGAATAATAAAGAATGGAATAACAAAAGTTCTCTTCATGAATAAGAAAGAATAACACCCCTTACCTTAGAAGAAGTTGGATACTGGAGTAGTGAAGTAGTGAAGTAGCAGAATACTCTTTTTCTTTCTCTCTATAATTTCTCTCTCAAGAGTTTCAGTGAATTCGTAAGAAATAATGAAGGAATGAGCTTCTATTTATAGAAGAATGGAATGAATAGTAACTAATTCATGAACGGTCCAGATTGATTTACTTTTAAACGGACGATCCAGATTAAAACTTAAAGCAACGGTCCATACTGATTCACTATTAAAACTTTAAACCAACGATCCATATTGATTCACTATTAAAACTTTAAACCAACGATCCATACTGATTCACTATTAAAACTTTAAACCAGCGATCCATATTGATTCACTAATATAACTTCAACCAACGGTCTAAAAAATTAGCACATCTCCTCATGGAATAATATTGTACCCAAATACCCGAATGCACAATACTAGAGTGAATAGTAACTCATGAATAGTAACTCGTGAATAGTAACTCATGAATAGTAACTCATGAATAGTAACTCGTGAATAGTAACTCATAAATAGTAACTCGTGAATAGTAACTAATGAATAGTAACTCATGAATAGTGACTCGTGAATAGTACTCTGACACAAAAAGTGTCCCGAATACCCGATTGAACAATATAACCTCCAGACATCAATTATCATCAGAATAGATGTCGATTTCTACTAACACAAATAATCCCAACACAATGAAACTATCAAATTCATCTTTAATCAACACGAACTTATCCATCATTAATATCATAACTCACAATATTTAACAACCAGTTGTTCTTGGAGGAAAGAAGGGCTTTCCAATAAGGATTTCTCCCTATCGCATGCCTAGCGCAATTGATTAGGTGACCAAACCTCTCCTCGATGAACTTCCGGACATTGTAAATATTATAATTTAATAATATAAATAACTTTGTCGCTTTCAATTATTGATTTAATAATATAACATATATTGCGGATGATCTTGTGACAATAATCGAATCAATAATATGAGAGATATGATGCAAAGAATTCTTGTAGTAATAATTGAGTAAAACCGAGGTGACTTATCACGTAAGCATCAATAATCAATACTGGTGCTACTATGCAACCACGCGCGTATTCTTCGTATTTTTACTACTGGGTAGTTCAACAAGATATTAATTCAGTAATACTTAGTTATTATTTTATAAAAGATAATTACATCATTTTCTAAATACGACAATACTTCCGTCGTGGGGGTCCACTTAATGATTGTCTTGTCAGTCATTGAATATTTCCTGACAAAAAGAATATTCCCCGACCAATCGAATATTTATAACAACTTGCATACTTTGCAAAATTTTTAAATACTACCCACAACTATAACACTCTCAAATCTATACCTTAATATTCAAAAAAAATATTTCGAGAAATTTAAATCTTTATTCATAAAATTTGGGTTCTCACAGAATATATCAACTTCCGTAGCAGAGTAACTCAAGGTGCAGAGTGCAAACAATATGGAGAGAAAGAAACTATATATATAAATAAATAAATAAAGCACAAAATTTCAATAGGGGCCAATTTTATTGCAAGGCAAATACTAGTATAATACTTCCATAATCCAAAGTTATGAGTCCCAAAATAAACTGATATACAGTTAATGCGTTAATGCACTGCATAACAATAATATATAGTTAATCCATTTTTGGCTTTGCTTGCAAATTAGCATGTCTTAAACTCAATCGCAAACTAAATGATAATAAAAAATGTAAATATTATTAAGTATTAAAATTATACACACACATCTATAGAACAACATTTATATAACTATCTAGTTTGTTCAGCTACTCAGATTTGTTATAATAAGAGGGGATAAGGAAATTGCAAAGGAATTTACTCTTCGTAAACATGAAACTGAACTACTGGCAATCAAATAAACTCGACTAAATTGTGAAGTCATGTTGAATTAAAAATTACAAATTTCCAAGTTCTTAAGCAACAAATAAACTAAAGCTACGAGAAATTATGTAGTAGAAAGATACAATTTTGTTAACATTCCACAAACTTAATATTAACATTATAATTGAAATTGTATATTTCATTAGTTATAAAACTACACTTAATAATTATGATGATAGTTAAAGAATACAAATCCAAAAGTCCCCCAAAAGTTTTAATATAAAATCTATTAATAAAATCAAATGCAATGTACTATTAAATCTGCAAGCATCAAGCCCAATAATTTCAAATTCTTTTCTTCAACACTATTTCCTCAACCTAACATAAACCAATGCCATAAACTTAATCCCCAAAATAGAGAGTTAGAAAAAAGAAACCTATTTGGTTGTTAAGAAAATTGGAAGATATATGTAGAAAATTAAACTTAAACACACTTGAAAGCTGTGAAACTTAAATACCAAATTCCTAATTCTCTCGGAAGAGAGGTCGAGCCGTCAAACTTTGAAGAACAGAGTCGCCGAGTGGCAGGGAGAGAGGTCGTCGGCCGAGGCGCGGAGCTGTGAAATGTGAGACGGCGAGACAGATAGTGAAAGCCGAGAGGCGGAGGCCGGAGATTGAGACGGAAAGAGGCGGAGGTCGGAGATGATGTGAGATAGACAGTCGACAGTCGAGAGGCAAGAGGCTGAGGAATTGAGATCTGGGAGCAGGCTAGGGAAAAATGATGTAACATACTGATACAGTCATAGATATTAGATAATATTATAAAATTATTATTTTTTTAAGTATTAAAGTTCGGTTATTCGGGTATCCGAAATATCTATTTTTTAAAACCAAAACCAAAACCGAATACTAAGCATTAAATCAGATATAATCAAAATTAGAAAAAAAAAACTAAAAAATCAAAATAATTCGGTTAAAAAAATTCGGTTCGGTTCGGTAATTCGTCTTTATCCATTTTTTGCTCACTCCTACCATCAATAGCATGAACCAATTAATATTACTTAACCAAAAAAACTTAATGGTTCAAATGGAAGCAATGCAACAATTTATGCATCATATTAAGAACATGCTGCATTCTGTAATGGAAATTCAGAAGTTATCTATTCCTCCTTGTCATTTTTCTACAAGTACCAGCTCTGCCAAAATGGAATCTTTGCTTCACTGTCCTCTTGATGATCCTATTCCCACTCTTGGTCTCCATTTTTTCCTCTCAATGAAGAAGACTACTAACTATTTGGGAAAAATAATATATATATATATATATAATATATGCTACTAACTATTTGGGAAGTATTGTATCTAACTTAAATACTAACTTAGTACTATGCAGGTTTTATCTATTTAGTACTATGGAGGTGTTATTTATGTTTATTATACTGTTACTGGAGAACTACTTTTTCAGAATGCTAACACTTTTCTGCAGGATCTGAAAATTAAGTATGTTTTCACATAGTACTTTTCTCCTATTTTTATAATGACAAAGATGGAGAAGAAAAATTGTAAGACCCCAACTTATTATAAATAAATTGAATTTTCCTCTATTCATTATTCTAAATTAATAAAGAGTTAATTTGATATAATGTTTTGGTTATAGGTGAAATGTGAAAATTTTACAAAATAAGCAAGTGGTTACAAAATATTCTTTTTGTCGGGGAATATTCGTTTGGTCGTGGAATATTCTTTTTGTCGGGAATCTCCGTACGACGGCGCAGTCATTTGTGGGCCCATAACGAAAAACGGTTGGATGAAAGAAAATGACAAAGTATGAGTTTTTATAAATAATGACGTAATTATTCTTTATTAACATTGTTGGATTACCCGTGGTTGAAATACAATGAATATGCGTGGTTGCACAAGATACTACACAGTATTGCACAAGATTGTTGAATTATTGATTAAATGTACGTGAAGGCACTACTCAATAATTATTACAGTAGTTACTGTTCAATATTTTATTGATTCAATAATTGTTGTGTTGTTAGTTTATATTATTATTGTTTCAATAATTATCGCTGCACAGTATTTTCTATTATCAGATCAATAATTCATATTATTTAAATAATATTATTAGATAACATTATTGGAAATGTCTAGAAAGTTCTGTCAAGGAGAGGTTAGGTCATCTAATTGCGCGCTAGTAAGGAGAAATCCTTATTAGAATGCCCCCTCTTTCCTGGGAACGGCCTGGTTGTCATAATTGTGATTCTGTAATATTATTTGTGAATAATTAATTATTGATTTATGTGATAATGAAATATTTATTTGATATAAATGATGCATTTATTTATTTATGTGGTTATAAATGAAGGAATTATTGCTGAGGTGTTTTATCAGTATTTTATCGGACTGGAAGTATTAAAAATCATCAGTTTGTGGATTTTGGATATTTTTGGTTTGGAATTTGAAAAAACTCAAAACTACAAAGTTGTAGAGAATTTGATTTCAGGCAGAATGGACATAAAATTCGTATTTTTCTGATAACCGGGCTATTTCTATGAATTGTTGAAGTTTTGGAAAATAAAATGATTTTTATTAATTTATGGGTGGGACCCACTCTTGTTTCAACATGTGGGCTACTGAAAATTTATTCAAAGATGGCTGGTGGCTGGTCTTAAATTTCAACCTAGCATGCGTAGAAGAAAAGAAATAAAAATATATTATTTTAGTCTCCTATGACGTTCTAACATTTTCCTATAAATAGAGGGCTAAGTTAGAATTGAAAATCATACCAGAAACAAGTTTTCTTTCTCTCTAAATTATCGAGCGTATTCTTGTGAGTATTTTGATACTTTGAGTGTTGCTATATCTGGTGCGAGTTTACATCGACCTATACAAATTCAATCGTAAGTACGGTTATTTTGAGGTAAGGGATGTTATTTTCTTCTTAAATGATATTATTTTCTTCAATATCATTATGTCGAAATATTGGTAAACTTTTTAATCAAATTTAGAACTTTTTATGTCGGGGTTACTATTCACGATACTCGACTTTATTCACGTGATATTTACTATTCATTCAGAAAAATAAAAATTTTCCTTTTTGTCCAAGATGTCTATTTTGGTTACTATCTTTGATTGTATCCATGTTTTGATCGTTATTTTTGAATTCTGCTTCAAAATCAGTTATTATGTAGTATTATTGATCTTGGATAAACTGTTATACGAATCCATAATATTTGTTCTTCTATCTCTCTGGATTCGTTTTCTTTAAAATATTTTTCATCATCCTCAGTCCTAAATGATGATATTACTGAATATCTTTGGCCTGTAGTGCAAAGATGAATGATTAACTGATGAATATCTTTGGCCCGTAGTGCAAAGATGAAAAGGTGTTGAGATGAACATGACCAACTGGTGATACAAATGAATATCTTTGGCCTGTAGTGCAAAGATGAATATTTGATTAAAGATGTATATTGATTGTTGTTACAGGGATAAAATATTGATGATGGACTCTTAAATATTAGAAGATAGTAGAATTCATCCTCTACATGACTCTTCTAATGGATTGTTGTTTCCGCTGTATTTGTTGATCTAAAACTTGTTGTCTATTATATTTTATCAGATTTTTCCCTGTTGAAGACTAACGATAATTTGTTTTATATTATCTTATTCATAATGTTCTTTACTGGGCTAGTTGAGCTCACCCTTTCCTTTTTGTTCCATTTTTCTTCTCAGGAGGTGAGAACATAGCAGGATCGAGTCGGGGTATAGAGTGATGGTTCTAGGAAGATGTTTAGCAGTCCTCACTATTTCTACAAAATAGTGTTTGAATAATTGTAATGAGGACTTATTTGCGTGTGGATATTATCTAGAAGACAATATTTGTATTTAAACTCACAGTATGTATTGTCGTATTTCACACGACATTTGTATTATTGAAGTTGTAGTTTGCTTTATGTACCATGTATTTGGCGACTCAGAATGAGTGTTGTATACCTATTTTGGGGGCGTCACAAAAATATTACAATACATGACGTAAAAGATTACTAATTATCTTCTGTCTTCTCAAATAAAAATAAACTTAAAGAATTAAGGAAAATTGAGTAGAATTGTTAGAATATTTTATTTTTTATGTGGCATCTACTATTTATGTAATTATTGGACTTACATATTGTATTAATTTAATTATTTTATTTATAAATTTGGTAATTAATTATGTGGCCTATAAATAATATTATTGATAGTACTTGACATAATGGGCCCTAGGGTTTCATAATTTTGATGGACGATTTTGACCCTTAGCTATTCTATAAATAAAAACAGTTAGTGTTTGGTCTCAATTATTGTCTCAAGAATTTTATACGCACCTATACATTGTAAGACCCCGAAATTTTTTTAAATAAAAAGGAATTTCCTTTATTTATTATTTTGAAATATTAAGGGTTGATTTGATTAATGTGGATAGTTAAGGGTGAAATACGCAAATATTTCAAAATAAGCAAGTGGTTATAAAATATTCATTTTTGTCGGGGAATATTCGTTTGGTCGTGGAATATTAAATCTTTTCGGGAATATTCGTAATGACGGCAGTAGCAACCATGTGTGGCCCATAAATCCAAAGAAAGCGATTGGATGAGGAAAACGACAAAGTTTGGGTGGTTATAAATAACGGTGTAGTTGTTACCGTTAAGACTGTTGGAATACCCGGTGGTTAAAATACAGTAATACGCGTGGTTGCACAGTAGCACACGGTATTGCACAGTATTGTTGAATTATTGATCCTTACGTAAGAAGGCACTACTCAATAATTATTACAGTAGTTACTGTTCAATAGTTTATTTTATTGATTCAATAATTGCTGCGTTGGTATTTTATATTATTGTTGTTTCAATAATTGTCACTTTGCATTTTCCCATTATCGGATCAATAATTCATATTATTTGAATAATATTATTAGATAACATTATTGGCAATGTCTAGAAAGTTACATCTAAGGAGAGGTTTGGTCACCTAATTGCGGCGCCAAGATGAGAGATCCTTATTGGAAAGCCCCTCTTTCCAGGAACTACCGGTTGTCATAAATGTGATTCTGTAATATTATTTGTGAATAATTAATTATTGATTCATATGATAAGAAAATATTTATTTTATATGAATATAAATGATGGATTTATTTATGTGGTTATTAATGAAGAAATTATTGTTGAGGTGTTTTATCGAGATTTTATCTGGATTGGAGGTGTTAAAAAATCAAATCGGGGTTTTGAGATATATTGCGGAGGTTATAATTTTTAATCCGACCGTTGGATCGTTGTAATTTTTGGATATGTTATACATACATAAGTTGAGTATATGTCCACAAATTTTGAACCGTTAAAAATGCACACGAATGATTTGTTATGAATTTTAAGAGGTGTCCGATTCGAAATTAGGGTTATAATTGATTTTGGTGGAAAATTCTAGAATTGAGTGGGCCCCACTTGTGGTTGGTGAAAAAATGTGCTGAATTTTATTTCAAATGTGGTGGGTGGCAATAGTAGCGAGTAAAGCCATCGGTGCAGCAGTCAAGTCTGCTTGGTGGGCTAACATTTTCCTATAAATAGAGGGCTAAGTTAGAATTGAAAATCACACCGTAAACAAAGTTTTCTCTTTCTCTCTATTTTATTGAGCGTATTTTGTGAGTATTTAGATACTTTGAGAGTTCTTTATTGATAAGTTTCATTCAACATCACTTGAGACCTTTCCTTCCAAGAAATCTTGATTCTTTGAGGTAAGGGATGTTATTTTCTTCTCGAAATGATATTAATTCTTCATATCATTATCTTTGAAATATTGGTTGGTACTTTTTATCAAATTTGGAACTTTTCATGTCGGGGTTACTATTCATGAGTTACTATTCACGAGTTACTATTCATGAGTTACTATTCACGAGTTACTATTCACGAAGTACTATTAAGCGAAGCGTGAAGATGTTTTTGTGGAATTTCTATCTTTGGGTGTCGGAGTTACTATTCACGATACTATCGATTATATTCACGATACTCGGCCTTATTCACGAATCTGGCAAGACTATTCAATAAAAATGAAAATTTTTCTTTTAAGTCCAAAATATCTATTTTGGATATTAGCTTTGATTGTATCCATGTTTTGATCATTCTTGAATTTTACACCACTATGATTATTTTTGAGGTATTGTTGGACATGGATAAAACAAAGTCACGAATCCTTAATCCTTAATCCTTGTCATTTTGTTTCAATTTGGATTCGTTTCTTTAAAAATATTTTTCATCATCCTCGCCTTTAAATGATGATATTATTGAATATCTTTGGCACAGAAAGTCAAAGATGAATGATTTCTGAAGAATATCTTTGGCACAGTAGTGCAAAGATGAAGGTGTTTAAATGAACATGACCGATGATGAATATCTTTGGCCTGTAGTGCAAAGATGAACAGTGTTTAAATGAACATGACCGATCGATGAATATCTTTGGCCTTTATTGCAAAGATGAGCAGTGTTGAGATGAAACATGATCGATTGATGAATATCTTTGGCTTTTGTAGTGCAAAGATGAATATTTGATTTGAGATGAATATTGATTGATGTTACGAGGATAAAATATTGATGATGGATTTGTTAAATTCATAGATTATAGTAGATTTCATTCTCTATGTAACTCTTACATGAATTATTATTTCAGCGCTGCGAATATTGATCCAAACTTGTTGTACTATTGTATTCTATCGATTTTTCCTGTTGGAGACTAACGATAATTTGTTGTATATTATCTTAGTCATAACATTCTTCTTGGGCTAGTTGAGCTCACCCTTTTCCTTGTTGTTCCATTTTTCTTCTCGTGGAGGCGAGAATGTAGCGAGTACTAGTCTGGGTAGGTATGGAATGAAGGTTCTAGAGAGAGTTGTTTAGTAGTCCTCACCATTATTGTAAAATAATGTATCAATAAATGTGATGAGGATTTATTTGAGTATAAATATTGTCTAAAAGATAATATTTGTATTTAAACTCACAGCTTTATTATGTTGTGATAATAAAGTTGTAGTTGTTTACATCATGCCATATAAGTGGCGACTCGAGAATGGGTTGGATGGAATGGACCTATTTTGGGGTCGCCACAGGTTGGTATCGAGCTTAGGGATATGATCTCTGGCGGAGATCGGGGAATAGAACTAGGAGGAGAGACAGTAAATCCTTCGCTAGTGTGTCCTACCTAAGCTTATTTGTTAGTTGGTCAAGATATAGGGATATTATGTGATATATTGATTTCCTTAATTAACCCTTGTTTTATGACGAGATTTGAGAATGTCGAATGAGAATATTAATAGTGGAGTAAATGAGACCGTAGAGATGCTCAGACTCACCAACGAGGAGAAACGTCAACAGTGGCAATGTTCCTCCCGTGAACAATACCACTGGCGAGATGAGGAGCGAGGGGATGTTTAGAAGTTTTTGCGGTTCATGCAAAATCGAATTTAGGAGACTCGTGTTCAAAATACTGAGGAGGAAATGATAGCAATTCACGGGTGGTCACATTGCCAGCGGTTCAAAGAGTTGGGACCACGAGTTAGGAAAGCCAGATCCGATCATGGCGGAAACATGGGTCAAGCAAATTACCAAGATATTCGATGTCTTGGGATGCGAAAGAACGAGAAAGTTCCATTCGCTACTTTTATGTTCCGTGGCGAGGCGATTCTTGGGTGGGAATCGTAAGCGTACCCCATTCAATTGCACTTCGGCGTGTCATGGGAGACGTTTGAAATGCATTTAATGACAAGTACTTCCACAGAAAGTATTCTGTCGTATGAAGGAAGTGGAGTTTATTAGATTGGAGCGAGAATAACATGGCGGTGTCCTAATACGAGGCGAAGTTTGCGGAGTTATCTAGGTTTTGCACCTCATTTGGTGGAGAATGAGGAACGATATGGCAGATGTTTCGAGAGGTTTGAAACGGCATACGTCGAGATATCTCATTTCTCATAAATTTTCTCTCTATTCGAGATGTTGTAAACAGGCTCGATTGTTAGGCGAGATAACGAGTACGTTCAACCGAGGGACCATAACCGAGGATCATACCAAAGATAGCGATCATCGAATAACGATAACCACGGTGGAGAAAGAAGAATACGGACAAAAGGCGGTAACCACTCACGTGGTAATCGTAGCCATGAAAATAGAAGAAGCGAGTTGGGAGGAGATTTTAAAAAGAGGAGATTCAACAACGACCATGTGAAGACGTCGGCCAATGATGGCAATCGGTTCCAAGGGAGGAGAAAAGACCATCGGTCATTATGTTACAAATCACGGAAAGAGGGACATATCATTGAAGCGCCCTGGCAGTTTAAGGTATGCTATAATTGTGGAAAAAAGAAGGACATATCGCTCGAGATTTATGCGATATCGAAACCAGATCCAATGAAATGGTGACTCAAAAGGATGTCCAAGAAAAGTCAAAGTCAACGATTCTGGAAGAGCGTTTGTCATGGCCGGTTCAAAATCTGAGGAACCCGAACGAAGTTAACACGGGTTAGTTAATTATAAATTCTTGCGAAGTTTATACCTTACTAGAATCTGGGATTCTACCCATTCTTTTATCTCTTTGCTTGCGCTCAACGTTTGAACTTGACTACGGAGAAATTAGACTTTGACCTATTTATGGAGACTCTAGTTAGGAAAACTTTCATTACATCCGTTGTTTAGAAATCTTGCTTGATTCAGTTGGCACTATCCATTACACAATGTTAACCTTATTTCTATAGAGATATTTGCTTTTGATGTGATTTTAAGGTTAACTACTCATCATGCCAAATTGATTGCTTTTGTAAGGTTGTTAGTTTTCATATTCCTAAGCAACTTTGTTATTCAATTCAAGCAATCAAACCATTGTAATCAAACATTTTCATATCAAGCCATGAAGTCATTCGTTTATTACGGATGTCAAGTTTTCTTAGTCCATGTTATGGATTTGAATAAAGACACGTCAGATTTGAATAATATTCTGTTGTTATTGATTTTTCCCGACGTATTTTTACGAAGAATTTCTTGGCTTACTCCTAAAGCTGATATTAAATTTTGTATCGAATTTGAACACGGTCAGAAAAACTCATTTCTAAAATCTCATATCGAATGGCTCTATTGAACTTCGAGGAGTTAAAATTCAACTATAAATTTGGTACATGAGCCTTTATCTTGTGACTTCCTTTGTTGAATTCACCTAAGCCGGACTCTCTATAGGGGCGTCGTATTCGTGCGATAAGGCCCCGATAGATAGTGTCATTGTGACGTCTTTATCCAAGATTGGGATATGAGTCACGATTGAGAGCAACCTAAGTCGATGTCGAAATGCGTAGTTTTCTAAACTTAGTTGGTTATTATCGGAGATTCGTTGAAGGATATTCTCGAATCGCTATCGCAATTTAACTTCGTAGAGATACAAAATTCGAATGGAGCAAGGAATGTGGGAAGAGCTTGAAGAACTCAAGAGGAGACTCATTTCAAACGACATGTTCGACCATGCCATCCCGGAAAAGCGAACGTGGTAGTGACGTGTTGAGTAGAAGATCGTATACAAAATCGAGTACAATATTATCAAAGACTCATTTAAGTATAATATACAAATAATAGAGATGGAGATGAAAACTCTAGGTACCCACGTGATGATATACTGATGCGTGATGATATCTGAGTATAATCGACTTTAATCGATAAAGTTAAAGTGCTTCAAGCTACACACACCGAGTGATGAATTTGAAGAAGGAGGTGCAAGAAGTTGTTCTTTTAAAAGCGAGAATCGGTGAGGTGAGGAAAGCTCAAACCTTCGATTTATTAATCCATTTGAAATTCTCGATCGAATAGGAATCGTGGCCTATAGACTGCGTTTTACCACCAAGTATGACGCGTGTTCATAACGCTTTTCACGTCGATGTTACGTAAATATGTGGACGACCGAAACACGCGTCATTGAGTTAAACCCGAGACGAGATAGCCAAGACTTAACGTCACGAGGAGGTACTGTCAAGATTTTGTAGAAGAAAGAACATGACCTATGTACGAGGTTATACCATAAGTTAAAGTTTTGTGGAGAAACCATGCTATTGAGGAAATGACTTGGGAGTTGGAAACGAAAATGAAAGCGAGGTATCTTTACCTTTTCGAACACACAGAATGCGTCGTCCAATTTCGAGGACGAAATTTCATAAGGAGGGAGGTTGTAAGACCGAAATTTTTTAAATAAAAGGAATTTCCTTTATTTATTATTTTGAAATATTAAGGGTTGATTTGATTAATGTGGATAGTTAAGGGGTGAAATACGCAAATATTTCAAAATAAGCAAGTGGTTATAAAATATTCATTTTGTCGGGGAATATTCGTTTGGTGCGTGGAATATTCAGATCTTGTCGGGAATATTAAATGCAACGGTAGCAGACCATGTGTGGGCCCATAACGAAAGCGATTGGATGAGGAAAACGACAAAGTTTGGGTGGTTATAAATAACGGTGTAGTTATTCTGAATTAAGATCGTTGGAATACCCGGTGGTTAAAATACGATGTCTACGGCGTGGTTGCACATGCACATGGTATTGCGATGATTGTTGAATTATTGATCCTTACGTGAAGGCACTACTCAATAATTATTACGAGTGAATTCTTGTTCAATAGTTTATTTTATTGATTCAATAATTCTTTGCTGCGTTGGTATTTTATATTATTGTTGTTCAATAATTGTCACTTTATGATTTTCCCATTATCGATCAATAATTCATATTATTTGAATAATATTATTAGATAACATTATTGGCAATGTCTAGAAAGTTACATCTAAGGAGAGGTTTGGTCACCTAATTGCGGCATGATGGAGAGATCCTTATTGGAAAGCCCCTCTTTCACAGGAACGGCTGGTTGTCGTAAATGTGATTACGTAATATTATTTGTGAATAATTAATTATTGATTCATATGATAAGAAAATATTTATTTTATATGAATATAAATGATGGATTTATTTATGTGGTTATTAATGAAGAAATTATTGTTGAGGTGTTTTATCGATATTTTATCGGATTGGAGGTGTTAAAAATCAAATCGGGGTTTTGAGATATATTATGGAGGTTATAATTTTTAATCCGAAATAGTTGGATCGTTGTAATTTTTGGATATGTTATACATACATAAGTTGAGTATATGTCCACAAATTTTGAACCGTTAAAAATGCACGAATGATTTGTTATGAATTTTAAGAGGTGTCTGATTCAGAAATTAGGGTTATAATTGATTTTGGTGGAAAATTCTAGAATTGAGTGGGCCCCACTTGTGGTTGGTGAAAAAATGTGCTGAATTTTATTTCAAATGTGGTGGGTGGCAATAGTAGCGAGTAAAGCCATCGGTAGCGAGTCAAGTCTGCTTGGTATGAAATAACATTTTCCTATAAATAGAGGGCTAAGTTAGAATTGAAAATCACACGAAACAAAGTTTTCTCTCTTTCTCTCTCTATTTTATTGAGCGTATTTTGTGAGTATTTAGATACTTTGAGAGTTCTTTGCTCAAGATAAGTTTCATTCAAATCACTTCCCACCTTTCCTTCCAAGTCTTGATTCTTTGAGGTAAGGGATGTTATTTTCTTCTCAAATGATATTAATTCTTCATATCATTATCTTTGAAATATTGGTTGGTACTTTTTATCAAATTTGGAACTTTTCATGTCGGGGTTACTATTCATGAGTTACTTATTCACGAGTTACTATTCATGAGTTACTATTCACGAGTTCTTATTCACGAGTACTATTCATGAAGCGTGAAGATGTTTTTTGTGGAATTTCTATCTTTGGGTGTGTCTGAGTTACTATTCACGTGTACTGGTCTTATTCACGATACTGCCTTTATTCACATCATCGGCACTATTCACCTAAAATGAAAATTTTTTCTTTTAAATCCAAAATATCTATTTTGGATATTAGCTTTGATTGTATCCATGTTTTGATCATTCTTGAATTTTACACCACTATGATTATTTTTGAGGTATTGTTGGACATGGATAAAACAAAGTACGAATCCTTAATCCTTAATCCTTGTCATTTTGTTTCACCGGATTCGTTCTTTAAAAATATTTTCATCATCCTCGGTCTTAAATGATGATATTATTGAATATCTTTGGCACATGGTCAAAGATGAATGATTTCTGAAGAATATCTTTGGCTGTGGTGCAAAGATGAGCGGTGTTTAAATGAACATGGCCGATCGATGAATATCTTTGGCTGTAGTGCAAAGATGAGCAGTGTTTAAATGAACATGACCGAGTGATGAATATCTTTGGCCTTTATTGCAAAGATGAGCAGTGTTGAGATGAACATGATCGATTGATGAATATCTTTTGGCTTCAGTAGTGCAAAGATGAATATTTGATTTGAGATGAATATTGATTGATGTTACAGGGATAAAATATTGATGATGGATTTATTAAATTCATAGATTATAGTAGATTTCATTCTCTATGTAACTCTTTCTATGAATTATTATTTCATTGCGAATATTGATCTAAAACTTGTTGTCTATTGTATTCTATCGATTTTTCCACTGTTGGAGACTAACGATAATTTGTTGTATATTATCTTAGTCATAACATTCTTCTTGGGCTAGTTGAGCTCACCCTTTTCCTTGTTGTTCCATTTTTTCTTCTCGGGAGGCGAGAATGTAATGAGTACTAGTGGGGGTATGGAATGAAGGTTCTAGAGAGAGTTGTTTAGTAGTCCTCACCATTATTGTAAAATAATGTATCAATAAATGTGATGAGGATTTATTTGAGTATAAATATTGTCTAAAAGATAATATTTGTATTTAAACTCACAGTTTTATTGTTGTGATAATAAAGTTGTAGTTGTTTCTGTACCATGTATTTGGCGACTCAGAATGGGTTGGATGGAATGGACCTATTTTGGGGTCGTCACACATTCATCCTAAGATTGAGAGAAACAATTGAAGACTTTCACCTTTAAACGCAGTGGAAGCATGATACATACAAGATGTCTTTTTTCAATTCATATAAGTACCTAATTGATTTTATTCTATGTAATAACACTTCCGATATAATTATTTAACATCTGGTATCAAAGCTGTGGTCATGCTATTGCATGGAATAAATTAATTATGTTGTTATGCTAGAATTTTTTTCTTTAATTCTACATATTCTCTTTATTGGTATAATATAGAACTATTCAGTATATTAAGGAATTTTTGAATGGAAATAAAATTTTACGAAAAGTAATTTATAATCTGATTATGATTCCTCATTGCTTTCGGAAATTAACGATTATGTTTCCGCTGGGTCGTATTTATGAAATCAAATGTGAATGCTTATGATAATATTTTGTCAGAATATACAAATTCTTGTCTCGATATACACGAGACCGTATATACATCAAGTATTATTTATATATGTTGAACATGATTTCATATTTTATGAATATTGGTTTATCTGCTTATGTTGATAGTTATTTTCATTATCATGCCAAATTAATATTTGATTCATATCATGACAATATATGTATTTAGTTTGAAATTTATGTGAACATTTTATAATCAATTCATGTTCATAATTATATATTTTAATTTAAGATTCTAGAACATGATAATATTTTAATTATATATTATTAGGGCTTTTAAGTTGTTGCATGTAAATTATAAATAATATTAATTTTCAAACTTGATTAATATATTATTTTAAATAAAATTGTGTTTGATCATAATAATTTACGTGTATGCGTGACTCTTTTATTGTTAAAATTAATAATCAGCCCAACGGAGGATTATTAATTGAAACAATTAAAGATTAAGAAAAGTCACATAATGTTACATTTAATAAATAAAGATTTTAATTTTACCCAACGAAAAAATTAGAATTATAATTTATTAAATGAAATTTTATTGCATAAGTAACATGTTTATTTCGTTTCTGCCCAACGGTGATGCGTGGATAAATAAGTTTTGAGTTATATTATGGAGATGTTATTAGCATATTATTAATTGGACCAACGAAAGATTGATAATTATGCACCAACATCTTATTAAAATCTATTTTTGAGTGTTATAAATAGATTTTATGCAACTAACTTCTTGCCCTACAGTTGGTTTTATTATGATTAATTATTAATTATTGTTGTACATTGTGGATTTCTTTTAGTTTTTTGTAAGCATGCTTATGAGCTTGATTATGTTTCAACATCGATTCCAACTAGTATTTCAGGGCATCTCTTTGGAATTGAAACCTTGAATGGAACTAATTTTACTGTTTGAAAAGAGCAAGTGAAAATTGTTCTTGGCACTATGGATTTGGACTATGCACTACGAGTGGATCATTTTGCTTCACTTACAGCTACTAGCTCAATTGAGCAAAATGCTATTTATGAAAAGTGGGAGCGATCCAACCGCATGTCCCTTACGATTATGAAAAATTCTTTCATGACAGCCATTCGAGTAGCCATTCTTGACTCTGAGAATGCTAAAGAGTACTTAACTTCAGTCGAGTAAAAATTTAAGGGTTCTTCTAAAACTCATGTAAGTTCCCTTATTTTGAAAATGCTTACTAGCAGGTATGATGGGGTTAGTGGAGTGCGCGAGCACATTATGATGATGAACGACATGACCTTTAAATTAAAGGGTATGGACATGGTGATTTCTGAGGGTTTTTTTTATTCACTTCATTATGATTTCTCTTCCTGCAGAGTTTGATCCATTTAAGATTAATTATAACACACAAAAAGAAAATTAGAAGATGAGCAAGTTAATCGCCATGTGCGTCCAAGACGAAGAAAGGCTTAAGGTTGAAAAACCTAATGTTACTCATATGACTACCACCAGATCCTATAAGAAGAAGGCTTATAAAAATGGTAAAGGTTTTAAGATTAAAGATAAACCAATTTCTACCAAAATAAATAAGACAAATTATTCAGGTAAAAACTTTGAGGCAGGTCCTAAATCTCACTTCTGTAAGAAGCAAGGACATATTCAGAAAGAATGCCCTAAGTTCAGAGAATGGCTTGAAAAGAGAGGGATTCCTTTCAAAAAAAACACTCCAAAAGGGGGAAAGAACCATTAAAGTTGGCAATGAAGAGTCTATACAAGTTGAAGCTGTAGGAACTCTTCCTTTAGTTTTGGAGAGTGGTTTCACCTTGTATCTATATGATACTCTTTATGTTCCCAGTAAGACACGAAATTTAATTTCTGTATCTAAACTTGACATTGAGGTTTTTCGTTTAAGTTTGGGAATAATAAAATAATTATTTATCATTACTCTCATGGTATTGGTTCTGCCTTTTTAGAGGGAAACCCTCTATAAGATAAATTTGGATAATATCTTTGTTGAATCCTTGTTAAAAATGAATATGATAGAAAGTACCTCTAAAAGTGGAAATAAAAGAAAACTAGATAATGAGAATTCTTCAAAATTATGGCATCAACGCTTAGGCCATATTTCAAAAGACGGAATTCAACGCCTTATAAAGGATGGAATTCTTCATTCACTAGATTTTTCTGATCTTAACTGAAAAATTAAAGTAGTGAGACTAGATAGAGGCGGAGAGTATTAGGGTAAACACTCTGATATAGGTCATAATCTTGGTCTATTTACCTTATTTTGTCAAGAAAATGGCATCGTATGCCTGGTACACCGCAACAGAATGGGGTAGCTGAGAGGCGAAATCGTACCCTTATGAATATGGTACGTAGTATGTTATCCAATTCCAGCTTACCTATATTTTTGTGGAATGAGGCATTAAAGACAACTGTTCCTATTTTAAATCGGGTTCCTAGCAAATCTATCCTTAGCACTCCTTATGAAATTTGGACAGGTAGGAAACCTAGTTTAAAATACTTACTGGTATGGGGCTGTCTAGACGAGTTTAAGATTTTTAATCAACAAATAAAGAAACTTCACTCTAAAACCATTAGTTGCCATTTCATTTAATATCCTGAAAAATCTAAGGGTTTTCAATTTTACTGTCCCTCGCATACCATTAGAATTATTGAGACTAGGTGTGACGCCCCCAAAATTAGGTATACTTCACCCATCTTGGGTCGCCACTTACATGGTACATAAATTCAAATACAACTTACTAACCTAAGCGTAGGTATACAATCGACATAAAGCGTGAGTTTGAATACAAATATTGTCTACTAGATATTATACAAACTCAAAAGGAGTCCTCATTACAACTATTATCACACTATTTCACGTAATAGTGAGGACTACTAATGCTATCCTCTCGGACCATTACTCCGCTTCTAGACTCGTCCCGGCTATGTTCTCATTTCTTGAAGAAACGGTGAAAAGAAAGGGTGAGCTCAACTAGCCCGAAGAAATATTATGACTAAGATAATGCGAGAATAAATTATCATTAGCCTTCAACAAAGATGTTAAACCGATAAAATACAATAGACAACCAGGTTTAAGCTGCGGCGGAATATGCAATCCATTAAAAGAGTCAAGTAGAGAATAAAATCTACTATCATTTAGGTTTTAAAAGGTTTTCATCAATTTTTTATCATTTGAGACTCGACTTAATAAATAAACCACCACATCTAATCATCCACTGTACCACTTGGTCAAGGATTTTCATCAAATTATCAATGGTCATGACTATACCGAATCACCCCGGTCATAATCATACCAAAAACTATCCATCAACGCATTATTACAGCCAATCGAGGACTTTTATCACATCATTTATAACAAGCCATGATTATACCGAATGATCCTCGTCATAATCATACTAAGTTCATCTATGCACGTAAGCCAAAGATAACATAATATATCATGAGGATGATGACAATGACATAATAATTCAATAAAACAAGTTCAAGAATTATTTTATCCGAGAATTAATAACGTCCAAATTGTCAACAAGATCTTTGTTTTGTAGAGTAAAATTCAAGAATGATCGGAAGAATATTTCCATGAAAAGATCTTTGGATGAAACGCAAATATCGAAGGATATTCTACTAATTTCATGGAGTATAGAAGTCAAAGTTTTAACCAACCGGGTATAATAAAGAATGGAATAACAAAAGAAATCACCATGCATGCGGTATTTAGCAGACAAAGTTATTCCAATGTAATAATAATAACGGAACCAGGTCGGTGAAATTCACAATTTCGAGGATGATCCAATGTAATAATAAATCTTTGAATAATAAACAATGGAACCCGAGTCCGGTGTAAAACACACGAATAAGATATTCCAATGAATATTAAAGAATGGAATAATGAAAGAAGATCACCAAGTATAGGGGATTAGGCATATCGAGTTATTCCAATGAGAATAAATAAGGATGGAATAACATAAGGATTTCACCAAGTATAGGGTATCCATATATACAAGGTTATGTATAGGGTATACCACTTTTACAAGTTATTCCAATGTAATAATAATGAATGGAATAACGAGAGGTTCTCTTCATGAATACAAATGAATAATATCCCTTACGAATACAACAAATAATACCCCTTACCGTAAAAGACAACGGATATCAAAGTAGTGAAGTACGAATACTCTTCTTCTTTCTCTCTCATAGATTTTCTCTCTATAGCTTCTCTATAATTTCTCTCTCTAGAGTTTCAAAGAATTCGTAGAAAATAATGAAGGAATGAGCTTCTATTTATAGGAAAATAGAATGCATAGTAATTAATCCATGAATCGGTCCAGATTGATTTACTTTAATCTGACGGTCCATATTTAAAGCAAAATCTTTTAAATAAAATATAATATATTCTATTTATATAAAAACATTTTACTATGCAAACACTATGCAACACTATGCAAAAACACTACGCAACACTATGCATAATAAAATATAATATATTCTATTTATGAATAACTTTAATAAAGTATTACATTTTATATAAAAAATGTTTACATTTTATTACGTTAATAATACTGAATAAAACAAAACGTCATTATCGCTTATAATAATTCATATTATTAATCGACAATAATGGAATCAAACCGAGTGACTTCTCACATAAGCATCGATAATCAATACCGTGTATTCTTATGCAACCACACGTATTCTTGTACTTTTACTACTGAAAGTAGTTCAACAAGATCAACAACGGTAAAACTTCCGTCGTTATTTCAATAAAATATTTTTGTCGCTTTCAATCCGACAATAATTACATTGTGGGGACCACCAATGATTGAGTAGTTATGCGAATATTCCTGCTAAACCGAATATTCCCCACCAATCGAATATAATATAACCACTTGCATACTTTGCAAAATTTATAAATACTACCCACAAATATAATAATATCTCAAATTCACACCATAATATTAAAAATTATTTCGACAAAATTTAAATCTTTATTGATAAAATCTGGGGTCTCACAATCTCCCTCCTTATTATGGAATTTAGCCCTCGAAAAATAGGGTACGTGCGACTGGTATGATAAAGAGGTGAGGATACCTTGACTACCTTTATCGTTGAAAAACATTAAATTCATCTTTGTAATCCTACCAAAGATATTCATTAACAATTCATCTTTTTTGACTACTGAGGCCAAAGATATACAACTTTAAAACCAATAATCTTGAGGCGCAACTTAATAGTATCACGACCACACGAATTATCAATGCACTAATCGCCAAGGATATTCGTGTTTTTTCAATTACTGATCGTGATTATACCGAATAATCCTTGGTCATAATCATACCAAGTCTATCAATGCACTACTGACCAAAGATGGCTTTTACCACATCCGTGAATTAATATTTCATTCTTTGAGACTCAAATTTCGATAATTAATTCATATCATCGAATCATCCCTGCACTACAGGCCAAGGATATTCATTAGTATCACGACCACGAATTATCCATGCACTACGGCCAAAGATAATCGTGTATTCATTAGTATCACGACCATAAATTATCCATGCATTACGGCCAAAGATAATTGTGTATTCATTAGTATCACGACCACAAATTATCCATGCACTACGGCCAAAGATAATCGTGTATTCATTAGTATCACGACCACGAATTATCCATGCACTACGTGCCAAAGATAATCGTGTATTCATTAGTATCACGACCACAAATTATCCATGCACTACGGCCAAAGATAATCGTGTATTCATTAGTATCACGACCACAAATTATCCATGCACTACGGCCAAAGATAATCGTGTATTCATTAGTATCACGACCACGAATTATCCATGCACTACGGCCAAAGATAATCGTGTATTCATTAGTATCATGACCACAAATTATCCATGCACTACGACCAAAGATAATCGTGTTTTCAATTACTGTTATGATTATACCGAACAATCCCTGGTCATAATCATACCAAGTCCATCTATGCACTACAGGCCACAGATGACTTTCAACATAATATAAACATGAGGATAATGATATAAAGAATCAATCAAATGAGATAAAGGATAAATATTAAACATTTATAATATAATTTATCCAGGATTCAAGAATATCCCCATGTTATCAATCACTTAATAATCTCATAATCTAATATCATTAATATTACAACAATATTTTAATCACTTCTTAAATTTATAAACAATTTATCTCAATTGTTTACGCTTTACCATATAATGCATTTAATCATTCAAAAATGCCATTTTCAAACACTGCCACAAAATAAGGGATAATTGACATGCAACATATTATCACTATACTCTGACCGACCAATCAAATACCAAATAAACTTAGGTAGGTCATACTAGCGAAGGAATTCCCGTCCTCCCTCCTAGTTCTTATCTCGCATCTTAGCCGTGGATCATATCCCTAAGCTCGATACCAACCGCGGCGCCCTAAAATTAGGTATACGTCCACCCATCTTGGGTCGCCACTTACATGGTACATAAATTCAAATACAACTTACTAACCTAACTGTCGTGTACATTACGACATAAACTGTGAGTTTGAATACAAATATTGTCTACTAGATATTATACAAACTCAAAAGGAGTCCTCATTAAAACTATTATCACACTATTTCACGTAATAGTGAGGACTACTAATGTTATCCTCCTCGGACCATTACTCCGCTCCCCGACTCGTCTCCATTTATGTTCTCATTTCACGAAGAAAGCGGTGAAAGAAAGGGTGAGCTCAACTAGCCCAAGAAGAAATATTATGACTAAGATAATGCGTAATAAATTATCATTAGCCTTCAACAATGTTAAACCGATAAAATACAATAGACAACCAGGTTTAAGCTGCGGTGAATATCTAATCCATTAAAAGAGTCAAGTAGAGAATAAAATCTACTATCTTTTAGGTTTTAAAAGGTTTTCATCAATTTTTTATCATTTGAGACTCATCTTAATAAATAAACCACCACATCTAATCATCCCCTGCATTACCACGATCAAGGATTTTCATCAAATTATCAATGGTCATGACTATACCCTAATCACCCCCGGTCATAATCATACCAAAACTATCCATCAACGCATTACATGTGCCATTTGAGGACTTTTATCACATCATTTATAACAAGCCATGATTATACCGATTGATCCTCGGTCATAATCATACTAAGTTCATCTATGCACGTAAGCGAAAGATAACATAATATATCATGAGGATGATGACAATGACATAATAATTCAATAAAACAAGTTCAAGAATTATTTTATCCGAGAATTAAGAACGTCCCAAATTGTCAACAAGATATCTTGCTTTTGTAGAGTAAAATTCAAGAATGATCGGAAGAATATTTCCATGAAAAGATCTTTGGATGAAACGCAAATATCAAGGATATTCTACTAATTTCATGGAGTATAGAAGTCAAAGTTTTAACCAACCGGGTATAATAAAGAATGGAATAACAAAAGAAATCACCACGCATGCGGTTGCCAGATGTATGCGTTATTCCAATGAATAATAATAACGGAACCGAGTCGGTGAAATTCACACCGGCGTGATGATCCAACGTAATAATAAATGCTTGAATAATAAACAATGGAACCAAGTCCGGTGTAAAACACATGCACGAGGATATTCCAACGAATAATAAAGAATGGAATAATGTAAGAAGATCACCAAGTATAGGGATTCCAGCGTATCAAAGTTATTCCAATGTAATAAATAAGGATGGAATAACATAAGGATTTCACCAAGTATAGGGTATGCCGCATATACGGTTTATGTATAGGGTATACCACTTTTACAAAGTTATTCCAACGTAATAATAATGAATGGAATAACGAGAGGTTCTCTTCATGAATACAATGAATAATATCACTTACGGTGCAAATAAATAATACCCTTACCGTAAAAAGACACCTTGGATATCAAAGTAGTGAAGTACTAGAATACTCTTCTTCTTCTTTCTCTCTATAGATTTTCTCTCTATAACTTCTCTCTATAATTTCTCTCTCTGTAGAGTTTCAAAGAATTCATAAGAAAATAATGAAGGAATGAGCTTCAGTTATAGGAAAATAGAATGATAATAGTAATTAATCCATGAAACAGTCCAGATTGATTTACTTTAATCGACGGTCCATATTTAAAGCAAAATCTTTTAAATAAAATATAATATATTCTATTTATATAAAAACATTTTACTATGCAAACACTATGCAACACTATGCAAAAACACTATGCAACACTATGCATAATAAAATATAATATATTCTATTTATAGAATAACTTTAATAAAGTATTCTCATTTTATATAAAGATGTTTCGCATTTTATTACGTTAATAATATCTAATAAAACAAAACGTCATTATCGCTTATAATAATTCATATTATTAATCGACAATAATGGAATCAAACCGAGTGACTTCTCACATAAGCATCGATAATCAATACCGGTAATGCTTCTTATGCAACCACACGTATTCTCGTATTTTTTCTACCGAGTAGTTCAACAAAGATCAACGGTAAAACTTCCGTCGTTATTTCAATAAAATATTTTTGTCGTTTTTCTCAATTCGACAATAATTACGTTATGGGGTCCACCAATGATTGAGCCGTTGTCTACGAATATTCCCTCGCTAAACCGAATATTCCCACCAATCGAATATAATATAACCATTTGCATACTTTGCAAAATTTATAAATACTACCCACAACTATAATATTATCTCAAATTCACACCATAATATTAAAAATTATTTCGACAAAATTTAAATCTTTATTGATAAAATCTGGGGTCTCACACTAGGCATGCATAATTTTAGAGAATTGTGATTTAAGTGCGAGTGGTGAGCCTAAAAAAGTGATCTTGAAGAAAACATGATTTATGTTTCTAACCTTGTAATTCAAGAGGGTTGAGGCACGACAACCTTTTATTGAGGCGAATGATGCCCCTGAGATAGCTGAGTCACCACCTAAAGTTGAACCCCACATTATTAAAAATCATATTCCTGAAATTGTGCAACCTTTACATAGATCCGAAAGTCCTAGAAAGCCTGTTAATTTTGATAATTTTATAACCTATCTTAATGAGATTGACTATGATTCAAGTAAAACTAATGATCATATCTTCTATAAAGAAGTCATTATGAGTGCTCAATCAACTCAATGGCTTAAAGCCATGAATGATGTTGAAATCAATGGAGCTTAATAACGTTTGGGATATTCAAGAATTACCAAAAGGTGTTAAACCTGTTGGTTGTAAGTGGGTCTATAAGACCAAATTAGATCCTAAAGGAAACATTGAAAGGTATAAAGCTCGATTGGTTGCTAAGGGTTTCACTAAAAAGGAAGGTGTAGATTATAATGAAACTTTCTCTCCAGTATCCAAGAAAGTTTCATTTAGAATAGTCATGGCTCTAGTAGTTCATTATGATTAAGAGTTACATTAGATGGATGTTAGAACTACATTCCTTAATGGTAACTTGCATGAGAATGTCTATATGGTACAACTAGAAGGTTTTTTGGTTAAAGGCAAGGAACATATGACATGAATGTAGACTTAAGAAGTCCATCTATGGGTTAAAACAGACTTATCGACAATGGTATCTTAAATTTCATGAGATGATGAGTAATTTTGATTTGAAGAAAATTATAGTGGATCAATGCATATACTTGAAGGTCAGCGGGAGTAAATTTGTTATTCTTGTTTTGTATTTTGATGATATACTACTTGCAAGTAATAATTTAAACATGTTGTATGAGACCAAACGTACCAAACGTTTCCTTTCTGGAAATTTTGATATGAAATATCTCGGTTAAGCCTTTTATGTTATAGGTATTGAAATTAATCGAGATAGGTCTCGCGGGATATTAGGATTGTCCCAAAGAGCTTAAATTGACAAAGTTCTTATCAAATACAACATGCAAAATTGCTCCCCTACTGTCGCCCCTGTTGTTAAGGGTGACAAATTTGGCTCATGTCAATGTCGTAAGAATCAAATTAAACGTGATCAAATGAATCTTATTCCCTATGATTCCGTGGTTGAGAGTCTTATGTATACTCAAGTTTGTACACGTCCAGATATAACGCATGTAATTGGCATGCTTGGACGTTACCAGTCAAATCTAGGTTTGGATCATTGGAAATTAAGCAGCCAATAAGATTTTACACCACTTACAGGGTAATAAGGATTTTATGCTTACATTCAAAAAAACAAATAACCTTGAAGTTGTTGGTTATTCTGATTCTGATTTTGCTAAGTGTAAAGACGAAAATAAATATACATCAGGGTACATCTTTATGCTTTCAGGAAGCCCTATTTCGTGGAGAAGTTATAAGTAGGAATTAACTACCACTTCCATAATGATGAAAAAATATTTGGCTTGTTATCATGCTACTTGTCATGCCGTATTATTGAGGAATCTTATTTCAGAACATAAGGTTGTAGATTTCATTTCAAGGCCCTTGAAAGTATTTTTTGTGATAATGATTATGCTTTTAGTTTTTTCAATAGCACCATTTCGAGTGGTGCTGGACTATACCTCGACACTAATGCTACGTTTGGATTGAAGTAATAAAGGTGGAAATGGAATGACTCATTCCTATGGAATGAAAAAAATTGTGTTTGGTTGCGATTAGAATGGATTGAACAATAATTTTTTTTTTGCTATTTTCTACTGAAATTTAACATTTTTGCCCAAGATTTCATGCCCAAAGTCTTATGAATAGTTTTTTTATCATTGAGCCATGAGGGTCTTGGAGGAGGGAGAGCATAGAATGACTCATTCCAACTAGAATAGAATGAATTATTCCAATCTCCATTCCATTCCTTCAATCCAAATGCAGCATAAGTACTTATTTGTTAGGGAAATAGTTGAAGATCAAAGCGTTGTCATTAAGTATATTAGTACGCATGATATGTTAGCTGATCTACTTACGAAAGGCTTACCACCCAAGTTCTTTTTAGAGCATGTTGCCGACATGGGTTTAACTGGTAGTCTTAATTAATGAGTTATTTTGATGTAAGACAATAATTTTGAACTCGTTGTTTTGAACTTCACATTATTTTTATAGTTTGCTATTCTCTTTATTGTGCACGCTTGAGAATTTATGAACAAACAGTTATGTTTTGGACCATATGAATGAGTTTAATCTATTACCACTTATGTAAACTCTATTCATACATGTTATGCTTAATGTTAATCTTTGTTCTAATAAAAGTATTAATTGTGTAACTAATGGGGATCTTGTGTTAATAGTGAGATAAAGATTGTTTTAATTTGCATTGGTGTTTTTATTTGAACAAGATGTATATATTAAATTAATACTTGGCCAAATTAATGATTATAAGCGTTATGTTTTGTATATAAATAATATTTTGACCAAGTGGGAGAATGTTAGAATATTTCATTTCCTTATTTGACCTTTACTATTTATGTAATTATTAGGCTTACATATTGTATTAATTTAATCATTTTATTTATGGGTTTGATAATTAATTATGTGGCCTATAAATAATATTACTGGTAGTACTTGGTATAATGGGCCATAGGGTTTCATAATCTTGATAGACGATTTTGACCCTTAGCTATTCTATAAATAAAACAGTTAAGGTTTAGTCTCAATTGTAGTCTCAAGAATTTTATATACACCTATACATTCATCCTAAGAATGAGAGACAATTGAAGACTTTCACCCTTAAGCACAGTTGAAGCATGATACAGACAAGATAACTTTTCTTAATTCATATAAGTACCTAATTGATTAATTAATTTTATTCTATATAATATCACGTTCTGATATAAATTAGCTATAAAGCTTTAATGATCAATTCTCAAAGGGGCATACGTATATACACATACCTGAAGGTCAAGTGCCCCTAGGAAGGGCACATAATCGGCTATATTGAAAGCTCCTAGCAACTCCATGATCTCTTCAATTATTCCATGAAAATCAAATCTCTCATCTCTAGTTTTCCCAAAAAGCATCCTACAAGTCATATCCTCAATCAACTTTCCCACCTTCCCACTAACATTCACCACCTCAAGCGTGCCGCAGCTCCTCTTAGCCCCTCCACCACCAACCCATGCCAATCTCCGCCCTTCTCATCGCCACAAACGAGTCAATCTTTGTAACACTAAGCAACTCTAGTGTACAAAATTTCCTGACGTTGCGCTAATACGGCCCATATTCAGCAAAGGCCATGTCTTTTGTCCCATAGACTAAATAACCGGCCGCCTGAGATTTAGGACGGCTACCAAAAACGGTGTCGTGTGTCTTAAGGATGAGCTCGGCAGCTGCCGGAGTTGAGACAACAATGGTTGGGACATTTCCTAGGCGGAGGGACATTATGGGGCCGTACTTTTTGGATAGGTTGTAATTTGTAAAGGGTGCGGTGGGGGAGGATTCCTAACATGTGGAGGTGGCCGATAATTGGTAAGCCTCGGGGTCCGGGCGGTAGTTAGTGGCGGCGTTATGGTGGTGGTGTGGTGGTCCGTTGGATGTGGATGAACCAAAAGATGGCTACAAGAATGGGAAATAAGGTAAGAAATGAGGAGGGAGACATTTTTGGTGTATGGTGTTTCGAAGAAGATACATACTTTCATGCTACTTCATTTTTAATTATATATATATATATATATATATATATATATTTTTTTTTAATTTTGTTTTATCTTTCTTTGTCTTATTAACCGTCTCATAAATTATATTTATTCTTTTTTTTTTTTCAAATTTAACTGTAATTAAGTAATTGCATTATACTCCCCGTTCAATTTTACTTAATGTTTTAGGAAAAAACCAAAAAAATTAAGAAATATAATTAATGCTGTCTGATTGTCTAAAATAGTTATAAAATTTTAATATTATTTTTCTAAAATTTATTAGAAAAAATAAAGAGAAACAAATAAGTATTTAATGTATAGATAATATTAAAAATTGAATTATTAATAAAATTTTAAAATCTACAAATAAAAAAATGCAAATAATAAAATTTTAAAATCTACAAATAAAAAAATGCAAATTTTATCTTCTAAAACGGTAAATAAAGAACAGGGTGAATAACATAACAACATGAATATATAATATAAATAAAAGATGAGAGAGAAGAAGATGTGCTCAGACAAAAGATTTGGACAACTTGTTTTATCCCATTAATTGTTGTCAAGGACTCCATTCGTTCTCAAACTGATAGCTTATGGATAAAGTTTACAAACATTAAGATAGTCAAATAAAAGGAAATAGTATAAAAAAAAAAAATTCACCCTTTTATTGGTATTTGTGTGTTAATTTTTTAATTGACTCTTGAATTTGTGAAGAGAGTGAATTAATTTGAACCATTCATTTGTGATGTAATTAATTTGACTAAAATGTAGTCATCAATGGTGAATTAATCAATATAAAATTTTATCTAGTAGACGGGTTGGGGGGCGTCCGGTGCAATTGTACCGGACTAAAAAATGTATTTCCTTTTATAGTTTTTTGTTCAAACTTACTCTATTATTTTTTATTTTTTTTCTCATAATTGTGGAAAAAAAACAAAAAAAAAAAAAAAAAAGGGCACTTGGACGTGCATTCTGGCGTTAGTGCACCGGACCTTCCACCCCCCACCCCCACCCCCCACCCCCAATTACTAGTAGACTTATGTACTTTACACATGCTTTTAAGAATAATTTTTTATCACTCAAGTCCTTCGTTTGGGTACGAAAAAAGTAAATATAATTTATTACCACTTTACACTTAAAAATTTTGTAAAGAAATACATCAGAATGAATAATACTGTGTGTACAAAATGTATACAAAAAGTTATACAGAAAAAGTAGAATCCAAGTACTTCTTAAATGAAAATGTGTATCTTGCTTTATATTTTTTCACTTTTTTTATACTATGTGAGCATAATTTTTATATACAATTTTTGTGACGCACCCAAAATAGGTATACATCATCCATCTTGAGAAGCCAAATGTATGGTACAAAATTCCAATACAACTTAATTATACAACTCGTGTAAAATACAACAAAACATAATCTAAGAGTTTTAATAAGAATATTGTCATCTAGACAATATCCACACTCAATGGAGTCCTCATTATATTTATTGTCACACTATTTAATGTAATAGTGAGGACTACTAATGCTATCATCCGACCGATCACTCCGCTTCCCGACTAGTCCCGCTTCGTTCTCATTTCTGAAGAGAACAAAGTGAAAGAAAGGGTGAGCTCAACTAGCCCAGTAAGAAATATTATGACTAAGATAATGCAGAATAAATTATCATTATTCTTCAACAATGTTAAACTTATAGAATATAATAAACAACAAGTTTAACTGCAGCAGAACAAGCAATCCATTAGAAGAGTCAAGTAGTGCATAAAATCTACTATCTTCTATGATTTAAAAAGTTTTTCATCAACTTTATCGCATTTGAGACTCGACAATAAATAAAATCGAATCATCCCTGCATCACGACTAAGGATATTCATGTAATCATCAATGGTCATGACTATACCGAATAATCCCTGGTCATAATCACACCAACAACTGTCCATCAATAAACTACAGGCTAATGAGGACTTTTACCACATCATTCGTCACATTACGGTCCTGATTATACCGAATAATCCCTGGTCATAATCATACCAAGTTCATCTATGCACGTAAGTCAAAGATGAATTTCATCACAATATAAGCATGATAATGATGATAATGACATAACAATTCAATAAAACAAGTTCAAGGATATATTTTAAAGATTTATAATTTTAATTTATCCAGAAATTAATAACGTCAATATTGTCAATGTGACGCCCCCAAAATAGGCATACATCACTCATCTTAGGTCGCCACTTACATAATACAAAATTCAAATACAACTTAATTATAAAACAGTCGTGTAAAATACGACAAAACATATTCTAAGAGTTTTAATACGTATATTGTGACGCCCTCAAAATAGGTATACAACACTCATTCTGAGTCGCCAAAAATACATGGTATAGAAAGCAAACTACAACTTCAATAATACAAATGTCGTGTGAAATACAACGACACAACTGTGAGTTTAAATACAAAATATTGCCTTCTAGACAATATCCACACCCAAATAAGTCCTCATTACAATTATTCATACACTATTTTACAGAAATAGTGAGGACAGCTAAACATCTTCCTAGAACCATCACTCCATACCCCGACTCGATCCTGCTATGTTCTCACCTCCTGAGAAGAAAAATGAAACAAAAAGGAAAAGGGTGAGCTCAACTAGCCCAGTAAAGAACATTATGACTAAGATAATATACAAAAAATTATCGTTAGTCTTCAACAGGGAAAAAATTTGATAAAATATAATCGACAACAAGTTTTAGATCAACAAATGCAGTGAAAACAGCAATCCATTAGAAGAGTCACGTAGAGAATGAATTCTACTATTTTCTAAGATTTAAAAGTCCATCATCAATATTTTATCCTCAGAATAACAATCAATATACATCTTTAATCATCTTTGCACTACAGCCAAAGATATTCATTTGTATCACCAGTTGGTCATGTTCATCTCAACACCTGTTTATCTTTGCACTACGACCAAAGATATTCATCAGTTAATCATTCATCTTTGCACTACAGGCCAAAGATATTCAATAATATCATCATTAAAGACTGAGGATGATGAAAAATATTTTTAAAAACGAATCCAGTGAGATAGAAGGACAAATATTAGGGATTCGTATAACAGTTTATCCAAGATCAATAATAATTCATAATAACCAATTTTGAAGCAGAATTCAAAAATAACGATCAAAACATGGATACAATCAAAGATAGTAGCCAAAATAGTCATCTTGGACAAAAAGAAAAATTTTCATTTTTCGATGAATAGTCTTAGATATCGTGAATAGTGTCGATATCGTGAATAGTCTTAGATATCGTGAATAAGAATCTACACAAAAAGTTCCAAATTTGATTAAAAAGTTCACCAATATTTTGGCATAATGATATTGAAGAAAATAATATCATTTGAGAAAAAAATAACATCTCTTACCTCAAAATAACGGTTCTTCTTACTGGATTTCGGATATAAAGCTGACAAAAACTTGTACCGAACAACAACTCTCAAAGTACCAAAATACTTATAAAAATATGCTCGATAATCAAGAGAGAAAGAAAACTTGTTTCTGGTGTGATTTTCAATTCTAACTTAGCTCTCTATTTATAGGAAAATGCTAGAACGCCAAAGGAGACTAAAATAATAAATTAATATTATTTCTTTACCAAATTCTACGCATGCCTAAAGACCAAGACTAGCATGCCATTTTCGAAAAAAAATCCCAGCAGCCCACATGTATTCCACCAACCAAAAGTGGGTCCCACCCATAATTTAATAAAAATCATTTTATTTTCCGAAACTTCAACAATTCATAGAAAATAGCCCGTTTATCATAAAAATACGAATTTTATGTCCATTCTGCCTGAAATCGAATTCTCTACAACTTTATAGAAGAAAGTTTTTCCAAATTCCTAACAAAAAATATCCGAAATCCACAAACGGATGATTTTAAACACCATTTCAACACCTTTTAAAATCCATAAGAAATCATGCGTTAATTTTTAACGGTTCAAAATTTGTGGACATATAATCAACTCATATATGTATAACATATCCAAAAATCACAATGATCCAACGGTCGGATTAAAATTATAAGTCATGCAATAGAGCCTTATGGACACCGAAATCCGACAAAATACTGATAAAACACCTCAACATTAATTCCTTCATTTATAACCACATAAATAAATCCATCATTTATATCTACATCAAATAAATATTTCCTTATCATATAAATCAATAATTAATTATTCACAAATAATATTACGAATCACAATTATGATAACCAAGTAGCTTCTGTGAAAGAGGGGCTTTCCAATAAGGATTTCTCCTTCTTCGCAAGCAATTAGGTGACCAAACCTCTCCTTGGTAACTTTCTAGACATTGCCAATAATGCTATCTAATAATATTATTCAAATAATATGAATTATTGATCCGATAATGGGAAATCTTGTGCGATGACAATTATTGAAATAATATAAACTATCAATGCAATAATTATTGAACAATAAAATATTGAACGAAGAATTCTTCAGAACAATTATTGAGTAGTGCCTTCTTACGCATTTAATCAATAATTCAACAATCTTGTCTTGAATCTGGTGTCTTCTTGTGCACCACGCCAGACATTCTATTATTTTAACCACCGTATTCTAATAGTGTTAATTGTAATAACTACTTCTGTTTATTATTTATAAAACTCAAACTTTGTCATTTTCTTCATCCGACAGCTTATTCTTGGTTATGGGGCCCATAATGATCATAATTGTTACTACTGTCGTCACGATATTTCCCGACAAAAAGAATATTCCACGAACAAACGAATATTCCCCAACAAAAATAAATATTTTATAACCACTTGCTTATTTTGTAAAATCTGCATATTTCACCCATAACCAAAGCATTATATCAAATTAACACCTTATTATTTCAAAATAATAATTGGAGGAAAATTCAATATTATTTATAAAAAGCTGGGGTCTTACATATATTGTCACCTAGACAGTATACAAACTCAATGATGTCCTCATTACATTTATTGTCACACCATTTAACAGAATAGTGAGGACTACTAATGCTATCATCTGGACCGTCACTCCGTTCTCCGACTCGTCCCAGCTATATTCTCATTTCCTGAAGAGAACAGTGAAAGAAAGGGTGATCACAACTAGCCTAGTAATGAATATCATAACTAAAGATAATTAAATTATCAATAGCTTTTGTCAATAATAAATCAGAGATTTAGAACATATGGTAGATGATAAAACTTTTTAACCATAGTTGCAGCGGAACGAGCAATCCATTAAAAGAGTCAAATAGACCATCAGGTCTATTATCTTCTCCATGTTAAAAATCCATCAATAATGTTTTATCCCTGTAACATCAATCAACAATTCCTGTCCACAATCATATGAATAACTCATAATCATAATTGTGATTTTGAATTCCTTTTCACACCTAGGACGAAGATAATTTACATCACCTATCTTCACCAGAAATATCAAAAATTATGGTTATACCAAATCACAATTCCTGCTCATAATCATACTAATAAATTCATCTTTGCACTACGGCCAAAGATATACAACTGTATAAGCAATAATCAATAGTTCATCTCTGCACAACAGGCTAAAGATATACAACTGTAAAACTAACAAAGCTTAATAGTATCAAGACCACGAATTATCCATGCACTACGGGCCAAGGATATTCGTGTTTTCCATTACGGTCATGATTATACCGAATAATCCTTGATCATAATTATACCAAGTCCATCTATGCACTACGGGCCAAAGATGACTTTTACCACATTATTTAAAATATTACGGTCATGATTTTACTGAATAATCCATGGTCATAATCATACCAAGTCAATCTATGCATTACAGGCCACAGATGACTTTCAACACAACACATGTAAGACCCCGAAATTTTTTAAATAAAAAGGAATTTCCTTTATTTATTATTTTGAAATAGTAAGGGTTGATTTGATTAATGTGGATAGTTAAGGGTTAAATACGCAAATATTTCAAAATAAGCAAGTGGTTATAAAATATTCATTTTGTTTGGGAATATTCGTTTGGTCGTGGAATATTCGTGATCGCTGTGGGGAATATTCGTATGATGCACCAGTAGCGACCATGTGTGGGCCCCATAACGAAAAGCGATTGGATGAAGAAAACGCACAAATATAAGTTGGTTAAAAATAATGGCGTAGTTATTCTGGTTAAGATCATTTGGAATACCCGGTGGTTAAAATACGATGTCTACGCGTGGTTGCGCGATGAAGACACGGTATTGCATAGTATTGTTGAATTATTGATCCTTACGTAGAAGGCACTACTCAATAATTTTCACAAGAATTCTTTATTCAATATTTTATTTTATTGATTCAATAATTGCTGCGTTGATATTTTATATTATTGTTGTTCAATAATTGTCACCGCATTATCTCCATTATCGGATTAATAATTCATATTATTTGAATAATATTATTAGATAGCATTATTGGCAATGTCTAGAAAGTTCTCATCGAGGAGAGTTTGGTCACCTAATTGCTACCAAAGAAGAGAGAAATCCTTATCTGAAAGCCCCCTTCTTTCACGAGGAGCTACCGGTTGTCATAATTGTGATTACGTAATATTATTTGTGAATAATTAATTATTGATTCATATGATAAAGAAATATTTATTTTATGTGGATATAAATGATGGATTTATTTATGTGGTTATAAATGAAGAAATTATTGTTGAGGTGTTATCGATATTTTACCGATTGGAGGTATTAAAAAATTAAATCGGGGTTTTGAGATATATTGCATGGGATTATAATTTTTAATCCGACCGTTGGATTGTGGTAATTTTTGGATATGTTATACATATATAAGTTGAGTATATGTCCACAAATTTTGAACCGTTAAAATGTACGAATGATTTGTTATGAATTTTAAGAGGTGTCCGATTTAAATTAGGGTTATAATTGATTTTGGTGGAAAATTCTAGAATTGAGTGGGCCCCACTTGTGGTTGGTGAAGAAATGTGCTGAATTTTATTTCAAATGTGGTGGGTGGCAATAGTAGCGGTGTAAAGCCATCAGTAGCAGTCGAAGTCTGCTTGGCGACGGCTAACATTTTCCTATAAATAGAGGGCTAAGTTAGAATTGAAAATCACACCGTAAACAAAGTTTTCTCTCTCTCTATATTGTTGAGCGTATTTTGTGAGTATTTAGATACTTTGAGAGTTCTTTGCTCAAAGACAAGTTTCATTCAAATCACTTGAGCCTTTCCTTCCAAGCAATCGATTCTTTGAGGTAAGGGATATTATTTTTTTTTTAGTAATGATATTATTTCTTCAATATCATTATCTTTGAAATGTTGATCCAAGTTTTTATCAAATTTGGAACTTTTTCATGCTCCGGGTTACTATTCATGAGTTACTATTCACGAAGTTACTATTCATGAGTTACTATTCACGAAGTTACTATTCACGAGTACTATTCATGAAGCGTGAAAATATTTTTTGTGGAATTTCTATCTTTTGGTGTCGAGTTACTATTCACGTGATACTGCACTATTCACGATACTCATGCACTATTCATCGAAAAATAAAATTTCTTCTTTTCGTCCAAAATATCTATTCGGATACTAGCTTTGATTGTATCCATGTTTTGATCATTCTTGAATTTTACACCACTATGATTATTTTTGAGGTATTGTTGGATATGGATAAAACAAAGTACTAATCCTTAATCCTTAATCCTTGTCATTTTGTTTCAATTTGGATTCGTTCTTTAAAAATATTTTCATCATCCTCGGTCTTAAATGATGATATTATTGAATATCTTTGGCTCAGAGTGCAAAGATGAATGATTTCGAAGAATATCTTTGGCTCAGTAGTGCAAAGATGAACAGTGTGTTTAAATGAATATGACTTAATCGATGAATATCTTTGGCCCAGTAGTGCAAAGATGAACAGTGTTGAGATGAACATGACTAATCGATGAATATCTTTGGCTCAGTAGTGCAAAGATGAATGTTCGATTTGAGATGAATATTGATTGATGTTACAGGATAAAATTTTGATGATGGATCGTTAAATTCATAGATTATAGTAGATTTCATTCTCTACGTAACTCTTCTATGAATTATTATTTCATCTGCGAATATTGATCCGAAACTTGTTGTCTATTGTATTCTATCGATTTTTCCTCGTTGGAGACTAACGATAATTTGTTGTATATTATCTTAGTCATAACATTCTTTACCGGGCTAGTTGAGCTCACCCTTTTCCTTGTTGTTCCATTTTTCTTCTCGTGAGGCGAGAATGTAATGAAAGTACTAGTCGAGGTATGGAATGAAGGTTCTAGAGAGAGTTGTTTAGTAGTCCTCACCATTATTGTAAAATAATGTATCAATAAATGTGATGAGGATTTATTTGAGTATAAATATTGTCTGTAAGATAATATTTGTATTTAAACTCACGCTTTATTGTTGTGATAATAAAGTTGTAGTTGTTTCGCACTATGTATTTAGCGACTTCGTGAATGGGTTGGATGGAATGGACCTATTTTGGGGTCGTCACAACACAAGCATGAGAATGATGACAATGATATAAGCATTAATCAAACGAAAACAAGGATAAATATTAAAGACTTTAAATTTATCCAAACATTATCAATCACTTAATAAACTAATAATCTAATATATATTATTAATATTATAATAATATTTTAATCACTTCTTAAACTTATAAACAATTTATTTCAATTGTTTACACTTTACCAAATAATGCATTTAATCATTCAAAAATACCATACTCATAAGATTTCATCACCAATGATCAAATCCCTCATCAAAAATCTGCATATACCCTATATAGGATTCTCAAGCCATAAAATCCTATTTTTCAACTTTGTTACTTCACATAACATATTTAACTCATTTACTCATAACTAGATCATTTTCATAAAAAATACCAAATCAGTCCCAAAAATATGTCTTTTCTGGAGCAGAATATAGTCCCATAATGAACATATATTTTTCTCGGAATTTTTAAAATTCATTTACTATTTTTCAAAAATCAATTTCTAATTAATTCCTTAAGAAATTAGCTACCTCAAGTTTAACTCCAAAAATTCCCAAATCTTGGCAGGATCTTACACATGTTAACATGATCTTCCAGTTTAAATTTCATAATAATCGGAGTTATAGAACTCCGGTTATAGCATTTTTCGTCAGAAAAATCTAAATATTGAAATGGTCATAACTTGCTCATTTTAAGTCGGAATGAGCTCATTTTTGGACAAGAGGTACTTTATACCATATATATTCATGTCCCAAAAGGCCGGAATTTTTCTCACAATTTAAGTGGCCGAAAATGCCCTTTTAAATTTCTGGCAGTAGCTATTTTCCCATTTTTCACTTTTTTGTGCTTTCCTAAAATCAGTCTACACGAAAATCTACAACACCTTTTCTAGTGATTCCACTTGGATAAATTAGGAAACTCATAGATCTAACTCTAGAACTTAACCACACTCAAAAATTCAAAATATAATAGGAGATATGGTCAATTGAATTTCATGTTCCATTTTCACCAAAATCTAATTTTTCAACCCTTTGTGATTTCTAAGAAACTTTCATGTTTTCACATAATAACCAACATAACTCATCATGACAATGACATAATAATTCAATAAAACAAGTTCAATAATAAATTTTAAAGACAATTTATCCTGAACTCAATAATGTCCAAATTGTCAACATGATACTTCTTTGTAGAGTAAAATTCAAGAATGCTCAGAAGAATATTTCCATGAAAAGATACTGGATGAAGCGAAAATATCAAAGATATTCCACTAATTTCATGGAGTATAGAAGTTAAAACTTTAACCAACTGAGTATAATAAAGAATGGAATAACAAAAGAAATCACTAGGCATGCGATAGATCAAGACAGCAAAAGTTATTCCAATGAATAATAAAGACTAAACCAGTCCCACGTAAAATGCATGAACGTGATATTCCAATGTAACAATAAAGAATGGAATAACAGAAGAATTTCACCAAGTATAGGGTAGTCCGCGTATACAGGTTATTCCAACAGAACAATAAAGAATGGAATAACAGAAGTTCTCTTCATGAATACAAAAGAAATAATACCCCTTACTATAATAATATCCCTTACCTTAGAAAAAAACAGAATACTGGAGTATAGAGGTAGCAGACGTCCCTTCTTCTTTCTCTCTATAGCTTCTCCTTCTATAATTTCTCTATAATAATTGCTCTATAGCTTTAATGAATTGGTGAGAAATGAAAAAGAATGAGCTTCTATTTATAGAAAAATATAGTTTTGATAATTGCACGTTTTGGGGCTCGAAATATTATAGTACAATACCTTCATCTTTTCCTTCATTTTTAATTTAGTCCTGCAAGTATTATCAAACTTGCACCACCTCCCTTGTAACGCCCCGAAATTCGGTCTATTTTCACATCCGAATTCCGTACGTCACGATCCCATCTTCTTCCAAACATACATCATTATATAGCTAAATATAACAACATACATCTTCAAATCCCAGGTTCTTAAAACCTTAAAACCTCTTTCATTACAAATAATGTTAATTACATTATTCTTTACATATTGAACAAGTGACTTTTATCAGCCACCAAGGATCTATAATCTTTCATTAAACTATGCTATAGCTTAATTCTATCATTCTATATTACAAGTCTTCGCTTGATCCTCATTCTCATTCATATAATGAATGACATTCCTTCTGGATACCGATCAACTTAATCTTTACGGGATCCTTTAGTTCTTTTAACATCGTTCGCTGAAAATGTTTTTATTTAAAGCAAGTGTGAGCATTCAATTGCCCAGCAAGTCATAAAAGTTGAAAAAATAACTTCAAGAATTTAAACATTCTTTTCAAACTTCAATAACCGAACAAAGGTTATGAAGCAGCTTGAACAATAGGAATAATCTCGATTCTTATCATTTTAAAACATTAATCACATTTACTTTGAAATACTTTCATTCTCTACTCTCTTTCATACACATTCTGTCTGGCTAAAATCAATAGCACAGACTTAATAATAACGGTTCATGTATAAACAGAACATACTCATATTGAATGCGATTCGATCACTTTTAATGCTTCATATCATAAAAACACCGAAGTGTTCACATTGTGGCATAAGGCCTCATATGTTCTACCACCTTGTACAAATATCACACATTCGCACATAGACAGAACTTCTCAAGTTCAACATCTGAGAAGTTTTAGAAACTAGCATTCATTTAAAATATGAATGAAGTTAGGAAACTTGCCTTACTCACAACTACAGCTTATAATTTACGCTGAACTGCTCATTCCAATTCTTATGTAGCACATAAGGAAATAACACATGTACCAATTAGTCATATACTTGACTTTAAGAATTGGTTTACTTAACTTTACTTCTTAGGGTTCACGTTCTTATAAACTAAGTTTACGTGACCAACTTCCTTTACCGGTTAACAGCTTCATGACATACGTGGATATCTTACTTAATACGTTCAACATCTTTGATGATTTACATTCTTATCTTCTTTTTTTACCTCTCCTAGGACACAGCACACATCGTGTCTCTGCTAGTAGTCCATATGGTACTCGAGTGTGGTTTCCACAAACAACCAACAAACAAGTTCCCGCCTCATCTACACCGCCCATAACATGAGTTAGATCGGTCACCGCTTTTATATACCTTCGCTCTTTGAAGGAATTATTTAGCCCAAATTCCCATATATGTCAACCATCAAAGGTTACGATTGTACTACAACCTAACTTATCTTAACTTATACGAACTATTAAACTATAATGTTTGTTAAGTCAATTTCTTATTCCTTATGGCTTTCTGGCAACTAAATGCCATACCTCAGGATTTATTCATCATCATCTAAGTCATACAGTCTTTTGTATACTCAGAATGATCATTCAACATTCACTTTACGCATTTATAGCGTTAAACATTTTACTTTACCTTATTCTTATCTTACAACGTCCGATTAATTCAACTCAGAACGTCATCCAAGTTATAAATATTAACTTGACTTCTTTTACGTTATACGTACTTGTCTTTGATTCAGCTTCTTCACCCATCACAGGTTTAATCACTGATCTTCATTACTTTACGGTCAAACCATACACGGAGTGTAGGTCCTACCCGTTTAATATTTGCGTACACTCAACCTTCACGTTGGTTAAAGTGTTCAACGCTTACATTTCATTCTATCATTCTCATCCGACTCACAATCGGCTTTCATTAATATTCTTACCATTCTCTACGGCTTTCTTGATAATTCATATCTTACTTACTACCTTCGATAACATCTAAGTTATACAACCAATGTATACTTAGAACGTTCTCTCAACGTAAATATGATTCATGAGAATCGTTTACGTATTCAACGTTCATGTTGCTCGTCTCTTAATCTCTCATTCAACCTTCATTCAAGGTTTTAATCGCTTTCAATCGTTATTCATCCCATGAACCCCATGTCCATTATAATTTCATAATGTCGAAGCCATATAGTTCGTTGTATGCTAAGACCGATCGTTCATCGCAACAACGTTGCGTTCACAGCGTCTATACGCTTTACATTCATCTCGCATTACTATGACATAACATCAAAATGTTATACATCACCAACGTCACGCAACGTCTAAGGAATCACAACCATAGCAATTTCTCACGTTCGTTTATCACGACTACGGTCCCCGGATATTGGTTACGTAACCCGTGTTCACATTCTTTGTCTTTTTAATTTCGTTTAATCTTTTCATTCCACCTTCATCAAAGGTTTAATACACTTGATTAAGTGTTACATTAGTTGAACTATATGTTCATATTTCTTTCTTGCACATCCCCAAAGAATTGAAAGCGCTTAAAATCTAATTTCGGCATTGCTTCCACCCAGGCCATGGCGCCACTTCAAGATTAAGACTCGTGATCGCCTTTGAAAGTTAGTTAGTAATCGTGACCCTCTGGCTCAGCAATCGCAGCCGCCACCATTCTAGGCATGACTGGCGCCGCGGTGCCAAGACCTTCTTCCCGAAAATTTTTCTAAGTCTTTGGTCGTTCTGAGATGCGTACTTCGAAATCTCATAACTTCTTTGTTATAACTCAGAACGAGATCATTCCAAGGCCATTTTCTTCGTTATCTAACATACTTCGATTACCCCCAGATAAAAATTCATTCTGAATCCATTAATATGCCATTCCATTGGCTTAATCTTCGCTCTTCATTCGTTTTACGTTAATAACGTTCTTCGTTCATTCATCCGTAATTTGGTCATCCGAACTCGGAATTCGTTCATTCTTGAGTCCACGACTCACGTTTTCTATGTTCTCTTACATTCTTATGAAACCCTACATGATTGGGTTAATTTATTAACTTTCTAATTCTCGTTCTTCTTTTACGAAAATTTTGCCATAACTTCATTATAGCTTAGTTTTAATCCGTTTTTCATGAACGTTTCTAACGTTCCTAACCAAGCAATAAGAAACTAACTTATACGCGATGGTTTTAAATTTGTCCATCAACAACAATTATCCTACGATGGTTTTAAATTTGTCCATCAACAACGTTCTTCGTGTTCTTCGCGTGTTCTTCGTGTTCTTCATTCGTTCTTCATTTTAATCGATATTTTGGATTACGATTCTACTTTTTCTTGGAATTTGATTTTATAGAACAACATTCCTTACTTATTTGACCTACTCATTCATAAGATTCATTCGGATCTATCAAAATCCTTACGAATCTTATACTTCCTTAGGAAATTTATAAACTAAATTCCAAATTCTTATTTCTTTGTTTTCTCATGATTTCAACTATATGAAATCATTCTTAACTTCATCTACTTCTTATCTTCATTAAGTTATGTTTTTGAACATATTAAACTTAAAGAAAATTAGAAGAAACTAGGGTTCTTGATTACTGTTCTTCTTTAATCTCCTTCCGAGTGACAAAAGAAGCGTGCACTTTCTGCCTAGCTTTTCCTCATTCTCTTCCTTCTCTTCCCCATCCGAAGTCTCTCTCTCTCTATAAAAAACCAAGGTTAGGGGTATTTTGGTCATTTCCCCTCCACCTCCTTACTATTCCAAACTTATCAACCAAGTTTACTTGGTCACCACCCATACTTGGTGCCCAAGTAGCCGCCCCACATGCCCATGGGTCATCCCCATCCGGTGACCCATCGGTTCGATCCACGGTTAATTTTCTTGGATCAGGCATAATTAAATCTAACACTGGGCCTTACATTAATTCTTACTGGGCCTTTTTTGGGCTTGATTACACATTCCATTGGGCTTGATATAATCCAAGTCCAATTGGATTCTACAAAGTCCATGAACTCAAAGTCCATTAAAACTATTCGTATTCTACGCATTTCATTCTCGTATTTTCGTATTCTCTTCGTATATTGTTCGTACTATATTCGTATTATACGTCGTACTAATCTTTATACTATACTCGTATAATAACTAGTATTATACTCGTATTTCTCACGCATAATAACTCTAATTATTATACGAACTCATAAATTCTCGAAACTCACTTTCCTAACCCTTAGGTTTTAAGTCCACAGGCGAAAACTTCGTTTTTGCCATAACTGAAATATTATTGAATGTTCCATTATGTCTTAGGATTATATCATTAAGCGTTTCTCAGAAATTCAAAATAAATCTCCGAGCAGAAACGGATGAATAGTGCCTATTTCGTCTTTTTCCCCGAAAAATATTTTATTCCCAGAAAAATTTTATTTTCGTCTTGAAAATTCTTACTCGTTCAGTATAGCTCATAGCCAGAATCCTCTCGATTAATAATCATCCTAGGTTATAGAACGATTAATAAACACATAGCACAAAATAGTATTAATAAAAATTTATTTTATTAATAACTAATTCTTTAAACTTAAATTCTGGAAAAATCCAAAATTCCAGGTTGTTATATCCCCTCATAGTAAATCATGTGAATCAACAGTAAATCATGTGATTCAATAGTTCTAGACATGTGAAAATACGAATTACAGTATAGTACCTCCATCTATACCTCCATTTTTAACTTAGTCATGCAAGTATTATCAATCTTGCACCAACTCTCCTAATAATAACAAGAATGTGAATCAATAGTACACACATGTGAACAAATAGTTATAATCATGTGAATCAATAGCAATTAATTGCTCATTTATCCGGTTAATTACCCGATTGGTCAATATAACCTCCAGACATCAATTATTATCGAAATAAATATCGATTTTCACTAACACTAGTAATTCCAACACAATGGAACTAATTTTATCAAAAAAATTATTTTTGAAATTTCGAAGTTTGACTTTTTTCGAAAAAAGTCAACTATTGACTTTTTGACCAAAAAGTCAACCCCAAAATTTTTTGTTTTTATAGCCTATTTTTACTAATTTCGTCGTTCTGGACTCAAATATCACGTCCGCGTCTCCAAATTTAACTCCGAACTCAAATTCAATTTTTAATAACATTTATTCATTATTATTATACTTGTGATATTTAACAACTCAGTTGTTTCTGTGAAAGACGAGGCTTTCCGATAAGGATTTCTCCTTATTGGCGCTTGATTAGGTGACCAAACCTCTCATCGATGTAACTTCTGACATTGTCAATATTACAAATAATAATATGAATAACTTTGCCGTCTCAATTATTGATTTAATAATATAACATATTGCAGATGATACTGTGACAATAATTGAATCAATAATATAGGAGATATGATGCAGCAATTACTGTAACAATAATTGAGTATAACTGAGTGACTTCTCACGTAAGCATCAATAATTAATACCGTGTGCTACTATGCAACCACGCGTATTACTGTACTTTTACTATAGGGCATTTTATGACAACTTGCTTACTTTGAAAAAAAATTCACATATCACCCTTAACTTTAAATTTTTATCAATTTAACTATTTACCAAAATAGAAAAATTGAATACTTTTATTTCATAAAATTCGGGATCTCACAGTCAACATGATACTTCTTTGTGGAGTAAAATTCAAGAATGCTCAGTATAGAATCCATTAAGTTTAACTACAGCGGAATAAGTAATCCATTAAAAGAGTCAAATAGAGAATAGAATGTACTATCTTTTATAATTTAAAAAGTTTTTCATCACTTTTATCGCTGAGACTCAGCTCAATAAATAATCCACATCATTAAATCATCCCTGCACTACAGGCCATGGATATTCTTTAGTATCACGACCACGAATTATCCATGCACTACGTGCCAAAGATAATCGTGTTTTCAATTATGGTCATGATTATACCGAACAATCCCTGGTCATAATCATACCAAGTCCATCTGTGCACGTAAGTCACAGATGACTTTCAACACAATATAAGCATGAGTATAATGATATAAAGAATCAATCAAATGAGATAAAGGATAAATATTAAACATTTATAATTTATCTAGGGTTCATGAATATCCCGATGTTATCAATCACTTAATAATCTCATAATCTAATATCATTAATATTATAATAATATTTTAATCACTTCTTAAACTTATAAACAATTTATTTCAATTGTTTACGCTTTACCATATAATGCATTTAATCATTCAAAAATGTCATACTCATAAGATATCATCACCAATGATCAAATCCCTCATCAAAAAATATGCATATACTCTATATAGGATTCTCTAGCCATAAAATCCTATTTTCCAATTTTGTTACTTCACATAACATATTTAACTCATTTACTCATAACTAGATCATTTCCATGAAAATACCAAATCAGTTCCAAAATATTTCTTTTCCGGGATTTAGCATAATATAGTCCCATAATGAAAATATATTTTTTCTCGGAATTTTTAAAATTCATTTACTATTTTTCAAAAATTAATTTCTAATTAATTCCTTAAGAAATTAGCTACCTCAAGTTTAACTCCAAAAATTCTCAAATCTTGGAAGGATCTTGCACATGTTAATTTGAGCTTCCAGTTTAAATTTCATGGTCATCGGAGTTATAGAACTCCAGTTATAGCGTTTTTCGTCGGAAAAACCTAAATATTGAAATAGTCATAACTTGCTCATTTTGAGTCGGAATGAGCTCATTTTTTGGACACGATGTTCTTTATACCATATAATTTAATTTCCCAAAAGGCCTGAATTTTTCTCACTAATTAAGTGGCCGAAACAGCCCTTACAAAAACGTGGCAGCAACTTTTTGGACATTTTGCAATTTCTGCCTCCTTTGCTAAAATCAGTCCACACGAAAATATACAACACCTTTTTCAGTGATTCCACTTGGATTAGTTAGGTAACTCATAGATCTAACTCTAGGACTTGACCACACTCAAAAATTCAAAATATAATAGGAGATATGGTCAATTGAATTTCATGCTACATTTTTCACCAAAATCTGATTTTCAACCCTTTGTGATTTCTAAGAAACTTTCATGTTTTCTCATAATAACCAACATAACTCTTCATAACACTTACTAATACTTTATATACCCATGATTTTCATCAGTCCAATACTTTTATTATGACTCTCCTCATAATCAACGTAAACCCGATCCTTTTAGTTGATGAAACATTTGAGGGTTTTAAAAATGGATTTTGTACTGGGGTCAATACAAAATTCGATTTCATGCTCTAGGGGTAGTTTAATAAGTCTTCAAGAATACGTCAGGAAATTTATTAACAATAAAAATATCATTCAAAACTGTGACTCTCATCCAAGACTTGGATAGCACATGAAATGAAGGTTTCTCCTAATGGAGTTTCAACCGATAGGTCAAAGTCTAACTTCTCTAGAGTCAAATTTAAACGTTGAACGCAAGGAAGAATTGACAAATTCAAATTCACATATCACCCTTAACTTTAAATTTTTATCAATTTAACTATTTACAAAAATAGAAAAATTGAATACTTTTATTTCATAAAATTCGGGATCTCACAATCTCCCCTCCTTATAAAATTTTGCCCTCGAAATTTACGTACCTGGTAGTTTGAAGAGATGAGAATACCTTGGTATTTATTTGGACTATACCTTCCCAGTTATTTCTTCTGTATCATGATTTTCCCATTGCTCATCTCCTGTAATTTAGATATCATTCTAGAATACAGTTTCAAAATAAGGGTTAATTGACATGCCACATATTATCCCTATACTCTGACCGACCAATTAAATACCCAATAAACTTAGGTAGGTCACACTAGCGAAGGAATTCCCCGCCTCTCCCCTCCTAGTTCTTGTCTCACATCTCAGCCAGGGATCATATCCCTAACCTTTGATACCAACTGTGACGCTCCCAAAATAGGCATACATCACCCATCTTAGGTCGCCACTTACATGATACAAAATTCAAATACAACTTAATTATACAACAGTCGTGTAAAATACGACAAAACATATTCTAAGAGTTTTAATACGTATATTGTCATCTAGACAGTATACAAACTCAATGATGTCCTCATTACATTTATTGTCACATCATTTAACAAAATAGTGAGGATTACTAATGCTATCATCCTGACCGAGTCACTCCGCTCCCCGACTCGTCGTCCAATATATTCTCATTTCACGAAGAAACGGTGAAAGAAAGGGTGAGCAATAACAACTAGCCCAAAGAAAGAATATCATAACTAAAGATAATTAAAATATCAATAGCTTTAAATCAATAATAAATCGAGATTTAGAACATATGGTAGATGATAAAACTTTTCAACCATAGTTGCGGTGAACGAACAATCCATTAAAGAGTCAAATAGACCATCGTGTCTATTATCTTCTCCATGTTAAAAGTCAACCAATAATGTTTTATCCCCTCAGTAACATCAACAAACAATTCTTGTCCACAATCATATGAATAACTCATAATCATAATTATGATTCTGAATTCCTTTTTGCACCTAGGACGAAGATAATTTACATCACCTATCTTCACCAGAAACATAAAAAATCATGGTTATACCAAATCACAATTCCTGCTCATAATCATACTAATAAATTCATCTTTGCACTACGGCCAAAAATATACAACTATATAACCAATAATCAACTGTTCATCTTTGCGTTACAGGCGAAAGATATACAACTGTAAAACCAATAATGCTGAGACTCATCTTAATAGTATCACGACCACGAATTATCCATGCACTACGGGCCAAGGATATTCGTGTTTTCCATTACGGTCATGATTATACCGAATAATCCCTGGTCATAATCATACCAAGTCCATCTATACACTACGGGCCAAAGATGACTTTTACCACATCATTTATAACATTACGGTCATGATTATACCGAATAATCCCTGGTCATAATCATACCAAGTTCATCTATGCACTACAGGCCACAGATGACTTTTAACACAACACAAGCATGAGAATGATGACAATGATATAAGCATTAATCAAACGAAAACAAGAATAAATATTAAAGACTTTAAATTTATCCAAACATTATCAATCACTTAATAAACTCATAATCTAATATTATTAATATTATAACAATATTTTAATCACTTCTTAAACTTATAAACAATTTATTTCAATTGTTTACACTTTACCAAATAATGCATTTAATCATTCAAAAATGCCATACTCATAAGATTTCATCACCAATGATCAAATCCCTCATCAAAAATCTGCATATACCTTATATAAGATTCCCAAGCCATAAAATCCTATTTTCCAACTTTGTTACATCACATAACATATTTAACTCATTTACTCATAACTAGATCATTTTCATGAAAAATACTAAATCAGTCCCAAAAATATTTCTTTTCTGGGATTTAGCAGAATATAGTCCCATAATGAACATATATTTTTCTCGGAATTTTTAAAATTCATTTACTATTTTTCAAAAATCAATTTCTAATTAATTCCTTAAGAACTTAGCTACCTCAAGTTAAACTCCAGAAATTCCCAAATCTTGGAAGGATCTTACACATGTTAACATGATCTTCCAGTTTAAATTTCATGGTCATCAGAGTTATATAACTCCGGTTATAATATTTTTTGTCGAAAAAACCTAAATATTGAAATAGTCATAACTTGCTCATTTTAAGTCGGAATAAGCTCATTTTTGGACAGGAGGTACTTTATACCATATATTTTCATGTCCCAAAAGGCCAAAATTTTCTCACAATTTAAGTGGCCAAAAATGTCCTTTTAAAATTTATGGAAGTAGCTATTTTCCCATTTTTCACTTTTTCGTGCTTTCCTAAAATCAGTCCACACGAAAATTTACAACACCTTTTCCAGTGATTCCACTTAGATAAGTTAGGAAACTCATAGATCTAACTCTAGAACTTGAACACACTCAAAAATTCAAAATATAATAGGAGATATGGTCAATTGAGTTTCATGTTCCATTTTCACCAAAATCTCATTTTTCAACCCTTTGTGATTTCTAAGAAACTTTCATGTTTTTACATAATAACCAACATAACTTATCATGACAATGACATAATAATTCAATAAAACAAGTTCAAGAATAAATTTTAAAGACTTATAAGTTAATTTATCCTGAACTCAATAATGTCCAAATTGTCAACATGATACTTATTTGTAGAGTAAAATTCAAGAATGCTCAGAAGAATATTTTCATGAAAAGATACTGGATGAAGCACAAATATCAAAGATATTCCACTAATTTCATGGAGTATAGAAGTTAAAACTTTAACCAACTGAGTATAATAAAGAATGGAATAACAAAAGAAATCACCGTGTACGCGATAGACCGCGCATACGCGAGTTATTCCAACAGAATAATAAAAGCGGAACCAGTCCCACGTAAAATGCATGACGAGGATATTCCAACAGATAATAAAGATTTTAACCAGTGCAAGGCGTAAAACACACGCATGTGATATTCCAATAGAATAATAAAGATTTTAACCGAATTAAAGCCAAAAACGCATGAGCGTGATATTCTAACGAACAATAAAGAATGGAATAATGTAAGAATTTCACCAAGTATAGGGTAGTCCACAGCGTATCGAGGTTATTCCAACAGAACAATAAAGAATGGAATAATAGAAGTTCTCTTCGTGAATACAAAAGAAATAATACCCCTTACTATAATAATATCTGTAAAATCCCAAATTTTTCGAATTAAGATTTAATTTTTCTCGAAATATAATTTTTTTTTGTGAAAATTATGGTGTGAATTTGAGATAATAGTATAGTTGTGGGTAATATTTATAAATTTTACAAAGTATGCAAGTTGTTATAAAATATTCGATTGGTCGGGGAATATTCTTTTTGTCGGGGAATATTCGTACGACGGCACAATTATTGGTGGACCACACAACGGAAGAATTATCGTATTTAGAAAATGACAAAAATATTTTTATGAAAATAACGGCGGAAGTGTTACTGTTAAAACTGTTGAACTACCCGGTAGTAAAAGTACAGTAATACGCGTGGTTGCATAGTAGCACACGGTATTGATTATTGATGCTTAAGTGATAAGTCACTCAGTTATACTCAATTATTGCTACAGTAATTGCTGCATCATATCTCTCATATTATTGATTCGATTATTGTCACAGTATCATGTGCATAATATGTTATTTTATTAAATCAATAATTGAGATGACAAAGTTATTCGTATTATTAAATTGCAATATTTACAATGTCTAAAAGTTCTGTCAAGGAGAGGTTTGGTCATCTAATTGCGCGCCAATATAGAGAAATTCTTATTGGAAAACCCCCTCTTTCCTGGGAACGACCTGGTTGTTAAATATTATGAGTTATGATATTAATGATGATTAAGTTCGTGTTAATTAAAGATGAATTTGATAGTTTTATTGTGTTGGGATTATTTATGTTAGTAGAAATCGACATCTATTCCGATGATAATTGATGTCTGGAGGTTATATTGTTCAATCGGGTATTCGGGGAACTCTTCGTGTCGGAGTACTATTCACGAGTTACTATTCATGAGTTACTATTCACCCAGTTACTATTCACTCTAGTATTGTGCATTCGGGTATTTGGGTACAATATTATTCCATGAGGAGATGTGCTAATTTTTCAGACCATTGGTTGAAGTTATATTAGTGAATCAATATGGACCGCTGGTGAAAAGTTATAATAGTGAATCAATATGGATCGCTAGTTTAAAGATTTAATGGTAAATCAGTATGGACCGTTGCTTTAAGTTTTAATAGTAAATCAATCTGGACCGTCTGTTTAAAAGTAAATCAATCTGGACCGTTCAGGAATTAGTTACTATTCTATCCATTCTTTTATAAATAGAAGCTCATTCCTTCATTATTTCTTATGAATTCACTAAAACTCTAGAGAGAGAAATTATAGAGAGAAAGAAGAAGAGTATTCTGTTACTTCACTACTTCGATATCCAGTGTCTTTTACGGTAAGGGGTGTTATTCTTTCTTATTCATGAAGAGAACTTCATTTATTCCATTCTTTATTATTACATTGGAATAACTTATAAACGCTGACATACCCTATACATAACTTTGTCTACGCCGTACCTACCCTATACTTGGTGAAATCATACATTATTTCATTCTTTATTATTACATTGGAATAACTCAGTGTATCTGTGACATACCCTATATAATAACTTTGTATCGTGGCATACCTATACTTGGTGAAATCCCTATGTTATTCCATTCTATATTATTATGTTGGAATAACTTTTGTTTATCTGAATCTTTATATCGTGGTGAAATTCTTCTATTATTCCGTTCTTTATTATTACATGAATATCCTGTGGTCAAGTAATTTACATTGACTCGTTCCATTTATTTATTATTTACGCATTTATTATTCTGTCGAAATATCCTGTCTGTGCGTTTTACGTCGGACCTAGTTCCATTATTTATTATTCTATTGAAATAACCTACCTGTGCTATCTATCACATGTCTGGTGATTTCTTTTGTTATTCCATTATTTATTATACTCAGTTGGTTAAAGTTTTAACTTCTATACTCCATGAAATTAGTGGAATATCTTTGATATTTGTGCTTCATCCAGTATCTTTTCATGGAAATATTCTTCTAAGCATTCTTGAATTTTACTCTATAAAGAAGTATCATGTTGACAATTTGGACATTATTAGTTCCTGGATAAATTAATTCGCGAACTTGTTTTATTGAATTCTTATATCATTGTCATCATCCTCGTGTTTATATTTTTGAAAGTCATCTATGACCTGTAGTGCATAGATGGACTTGATATGATTATGACCAGGGATTATTCGGTATAATCATGACTGTAATGTTACAAATGATGTGATAAAAGTCCTCATTGGCCCGTAGTGCATTGATGGACAGTTGTTGGCATGATCATGACTATTGATGAATACACGAATATCCTTGGCCCGTAGTGCATGGATAATTTATGGTCGTGACCCTAATGAATATCCTTGGCTGTAGTGCAGGGATGATGTGGATTATTTATTAAGCTGAGTCTCAGCGATAAAAGTGATGAAAAAAATTTTAAATCATAAAAGATAATAGATTTTATTCTCTACTTGACTCTTTTAATGGATTGCTTGTTCCGCTGCAGTTAAACTTGGTGTCTATTGTATTTTATCAGTTTAACATTGTTGAAGGATAATGATAATTTATTCTATATTATCTTAGTCATAATATTTCTTACTGGGCTAGTTGAGCTCACCCTTTCTTTCACTGTTCTCTTCAGGAAATGAGAATATAACTGGGATGAGTCGGAAAACGGAGTGACAGTCCAGATGACAACATTAGTAGTCCTCACTATTCTGTTAAATATTGTGATAATAAATGTAATGAGGACTGAATTTGAGTTTGTATACTGTCTATGAGGACTCCATTGAGAGTGGATATTATCTAGAAGGCAATATTCTTGATTAAACTCTCGGTTTATGTTTTGATTTATGTATATGTATTTGATTTGGCATGTATCACTCAGATGGGTGATGTATACCTATTTTGGGGGTGTCACGGTTAGTATCAAAGCTTAGGGATATGATCCTGGCTAAGATGTGAGATAAGAACTAGGAGGGAGAGAGGAGAATTCCTTGCTTAGTATGACCTACCTAAGTTTATTTGTTATTTAATTGGTTGGTCGGAGTATAGGGATAATATGTGATATGTTAATTAACCCTTTTTTTGTGGCGGTATTTGAAAATGGCATCCAGAATGTTGAGAACATCGATGAGCACGAGGAGACCGTTGAGTCTCCACGGATCAATAACCGAGACAATGTGCATCGGAAGGCGATAATCCTCATGCAAACAAACAACACCGACCAAATGATGAGCGATGGAATGTTAGAGGCTTCATGCAATTCATGCGACATCGGTGAGAGCGGCTCCTATCCAAAATGCAGGTAGAAACACTGGCAACTCTCGGACGGTCACCGCCAAACAGTTCAAGGAGCTGGGACCACTGGAGTTTTTTGGAGAGCCAAAACCACTTAAGGCGGAGATGTGGATAAAACAGATCAGCAAGATATTTGATGTCTTGTGATGCTCCGAGGAGCAAAAGGTTCCCTTTGTCACCTTCATGTTGCGTGCAGAGGCAGATTACTAGTGGGAATCTATAAAGCGTACTCAACCTGCCGCACTGAAGATGACTTGGGAGAAGTTTCAAGAATTGTTCAATGACAAGTACTTTCCAGAAAGTATTCGTCACATGAAAGAGGTAGAGTTCATTAAACTGGAGCAAAATAACATGGCCAGTGTCGCGATCTGAAGCCAAGTTTTCCGAGTTATCCGGTTTGCGTCCCATTTGGTTGATAATGAGGAGAGAATGACGCAAGATGTTTCTAAGAGGTTTGAAACCCGAGATACGTCAATACCTCATTTCTCATAAACTTTGTTTGTATTCAGATGTTGTTAATAGGGCTCAGTTATTGGAGCGCGATAGTGACTCAACCCAACCAAAAGAGAGCAGCCGGCAAAATGATAATACCAGTGATAGCAGTTATCGAAGCGGTGACAATAAGCGTGAAGGGAATCAACATGCCAGAAATGGTAACCACTTCAGTGGTAATCATGGCCAAAATAATAAGAATGGACATTTTAAGAAGAGGAAATTCAACAATGATGGAAAAACGTTAGCACCAACACCCGTTGTTAAGGAAGGAGAACGACCACCTATCATATGTTTCAAATGCGGAGGGGAGGGACATATCAGTCCAAACTGCGCGATGTCTTCTAAAGCATGTTATAATTATGAAAAAGAAGGTCACCTAACCCGATTTTGTCGTTCACCAAAGACAGGTTTAGCTAGGATGGAGGCACCAAAGGCCGTCCCAGAAAAGTCAAAACTGGTAGTGTAAGGGAGAGCGTTTTTCGTGAGTTCTCAAAAAGCGAGTAAACTGAACGAAGTTAACACGGGTTAGTTAATTATAAATTCTTGCGAAGTCTATACCTTATAAGATACCGGTTCTACCCATTATTTTATCTCTCTTGCTTGCGTTCAACGTTCAAATTTGACTCCGGAGAAGTTAGACTTTGACTTATTAGTTAAAACTTCGTTAGTAGGAGCCTTCGTTACCTCCGCTGTTTATAAATCTTGTTGATTCAAATCAACATTTTCACGTTACCTGTCGATCTTATCTCTTTGAAAATACTTTCCTTTGATGTGATTTTAGGAATCGATTGGTTAACTACTCATCATGCTTTTCGTAAGGTTGTTAGCTTTTATATTCATAACCAACCTGTTATGTGAATTCAAGCAACCAAACCACTAAAGTCAATCACTGTCATATCAAGCCATAAGTAAAGAGCCCCGATCCTTTCGTTGTTGACTTACTTGTGTGGAATGCACTAAAGCCAGATTATCCGTAGGGGACGTCGTGAATAACAGTGGCAAGTTGATAAGAATCAATGTGACGTGAAATCCAAGTCTTGGATGAGGGTCACAGTTTTGAATGATATTTTTTATTGTTAATAAATTTCCTGACGTATTCTTGAAGACTTCTTAGCCTACCCCAGAGCGTGAAATCAAATTTTGTACTGACCCCAGTACAAAACCCCATTTCTAAAACCCTTAAATATTTCTTCAACTAAAATGAACGTAACATGCGCCAAAGATGTTGGCTCGAGCTGTTGAAGATTACGATCGTACCATTCAATACCTTCGCGGAAAAGCGAACGTGGTAGCTGACGTGTTGAGTAGAAGATCGTATGCGCTTACGAGTGCGAATATACGAACCTACGTGAAGATAACGAATATATGATTAGAACCGATTTTAATCGATAAAGTTAAAGCCATATCAAAAGCTACTACATACTCGTGTGATGAATGTGAAGAAGTGAAGAAGAAGGTTCAAGAGGGCGTTATTCTAGAAGTAAGAATCGACGAAGAAAGGAAATCTTAACCCTTGATTTAATTGGCCCATTTAAAATACTTGATCGAGTAAGAACTGTAGCCTATAGACTCGTTTTACCGCCAAGTATGTCGGGTGTTCATAACGTTTTTCACGTATCGATGTTACGTAAATATGTGGATGACCCGAACCACATTATTGGTTTAGAACCGGACGAGATAGCAGAAGATTTAACGTATGAGGAGATACGTGTTAAAATCTTGGATAAGAATGATCGTATTCAACACTCAAAGGTTATACCTCAAGAGTTCGAATCTGAAATGAAGTCAAGGTTTCCTCATCTCTCTTGACATACCAGTATGCGTCGTAAATTTCGAGGGCGAAATTTCATAAGGAGGGGAGATTGTAAAATCCCAAATTTTTCGAATTAAGATTTAATTTTTCTCGAAATATTTTTTTTTTTGAAAATTATGGTGTGAATTTCAGATAATATTATTGTTGTGGGTAATATTTATAAATTTTACAAAGTATGCAAATTGTTATAAAATATTCGATTGGTCGGGGAATATTCTTTTTGTCGGGGAATATTCGTATGACGACACAATCATTAGTGGACCCCACACGGAAAGAATTGTCGTATTTAGAAAGCGACAAAAATATTTTTATGAAAATAACGACGGAGTATTACTTGTTAAAGCTGTTGAACTACCGGTAGTAAAAAGAAATGCGATGTCTGGCGTGGTTGCGTAGTAGCACACTAGTATTGATTATTGATGCTTACATGATAAGTCACTCGGTTATACTCAATTATTGCTACGATAATTGCTTTGCATCATATCTCTCATATTATTGATTCGATTATTGTCACAGTATCATGTGCATAATATGTTATTTTATTAAATCAATAATTGAGATGACAAAGTTATTCGTATTATTAAATTGCAATATTTACAATGTCTAAAAGTTCTATCAAGGAGAGGTTTGGTCATCTAATTGCGCGCCAATATAGAGAAATTCTTATTGGAAAGCCCCCTCTTTCCTGGGAACGACCTGGTTGTTAAATATTATGAGTTATGATATTAATGATGATTAAGTTCGTGTTAATTAAAGATGAATTTAATAGTTTTATTGTGTTGGGATTATTTATGTTAGTAGAAATCGACATCTATTCCGATGATAATTGATGTCTGGAGGTTATATTGTTCAATCGGGTATTCGGGAACTCTTATTAGGTTCTTATTCACGAGTACTATTCAGTTACTTTCACTATTCTATTCAGATTCTTACTATTCACCCGATTACTATTCACTCTAGTATTATGCATTCGGGTATTTGGGTACAATATTATTCCATGAGGAGATGTGCTAATTTTTTAGACCGTTGGTTGAAGTTATATTAGTGAATCAATATGGATCGCTGGTGGAAAGTTATAATAGTGAATCAATATGGATCGCTAGTTTAAAGTTTTAATAGTAAATCAGTATGGACCGTTGCTTTAAGTTTTAATAGTAAATCAATCTGGACCGTCCGTTTAAAAGTAAATCAATCTGGACCGTTCAGAAATTAGTTACTATTCAATCCATTCTTCTATAAATAGGAGCTCATTCCTTCATTATTTCTTACGAATTCACTTAAACTCTAGAGAGAGAAATTATAGAGAGAAAGAAGAAGAGTATTCTGTTACTTCACTACTTCGATATCCAGTGTCTTTTATGGTAAGGGGTGTTATTCTTTCTTATTCATGAAGAGAACTTCTATTATTCCATTCTTTATTATTACATTGGAATAACTTTGTAAACGCTGCATACCTATACATAACTTTTATATCTGTGGCATACCTATACTTGGTGAAATCATTCATTATTTCATTCTTTATTATTACATTGGAATAACTTTTGTATCTGTGACATACCTATACATAACTTTATATCTGCATATTCCTATACTTGGTGAAATCCCTATGTTATTCCATTCTATATTATTATGTTGGAATAACCTATTTATGCGAAGTACAACATACATGGTGAAATTCTTCTATTATTCCGTTCTTTATTATTCTGTCGGAATATCCTGTTGGTGCGAATTTCGCCTGACCTGGTTCCATTATTTATTATTTTGTATTTATTATTCTGTCGAAATATCCTGTATGTGCATTTTACGCCGGACCTAGTTCCATTATTTATTATTCTGCATTTATTATTCTGTCAGAATATCTTGTTTGTATGTTTACCCCGGACCTGGTTACATATTTATTATTCTGTTGAAATAACCTGCCTGTGTTATCTATCACATGTCTGGTGATTTCTTTTGTTATTCCATTATTTATTATACTTAGTTGGTTAAAGTTTTAACTTCTATACTCCATGAAATTAGTGGAATATCTTTGATATTTGCGCTTCATCCAGTATCTTTTCAGGGAAATATTCTTCTGAGCATTCTTGAATTTTACTCTACAAAGAAGTATCATGTTGACAATTTGGACATTATTAGTTCCTGGATAAATTAATTCGTGAACTTGTTTTATTGAATTCTTATATCATTGTCATCATCCTCGTGTTTATATTTTTGAAAGTCATCTCATGACTTTTGTAGTGCATAGATGGACTTGTATATGATTATGACCGAGGATTATTCGGTATAATCATGGCCGTAATGTTACAAATGATGTGATAAAAGTCCTCATTGGCCCGTAGTGCATTGATGGATGATTGTTGGCATGATCATGAACATTGATGAATACACGAATATCCTTGGCCCGTGGTGCATGGATAATTTATGGTCGTGACCTAATGAATATCCTTGGTAGTAGTCTTGGGGATGATGTGGATTATTTATTAAAATTTGTCTCAATGATAAAAGTGATGAAAAAATTTAAAATCATAAAAGATAGTAGATTTTATTCTCTACTTGACTCTTTTAATGGATTGCTTGTTCAACTTGCGATTAAACTTGATGTCTATTGTATTTTATCAGTTTAACATTGTTGAAGGCTAATGATAATTTATTCTATATTATCTTAGTTATAATATTTTTACTGGGCTATTTGAGCTCACCCTTTCTTTCACTGTTCTCTTCAGGAAATGAGAATATAGCTGGGACGAGTCGGAAATGGAGTGATGTCCCGGATGATAGCATTAGTAGTCCTCACTATTACATTAAATAGTGTGATAATAAATGTAATGAGGACTGAATTTGAGTTTATATCTTCATCATATGATGACTCCATTGAGAGTGGATATTATCTAGAAGGCAATATTCTTGATTAAACTCTCAGTTTATCTTTTGTCATATTTTACATGATAGTTGTATAATTAAGTTGTATTTGATTTATGTACCATGTATTTGGCGACTCAAGATGGGTGATGTATACCTATTTTGGGGGCGTCACAATATCCCTTACCTTAGAAAGAAACTGAATACTGGAGTAGAGAGGTAGCAGACTTCTCTTCTTCTTTCTCTCTATAACTTCTCCCTCTATAATTTCTCTATAATAATTGCTCTATAGCTTTAGTGAATTGGTGAGAAATGAAGAAGAATGATCTTCTATTTATAGAAAAATATAGTTTCGATAATTGCACGTTTTGGGGCTCGAAATATTATAGTACAATACCTTCATCTTTTCCTTTATTTTTAATTTAGTCCTGCAAGTATTATCAAACTTGCACCACCTCCCCTTATAGTAAATCATGTGACTCAATAGTTCTAGACATGTGAAAATACGAATTACAGTATAGTACCTCCATCTATACCTCCATTTTTAACTTAGTCATGCAAGTATTATCAATCTTGCACCAACTCCCCTAATAGTAACAAGAATGTGAATCAATAGTACACACATGTGAACAAATAGTTATAATCATGTGAATCAATAGCAATTAATTGCTCATTTATTCGGTTAATTACCCGATTGGTCAATATAATCTCCAGACATCAATTATTATCGAAATAAATATCGATTGTCACTAACACTAATAATTCCAACACAATGGAACTATTTTTATCAAAAATTTTATTTTTGAAATTTCAAAGTTTGACTTTTTCCGAAAAGTCAATTGCTGACTTTTTGACCAAAAAGTCAATCCCGAAAAATTTTGTGTTTATAGTCTATTTCTACTAATTTCATCATTCCGGACTCAAATATCACGTCCGCGTCTCCAAATTCAACTCCGAACTCAAATTCAATTTTTAATAACATTTATTCATTATTATTATAATTCGCAATATTTAACAACCAGGTTGTTCCCAGGAAAGAGGGGGCTTTCCGATAAGAATTTCTCCTTATTGGCGCGCAATTAGGTGACCAAACCTCTCATTGACAAAACTTAGACATCATCAAATATTGCAAATAATAATATGAATAACTTTGCTGTCTCAATTATTGATTTAATAATATAACATATTGCGGATGATCTTTGTGACAATAATTGAATCAATAATATGAGAGATATGATCTGACAATTCTCGTAACAATAATTGAGTATAACCGAGTGACTTCTCACGTAAGCATCAATAATTAATACCGTATGCTACTATGCAACCAATGCGACATCAGTTTTTACTTTACTAGGGTATTTTATGACAACTTGCATACTTTGAAAAAAAATTCACATATCACCCTTAACTTTAAATTTTTATCAATTTAACTATTTACCAAAATAGAAAAATTGAATACTTTTATTTCATAAAATTCGGGATCTCACAGTCAACATGATACTTCTTTGTGGAGTAAAATTCAAGAATGCTCAGAAGAATATTTCCATGAAAAGATACTGGATGAAGTGCAAATATCAAGGATATTCCACTAATTTCATGGAGTATAGAAACCAAAACTTTAACCAACTCAGTATAATAGAATATATGAAACTGCAAATGGATTTTTCCATGCCATGCGGTAATCCACGTGAGCGCATCATTTCCACAATTTAATATGGAATGAATACGAAGGATCATTCACCACGCACGTGGTAATTCACATGACATGTTATTCAGCGAATAATAAAGAATGGAATAATGAGAAGAATTCACCATGCATGCGATAGAGCGCATGCATGACGAGTTATTCCAATGAATAATAAAGAATGGAACCAGTCATGCGTAATCCACACAAACATGATATTCCAACAAAATAATAAAGAATAGAACGGTCGGTCATGCATAATCCGCATGATGTGATATTCCAAATGAATAATAAAGAATGGAATAACAACGAAATTCACCGGGCATGCGATAGACCGCATGCATGTGTTATTCCAATAGAATAATAAAGAATGGAACCAATGTCATGCGTAATTCGCATGAATGTGATATTCCAATGAGAATAATAAAGAATGGAATAACAACGAAATTTACGAGTATGCGATAGACCACCGCACGATGTGTTATTCCAATAGAATAATAAAGAATGGAATAATGAAGAATTTCACCATGTATCTGCGGTACTTGATGTACGAGTTATTCCAACAAAATAATAAAGAATGGAATAACAACCCTTACGAGTATTGAAAGAAAATAACTCTCTTCATGAATACGAAAGAATAATACCCCTTACCTTAGAAAAAACTGGATACTGGATTAGTGAGGTAGCAGACTTCGCTTCTTCCTTCTCTCTATAATTTCTCTCTATAATAATTGCTCTATAGCTTTTGTGAATTGGTGAGAAATGAAGGAAGAATGAGCTTCTATTTATAGGAAAATATAGTTTCAATAATTGCACATTTTGGGGCTCAAAATATTACAGTATAATACCTTCCTCTTTTTCTTCATTTTTAATTTAGTCACCCAAGTATTATCAAACTTGCACCACCTCCCCTAATAGTAAATAATGTGAATTAATGGTAAATCATGTGAATCAATAGTTCTAGACATGTGAAAATATGAATTATAGTATAGTACCTCCATCTATACCTCTATTTTTAATTTAGTCATGCAAGTATTATCAATCTTGCACTAACTCCCCTAATAGTACAAGAATGTGAATCAATAGTACACACATGTGAACAAATAGTTATAATTATGTGAATTAATGGCAATTAATTGCTCATTTATCCGATTAATTACCCGACTGGTCAGTATAACTTTCAGACATCAATTAATATCGAAATAAATATCGATTTCCATTAACACTAATAATTTTAACACAATGAAACTATCAATTTCATCTTTAATCAACACGAACTTATTCATCATTAATATTATAACTCACAATATTTAACAACCAGGTCGTTCCCAGGAAAGAGGGTGCTTTTCGATAAGGATTTCTCCTTATTGGCGCGCAATTAGATGACCAAACCTCTCCTTGATAGAAATTCTAGACATTGTAAATATTGCAATTTAATAATATGAATAACTTTGTCATCTCAATTATTGATTTAATAATATATCATATTATGCAGATGATACTGTGACAATAATCGAATCAATAATATGAGAGATATGATGCAGCAATTACTGTAGCAATAATTGAGTATAATTGAGTGACTTCTCACGTAAGCATCAATAATCAATACCATGTGCTACTATGTAACCACGCGTATTACTGTACTTTTACTACCGAGTAGTTCAACAGTTTTAACGGTAACACTTCCGCCGTTATTTTTATAAAAAGTTAATTCTGTCATTTTCTTACTACGACAATACTTTCGTTGTGGGGTCCACCAATGATTGTGCCGTCTTACGAATATTCCCTGTTAAAATGAATATTCCCCGACCAATCGAAAATTATATAACCACTTGCTTACTTTGCAAAATTTGTAAATATTACCCACAACTATAACATTATATCAAATCCACACCATAATATTCAAAAATATATTTCGAGAAAATTATTCTTTATTCATAAAAGTTGGGGTCTTACAACCTCCCCTTCTTATGAAATTTCGTCCTCAAAATTAGGGTACGTACCTGGTATATCAAAGAGGTGAAGATATCTTGACTTCATCTCAGATTCTAACTCCCAGGTCATTTCTTCCACATTGTGGTTTCTCCACAAAACTTTGACTTGAGGTATAACCTTGGAGCATAGAATATGATCCTTCTTATCCAAGATTTTAACATGTAACTCTTCATATGTTAAATCTTCCTCTATCTCGTCTGGTTCTAATTCAATAATATGGTTCGGGTCTTTCACATATTTACGAAACATAGATATGTGAAAAAACGTTATGAACACGAGACATACTTGACGGTAAGGCGAGTCTATAGGCCACAGTTCCTACTCGATCAAGGATTATAAATGGGCCAATGAATCGAGGATTGAGCTTTTCTCTCTTTCCAAATCTCGTAACTCCTTTCCATGGAGCAACACGTAACAACACATGATATCCAATATTGAATTCCACGTCCTTTCGATGAAGATCAACATAACTCTTTTGTCAATCTTGTGAGGTTTTGATACGTTGTCGGATCGTTTGAATCCTTTCCGTAGTCATACATACCAAATTCGGTCCCAACAACGTTGCTTCACCCACCTCATCCCAGCATACTGGAGAACGACACTTTCTTCCATACAATGCCTCAAATGGAGCCATGCCAATACTTGCTTGATAACTATTGTTGTAGGAAAACTCCACCAATGTAAGAACTTCTCCCAACTTCCCTTGAAGTCAAGGACACAGAGTCTTAATAAATCTTCAAGAGTTTGAATAGTCCTTTCTGACTGCCCATCCGTTTGAGGATGATATGCTGAACTAAATCATAAATCCGTGCCCATAGCTTTTTGCAAACTAACCCAAAATCTTGAAGTGAATCATGGGTCTCGATCAGAAACTATGGATACTGGCATACCATGTAATCTTACAATGTTGTTTATGTACATACTAGCAAGACGTTCAGGTGTATAAGTTTCTCGTATAGGTAAGAAATGAGCAGACTTGGTCAATCTATCAACAATGACCCAAATCGCATCTATGCTTTGAGAAACCTTGGGAAGACCAGTAACGAAATCCATGGTAATGTGCTCCCACTTCCATTCTGGAATTTCAAGTGGTTGCAATGGACCTTTTGGCACTTGATGCTCCGCCTTGACTCATTGACAAGTTAGACACCTTAAGATAAACCCCGCTATCTCTCTCTTCATATTTCTCCACCAAAATGTATGTCGAAGATCACAATATATTTTGGTACTCCCAGGATGGATTGCAAACGGTGTGTTGTGCGCCTCCATCATGATTTTATACTTCAAGTCAGAATCGTTAGGAACACAAAGTCTGGAGTTGACTCGAAGTATTCCTTCTTCATCGATTCTTGCTTCCGGAATAGCGCCTTCTTGTACTTTCTTCCTCATTCGTATCAGCTCCATGTCTGTAGATTGAGCAGCTTTAACTTTATCAATTAAAATCGGTTCCACTCATATATTCGCCATCATCACATGGGTCCCTAGAGTCTTTAACTCTATTTCCATCCTTTCCAAGTCATACAAAATGGGCCTTTGCGTTGACAATATTGCTTTTCGTGCCTATATGATCTTCTTACTCGTTAGCTAGCTACTACGTTCGCTTTTCCAGGATGGTATTGGATGGTATGATCATAATCTTTCAATAACTCAAGCCATCGTCGTTGCCGCATGTTGAGTTCCTTTTGAGTGAAGAAATATTTGAGGCGTTTATGATCCGTATAAATCTCCACCTTCTCTCCATACAGGTAATGCCTCCAAATCTTAAGCGCCAAAAAATGATCGCGCCGCTGACTCTAGATCATGAGTAGGATAATTCCTCTCATATTCTTTAAGTTGTCGTGAGGCATAGGCTATGACTTTCCCATGTTGCATGAGAACACATCCTAACCCTTTGCTTGAAGCATCGCTGTATATGACAAATCCCTTCGAACCAGATGGTATTGTCAAGACAGGTGCTGAAATGAGTCTCCTCTTGAGTTCTTGAAAACTCTTCTCACATTCCTCGCTCCAACCGAATTTTATATCTTTTCAAGTCAGCTGAGTTAATGGAGTAGTGATTCGAGAAAAGCTACGTACTTCGGTCACTGACTTAGGTTGCTCCCAACTTTGAATTGCTTCAATCTTTGCCGGGTCAACATATATTCCATGATTTGATATTACGTGCCTAAGGAATGCAACTTTCTCAAGCCAGAACTCGCATTTCTTCAACTTGGCATATAGCTTGTTTTTACGAAGCTTTTGGAGTATCAGCCTCAAGTGTTGCTTATGGTCTTCACAGGTTTTGGAGTATATGAGAATGTCATCAATAAAGACGACCACAAAGTGATCAAAATATTCCTTGAATACTCGGTTCATCATGTCCATGAATGAAGCATGAGCATTAGTCAATCCAAAAGACATGACTAGGAATTCATAATGCCCGTACCGAGTTCTGAAAGTAGTCTTTGGAATGTCATCAGTTTTAATCTTCAACTGATGATATCCGGAACGAAGATCAATCTTTGAAAAGAATTTGGCTCCTTGCAACTGGTCAAACAGGTCATCAATGCGAGGCAACGGGTACCTATTTTTGATAGTGTCATGATTCAACTCCCGATAATCAATACAAAGTCGCATACTTTCATCTTTCTCCTTCACGAATAGAATAGGAGCACCCCAAGGAGACATACTAGGATGAATGAAACCGATGTCTAACAATTCCTGTAGTTGGATTTTTAACTCCTGAAGTTCAATAGGAGCCATTCGATATGGGGCTTTTGAAATGGGTTTTGTACCGGATTCAAGGTCGATACAAAATTCAATTTCACGCTCTGGGTAGGCTAGGAAGTTTTTCAAGGAATATGTGAGACCCCAGATTTTATGAATAAATATTTAATTTTCTCGAAATAATTTTTAAATATTATGGTGTGAATTTAAGATAATATTATAGTTGTGGGTAGTATTTATAAATTTTGCAAAGTATGCAAGTTGTTATATAATATTCGATTGGTCGGAGAATATTCATTTTGTCAGGGAATATTCGTACGACGCCACAATCATTGGTGGACCCCACAACGGAATTATTGTCAGATTGAGAAAACGATAAAAAATATTTTATTGAAAATAACGGCGGAAGTTTTACCGTTAATACTGTTGAACTACTTCATTAATAAAAGTACAAAGAATATGCGTGTGGTTGCATAAGTAGCAATACCAGGTATTGATTATTGATGTTTATGTGATAAGTCACTCGGTTTTGTTTTATTAGTATTATTAACGTAATAAAAAGCAGAAAAAACTTTATATAAAACAAAATACTTTTTATAAAGTTATTCGTTTTATTAAAGCTAATAGTAAAATCTTTTTATATAAAATAGAATACTTTTATAAAGTTATTCGTTTTATTAGACAATGATTAGAATATATTATATTTTATTATGCATAGTGTTGCATAGTATTTTGCATAGTAAAATCTTTTTATATAAAATGAATACTTTTATAAAGTTATTCATTTTATTAAATTATAAATAGAATATATTATATTTTATTTAAAAGATTTTGCTTTAAATATGGACCGTCTGTTTAAAGTAAATCAATCTGGACCGTTCATGAATTAGTTACTATGCAGTCCATTCTTCTATAAATAGAAGCTCATTCCTTTATTATTTTCTTACGAATTCACTGAAACTCTAGAGAGAGAAGCTATAGAGAGATTTCTTCTTCTATAATCTTGAGCGTATTTCTTTAGAGTTTAAGAAAGCTTTAAGCGTAATCTGAAGTTTTCTTCTTGGTATATCCTCGCCTACCAGGTTGGAATACTCTTCTTTCAAAGGTAAAAGATATTATTTGTTGTACCAGTAAAGGGTATTATTTCTTTTGTATTCATGAAGAGAACTTTTTGTTATTCCATTCTTTATTATTCTCATTGGAATAACTTGTATACGCTGCTACCCTATACTTGGTGAAATTCTTACATTATTCCATTCTTTATTATTCATTAGAATATCCTCATCTGTGCGTTTTCTGGGGACCGGTTCCATCTTTATTATTCTATTGGAATAACTTTTACGCCACGAAGTACCGCATGTACGGTGATTTCATTGTTATTCCATTCTTTATTATTACATTAGAATATCCCGTTCGCATGCGTTTCTGCCGGACTTCGTTTCGCTTTTATTATTCTATTTTAATAACTTTGCCTGCGAAGTGCGCCGCATACATGGTGATTTTGTTGTTATTCCATTCTTTATTATTACGTCGAAATATCCCGTCGATGCGTATTACGCTTTGACACAGTTCCATTATTCATTATTCATTGAGAATAACTTTGTCAAATACGATCTCTCTACGCATGGTGATTTCTTCTGTTATTCCATTCTTTATTATTCTGTTGGAATAACCTGTCTATGTGGATTACCACATGTATGGTGAATGATCTTTTTGTATTCATTCCTTATTAAATTGTTGAATTGATCTATATACGTGGATTACCGCATGACGGACGAAAATCCATTTGCAGTTTCATATATTCTCTTATACTCAGTTGGTTAAAGCTTTAACTTCTATACTCCATGAAATTAGTAGAATATCCTTGATATTTGCGCTTCATCCAGTATCTTTTCATGGAAATATTCTTCTGAGCATTCTTGAATTTTACTCTACAAAGAAGTATCATGTTGACAATTTGGACATTATTGAGTTCAAGATAAATTAACTTATAAGTCTTTAAAATTTATTCTTGAACTTGTTTTATTGAATTATTATGTCATTGTCATGATAAGTTATGTTGGTTATTTGAAAACATGAAAGTTTCTTAGAAATCACAAAGAGTTGAAAATCAGATTTTGGTGAAAATGGAACATGAAATTCAATTGACCATATCTCCTATTATATTTTGAATTTTTGAGTATGGTCAAGTTCTAGAGTTATATCTATGAGTTGTGTAGCATCTCCAAGTGGAATCACTGGAAAAAGTGTTGTAGATTTTCGTGTGGACTGATTTTAGCAAAGTAGTCAAAAGCTGGAAATTACCGAAATGCTACTGGCACGATTTTAAAAAGGGCTGTTTCAGCCACTTAATTTGCGAGAAAAATTCCGGTCTTTTGGGACATGAAATTATATGGTATAAAGTACCTCCTATCCAAAAATGACCTCATTCGAACTTAAAATGAGCAAGTTATGATCATTTCAATATTTAGGTTTTTCCGACGAAAAATGCTTTAACCGGAGTTCTATAACTCCGATGACCATGAAATTTAAACTGGAAGCTCATGTTAACATGTGTAAGATCCTGCCAAGAATTGGGAATTTCTGGAGTTAACCTTGAGGTACCTAATTTCTTAAGGAATTAATTAGAAATTAATTTTTGAAAAATAGTAAATAAATTTTAAAAATTCCGAGAAAAATATATGTTCAATATGGGACTATATTATGCTTAATCCCAGAAAAGAATAATTTTCAAAATGGAGTAAAGAAAAAATCGAACACTTCAAGAAACAGCTAGAACACTTTTACAAGAAAGCAAACTTCCAAAGAAATTTTGGGCCGAAGCTGTTAATACTTCATGTTATGTGTTAAATAGAGTTCTTATTCGTCCTATTATCTTGAAAACTCCTTATGAGCTTTTGAATAATAAAATTCCTAATATAAGTTATTTCAAAGTATTTGGGTCTAAATGTTTTATATTAAATAATATAAGTTATTTCAAAGTATTTGGGTCTAAATGTTTTATATTCCTAATAAATTGGGAAAATTTGATGCTAAATCCTATGAAGGTATTTTTATTGGTTATTCACATAACAGCAAGGCATATCGTGTATTTAATATTTACAAGTTATGTGTTGAAGAATCAATTCATATAACTTTCAATGAGACTAACAATGATCTTCCAAAAGAAAGAGAAGAGGATGCAGGAAATTTGGAGATTTTCACAAATTTAGCAAACCGGAGAGAACCATTCAGCAGACCGAATGGACAAACTTAACAGGCTGAATTAAACGATCCACATGAAAATGAATAAGAAGGAACACAAGAAAATTTTCCTCAACAAGAAGAGGTAATACATGATGTTCAAATGCCAAAGACAACAAAATATCTCTAGGATCATCCACCGGAAAATATCATTGGAGATATAAACAAAGGAGTTACTACACGAAGAAACCTACAGAATCGATGCGCGTTTTCTGCATTTCTATCACAAGTTGAGCCAAAGAATGCAAAGGAAGCTATACTTGATGAAAGGCTGCTAACAATGCAAGAGGAACTTCAACAATTTGAACGATGTCAAGTTTGGGAATTAATGCCTCCTCCTAAAGATGCGTCTATTATTGGAACAAAATGGGTGTTTAAAAATAAGCTTGATGAGCATGGAACAATCACTCGCAACAAATAAAGGCTAGTGGCTCAAGGTTACAATCTATTCGAATCTTGTTGGCATTTGCTTGTTATAAGAAATTCAAGCTTTATCAAATGGATGTAAAGAGTGCGTTTCTTAATGGATACATCAATGAAGAAGTCTCTATGTCAAATGACCTCACGGATTTGAACATGAGAAATATCCAACTCATGTCTTTAAGCTAAAGAAAGCTCTCTATGGTCTCAAACAAGCCCCAAGGGCTTGGTACGAGAGGTTGAGTAAGTATCTTATTTCAAGTGGTTTCACTAGAGGTAAAATAGATTCTACATTATTTATTAAACATGAAAAATAAGAAATAATCATTGCTCAAATTTATGTAGATGATATAATATTTGGTGCTACTAATGATTTTCTTTGTGAGTGGTTTTCAAAGTGTATGCATAAGGAATTTGATATGAGTTTAATGGGAGAGCTAAATTACTTTTTGGGACTTCAAATCAAGCAAACAAGGGAAGGGATCTATATTCATCAAACCAAGTACATAAAAGAGTTACTCAAAAGATTTAGCTTTGAAGGAACCAACCCAAAGGCTACACCAATGAGTACATCAATAAAGCTCACTTCAGATTATAAAGGTATAGATGTAGAGGTAACTAAATATCGAGGTATGATTGGTTCTTTGCTATATTTAACTGCATCTAGACCTGATATAATGTATAGTGTATGTCTTTGTGCTCGATTTCAAGCAAAACCCAAAGAATCCCACTTACAAGCAGTTAAAAGAATTTTTAAATATTTAAGTAATACCATAAATTTAGGGTTATTTTATCCTATATGTAATCATTTTGATCTAATGGGTTATTCAGATGCTGACAATGCAGGGTTTCAAATTGATAGAAAAAGTACAAGTGGTGCTTGTTCATTTTTGGGACAAAGTCTTATTTCATGGCATAGTAAGAAGCAAACTTCGGTTGCTTTATCAACCACTGAGGGTGAATATTTAGCTGCAGGGAGTTGTTTCTCTCAAATATTATGGATGAAACAAACTCTATGTGATTTTGACATAATCTGCAATAATGTACCTATATATTATGATAATTCTTGTGCTATTGACATATCAAAAAATCCTGTTTTGCATTCACGTAAAAAACATATAGAGGTAAGACGTCATTTTTTAAGGGATAATGTTTCAAAAGGGTTAGTTAAATTGGTTTTTATTCCTACCGAAAAATAATAAGCTGATATTTTTACTAAACCCTTGAGTGAGGAAAGATTTTGTATGCTAAGGAGAGAACTTGGAATGTACATGATATAATTGTGATTTACGTGTTTAAAATTTTATGACATGCAAATTATATTTTATACACATCATTTATTTTTTGCATGATATCTGATAAAATAAATATCTGTTTGCCATTCTTTATCTGCATAAATTATGTTCTAGATACATGTTTCTATTAATATCGTCGAATGTCATTGGGAAAAGTAAAGGTTTACGCCTTAAGAGACGGAACAGTAGCCGAACAGATTTTTTGAAAGATGAAAAGACACACGTCTTTCGACGACAAAAGTTTTAATTGATTTCTATTTCTTATGGTCTCAATCTCCTAATTTTTTTTAAATCAGATCTTTCACATCCGTTATCTATCCAAAACCCTTCCTTTCATTTTCACGAGTCGATAACACCATGAAAACTAGAGCTAGCAAGCAATGTAACAACCCCAAAATAGGTCCATTCCATCCAACCCATTCTGAGTCGTTAAATACATGGTACAGAAATAACTACAACTTTATTACAACAATTGTCGTGCAAAATACAACAACACATATGCTGTGAGTTTGGATACCAATATATACCAAATGTAACTCTGGACACCAACTTGGATAACACGTCACCATGACACCTTACATAAAGGTACAAATAAAAAGCTGCTTTTAGAAATTAGAATCTTTGGGAAGTGCTCAAGAAACCTTCGTGCATGGGAGGCCATGCTTTTCGGTTATGGTAGATATCATATGGCCACGAATTATCCTTGGTTGACCCAATAGACCCCAAAGAAAAAACGAGAAGATTACTATCATATTCTTCCCAATGGTGAGTCTTCTCCGACATATCATTATCTCTACTTGTCTCTAATTGGGTATTATACTCCAAACAAACACCAAGATTATATAAGTAGTGCTTGTAAATATACTCGACAAGTGGATGAGCACAACCATGTCTTATGATAACACGAGTTTGTATGTCATTAGACATCTTGTATGATAGTGACAAAACACCATTCCAAGTTAAATTCACCTCACCCTCAACATCTATAGACCACCACTCTATTCCTCGCTATCCCCCGCCGACCCAAATACTACACTTTTATTACAGAAAGGAATTGTGAAACAAAAGGGTGAGCACAACTAGCTCGATAAAGAATATTATGACTAAAGATAAATAAATTATCAATAGTCTTCATCGATGTAATAAATCGATTTAGAACATATGGTAGATGATAAAACTTTTCAACCATAGTTGCTTACGAATGAGCAATCCATTAGAAGAGTCAAATAGACTATAAAAGTCTATTGTCTTCTCCACGTTAAAAGTCCACCAACAATATTTTATCCCTCAGTAACATCAATCAACAGGTTCCTTTCCACAATCATATGAATAACTCATAATCATAATTGTGATTCTAAATTCCTCTTCTCATCCGGGACGAAGATAATTTTCATCATCACTTGTCTTTACGAAACATCAAATATCATGGTTATACCAAATCACGCCTCTGCTCATAATCATACTAATAAATTCATCTTTTACACTGCGGGTCAAAGATATTCATCCACAGCTCATCTTTACACTACTGCAGCAAAGATATTCAACAATGTCATCTTTGCATTCTGAGCCAAAGATATTCATTAATAATTCATCTTTGCACTACAAAGCTAAAGATATTCAACAACAGTCATCTTTGCATTACGAGCCAAAGATATTCATCAATAATTCATCTTTGCACTACTGTGCAAAGATATTCATCAACAAGTCATCTTTGCATTACTGAAGCGAAAGATATTCATCAATAATTCATCTTTGCACTACTGAAAGCAAAGATATTCATCAACAAGTCATCTTTGCATTCTGAGCCAAAGATATTCATCAATAATTCATCTTTGCACTACAAAGCAAAAGATATTCATCAACAAGTCATCTTTGCATTACAAGCCAAAGATATTCATCAATAATTCATCTTTGCACTACTGATGCAAAAGATATTCATCAACAAGTCATCTTTGCATTCTGACAAGCCAAAGATATTCATCAATAATTCATCTTTGCACTACAAAGCAAAAGATATTCATCAACAAGTCATCTTTGCATTACAAGCCAAAGATATTCATCAATAATTCATATCCATATTTATAACACCTTAATCCAAATGTTATAAATCACTTAGAAATCTCATAATCTAATATTATTAATAATATAATAATATTTTAATCATTTCTTAAACTTATAAACAATTTAATTAAATTGTTTACACTTTACTAATTAATGCATTTAATCATCATAAAATGCCAAACTCATAAAATTTCATCACCAATAACCAAAACCCTCATCAAAATCAGCATATACCTCATATATGATTCTCAAACCATAAAATCATATTTTCTAATTTTCTTACTTCACATAACATATTTAATTCATTTACTCATAACTAGAACATTTTCATGAAAATACCAAATCGGTTCCAAAATATTTCTTTTACGGGATTTAGCATAAAATAGTCCCATCTTGAACACATATATTTTTCTCGAAATTTTAAAAATTCATTTACTATTTTTCATATGGCCAAAACCACCGAATATTTAAACATTTATCATAAATTGTATTTTATCCAAAATTTCAAATTCACAAAGTACACCGATATTATATAGATGTACTCTCAATAAAAATTTCATCAATTTTGGAGTTAACATGAGGAGTTATAAATAGTTACTTTTAAAATAGTCTTTTCTCATAAAATCCATAACTCCTAATCTATACATCCAAAAATACCTCAAAATAATCATAGTGGTGTAAAATTTCGAGAATGATCAAAACATGGATACAATCAAAGCTAGTATCCGAATAGATATTTTAGACGAAAAGAAAAATTTTCATTTTTCTATGAATAATAGTCTTAGTATTCGTGAATAGTCTTGGTATCGTGAATAGTCTTGAGTATCGTGAATAAGAACTCAAACCAAAAAGATAGAAATTCCACAAAAAAACATCTTCACGCTTCATGAATAGTACTCGTGAATAGTAACTCGTGAATAGTAACTCGTGAATAGTAACTCGTGAATAGTAACCCCGACATAAAAAAAATAATTCCAAATTTGATAAAAAGTTCCAACCAATATTTCAGCATAATGATATTGAAGAAATAATATCATTTGAGAAGAAAATAACATCCCTTACTATCCCTTACCTCAAAAGAGCAGCACTTCTGACAGGATATCGGATATGACACTGAAGGAAACTTGCACTGATGAATATCAACTCACCAAGTATCTAAATACTCACAAATTACACTCAATAATCTAGAGAGAGAAAGAGAAAAAACTTTGTTTCTGGTGTGATTTTCAATTCTAACTTAGCCCTCTATTTATAGGAAAATGTTAGCCCGCCGAAGCAGACTTGACCTGCTACCTGATGGCTTTACCTGCTACTATTCCACCCACCAAAAATCAGCCATCTTCCCCAACAACCAAGAGTGGGGCCCACTCAATTCTAGAATTTTCCACCAAAACCTAATTCCCGAATCGATTACCTCTTAAAATTCATAACAAATCATACGTTCATTTTAACGGTTCAAAATTTGTGGACATATACTCAACTTATATATGTATAACATATCCAAAAATTACAACGATCCAACGGTCGGGATCAAAATTTATAACTCACGCATATATAGTTTGAAGAACAACGATTTTTGGACTATTAGTCCTTCTACCATTTCATTCAAAATTTCACCACGAAATATCTACAAAGAATTTTTGGGTGATTCAAATTTCTACATTAGCTTACTTCTAGGGCTTTCTTTTGATATATGGCTCATCTCTTAGCTCATTATACACAAAGAGTTATGGATTTTACAAAATCAAGTAATAAACTAATTTTTCTCGAAAATCCCATATTTTGTTCTCCATTTAAACAAATCTTGATAAAACACCTCATCATTAATTCCTTCACTTATAACCACATAAATAAATCCATCATTTATATCCATATCAAATAAATATTTTCTTATCATATAAATCAATAATTAATTATTCCCAAATAATATTACGTAATCACAATTATGATGACCAGGCGGTTCGAGAAAGAGGGCTTTCCAATAAGAATTTCTCCTCTTCTTGGCGCGCAATTAGGTGACCAAACCTCTCCTTGATAGAACTTTCTAGACATTGCCAATAATGTTATCTAATAATATTATTCAAATAATATGAATTATTGATCTGATAATGGAGATACTGTGCAGTGACAATTATTGAACAACAATAATATAAAATATCAACGCATCAATTATTGAATCAATAAAATATTGAGCAGAATTATCGTAACAATTATTGAGTAGTGCCTTCTTCTTACGTAAGAATCAATAATTCAAAATACTGTGTAATGGTGTATACTCTTTGTGCAACAACGCGTATTACTTTATTTTACCAACCGGGTATTCCAACGATGTTAATTCAGAATAGCGATTATGTCGTTATTTATAAAAACTTAATTTTGTCATTTTCCTCATCCGAAGCGCTTATTACATTATGGGGCCCATAAATAGTCAGCTACCGTCGTATTTATATTCCCGACGGAAAGAATATTCCACGACCAAACGAATATTCCCGACAATAATGAATACTTTATAACCACTTGTGTATTTTGAAAAATTCATATATCACCCTTAACTTTAACTTTTATCAATTTAACCATTTCTTGAATAGTAATTATAAGAAAAATTGAATACTTTTATTTCATAAAATTCGGGGTCTTACAATCTCCCTCCTTATGAAATTTCGTCCCTAAATTCGTACGTGCACAATATTTCAAAGAGTTGAGAATACCTTGTTTTCATTTCGATTCTATCTCCCCCATCATCATGATTTCTCCATTGCTCATCTCCTCACATTTCGAGGATATCATTCTAGAATACGACTTTTCAAAACAAGGGTTAATTTAACAAATTAACATATCACATAATATCCCGATATTATGACCGACCAACAAATAAGCTTAGGTAGGACACACTTAGCTGAAGGATTTACTCATCTCTCCCTCCTAGTTCTATTCCCGATCTCCGCCAGAGATCATATCCCTAAGCTACGATACCAAATGTAACAACCCCAAAATAGGTCCATTCCATCCAACCCATTCTCGAGTCGTTAAATACATGGTACGTAAATAACTACAACTTTATTACAACAATTGTCGTGCAAAATACAACAACACATATCTTTGTGAGTTTGGATACCAATATATACCAAATGTAACTCGGACACCAACTTGGATAACACGTCACCATGACACCTTACATAAAGGTGCAAATAAAACCTGTTTTAGAAATTAGAATCTTTGGGAAGTGCTCAAGAAACCTTCGTACATACGGGAGGCCATGCTTTTCGGTTATGGTAGATATCATATGGCCACAGTAATTATCCTTGTTGATCCAATAGACCCCAAAGAAAAACGAGAAGATTACTATCATATTCTTCCCAATGGTGAGTCTTCTCTGACATATCATTATCTCTCTTGCTCTAATTGGGTATTATACTCCAAACAAACACCAAGATTATATAAGTAGTGCTTGTAAATATACTCGGCAAGTGGATGAAACACAACCATGTCTTATGATAACACGAGTTTGTATGTCATTAGACATCTTGTATGATAGTGACAAAACACCATTCCAAGTTAAATTCACCTCACCCTCAACATCTATAGACCACCACTCTATTCCTCGCTATCCCCCGCCGACCCCAAATTACACTTTTATTACACGAAAGGAATTGTGAAACAAAAAGGGTGAGCAACAACTAGCTCGATAAAATAATATTATGACTAAAGATAAATAAATTATCAATAGTCTTCATCAAGTAATAAATCGAGATTTAGAACATATGGTAGATGATAAAACTTTTCAACCATAGTTGCAATGAATGAGCGATCCATTAGAAGAGTCAAATAGAGATATAAAGTCTATTGTCTTCTCCACGTTAAAAGTCCACCAACAATATTTTATCCTCAGAACATCAATCAACAGTTCTTTTCCACAATCATATGAATAACTCATAATCATAATTGTGATTCTAAATTCCTCTTCTCATCCGGATCGAAGATAATTTTCATCACTTGTCTTTACACAAAACATCAAATATCATGGTTATACCAAATCACAGTTCTGCTCATAATCATACTAATAAATTCATCTTTGCACCACGGTCAAAGATATTCATCCACGCTTCATCTTTACACTACAAAGCTAAAGATATTCAACAACAGTCATCTTTGCATTACGAGCCAAAGATATTCATTAATAATTCATCTTTGCACTACTGTGCAAAGATATTCAACAACAATCATCTTCTTTGCATTCTGAGCCAAAGATATTCATCAATAATTCATCTTTGCACTACAAAGCAAAGATATTCATCAACAAGTCATCTTTGCATTACAAGCCAAAGATATTCATCAATAATTCATCTTTGCACTACAAAGCTAAAGATATTCATCAACAAGTCATCTTTGCATTACAAGCCAAAGATATTCATCAATAATTCATCTTTGCACTACAAAGCAAAGATATTCATCAATGAGTCATCTTTGCATTACAAGCCAAAGATATTCATCAATAATTCATCTTTTGCACTACAAAGCTAAAGATATTCATCAACAAGTCATCTTTGCATTCTTACAAGCCAAAGATATTCATCAATAATTCATCTTTGCACTTCAAAGCAAAAGATATTCATCAAACAAGTCATCTTTGCATTCTGAAGCGAAAGATATTCATCAATAATTCATATCCATATTTATAACACCTTAATCCAAATGTTATAAATCACTTAGAAATCTCATAATCTAATATTATTAATATTATAATAATATTTTAATCATTTCTTAAACTTATAAACAATTTAATTAAATTGTTTACACTTTTACTAATTAATGCATTTAATCATCATAAAATGCCAAACTCATAAAATTTCATCACCAATAACCAAAACCCTCATCAAAATCTGCATATACCTCATATATGATTCTCAAACCATAAAATCATATTTTCTAATTTTCTTACTTCACATAACATATTTAATTCATTTACTCATAACTAGAACATTTTCATGAAAATACCAAATCGGTTCCAAAATATTTCTTTTAAGGATTTAGCATAAAATAGTCCCATATCTGAACATATATTTTTTCTAAAATTTTAAAAATTCATTTACTATTTTTCATATGGCCAAAACCAATTTAATATTTAAACATTTATCATAAATTGTACTTTTATCCAAAAATTCAAAATTCACAAAGTACACCGATATTATATAGATGTACTCTCAATAAAATTTCATCAATTTTGGAGTTAACATGAGGAGTTATAAATAGTTACTTTTAAAATAGTCTTTTCTCATAAAATCCATAACTCCTAATCTATACATCCAAAATACCTCAAAATAATCATAGTGGTGTAAAATTCAAGAATGATCAAAACATGGATACAATCAAAGCTAGTATCCGAATAGATATTTTAAGACGAAAAGAAAAATTTTCATTTTTCGATGAATAGTCTTTAGTATTCGTGAATAAGTCAGATCACGTGAATAAAGGCCAGTATCACGTGAATAAGAATCTCAACACCAAAAGATAGAAATTCCACAAAAAAAACATCTTCACGCTTCATGAATAATAAGACTAGTAAATCGTGAATAGTAACTCGTGAATAGTAACTCGTGAATAGTAACCCCACATAAAAAAAATAATTCCAAATTTGATAAAAAGTTCCAACCAATATTTCAAGGATAATGATATTGAAGAAATAATATCATTTGAGAAGAAAATAACATCCCTTACTATCCCTTACCTCAAAAGAGCAGCACTTCTGACAGGATATCGGATATGACGCTGAAGGAAACTTGCACTGATGAATATCAACTCACCAAGTATCTAAATACTCACAAATTACACTCAATAATCTAGAGAGAGAAAGAGAAAAACTTTGTTTCGGTGTGATTTTCAATTCTAACTTAGCCCTCTATTTATAGGAAAATGTTAGCCGCCAAGCGAGACTTGACTTCGCTACCGATGGCTTTACTCTGCTACTATTCCACCCACCAAAAATCAGCCATCTTCCCCAACAACCAAGAGTGGGGCCCACTCAATTCTAGAATTTTCCACCAAAACCTAATTCCCGAATCGCCACCTCTTAAAATTCATAACAAATCATACGTTCATTTTAACGGTTCAAAATTTGTGGACATATACTCAACTTATATATGTATAACATATCCAAAAATTACAACGATCCAACGGTCGGATCAAAATTTATAACTCACGCAATATAGTCAAAGAACACCGATTTTTCGGACTATTAGTCCTTCTGACCAGATTTCATTCAAAATTTCACCACGAAATATCTACAAAGAATTTTTGGTGATTCAAATTTCTACATTAGCTTACTTCTAGGGCTTTCTTTTGATATATGGCTCATCTCTTAGCTCATTATACACAAAGAGTTATGGATTTTACAAAATCAAGTAATAAACTAATTTTTCTGAAAATCCCATATTTTGTTCTCCATTTCGACAAATACTGATAAAACACCTCATCATTAATTCCTTCACTTATAACCACATAAATAAATCCATCATTTATATCCATATCAAATAAATATTTTCTTATCATATAAATCAATAATTAATTATTCCCAAATAATATTACAGAATCACAATTATGACAACCAGGCAGTTCCCAGGAAAGAGGGGGCTTTCCAATAAGAATTTCTCCTTACTGGCGCGCAATTAGGTGACCAAACCTCTCCTTGACAGAACTTTCTAGACATTGCCAATAATGTTATCTGATAATATTATTCAAATAATATGAATTATTGATCTGATAATGGAGATATCTTGTGTGTTGACAATTATTGAACAACAATAATATAAAATATCAACGCATCAATTATTGAATCAATAAAATATTGAATAAGAATTATCGTAACAATTATTGAGTAGTGCCTTCTTACGTAAGAATCAATAATTCAAAAATCTTGTAATACCGGTAATGCTTCTTGTGTAAACAACGCGTATTATTTTATTTTACCAACCGTATTCCAACAAGTGTTAATACTTGAGAACGATTACGTCGTTATTTATAAAAACTTAATTTTGTCATTTTCCTCATCCGACAGTTATTCAGTTATGGGGCCCACAAATAGGCTACCAGGTCGCATTTAATATTCCCAACGGAAAGAATATTCCACGACCAAACGAATATTCCCCGACAATAATGAATACTTTATAACCACTTGTGTATTTTGAAAAAAATTCATATATCACCCTTAACTTTAACTTTTATCAATTTAACCATTTACTGAATAGTAATTATAAGAAAAATTGAATACTTTTATTTCATAAAATTCGGGGTCTTACAAGCGATCTACTGGAAAATCAACCGACGAAGGTCCTTTGTTGCAGAACGTTATGGGAACAAAGATGAAATCTAAGCGCGTACATAAGAAATCCTCTGTGCATGTGTTGTCTGAGGCTATAATTTTGTCCGACGACTCAGATTTTAGTTTTTCTTTCTTAAAAACCTCTGAAGTCGAACTATCTCACCGGGACAAGATGAAGCAGCCAGTGGATGAAGAACAGTTTTTCTCACAGCCTGAGTCTCCTTCTAATCTGGTAAATCCATTTTCATCCTCTTTTGATTCGCAAGAAAATTTCTTTAGAGGACCCAGTTTCGAAACTCGTTTCAAAAATTCCTTTGCTATAAAGCAATTTGTGTATGAAAAATCTCTGGATCTATTTTATTTGAAACACTCTATTTTGGAAAAACTCTTCACTGATTGCAATATTTCCCCTATGCTGCTCCCTCCTACTATTGCTTATCCTTAGTTAGTCCAACAATTCCACACTAATCTTGAATGCAATGGGGACTGTTTTACAACATTTGTCAAGGATAAATCCTTATTTTTTACCAGTATTGATTTTGGAAGCATTCTTAGTATTTCTTCTGTTGGACCTTGTTCTTTCACTTTAAAAGGTGCTGCTAATATTCCTTTTCATCCATTAGAACAACTTCATATTGTGATGAATGATTTCTCTCTTACATCCTTGATTCTTCCAAAAACTGTGAGTGTGTGTCCTACTGCATGTGTATTACATAAGTTGGTTCTAGATAACTGCTTCACGCCTTGGTGGTGGAGCCGATTTTACTTATCAGGATTTGGTTGTTGTGGCTATGATTCTCTAAGGAAAGGTTTTTAATTTTTCTCAAATGATGTTGTCTCATATGCAAAGTTGCATTCGTCAAAGCAAGAAGTGTCTTCCTTACAGCAAGTTTTTAACAAAACTTTTTCAACATTTTAAGATCTCGTTTGATGATGAAATTTCTGTCACAAATCATGAGCTTATTGATACTGCCAATTTGAAAAAATCTCACATTACTTTTCATGCTGGTGAATTTGTTTGTCTTCTCTCTGATCCTCCTATTACCTCTCCTCCTCCTATTTCTCATACTCCTGATTCATCTTCATCTTTTTTGCCAAATTTTCATGGGTCTGATGTTATGACTGTTTTGCATGAGATTTTACAAAATCAAAATTCTGTGAAAGCTGATTTGGTCGAAATAAGAAATCGACTTATGATTCTCGAGAAAGGGAAATTATCGATGGACGCTCCAGAAATTAACAAACTGTACCATCATGTTAAAGATGAATTTATTGATCTTCAGGCAGGTTTTGAGATTCAGACGATGGCTATGGTTGAAGCACTCCAACAAAAATTTAATCGGAACACATGTCAGTTAAGTCAAGAGGTGAAATTTGTCAGTTATCAACTCGAGGAGCTTGCAGATTTTATGGCCACCAGGTTCAATGATATAGGCCAAAGGTTTCATGTTCCAGCAATGTATTCTCCAATTCCCGAATGGCCAATGAACAATTGGATGGCTGAATACAAGAGTGACTTTCTGGATATGGAACTTCCTCCTGCAACCTTTATTCTTCGACCACCTCGACTTGTAAACGATTACACTTTGGAAGAGCGTCTTCATCGCCTTCGTCATCGATTATACTTTTACCACTGCGTCTTTGAACAAATGAGCCAATCTCGAAGATATTGATTGATTGAGGTCTTCTCTTTTTGCATGATGACAAAGGGGGAGAGTTTCTGAGAATTCTGTTTTAATTTTCTTAAGACTATGGTTTCACTTGATTTGCATGGTTGCCTGGATGTTTAAGACGACTAATGGTGGTTTTGTTTTGTTGCATGTTAAGACTGATAATAGATTCATTTTGATGCATGCGTATTAAGACTTGATGGGTTTATTTAGTTAATATTATGATCTGTGTTGAAATACATTATTACTAACATATGCAGGTCGTATGAATTTTTTCCTGAAATAAGTTATATGCATGAATTTAGGGGGAGTTTCATTTATATATGTTGTCATCATCAAAAAGGGAGAGAATGTTGATTATATCACGTTCTAGCTTAATGTTTTGATGATGACTTATTCATTGGTACTAAATTCTTCATTGTGAATTTCAGGAAATTGTTTCAAGAATTGTATGATGGATTATTCAAGAAGAATGAAGACATTTTGAGTCTTAAGAAAAATATGTAAGGTCATTGCAAATATTTAATTTTTCAATTCAAGGCTCTAGGACATTTTATTTAGTTTCGTGCATGCTTAATTTTATGCTAACTGTTATTACATGATTTATTATTATGCATGTGTAAAATTAATATGATAACTATTATCCGGTTTAATTGAATTATATTACATGTGTTATAAGAGAGTTCTGATTCTATATAAGCTGTATAACATGTGAGTAACTTGTTGGAAGCACAAAAGTTTGTGGCGGTAAAGATGTGATCATTATCTGTTGGTTGAATTAAATGCCTAAGTCTTGGGAATATAAGATAATGATTATCCTGGAGAGTTGTGTGATGTTACACTTTCTTATATTTACAAAGTTAACACTCCATTATTTTTTGAAAGGCGGTAATATCTCTTAAACAAGTGTGGTGGCAGTTTGTGTTTAATTATATTTGCTATAGGTCTAGTCCTATTTGACTTGGTCTCTATCTAGATTATTTTTGAGAAAGTCCAACATTTATCCGAAGGTTATTGGATTTGTTATGTTTGTTTTCAACAGAAAATCATTGGAACGTTGCATTTTTATTTCAACGTAAATTTTATGGAAAGCGGCTGCAGAATATATTTTCTGGTCTATAAAAGGAACTAAGAACAGTGTTGAAAATACAACACTTACAACACTTGAATTAATATTGTGCACTCACAAACTTTGAAAGCTATTCTCTTCTTGGTGCAAATTTTAAGCTGCTGATCAATTGATATTTTCAGTCAACTTTCGTGAGCTTCATATTGGTGATATCTATCTTTTATTATTTGATCATTGCATTCATTTAGTTGAGTCTTGCATTGTTAAATTGCTTATTTGCTTTGATCATTAGACCTCTATTATTGTAATCTTAATTTGTTTTTTAGACTAAGTGTTGTCTAAGGGAACATAATCCAGGTGGATTAAGGTTTGTTTACAAATAGGTTCAAGGAAGCATAGGTGCTTAAGGAGTGCGTTGGTGCACAAGGAGCAAGAGTGCTCAAGTGAATTATTGTAATTCAATTTTATAGAATCTGTATTGTAACAAGAGTCTTTTAAAAAAATAAAAGTGAGTCTCCAATACTAGTTGGTATTAGACGTGGAGTAGGCTATTATTATAGAGGGTAATAGCCGAACCGTGTAAAAATCTTGGTGTTATTTTTATTACTTGATTTAACTCAATTTCATTCAAGTTTATTGGTTTGTTATATAAAATCTAATCGCGAGAATTTTTGGTTATCATTAAATATTTTATTTACAAAAACACCAAGATATTTTCTTAAACAAAAATTCAATTCGGTTGACCATATTCATTCAGCAAGCTGCATTCATTAATTTAGTTGACTGCATTCAATAACTTAGTTTAAATTTTTTAATTGGTCATAGTTTGTATCCACACTTATTCAACCCCCCCCCCCCCTTCTAAGTGTGCCTTAATTATCTGAATTTCAGAAAGTGTTGATCGAAGAAAAGAAAAATGGTGCTGCTATCAGTTCTAAAAGAATATGTCCCAAACTGCACCCAAATCTCATTCATCTTATATATATATATATATATATATATATATATATATATATATATATACAAACTCCTTATTCATTATTTATTCATATATATACAAACTCTCTTTATTATGTAATTTGGTTGTTCTATTTATTATTTTTTTGCTACTGGATCCATTTTTCAAAATACTATATGTTTCTCAATTTTATAATTCATAATTGGATTGTTTGGCCAGTCTGAAAGTCTTCATAGTTTTATGACTGATAGTGCTGCCTTAAAAATTGTTGCTACTTAAAATGTCTGGTTAGGAAATTTGCCATTTGAATAAGAACAGGACAGATTATAATTCATAAATTTGTGGGAAATTGTTTGGAATTGTGAGATAGAGAGAAATTTGGGATGACATCTGAACCCTTAAAGAATTAGGTTGTGTATGGAAATGTGTATTTTTGAACAGATAAAGTGTATGTGCAATTTCATGATGAGTGCTGGAGAATTCCAAAGTATATGATGACAAGTAAGTTAATTACTAGCCAGTGCTCTTTATCAAGTTAATCATAAATTACTATTCTAATTGTCCAACAAAAACTGGTAATATATTTAACAGTAAACTGTTTGAGCTGCTTGCAATGTCTGGTATGCTGATGGATTTTAACTGGACTGAAATTCTAAAAAGGAAAGATCTTTTCAGGTAAAAATATATAGTTTATGTTCTGCTAGATCTCCACTCCAGTAAAAACTTGAATATATATAAAAATTTAATCGTCTTTCTAGGATGATAACATAGAGAAGCTTTTGCGAGATTTGATCCAACTGCTATTGCCAAAATGGGAGAGAAAGAGATCATGGAAATATCCTCCAACAAATCCATAATGTTAGCAGAGAGCAGAGTAAGGTGCATTGTAGACAATGCCAAATGCATACAAAAGGCAAGTCTATTTATTTATTTGATCATTATGAATCAATGAATTGAGAAATGGATTCACTAAACTATTTGATTTTGATTGATACTGTTAATAAATATAGATTGTCAAGAAATATGGCTCCATTGTTATTAATTCCTTTTGTCAGCTGGACACACGTGAGTTTTCTAATTGAGCAAGTTAACTCTTAATTAATTAAGAGTTGACTCATTGAATTTTGCAATTGAGAGGTGAATTTTTTATCATTTTTACTTCCTTTATATATTAGTATTGATTTGTGATTGATTTGCATCTCAGTTAATGATCATCTGCTCAAATGTCATACATATGCTCAAAGGTCTTGGTGTCTTGCTATTTATTTTTGACAGTCCCATATCTTCTGATATATTTGTCTTGCACTCTTTGGTGCATTGCTTTATTTTATAGGGATGAAGAACTTAATTCCAAGGAAACAAAATCAAAAGAAGACCCACCAAACTAACGACAACGTAAATGTTTGGAGGATATAATATTATATTTTTATGTGGTACTTAAATTTGAGGATGTAAAATTTGTTGTATGGATTTTGTAAACAAATTTGGCCATTCTTTATGTTGTAAATCTCTTATGGCTTGACCTTCTTTTGGACAAATTAACTATATTTATAAGTCTTTTTTAGGGGTATACTCCTTAGTAAAGATGAGTTTGAAGTGTAATATATATATTTTCTTCATCTTTTTGTTGTAATTTTTAAGGTAATATATCTCTTAATTTTATGATAATATTCAACAAATTTAGTTTGTTTCGAGTTCTTTTTTTACATAAATTGTGTACTTCGAGTTTTTTTTTGACATAATTATCAGATAAATTATTAAATTCATTATTCAAGCTAGCCCGTGCATTGCACAGACTATCAACTAGTATTATATAATGTTGTTAAGTAGTACTCCCTCTCTTCTTTATTTGTGGGTTTAGAAGGTAAAATTTGTTATTTTTTACTCCATCCGTTCTTTAATATAAGTCATTTTAGAAAAATATTTTTGTTCCTAAATATAAGTCGTTTGAGAATTTCAATTAAGCATTAATTGCTTAGTTTCTAATATTACCCAAAATAATAAATATAACTTTGGTTCTCTCACTATTTTTTGCCCAATAAATAACACTCTCTTCTTTCAATATAAGGGTAATATAGACAATTGATAGTATATTTAATGTCATACAATCATTTTCTTAATACTTGTGCACAACTCTAAAACGACCTATATTAAGGAACGGAGGGAGTACTTGTTATTGTAGATTTTAGGCAAATAGTAATAATTTAATATATTATTCCTAAATTAAATACGAATTTGTTTATCTTTCATCTTTTCTAATGAATTTTAGAAAAATAATATTAAAAATTTTATAATCATTTTGACCAATCAGACAAAGCATTAATTATATTTTTTATATTTTATATTTTCTTCTAAAACATGTAAAAGTGAACAGAGGAGTATAATGCAATTCCTTAATTACAGTTAAATTTGAAAAAAAAAAAGAAGAAGAATAAATATAATTTATGAGACAGTTAATAAGACAAAAAAAAACAATAAAACAATTAAAAAAAAATGAGAGCTCCCCTAACCATTTCCCCATGCCAAACTGACTACTCAACTAGTACAATTATTAGAGCCCGGGTCCACCATCATAACTGAAGTAGCATAAAAATATGCATCTTCTTTGAAACACCAATCACCAAACACCAAAAATGTCGCCCGCCTCATTTCTTACCTCATTTCTTACCTTATTTCCCCTTCTTGCAGTCATCTTTTGGTTCATCCACATCCGTCGGACCACCACACCACAACAATACCGGCGCCACAAACTACCGCCAGGACCCCAAGGCTTACCAATTATCGGCCACCTCCACATGTTAGGAATCCTCCCCCACCGCACCCTCTACAACCTAGCCAAAAAGTACGGCCCCATAATGTCCCTCCGCCTAGGAAATGTCCAAACCATTGTTGTCTCAACTCCGGCAGCTGCCGAGCTCTTCCTTAAGACACACGACACCGTTTTTGCTAGCCGGCCTAAATCTCAAGCGGCCGAATATTTATCCTATAAAACCAAAAACATTGCGTTTGCTGAATACGGGCCGTATTGGCGCAACGTTAGGAAATTTTGTACACTAGAGTTGCTTAGTGTTACAAAGATTGACTCGTTTTCCGGGATGAGAAAGGAGGAGATTGGGTTGTTGGTGGAGGGGCTAAGAGGAGCTGCGGCGGCGCGTGAGGTTGTGGATGTTAGTGGGAAGGTGGCAGGGTTGATTGAGGATATGACTTGTAGGATGCTTTTTGGGAGAAATAGAGATGAGAGATTTGATATTCATGGAGTTATTCAAGAGCTCACGGAGTTGATAGGAGCTTTCAATATAGCGGACTATGTGCCCTTCCTTGGGGCACTTGACCTCCAGGTAAATATAGGCCCCTTTGAGATTGGATCATTATAAAGCCATGTAGGGCTAAATTTGAGAGGTGATATTCTACTCAATTTTTCTTAATTCTTTTTAGTTTATTTTTTTTATGAAAAACGGGGTATTAGCAGCTTTTGATAAAAAGATAACTAGTAGTTTTGTACTTTTCGTGCATTATAAAGAGCGTGACTACAACTCGTGAATCACATAAAAATTTAGTTAATTTTTTAGTTTTACTATATTCTAGCATACTCTTTGTTTCTTCTCTGCATTTCAAAGTTATAGTCCCATTTAAAAACAACTTGCATTTGAAGAAAAATGTTTAATTTCGCAGTTAATCTCTTAACTCTATTTACAACTTGTATTTCACGTCATATTCTAGTAAATATGTTTCTGTAACATTTTAACTTTTATTAGGGACTGAGTCGACGTCTCAAGGCCACTAGCAAGGCTATTGACAAAATCTTGGAGTCTATCATAGACGAGCATGAACAAGATGCTAGCGGTGGGCACAAAAGGCTTGATAGAGATTTTGTTGATGTCATGCTATCTTTGAAGAAAAAATTATTCAAGTACCCATGACCAATTATCCAACACAATTGATAGAACAAATATCAAAGCAATTATACTAGACATGATCTTTGGAGCCATTGATACGTCGCACACTGCAATTGAATGGACATTGTCAGAACTAATAAAGCATCCGAGGGCGATGAAACGACTTCAAGAAGAACTTAATGCTATTGTAGGAGAAAATGAAATGGTGGAAGAAGCTCATTTGCCTAAGTTAGAATACTTAGACATGGTAGTTAAAGAAAGTTTTAGACTACACCCCGTTGCGCCATTATTGGTTCCTCATGAGTCTATGGAAGATATTGTGATAAATGGATATTACATACCAAAGAAATCACGCATTATCATTAATAATTGGGGATTAGGACGAGATATTAACGTGTGGTCCAATAATGTTTTAGAATTTCTTCCTGAGAGGTTTATTGGAAGAAATATAGATATACGAGGACAACATTTCCAGCTTATACCATTTGGTTCAGGCCGAAGAGGGTGTCCAGGAATGTACTTGGGCCTAATTAACATTAAATTGGTGGTGGCTCAATTGGTACATTGCTTTAGCTGGGAGTTACCTATTGGCACGTCGCTTGATGAGTTGGACATGGATGAAAAATTTGGTCTATCATTACCAAGAGCAAAGCCTTTGCTTGCAATACCTACTCTTCGAATATGAAAAAGTCCATGTTTAAAAATGTCAATGTTGCTTTAAGCTCATAGATTTACTTAATTCTACCGTTCAAACTTATTGAATAAAGTTGATAAGTTCTTAATCTAGTATAGTTCAGACTAAAAAACTGTAACCTATATGTCTCAGATTTGATTCTGATCACTTAGGTGAGTTTATTTCTTTTTTTTATGTGAAGTGTGTTTTTTCTTTATGTGAAGTTTGTTTGTGAGTTTGTTTTTTCCTCCGTGAGGTTTGATTGGTTTTTGATATTGGAATACCAAAGAGGGTGTATTCAATTAAGATTCTTAAAAAAAAAAAAAATTAGTGACAAACTTTTGTAGAGTTTGTGAATTTTAAAGATTTTAAAGATTTTTTAAAAATGACTTTTATAGACTCCATGAAATATGTGACAGACTTTAATAGACTTTTTATCAAAATTTTGATAGACTTTTGTATATTTCTAATATATCTTGCAGTTTATATTAATTGTTAATTAGCCCATGTGTAAAGCCTCTCTTTTTTTTTTTCATGAACTAGAGGAAATCTCATTATTTCATTAAATTATAGTGGCATGAGATTTTATATATGTTGAAAGCATTCATATTATTCTACACATTTTATGATAAATTTGGATACTTTTGGATACTTAATAAAACTTTAGAAGCTACATGCATTTAAATACAAAAAAATTAAGTTCACTTTTCATTGAACTATATATATACTATATATGCGTCGCTTTTTTAGTATGAGTACCAAAATCTGTTTTTCACAAAATAATATAACAATGAAAATCTACATGATCAAAAGTCACAAAATTTTATACATGTGAGTAAATTGCCACCAAGTTATAGAAAAATTACTAGAGATATTTTTAGTTGTCGGTAAGCCACAGAAAAAATTGCCAGACAGATTTTTTTTTTTTTAAATTCTTAATAGTTGTTAGTGAACCAAAATTGACCGTTAAAAAAACGATTATGCGATTTTTTATTTTATTTATGATGTTAGAAATTAATTAATTAAAATGCTACATAACTAATTTTTTAACATTGGACCGTTGTCATCTTTTAACTATTTTTTTTTAATTTTGACGAGTTTTAGAATTTATCAATATTCGTATATATCATATACTATATCTATATAATATAATATTAAAAATCAAAATTTACTGTTTGATTTTTCAATGTCATAACGAGATATTCCTGTAATAAAAGTTTGTGTAATTTGTGACGCCCCCAAAATAGGTCCAATCCACCCAACCTATTCTGAGTCGCCAAATACATGGTACAGAAATAACTACAATTTTATTAATACAATTGTCGTGCAAAATACAACAACACATAAACTGTGAGTTTAAATACAAATATTGTCTTCTAGACAATATCCACACTTAGATAAAGTCTTCATTATAATTATTGATGCAATATTTTACACAAATAGCGAGGACTGCTAAAACAACTGTCTAGGACCATCAGTACTCTAGCTATACCCTGACTGGTTCCTGCTATATTCTCGCTTTCTGAGAAGAAAAATAGAACAAAAAGGAAAATGGTGAGCTCAACTAGCCCTGTAAAGAATATTATGACTAAGATAATATACAATAAATTATCCTTAGTCTTTAATAGAAAAAAATCGATAGAATATAATAGACAATGAAGTTTTAGATCAACAACTGCAAACGAAAAATAATAATTCATTAGAAAAGTTAAGTAGAGAATGAAATCTACTATCATCTATGAATTTAAAAGTCCATCATCAATATTTTATCCTCGTAACATCAATCAATATACATCTTAGATCAAATATTCATCTTTGCACTACAAGCCAAAGATATTTATTTGTATCATCACTTAGTCATGTTCATCTCAACACTGCTCATCTTTTGCATTACGTGTAAGACCCCAACTTATTATGAATAAAATTAAATTTTCTATATTTATTATCTTGAAATAATAAGGAGTTAATTTGATATAATACTTTGGTTATGGGTGAAATGTGCAAATTTTACAAAATAAGCAAGTGGTTATAAAATATTCATTTTGTTCTGGAATATTCGTTTGGTTTTGGAATATTCTTCTTCTTAGGGAATATTCGCATGCACCATAGCAATCATTTGTGGGCCCCATAATAGAATAACAGTTGGATAAAGAAAATGACAAATTTGAGTTGTTACAAAAAATCTACAGAATCAAGTATTAAGCTAACATCGTTAGAATACCCGGTGGTTAAAATACAAGAAAGCATACTGATTGCAAGATTGTGGAATTATTGATTCGTACGCAAGAAGACACTACTCAATAATTGTTACAGTATTTAATGTTTAATATTTTATTTTTTTGATTCAATAATTCCTGCGTTGATAGTTTATATTATTGTTGTTTCAATAATTGTCACTGAACAGTATTTTCCATTATTAGATCAATAATTCATATTATTTGAATAATATTATTAGATAACATTATTGGAAATATCTAGAAAGTTCTGTCTAAGGAGAGGTTTGGTCACCTAATTGCGTGCCAGTAAGGAGAAATCTTTATTGGAAAGCCCTCTCTTTCCTGGAAACGGTCTGGTTGTCATAATTGTGATTCTGTAATATTATTTGTGAATAATTAATTATTGATTTATATGATAAGAAAATTTTTATTTGATGTGGATATAAATAATGGATTTATTTATGTAGTTGTTAATGAAGAAATTAATTAATGCTGAGGTATTTTATCAGTATTTTGTCGGAATGAAGGTATTAAAAATCATCTGTTTGTGGATTTCGGATATTTTTGGTTTGGAATTTGGAGAAACTCAAAGCTACAAAGTTGTAGAGAATTCAATTTCAGGAAGAATGGACATAAAATTCATATTTTTCTGATAAACGGGCTATTTTCTATGAATTGTTGAAGTTTTAAAAAATAAAATGATTTTTCTTAAATTTATGGGTGGGACCCACTTTTGGTTGGTGGAATATACACATGGGCTGCTGAATTCTTCCAACATGGCTGCCCAAAAATTCAAAGCATGCGTAGGATTTGAAAAATAAATAATATTAATTTATTATTTTAGTCTCCTTTGGCGTTCTAGCATTTTCCTATAAATAGACGCTTAAGTTAGAATTGAAAATCACACCAGAAACAAGTTTTCTTTCTCTCTAGATTATCGAGCGTATTCTTGTTAGTATTTTGATATTTTGAGTGTTGCTATACAGTGCAAGTTTCTGTCGGCTTTATATCCAAAATTCAGTCAGAAACACAGTTATTTTGAGGTAAGGGATGTTATTTTCTTCTCAAATGATATTATTTTCTTCAATATCATTATGCCAAAATATTGGTGAACTTGCATGGATTATTGCATGAAAGTAATTTACTGCAGGTTGGTCACGTGCTTAAAAGTTTTTGGAATCTAATATTTATATGTTTATACTTATAACTAAACCTGTTTTGGTATGAAGACTAATTCTAATGTGAATTGGACTATTTTAAGGAGATTGAAAATCTGGTGTTGGATTTATAACAGGTTTGTGCAGCTGGAATTTATATCTAATCTGTTTAATATTCCTTAAGTTTCTCATATTTAATTGCTGGGTTATCTCCTTACAATATATAATTTATTGAGCTACCAATTAATTTATAATTGCTGGGTCATATTTAATTTATATATATTGAGCTACCAATTAACACGTATCTTGGAGATTTTTTAGGAATTTTTTTTATTAAGGATTCTTATTTAAAGTTGATGGAGCAGTTATTTTTTTACATGCTAACAACATTTGCTGTTTTGAAGAGATCATGCTAACTGCCAATAAGACTCTTTCAGCTAGTCTTTGTATTTTATTTGACTACTTCATAGCAGTATTCCCTTATCCACTGAGGCTGTTATTGCTAACGTTCATCTCCTATTTCAATTAAAAAGTAATAGTCGTTGCTGGATGAATTGAAACATTACATGACATAGCCGTTGCTATCTTCTTTATATATACTGGTTTCTCGGCTACATGGAGGTATAAGACTGCAGAATAGAAACTTCAAGAAAGCTATCTGAGATACACACAATTTATCATATCACTCTTTAGGTCTTGGTTTACAGTGTTCTTGTATCATTTATTTCAATATCTATTGTAAACATAGTACGTACAAGTCTAGATTGGCTTGGGGTTTTTATTTTAGTAATATTCAGTCTGTTCAACGAAGCTATCAAAGTCTCAGAGGTGAGAGATGTTGCAGAGGTGCAAAGGGAGCAGAGGTGTCCAATCGATCATCATTGTAACAGGGAGTTTTATTTACTTTGTAATTGCTGAGTATTATTTTATTAAAGTGAGTCTCCAATCCTAGTTGGGATTGGATGTGGATTAGGCTACTAGACTAGAGGACAGTGGACGAACCACGTAAAAAATCTTGGTGTGATTTACTATTTTTTTGTCTCTGTTTTAAGCTTCAATATTCTGCAGATTTTGTTTACGTCGGAAAAATTTTACACTAATACGAACACGGACATGGTTAGACCGTCCGATTATAGCCTGTTATAGTAGACTTTAAAAATTGGCCACAATAGATCACTTCTAAGTATTTACACATATTCGCCCCCTTTTAGGTATGTTTAATTACAGAATTACAATCATCTCACTCATCTTTTGTCTCATATTATATAATTTTGTTAAGTAGTACTTCTTGTATTCTTTATTTGTGGTTTTAGAAGGTAAAATTTATTCTTTTTTACTTGTTATTTATAGAATAAATTATTAATATTATCCCTATATATATCACATACTAATTTATTTATTTTTCATTTTTTTAAATAATTTTAGAAGAGTAATATTAAAATTTTATAACCATTGAGCATAATGAAATTCCTTAATTATAGTTAAATTTGAAAAAAAAAACGAAAAAATATAATTTATGAGTCCGATAATAAGACAAAAATAAAACAAATAAAACAATAAAAAACAAAAAATAAATAAAAATGAGAGCTCCCCTAAGTCCTAACTATTCCCCATGCCAAATTGACTACTCACAATAACAGCCTGGGCCCACCATCACAAATGAAGTAGTATAAAAGTATGCATCTTCTTTGAAACACCAATCATCAAACACCAAAAATGTCTCCCTCCTTATTTCTTACCTTATTTCCTCTTCTTGTAGCCATCTTTTGGTTCATCCACAACCGTCGGACCACCACACCACCACAATACCGGCGCCACAAACTACCGCCAGGACCCCAAGGCTTACCAATTATCGGCCACCTCCACATGTTAGGAACCCTCCCCCACCGCACCCTCTACAACCTATCCAAAAAGTACGGCCCCATAATGTCCCTCCGCCTAGGAAATGTCCAAACAATTGTTGTCTCAAGTCCGGCAGCTGCCGAGCTCTTCCTTAAGACACACGACACCGTTTTTGCTAGCCGGCCTAAATCTCAAGCGGCCGAATATTTATCCTATAAAACCAAAAACATTGGGTTTGCTGAATACGGGCCGTATTGGCGCAACGTTAGGAAATTTTGTACACAAGTGTTTCTTAGTGTTACAAAGATTGACTCGTTTTCCGGGATGAGAAAGGAGGAGATTGGGTTGTTGGTGGAGGGGCTAAGAGGAGCTGCGGCGGCGCGTGAGGTGGTGGATGTTAGTGGGAAGGTGGCAGGGTTGATTGAGGATATGACTTGTAGGATGCTTTTTGGGAGAAATAGAGATGAGAGATTTGATATTCATGGAGTTATTCAAGAGCTCACGGAGTTGATAGGAGCTTTCAATATAGCGGACTATGTGCCCTTCCTTGGGGCACTTGACCTCCAGGTAAATATAGGCCCCTTTGAGATTGGATCATTATAAAGCCATGTAGGGCTAAATTTGAGAGGTGATATTCTACTCAATTTTTCTTAATTCTTTTTAGTTTATTTTTTTATGAAAACGGGGTATTAGCAGCTTTTGATAAAAGATAACTAGTAGTTTTGTACTTTTCGTGCATTATAAAGAGCGTGACTACAACTCGTGAATCACATAAAAATTTAGTTAATTTTTTAGTTTTACTATATTCTAGCATACTCTTTGTTTCTTCTCTGCATTTCAAAGTTATAGTCCCATTTAAAAACAACTTTCATTTGAAGAAAAATGTTTAATTTCGCAGTTAATCTCTTAACTCTATTTACAACTTGTATTTCACGTCATATTCTAGTAAATATGTTTCTGTAACATTTTAACTTTTATTAGGGACTGAGTCGACGTCTCAAGGCCACTAGCAAGGCTATTGACAAAATCTTGGAGTCTATCATAGACGAGCATGAACAAGATGCTAGCGGTGGGCACAAAAGGCTTGATAGAGATTTTGTTGATGTCATGCTATCTTTGAAGAAAAATTATTCAAGTACCCATGACCAATTATCCAACACAATTGATAGAACAAATATCAAAGCAATTATACTAGACATGATCTTTGGAGCCATTGATACGTCGCACACTGCAATTGAATGGACATTGTCAGAACTAATAAAGCATCCGAGGGCGATGAAACGACTTCAAGAAGAACTTAATGCTATTGTAGGAGAAAATGAAATGGTGGAAGAAGCTCATTTGCCTAAGTTAGAATACTTAGACATGGTAGTTAAAGAAAGTTTTAGACTACACCCCGTTGCGCCATTATTGGTTCCTCATGAGTCTATGGAAGATATTGTGATAAATGGATATTACATACCAAAGAAATCACGCATTATCATTAATAATTGGGGATTAGGACGAGATATTAACGTGTGGTCCGATAATGTTTTAGAATTTCTTCCTGAGAGGTTTATTGGAAGAAATATAGATATACGAGGACAACATTTCCAGCTTATACCATTTGGTTCAGGCCGAAGAGGGTGTCCAGGAATGTACTTGGGCCTAATTAACATTAAATTGGTGGTGGCTCAATTGGTACATTGCTTCTGCTGGGAGTTACCTATTGGCACGTCGCCTGATGAGTTGGACATGGATGAAAAATTTGGTCTATCATTACCAAGAGCAAAGCCCTTGCTTGCAATACCTACTCTTCGAATATGAAAAAGTCCATGTTTGAAAACGTCAATGCTGTTTTATTGTCTAAATTGGCATGCTTTAATCTCATAGATTTACTGAATTGTACCATTCAAACTTATTGACTATAGCCCATGGTTAAGAATAAGGTACTGTGACCTATATGTCTCATATTCGACACTTAGGTTAGTTTATTTATTTTTTTATGTGAAATGTGTTTTTTTTATGTGAGATTTATTTGTAAATTTGTTGATTTCTCCATTAGTGAAGTTTGATTGGTTCTTGCTAATCTAATACTGAATGACGTACTTGATTATGAGATTATATTGTATTCTTAAAAGTTGAGCTTCAAAAAAAATAATATTGGCTAAATACCTCAAAAGTCAATGTTACTATATTTGTAACGTCCTCAAATCTGGGACCGATCCCTTGAACTTCTGGTCTAGTGCGTCACTGTACTACTTAATAAATACGTATAATTCTTAACGTCATAAATGTAACATCTATATTATTACATTACATCTCAGTCTAATCCCAGATTCTCATACCTTTACATATCTATCTTGAATACTATTACAACAGTAATATAACATTTCAACACATAATATGCATCTATACTCTTTAATGTTTCTCCTTAACATTTTTCTTTCTCTTATCGTTTTCTAACCTTTCAGATCCTTCTGTTATAGCTGCAAAAATTTTAGAATTTTCAAAAGTGAGCATTTAATTGCCCAGCAAGTATACACAGTTGAATAAACAACAATCTCAAGAATAGCTAGAATAATATTTTTCTGAAAACTTCAACAATTGAACATTAATTATGAAGCTACTTGAATAAATAGGAATAAATTAAATTCATTTCATTTAATATCTTTAACATCATACTAACAATCACAACGATTAAAATAAGAGCTCTTTTGGGACGACCGGATTTGGCGACCGGGCTTGGCGACCGTTTTTTTTAATATCTCCTAAATAATTTATAAGATTTATTAGAACTAGAATTTTTACAGAATAAAGTGATTTGGATGTCATTTGGATACATGTAAAAATATGCCTGTGCAGACTGTACAAACATATTTTTTACACGTATCCAAATGACATTCAAATCACTTTATTCTATAAAAATTCCAGTTCCAATAAATCTTATAAATTATTTGGAAGATATTAAAAAAAAAACCGGTCACCAAATCCGGTCCCCCTAGACTTTTTCTTAAAATAATTCCTTTAACCGTTAGCAAACACTTCATTGCACGGGGTGCAATCATGTTAATATTGGCTCACATAAACATATTGTTGCACGGGGTGCAACCTATACTAACAATTGTCCCAACTTTTTTGGTTTGGAACAAACAACTTTTCACAAATAAATAATTTATCACAGTTCAATATCTCAACAATAAACATTTCGATTGGAATAACTCAATAATCAAGTTAAGCCAAATCAAATGACAATAATTTTTTTCATAAATCATTTCACATAATAAAATGAATTTCATATATAACAAATGATATTCAACATTCTAAATGCACATCGTTGCAGAGTGCACATAAGAATAGAAAATTTGTACATAATAATAAATTTGCACAAGTTAGGAAATTTACTCAAAATGAGTGAACTTGCACAATATACAATGTTTGTGTAAGTAATTAGGAAACTTGTCTTGGTCTGTAGTTCATCATCTATTTCATTCACAAATACGAGTCATCTGCAACATTATAGAATATTTTTTATCAACAATTTAACTTCCTCATAATAATATTTACTTATTCAATCAATTTGTTAGCGCGATTTTAACCTACTATTTTGATGATTTCGTCAATCGTACAAAATTTAATGTTAACAATTTTGAAAAAGTAATTCTCCTACACAAGTATAATAAACATAAATAACACGTGCATAGTAATAAATAGATAAAACATGTATAGTAATATGTTATTATTTAAGTTAGTTACAATAGTTCCTAAATAGTTAGTAGCAGATATATTTAATATGTGTGGGATGCATAATATTATATGCTGGCTAAGCATGACATGTTTCGTATCCGATTGGTTAAAGAGAATTGCTTTCTGTCATAGAATCATTGTTATCGATTTTGTGATTACTATTTCCATTCCACAAAATGAATGCTTGAGTAAATTTTATGGATGAATGTTCGAATAAATTTTATACTAATTAGTATTTTCTGTTCTTATGTTCTTATTATTTATTAATTAATATCGATAAATTAACTAGATATATTTCGTGTTAACTTTGAAATTTAAATATGTTAGCCTAACTCCAGTCTCAACTCACATCTCATGTTTCATCCAATATTCATGTAAGATAATATTCTTTATGAATAATGTACGTTGGGCTGTGATTATTTGGATTTATTTTGATTAGACATGGCAATATAATTATTTAAATATTGGGTTAAACCATATTAACTAGAACCAAATGGGTTGGTTAACCATTTTTATTTATTCAGATTGATTAAAGTTTTGACCCATATTTTTTAAAACAAATATAGTTAGTTATAACCGATTAATGTGACGCCCCCAAATTCAGGTTCTCTAACCTCAGATTCTGTGCTCACTATCTATCATCATCATAAGCATTCTATAACTATTACGAAATAATAAACATACATTGTTCATTATAATAAAGTCTCATAACACGGTCCCAAGGTCTCCATAACCTTAACTTAATTAAATACACAATTTATAATACAAATAGTTTACTTAAGAAATTCCATTAGATAATAACTAAATTAACATTCATTCTAAATTACTCCCGGATCTTGCCCTTGCCCTTGTCCTTCGTGTTGGATCCTTCGGGCTTAACTGAAATAGATGTCATGATATAGCAAGAGTAAGCAACTAATTTGCTTCATAAGTTTATATAGAAAAGGAAAATATATCATGACCTAGAAAAAAATATTGCCTTCAATGTTCAACAATAATATAAGATTGTGAAGGAACATGAATTAATAATCAACAATTGAATATTCGATAATTGAATAACATGAACTGAGTGGTTTTGAATAACCATGAACATTTGCCAAGGTGCTCAGTAATTTAAACTGGACCTCTTAATAAGTTTTGGTATTCAAGGGGATCAGCCTTTCATACCCCGTGATTTATACATAAACACTTAATAATCCGGCATTGATATCATGCCTTAATCAAATTCGTCCTTTTCTCAGTCAAGAATTCTTACCATATCAATTTAATAAGAACAGTTATTTAAAACACATTTGATTTAACAAATTTAGACATGCTTGATCTAGCTGATACAATTAGCATAGATCTATCTCATAAATAGTTCATAAATAAAGAACTTTAATTTAATTCACAGTTCAATGGCAGTAGAACGGAATTCAATTGCACAAAGTGCGAATTTCAATAATCAATATAGACGTGAATAATCATCAATAATTATTCACTAACATGCTTTGAAAATAATAACTCGAGTTTGAGTTAGGAAACTTGCCTCGATCGTAGGTTACGGCTACGAAATTAAATTTCTATCCACTATGCAGTTAAATTATCTTCCTTTGAGAGACCTATAATTAGTCTTTCAATTAGTCAAAGCATAACATCAGATTATGTAATCACATAGATATTATACATTACATTTAGTTCTTATAAACATTATCATGTCTAGATAGTGTTACTATTAATTAACGACTACCTTTAATTCACATAATATTATTAACTTAGATAATATTTAATTCACCTTCTAGTATTATTGGTTCACTAATAATACTTTCAATCATTTACTAATATTTTATTCACTTACTAATATTATTAATCATTTAATAATATTTTATTCCTTTACTAATATTATTAATCATTTAATAATATTTTATTTCTTTATTAATATTATTAATCATTTAATAATATTTTATTCCTTTACTAATATTATTAATCATTTAATAATATTTTATTCCTTTACTAATATTATTAATCATTTAATAATATTTTATTTAATCTCGAATATTATTATTTAATAATAATACTTTAATCTAATATTATTAATCTTTTAATAATATTTTAATCTAGATTCTTAATCTAATATTATTAATTATTTAATAATATTTTAATGAAATTTCAATCTTAATATTTTTATTTACATAACAACATCATATTATAATAATATTCCAATGATTTATTAAATTAATAAACAATTTATTCTAATTGTTCATCCTTTATTAACCTCTTATTTAATATCCATAAAAGGTCATAAAAATAATATTTATTGTTATAAATTACCAAAATGCCCTAAGATAGTCATGATATAATATATTATGAGCATTCAAGCATAAAAATCATATTTTTCTCATTAAAAACATCATTTACCTATTTATTTTCTTTTATTCATAACTTAACTATTTTTAGAAAAAATAGCAAACTGACTTCAAAAATTCTCAACTACTGGATTTTGACAGAAAATGAATTAACAATGATCTTTTAATTTTTCTGGAATTTTAGAAAATGATTTACTATTTTTAAAGTGCTCAAAACACTCGGATCTTGCTCTATTTTTAAAAAATTGAGTTTTTCTCAGAAAATCTGAAATTTTCAGGGTATGTTCTCTTAACATATATGAAGCCACTATAAAAATTTCAGAACTTTCCAGTGTATATGTGACGCCCCCAAAATAGGTATACATCACCCATTCTGAGTTGTTCAATACACGTACGTAAACAACTACAACTTTATTATTACAACAAGAAAAATCGTGAGTTTAAATACAAATATTATCTTCTGTACAATATTTATACTCACATAAATCCTCATCACATTTATTGATACATTATTTTACAAAAATGGTGAGGACTACTAAACAATCTTTTCTAAAACCTTCATTCCATACCCCGACTCAGCACTCGCTTATATTCTCGCCTCCCGGAAGAATGGAACAAAAAGGAAAAGGTGAGCTCAACTAGCTCAAGAAAGAATATTATGACTAAGATAATATACAACAAATTATCGTTAGTCTTCAACAGGAAAAATCGATAGAATCTGATAGACAACAAGTTTCGGATCAATATTCGCAATGAAATAATAATTCATTAGAAGAGTTAAGTAGAGAATGCAAACTACTATCTTCTATATATGAATTTAAAAGTTCATCGCCTATCTTTTATCCTCAGAATAACAATCAATATACATCCGAATCAAATATTCATCTTTGCTACTACAGCCAAAAGATATTCATCATTAATCATGTTCATTTAAACACCGCTCATCTTTTACTACAGCCAAAGATATTAATCGATCGGTCATGTTCATCTCAACACTGCTCATCTTTTTGACTATAAAGCCAAAGATATTCTTCAAATCATTCATCTTTTGCACTACAGGCCAAAGATATTCTTCAGAATCATTCATCTTTTGCACTACCTACCAAAGATATTCAATAATATCATCATTTAAGACCGAGGATGATAAAAATATTTTTAAAGAACGAATCCAAAGAAACAAAATGATAAGGATTAAGGATTAAGGATTCGTACTTTGTTTTTATCCATGTCCAACAATACCCCAAAAATAATCACAAAGGTGTAAAATTCAAGAATGATCAAAACATGGATACAATCAAAGCTAGTATCCAAAATAGATGTTTTAGACAAAAAAAGAAATTTTATTTTTGGTGAATAGTCGATACGTGAATAGTGTCAGATATGTGAATAAGGCCAGATACATGAATAGTAAATCCGACACCAAAAGATAGAAATTCCACAAAAAAAACATTTTCACGCTTCATGAATAGTACTAAACTGAATAAGTAACTCGTGAATAGTAACTCATGAATAGTAACTCATGAATAAGTAACCCCGACATGAAAAAGTTCCAAATTTGATAAAAAGTACCAACCAATATTTCAAAGATAAATGATATTGAAGAATTAATATCATTTGAGAAGAAAATAACATCCCTTACCTCAAAGAATCAAGATTTCTAAGGAAAGGTCTCAAGTGATGTTTGAATGAAACTTGTATCTTGAACAAAGAACTCTCAAAGTATCTAAATACTCACAAAATACGCCAACAATATAGAGAGAGAGAGAGAAAACTTTGTTTCGGTGTGATTTTCAATTCTAACTTAGCCCTCTATTTATAGGAAAATGTTAGCCACCAAGCAGACTTGACCACTACTGATGGCTTTACTACTCGCTACTATTGCCACCCACCACATTTGAAATAAAATTCAGCACATTTCTTCACCAACCACAAGTGGGGCCCACTCAATTCTAGAATTTTCCACCAAAATCAATTATAAACCTAATTTCCTAATCCGACACCTCTTAAAATTCACAACAAATCATTCGTGCATTTTAACGGTTCAAAATTTGTGGACATATACTCAACTTATGTATGTATAATATACCCAAAATTACCACAATCCAACGGTTTGATTAAAAATTATAACCCCATGATATATCTCAAAACCCCTCGATTTAATTTTTAATACCTCCAACTGGTAAAATACCGATAAAATACCTCAACAATAATTTCTTCATTTATAACCACATAAATAAATCCATCATTTATATCCACATAAAATAAATATTTCTTTATCATATGAATCAATAATTAATTATTCACAAATAATATTACGTAATCACAATTATGACAACCAGTAGCCGCTCTCGGAAGAGGGGCTTTCCGATAAGGATTTCTCCTTCATGGCCGCAATTAGGTGACCAAACCTCTCTCGATGTAACTTTCTAGACATTGCCAATAATGCTATCTAATAATATTATTTAAATAATATGAATTATTGATCCGATAATGGAGATAATAATGCGGTGTGACAATTATTGAACAACAATAATATAAAATATCAACGCAAAGAATTATCAATCAATAAAATAAAATATTGAACAAGAATTCTTCGTAAAATTATTGAGTAGTGCCTTCTTACGTAAGGATCAATAATTCAACAATACTGTGCAATACCGCATGTCTTATTTAAGCAACCACGCCAGACATCAGATTTTAACCAACGGGTATTCCAACAATCTTAATTGAATAACTACGCTTAGTTATTTTTAACCAACTTATATTTGTCGTTTTCTTCATCCAATCGCTTTCCGTTATGGGGCCCACACATATCATGCTATGGCGTAAATTACGAATATTCTCGACGATGACGAATATTCCACGACCAAACGAATATTCCCACAACAATGAATATTTTATAACCACTTGCTTATTTTGAAATATTTGCGTATTTAACCCTTAACTATCCTCATTAATCAAATCAACCCTTACTATTTCAAAATAATAAATAAAGGAAATTCCTTTTTATTTAAAAAAAAAAAAATTCGGGGTCTTACAGTATACACAGTGAGATATTCAAAGTTTAATATTTCGGAGTCCTTTACGGAAATGGCTATTACTCACAACCTATAAGTCGAAACGCGTCCGTTCTTTTTCCTACGCGTAGATAACTTCTTAAGGTACCTCTGTGATATTTTTCCAGATTTTTACAAGACAAGGAACTGACCGAAACAGCCTCATGAAAAATGGATCAGTAGCTGATTTAGGAATTTCAAAGCCTCACATATAAAGTGGTCTGTTTTGGGAAAAATAGTCTCAAAGGTTTCAAAACTTGCTAGATTTGTGTCCTATCACTTGGGTTTACTAGGTAACTCATGTATCTAGCACCCCCTTTTGACGGATCACAATTCCAAGTTGTAAAACTTGAGTTACACAAGATTTAGTGGAAGAAAAACAAGAGTTTTTACCCTTGGAGAACATATGCTCATTTTCTTCCTCTAAGCCTTAGATCCAACACTCAAGATAATTAGTTCCATGCATGATGATATGTAGAACTAGTTTATCTTGAGTAGTTGTACACAACCCCATCAAAACTCAAGTTAGCAAAACAAAGTAAAAGAAGAAAATGAAGGTAAGTTATACCTTGACTTAGTTGCTACCTTTCTTGATTTTCCAAAGTAAATAATAAGCTTAGGAGGCATGAACAACTAGCACTCCTATATTTTTCTTCCTATGGCCGAAATTCTCTTTCTTTTCTCTCTTTGAAGTTGGCTAGCTCGGGAGCAAAGGATAGAAGAAGAAGATGGAGAGAGAATGAGATGTTGGAAGAATGAAAACAAAATGAAATGGGTAATTCACTAATAACCCCCACAATTATTTGGTTGTCCATTAGGTGAAAGCTTTGAATTATTACTTCAATTAGCCTAGACATGATTAATGGTGCATAATAGAGTGGCAACCAATGGGAGCTTGTCCACATTTTTCATGTGTAATAATTTCTACTAATGGCCAAGTTAGCTTAATTATTCCACTTAGGATCCTCATAATATCCTCCATTTAGCTTTTATTTTAAATGCCCAATTTTGATTAATCAAATGTCTACAATACCCCTAATCAAGTGGGCTAAGTATTGGATTGCAGGATTTTCCTTTAATTGTTTTGGGCTAGATAATAAACATAGTCTAGCAATTTTAATAATGTTACCCAATTTGATTATTTAGGGCTTCCATTTCCAATCATATGAAGTTTAATTACTTATACATATGACTTTATCTCATAACCTAATTAGATTTACAAGAATTAGGTTTAAAATTATTAGTCACTTGAAATACTAAGTTTACCCACTTAAGTTAGTATACATATTAAATACTAACTTTTCCGTATTACCATAACCCTTTGATTATTTAATAGTCTTACCTAATGTATAATTAGGTCACAAGGCTTTCATTTTTAATGAAATCTATAAATGTATGTATCCATAACTATAATATATATGTTAATTGATCCATGCACCACTTCACATATGTGGTCACATATTAAATCCATATATAACACAAAGTTTTAAAAAAAATTAATAATGTACATACATATATGGTGACTAAAAATTCACGGTTATTACAGTTAACCATTTTTCAACCCATATTCCATACCCCATGCTCGCATGAGAATCAAGCCTTAAGGCATCGGTTTTAAGCTTTAAACAAATACCTCTTAAAAATTTGTATTCGATACACTTGCATATACATTTTTAAAATTATATTTTACTATTTAGTATTAAAAAACTAATCCAAAAAATTATAACAAAAAAGTCACATTTGACAATTTTTTAATTCCACAAAAGGAGTGATATTATTGACATTAATATAAATTAACACAGTAATATTCTTAAATTTCATTATCACCTCTAACATAAAACTGACTCTGTTTTTACCATAATAATTTCATACATAGTAAAACATGCATGTTCCACAAAAGGAGTGATATTTACTATTTGATAAAGCGTGTAATGAAAGTATTAAAATTGAGGTTCTATATAAAATACAAATATTTATTAAGGTTTTTAAACAGAGTTTAATTAAATATAAAAGAGTTATTTGATAATCAATTTTTATAATAGATCCGAATATAATATTTTACTATTTTATCCTTATTATCAATTTATATAATCTTAAGTAGGGTGAAAGTATAATAAATTTAAATAATTAATTCAAATAAATCACCAATAATTTAAATATTTCAAACATAATTTTACATAATTAATATAAATATATGACGATCATGGAGTATTACTTGTTTAAAATTTTATTAGTATAGTTTTTAGCATTTTATTATTTATATTAATAATTTTTATATCATATTATTACTTAATTAATTTAATTGTGATTTACTACAATTTCATTTTCCAAAAGTTCTGTTTAAAAGTCAAAACATCTTAAAATGATTAATATGGTTTTTAACCATAACCATATAGTTCCAACCCACACAACCCATATTAAAAATGGTTAATATGGTTTTAGTTCTTAAATGGAACCATAACTATATTTTGAAAACCAAAACTAACCCATAACAATATTTTGTCAGGCCTAATTTTGATAGTGGGAGAATCCTCATTAAATTAAGATTGTGTTTCCTTATTTAGTGGGATAAGAAGATTTAATTTGGGAAGAAATTTATCAACCATTAATTGTAGTTATAAGGTGATTCTACAAAGGATTTCTACTCCTGATTGGATTCTGGTGGACATGACAGCTATAAATACATCAATAAGCAATGACTTATGATATACAATACACTATAGCATATGACACAAAATAAATAATTTATACTCTCCCTATTATTATAGTGAATTTCTTCTCTCTCTCTCCCCCCCGTGGTTTTTTTTCAATTGAGTTTCCACGTAAATTCTTGTGTTCATAATTTTTATCTCTTTGTTTATGTGAGTGTATTTCGTGAGTTTGATTTCACAACAATACAATCAACCGTTAGCGCGATTTTGGCCTGCTATTTTAGTGATTTCGTCAGGCGTACAAAATTTGGCATTAACAAATAATATTATGGACAAAAATTTTAAGACCCCAACTTTTATGAATAAAGAATAATTTTCTCGAAATATATTTTTGAATATTATGGTGTGGATTTGATATAATGTTATAGTTGTGGGTAATATTTATAAATTTTGCAAAGTAAGAAAGTGGTTATATAATGTTCGATTGGTCAGGAAATATTCGTACGACGACACAATCATTGGTGGACCCCACAATGGAAGTATTGTCGTAGTAAGAAAATGATAGAATTATCTTTTATAAAAAAATAACTAGCGGAAGTGTTACCGTTAAAAACCGCTGAACTACTTTTAGTAAAGTAATGCGAATACGCTGCAATCGCATAAGAGTAGCACACCAGTATTGATTTTTGATGCTTACGTGAGAAGTCACTCAGTTATACTCAATTATTGCTACAATAATTGTCGTGATCATATCTCTCTATATTATTGATTTGATTATTGTCACAGTATCATCTGCATAATATGATATTTTATTAAATCAATAATATAGACGACAAAGTTATTCATATTATTAAATTGCAATATTTACAATGTCTGGAGTTCACAAGGAGAGAGGTTTGATCATCTAATTACGCTACCAATAAGGAGAAATCCTTATCGAAAGCCCCTTTTCCGGAACGCGACACGGTTGTTAAATATTGTGAGTTATAATATTAATGATGAATAAGTTCGTGTTGATTAAAGATGAAATTGATAGTTACATTGTGTTGGAATTATTAATGTTAATGGAAATCAACATTTGTTTTGATATTAATTGATGTCCGAAGTTATAATCTTGACCACCGGGTAATTAATCTCGGATAAATGAGCAATTAATTGCTATTAATTCACATGATTATAACTATTTGTTCACATGTGTGTACTATTGATACACATTCTTGTACTATTAGGGGAGTTGGTGCAAGATTGATAATACTTGCATGACTAAGTTAAAAATGGAGGTATAGATGGGAGGTACTATACTGTAATTCGTATTTTCACATGTCTAAAACTATTGATTCACATTATTTACTATTAGGGGAGGTGGTGCAAGTTTGATAATACTTGGGTGACTAAATTAAAAATGAAAAAAAGAGGAAGGTATTATACTGTAATATTTCGAGCCCCAAAATGTGCAATTATCAAAACTATATTTTCCTATAAATAGAAGCTCATTCTTCCTTCATTTCTCACCAATTCACAAAAGCTATAGAGCAATTATTATAGAGAGAAACTATAGAGAGAAGGAAGAAGAGAAGTCTGCTACCTCACTAATCTAGTATCTAATTTTTTCTAAGGTAAGGGGTATTATTCTTTCGTATTCATGAAGAGAGTTATTTTCTTTCAATACTCGTAAGGGTTGTTATTCCATTCTTTATTATTCTCGTTGAATAACTCGCGCATGCTGGCACCGCATACATGGTGAAATTCTTCCGTTATTCCATTCTTTATTATTCTATCGAATAACTCATGTCTGCAAGCGGCTTATCGCATGTCCGTAAATTCTGTTGTTATTCCATTCTTTATTATTTTGTTGGAATATCCTCGTCGTAAGTGGATTATGCATGACTTCGTTTCCATTCTTTATTATTCTGCTGAATAACATGTCCGTATGGCCTATCGTGATGCCCGATGAATTTTGTTGTTATTCCATTCTTTATTATTCTCATTGAATTTCCGTCTGCATGCGGATTACGCATGACCCGGTTCCATTCTTTATTATTTTGTTGGAATATCCCGTGCATATGGATTACGCATGACACGTTCCATTCTTTATTATTTTGTTGAATAACATGTCTATGCTATTTATCGCGTTACGGGTGAATTCTTCGTTATTCAATTCTTTATTATTCTTTAGAATAACTCGTCATGTGGATTACCACATGCATGGTAAATGATCCTTCGATTCATTCCTTATTAAATTATGGAAATGATCCGTTTACGTGGATTAATGTGACATGCGACGAAAATCCATTTGCAGTTTCATATATTCTATTATACTGAGTTGGTTAAAGTTTGGCTTCTATACTCCATAAAATTAGTGGAATATCCTTGATATTTGCGCTTCATCCAGTATCTTTTCATGGAAATATTCTTCTGAGCATTCTTGAATTTTACTCCACAAAGAAGTATCATATTGATAATTTGGACGTTATTGATTTCTGGATAAATTAAAATTATAAATCTTTAAAATATATCCTTGAACTTGTTTTATTGAATTGTTATGTCATTGTCATCATCCTCATGCTTATATTGTGATAAAAGTCATCTTTGGCTTACGTGCATATATAAATGGACTTGGTATGATTATGACCAGGGATTATTCGGTATAATCATGACCGTAATGTGACGAATGATGTGGTAAAAGTTCTCATCGGCCTGTAGTTCATCAATGGACGTTGTTGGTGTGATTATGACCAGGATTATTTGGTATAGTCATGACTATTGATTATTACATGAATATCCTCGCCGTGATGCGGATGATTCGATTTTATTTATTGTCGAGTCTCAAATGATAAAGTTGATGAAAAACTTTTAAATCATAGAAGATAGTAGATTTTATGCACTTACTTGACTCTTCTAATGGATTTCTTGTTCCGCAGCAGCTTAAACTTGTTGTCTATTATATTCTATCGCTTTAACATTGTTGAAGGCTAATGATAATTTATTCTGCATTATCTTAGTCATAATATTTCTTCATCGGGCTAGTTGAGCTCACCCTTTCTTTCACCGTTTCTTCTGTGAAATGAGAACGCAAATGGACTAGTCGTGGAACGGAGTGATTCATCCGTATGATTACATTAGTAGTCCTCACTATTCTTCATTAAATAAAGTGACAATAAATGTAATAAGGACTCCATCGAGTGTGGATATTATCTAGATGACAATATTCTTATTAAAACTCTTAGATTATGTTTTGTCGTATTTTACACGATCGTTGTATAATTAAGTTGTATTTGAATTTTGTGAGACCCCGAATTTTATGAAATAAAAGTATTCAAATTTTTCTATTTTGGTATAAGTAAGACACGGTATTGATTATTGATATTTATGTGAGAAGTCACCACTTTGATTCAATTATTGTTTATTAATAATATGAATTATTATAATGATGATGACGCTTTTGTTTTATTTGTATTATTAAAGTAATAAAACGAAACATCTTTTTATATAAAATGTAATACTTTATTAAAGTTATTCTATAAATAGAATATATTATATTTTATTATGCATAGTGTTGCATAGTATTTTGAATAGTGTTTTGCATAGTATTGCATAATGTTTGTATAGTAAAATGTTTTTATATAAATAGAATATATTATATTTTATTTAAAAGATTTTTCTTTAAATATGGACCGTCAGATTAAAGTAAATCAATCTGGACTGTTCATGGATTAGTTACTATGCATTCCATTTTCCTATAAAAGTTAGAATTGAAAATCACACCAGAAGTTCAGAGAATTCTCCTTCTATAATCTTGATAGTATTTCTTTAGAGTTTTAGAAAGTTTTGAGCGTAGAAAACAATGGAAGTTTTCTTCAAGAATATATTCGCCCTACCAGTCGGAGTACTCTTCTTTCAAAGGTAAGGATTATTATTTTTTTTATTCTAAAGAGAAAATTATTTTTCATATTCATATGAATATTATTATCGATCAATATTCATTATATTCGTTTAATATTCGTAAGGAATATTATTTTCATTCAATATTCATAAGGAATATTATTTTTGTTCAATATTCGAAAGGGTTATTATTTATTTCATATTGTAAAGGGATATTATTATAGTAAGGGTATTATTCTTTTATATTCATGAAGAGAACTCGTGTTATTCAATTTCTTATTATTCTCATTGAATAACTCCGCTATCATGCGAAATACCGCATGCATGGTGATATCTTTTGTTATTCCATTCTATTATTATATTCAGATTGTTTAAAACTTTGACTTCTATACTCCATGAAATTAGTGGAATATCCTTGATATTTGCGCTTCATCCAAAGATCTTTTCATGGAAATATTCTTCCGAGCATTCTTGAATTTTACTCTACAAAGAAGTATCATGTCGATAATTTGGGCGTTATTGATTCCCGGGATAAATTAATTCTTGAACTTGTTTTATTGAATTCTTATATCATTGTCATTATCCTCATGTTTATATTATTTTTGAAAGTCATTTGTGGCTTCAGTAGTGCATGATGGACTTGGTATGATTATGACCGTGGATTATTCAAGTAATCATGACCGTAATATTACAAATGATGTGGAAAAAGTCCTCATTGGCCCGTAGTGCATTGATGGACAGTTTTTGGTATGATTATGGCTATGGATTCTCTTTGGCCGTAGTGCAAAGACGAATTGTTTTATGGCATGATCAGGATCGTTAATGAATACACGATTATCTTTGGCCCGTAGTGCATGGATAATTTGTGGTAGTGATATTAATGAATACACGATTATCTTTGGCCCGTAGTGCATGGATAATTTGTGGTCGTGATACTAATGAATACACGATTATCTTTGGCCCGTAGTGCATGGATAATTTGTGGTCGTGATACTAATGAATACACAATTATCTTTGGCCGTAGTGCATGGATAATTTGTGGTCGTGATACTAAATGAATATCCTCTGGCTCAGTAAAGGTGAGGATGATTTAATGATGTGGATTATTTATCGAAATGAGTCTCAAATGATTAAGTTGATGAAAACTTTTAAATCATAAAAGATAGTAGATTCTATTCTCTACTGACTCTTTTAAGGGATTGCTTGTTCCCTATGATTAAACTTGATTTCTATTGTATTTTATCGCTTTAACATCATTGAAGGCTAACGATAATTTATTCGCATTATCTTAGTCATAATATTTCTTCGGGCTAGTTGAGCTCACCTTTCTTTCACCGTTCTCTTGAGAAAATGAGAACGTAATTGGGACTAGTCAGGGACTTGAGTGATGACGGTCCGATGATAAGATTAGCTAGTAGTCCTCACTATTACGTTAAATAGTGTGACCATAAATATAATGAGGACTCCATTGAGTTTGTATACTGTCTAGATGACAATATACGTATTTAAAACTTCCAGCTCATGTTGTATAAGTTGGTTTGTATTTGAATTTTGTACCATGAAAGTGACGACCCAAGATGGGTGATGTGTACCTAATTTTGGGGGCGTCACAGTTGGTATCAAAGCTTAGGGATATGATCCCTGACTAAGGTGTGAGACAAGAACTAGGAGGGGAGAGACGGGGAATTCCTTCGCTAGTATGACCTACCTAAGTTTATGTGGTATTTATTTGGTCGGTCAGAGTATAGGGATAATATGTGATATGTTAATTAACCCTTATTTTGAAACTATGTTCTAGAATGATATTTGAAATACAGGAGATGAGAAATGAGAAAATCATGATAGCGAGGAAATTACCGGGAAGGTACAATCTGAAAAGAAAGCAAGGTATTCTCATCTCTTCGAATATCAGGTACGTACGTAAATTTCAAGGGCAAAATTTCATAAGGAGGGGAGATTGTGAGACCCCTTTAATTTTATGAAATAAAAGTATTCAAATTTTTCTATTTTTGTATAAGAAAGCACACAAGATTGATTATTGATATTTATGTGAGAAGTCACCACTGATTTGATTCATTATTGTTTATTAATAATATGAATTATTATAGCGATGATGACGCTTTTGTTTTATTCAGATTATTAACGTAATAAAATGTAAACATCTTTTTATATAAAATGTAATACTTTATTAAATTTATTCTATAAATAGAATATATTGTATTTTATTATGCATAGTATTGCATAGTGTTGCATAGTGTTTGCATAGTAAAATATTTTTATATAAATAGAATATATTATATTTTATTTAAAAGATTTTTCTTTAAATATGGACCGTCAGATTAAAGTAAATCAATCTGGACCGTTCATGGATTAGTTACTATGCATTCCATTTTCCTATAAATAGAGGGCTAAGTTAGAATTAAAAATTACACCAAAAGTTCAAAGAATTCTCCTTCTATAATCTTGAGAGTATTTCTTTAGAATTTTAGAAAGTTTTGAGTGTAGAAAACAGTGGAAATTTTCTTCAAGAATATATTCGCCCTACCAGTCGGAGTACTCTTCTTTCAAAGGTAAGAATTATTATTTTTTTTATTCTGAAGAGAAAATTATTTTTCATATTCATATGAATATTATTATCGTTCAATATTCATTATATTCATTTAATATTTGTAAGGAATATTATTTTCATTCAATATTCATAAGGAATATTATTTTCGTTCAATATTCGAAAGGGTTATTATTTATTTCATATTGTAAAGGGATATTATTATAGTAAGGGATATTATTCTTTTATATTCATGAAGAGAACTGTTGTTATTCTATTTCTTATTATTCTGTTGGAATAACCTGTCTATGCGAAATACCGCATGCATGGTGATATCTTTTATTATTCCATTCGGTATTATATTCAGTTATTTAAAACTTTGACTTCTATACTCCATGAAATTAGTGGAATATCCTTGATATTTGCGCTTCATCCAGTATCTTTTCATGGAAATATTCTTCTGAGCATTCTTGAATTTTACTCTACAAAGAAGTATCATGTTGACAATTTGGACGTTATTGATTCCTGAATAAATTAATTCTTGAACTTGTTTTATTGAATTCTTATATCATTGTCATTATCCTCATGTTTTATATTATTTTTAAAAGTCATCTCGTATTCAGTGTATATGCATGATGGACTTGGTATGATTATGACCAGGGATTATGCGGTGTAATCATGACCGTAATGTTACAAATGATATGGAAAAAGTCCTCATTGGCCCGTAGTGCATTGATGGACAGTTTTTGGTATGATTATGGCTATGGATTCTCTTTGACCGTAGTGCAAAGACGAATTGTTTTATGGCATGATTAGGACCGTTAATGAATACACGATTATCTTTGGCCCGTAGTGCATGGATAATTTGTGGTCGTGATACTAATGAATACAAGATTATCTTTAGCCCGTAGTGCATGGATAATTTGTGGTCGTGATACTAATGAATACACGATTATCTTTGGCCCGTAGTGCATAGATAATTTGTGGTCGTGATACTAATGAATATACGATTATCTTTGGCCGTAGTGCATGGATAATTTTTGGTCGTGATACTAATGAATATCCTTGGCCTGTAGTGCAGGGATGATTTAGTGATGTGGATTATTTATTGAGCTGAGTCTCAGCGATTAAGTTGATGAAAAACTTTTTAAATCATAAAAGATAGTAGATTCTATTCTCTACTTGACTCTTTTAAGGGATTGCTTGTTCTGCTGCAGTTAAACTTGATTTCTATTGTATTTTATCAATTTAACACTGTTGAAGGCTAACGATAATTTATTGTGCATTATCTTAGTCATAATATTTCTTACTGGGCTAGTTGAGCTCACCCTTTCTTTCACTGTTCTCTTCAGGAAAATGAGAACGTAGCTGGGACTAGTCGGGGAACGAGTGATTTGGGTCGTATGATAAGATTAGCTAAAGTAGTCCTCACTATTCTGTTAAATAGTGTGACCATAAATATAATGAGGACTCCATTGAGCTTGTATACTGTCTAGATGACAATATGCGTATTTAAAACTTCCAGCTCATGTTGTATAAGTTGGTTTGTATTTGAATTTTGTACCATGAAAGTGGCAAACCAAGATGGGTGATGTGTACCTAATTTTGGGGGCATCACAAATTTTGTACCATGTATTTGGCGACTCAAGATGGGTGATGTATACCTGTTTTGGGGGCGTCAAAGTTGGTATCAAAGCTTAGGGATATGATCCCTAACTGAGATGTGAGACAAAAACTAGGAGGGGGGAATTCCTTCGCTAGTATGACCTACCTAAGTTTATTTGGTATTTAATTGGTTGGTCAGAGTATAGGGATAATATGTGATATGATAATTAACCCTTGTTTTGTGGCAGTATTTGAAAATGGTATCCAAAAATATGGAGATAAGCAATGATGCACATGAGACCGTGGAGTCACCACAGATTAATACCCAGGATAATGTGCAACAGGAGGACAATAATCCTCAGGTAAACAACAACGATCAAATGATGAACGATGGGACGTTCAGAGGCTTTATCTTGAATTCATGCAACATCACGCGGTGGCGGTCCATCCCCAAATGCAGTGGAAACACTGACAACTCTCGGACGGTCACCGCTAAGCAGTTAAAGGAGCTGAGACCACCGGAGTTTTTTGGACAACCAAAACCACTTAAGGCGGAGACGTGGATAAAGCAGATCAATAAGATATTTGATGTATTTGGATGCTTCGAGGAGCAAAAGGTTCCCTTTGTCACCTTCATGTTATGACAGCAGAGGCGATTACATCGTGGGAATCAGAAAGCGTGACTCAACTCCGCCGCACTCAAAATATCTTGGGAGAAGTTCCAAGAGCTATTCAATGACAAGTACTTTCCTGAAAGTATTCGTCACATGAAGGAGGTAGAGTTCATTAAGCTTGAGCAAAACAATATAACCGTGGCGCAGTATGAAGCTAAGTTTGCCGAGTTATCTCGGTTTACTTCCCACTTGGTTGATAATGAGGAGAGAATGACGCGGATGTTTCTAAGAGGTTTGAAACCTGAGATATGTCAATACCTAATTTCTCACAAACCGTGGTCTCAGATTTAGATGTTGTGAATAGGGCTCGCTTATTGAGAGCGATAATGAGTCAACCCAACCAAGAGAGAAAAACGACAAGTCAATAATACCAAAGTAGTAGCGATCATCGGTGGTGACAACATGCCAAAAATGGTAATCACTTTGGTGGTAATCATGGCCATGACAATAATAAGAGTGGACATTTCAAGAAGAGGAGATTCAACAATGATGGAAAGACGTCAACACTAGCACCTGTTGTTAAGGAAGGAGAACGACCGTCTACCGTATGTTATAAATGTGGAGGGAAGGACACATCATTCAAATCTGCTGATGCAACTAAAGCGTGTTACAATTATGGAAAGAAGGTCACCTAGCCTGATTTTTTCATGCACCAAAGTCAAGTCCAAATTGGATGGAGGCATCAAAGGGTATCCCGCATAAGACAAAACCGTAGTTCAAGGAGAGCATTTGTCGTAACCTCCCAAAAAGCGAGGAATCTGAACGAGGTGATCACGGTAAGCTAATCATAAACTCTAGCGGTTTATATTTTATTTGATACCGCTTCTACCCAATCTTTTATTTCTCCTACTCATGCCTCAACATTTAAATTTGACTCTAGAGAAATTAGACTTTGACTTATCTCATTGAAACTCATTGGGAGAAACCTTCATTACATCCACGGTTTATAAGTCTTGTTTGATTCAAATCCAGAACTACACGTTACTTGTCGATCTTATTTCCTTGAAAATACTTGCATTTGATGTGATTTTAGGGATTGATTGGTTAACTACTCATCATGCTAAAATCGATTATTTTGTATGGTTGTTAGCTTTTATTTCCTAACCAACCTATTATACGAATTCAAGCAACCAAACCATTAAAGTCAATCATCGGCATATCAAGTCATAAAGCTATTCGCTTTATTGAAAAACGGATGTCGCTTTCTTAGCCCATATCACTGATTTAAATAAAATACGCCGATTTGAATGATATTTCTATTGTTAATAAATTTCCGACGATTCTCGATGCCCCAAAAATAGGTATACATCACCCATCTTGAGTCGCCAGATACATGGTACATAAATTCAAATACGATTATTAATACAACCGTCGTAAAATACGACAAAACATAATCTAAGAGTTTTAATACGATATTGTCATCTAGACAAAGATACTGAACTCAAAGGAGTCCTCATTACATTTATTGTCCCACTATATAATCGAATAGTGAGGACTACTAATGCTATCATCTGACCGGTACTCCTTTCCCAGACTCGTCCCAAATATATTCTCATTTCAAGAAGAACAAAGGAAAGAAAGGGTGAGCTAAACTAGCCCAAGAAGAAATATTATGACTAAGATAATGCGGAATAAATTATCAATAGTCTTCAACAATGTTAAACTGATAAAATACAATAGACATCAAGTTTAGCTACAGCGGAACAAGCAATACCTTAGAAAAGTCAAGTAGAGAATAAAATCTACTATCTTCTATGATTTAAAATATTTTTATCAATTTTTATCGTTGAGACTCAGCTTAATAAATAAACCACATCATCGAATCATCCCTGCACTACGTGCCAAGGATATTCATTAATCATCAATGGTCAGTCATGACTATACCGAATAATCCTCATTCATAATCATACCAAGTCCATCTCCGCACGTAAGCCAAAGATATACAACTACAATTTAATAATCAACAAGACATCTTCGCACGTAAGCCAAAGATAACTTTTATCACCATATAAGCATGAGGATGATGACAATGATATAAGCATTAACCAAACAAAAATAAGGATAAATATTAAAGACTTTAAATTTATCCATATATTGTCCATCGCTTAATAAACTCATAATCCAATATTATTAATATTATAACAATATTTTAATCACCTCTTAAACTTATAAACAATTTATTTCAATTGTTTACACTTTACCAAATAATGCATCTAATCATTCAAAAATTCCATACTCATAAGATTTCATCACCAATGATCAAATTTCTTATCAAAAATCTGCATATACCTTATATAGGATTTCCAAGCCATAAAATCCTATTTTCCAACTTTGTTACTTCACATAACATATTTAACTCATATGTTCGTAACTAAATCATTTTCATGAAAAATACCAAATCAGTCCCAAAATTATTCTTTTCTGGGATTAAGCATAATATAGTCCCATATTGAACATATATTTTCTAATTTTAAAATTCATTTACTATTTTTCAAAAATTAATTTCTAATTAATTCCTTAAGAAATTAGCTACCTCAAGGTTAACTCTAGAAATTCCCAATTCTTGGCAGGATCTTACACATGTTAACGTGAGCTTCTAGTTTAAATTTCATGGTCATCGGAGTTATAGAACTCCGATTATAACGTTTTTCGTCAGAAAAACCTAAATATTGAAATGGTCATAACTTGCTCATTTTAAGTCGGAATGAGCTCATTTTTGGACAGGAGGAACTTTTTACCATATAATTTCATATCCCAAAATACTGGAATTTTTCTCACAAATTAAGTGGCCAAAAAAGCCCTTTTAAAAATCGTGGCAGTAGCATTTCGGTAATTTCCAGCTTTTGACTACTTTGCTAAAATCAGTCCACACGAAAATCTACAACACCTTTTCTAGTAATTCCACTTGGAGATGCTACAAAACTCATAGATCTAACTCTGAAACTTGACCACACTCAAAAATTCAAAATATAATAGGAGATATGGTCAATTGAATTTCATGTTCTATTTTCACCAAAATCTGATTTTCAACTCTTTGTGATTTCTAAGAAACTTTCATGTTTTCAAATAACCAACATAACTTATCATGAAAATGACATAATAATTCAATAAAACAAGTTCAAGAATAAATTTTAAAGACTTATAAGTTAATTTATCTTGAACTCAATAATGTCCAAATTGTCAACATGATACTTCTTTGTAGAGTAAAATTCAAGAATGCTCAGAAGAATATTTCCATGAAAAGATACTGGATGAAGCGCAAATATCAAGGATATTCTACTAATTTCATGGAGTATAGAAGTCAATGCTTTAACCAACTGAGTATAAAAGAATATATGAAATCGCAAATGGATTTTCGTCCATGCGTAAATCCACGATAATCATGTATCTCATTCATTTCCACAATTTAATATGGAATGAATACAAAGGATCATTCACCATGCATGTGGTAATCCACATGTATGTGTTATTCCAACGAGTAATAATAAAGAATGGAATAACAGAAGAAATCACCATGCATGCGAGAGATCTCACTGACAGGTTATTCTCAATAGAATAATGAATAATGGAACCAGGTTAGGCGTAATACGCACCTACAGGATATTCCGACAGAATAATAAAGAATGGAATAACAACAAATCACCACGTACGCGCGATTGTTAGCATGAGACGGGTTATTCCAATGTAATAATAAAGAGCGAAACCGGGTTCTAGCGTAAACGCATGAACATGATATTCCAATAGAATAATAAAGAATGGAATAACAACGAAATCACCGTGCGCAGATTGCTTGATGAGATAGGTTATTCCAACAGAATAATAAAGACTTTTAATCAGTCCGATGTAAAACGCATGCATGTGATATTCCAACAAAATAATAAAGAATGGAATAATGTAAGAATTTCACCAAGTATAGGTAGCAGCAGCAGCGATATCAAAGTTATTCCAATGTAATAATAAAGAATGGAATAATGTGTTCTCTTCATGAATACAAAAGAAATAATAACCCTTACGAATACAACAAATAATATCCCTTACCTTTGAAAGAAGAGTATTCCGACTGGTAGGGCGAGGATATACTCGAAGAAAACTTGTACTACGCTCAATGCTTTCTTAAACTCTAAAGAAATACGCTCAAGATTATAGAAGAAGAAATCTCTCTATAGTTTCTCTCTTTAGAATTTCAGTGAATTCGTAAGAAAATAATGAAGGAATGAGCTTATATTTATAGAAGAATGGACTGCATAATAACTAATTCATGAACGGTCCAGATTGATTTTGTGACGCCCCCAAAATTAGGTATTCATCACCCATTTTGAGTCTCCAAATACATGGTACATAATACAAATACAAACTTAATTATACAAATGTCGTGTAACACACGACAATACATAAACTGAGAGTTCTAATAAGAATATTGTCATCTAGATAATATCCATACTCAAGGAGTCCTCATTAAATTTATGTCACACTATTTAATAGAATAGTGAGGACTACTAATGCTATCTTCTGGACCATCACTCCTTTCCCCGACTCGTCCCAGCTATATTCTCATTTCCTGAAGAGAACATTGAAAGAAAGGGTGAGCTCAACTAGCCCAGTAAGAAATATTATGACTAAGATAATGTTAAACTGATAAAATACAATAGACATCAAGTTTAACAGCAGCGGAATAAGCAATCCATTAGAAGAGTCAAGTAGAGAATAAAACCTACTATCTTCTATGCTTTAAAAATATTTTCATCAATGTTTATTGCTGAGACTCAGCTTAATAAATAAACCACATCTTCTAATTATCCTCAGACATTACGCCAAGGATATTCATTAAATCATCAATGGTCATATTATACCGAAAAATCCCTGGTCATAATAATACCAAAAACTGTCCATCAATGCATTACAGGCCACTGAGGACTTTTACCACACCACTAATAACATCACAGTTCATGATTATACCGAATGATCCCTGGTCATAATCATACTAAGTCCATTTATGCACATAAGCCAAAGATGACTTTCAACATAATATAAATATGAGGATGATGACAATGTTATAGGAATTCAATTAAACAAGTTCAAGAATTAATTTATCCAGGAACTAATAATATCCAAATTGTCAACATGATACTTCTTTGTAAAGTAAAAGTCAAGAATGTTCAGAAGAATATTTATGTGAAAAGATACTGGATGAAGCACAAATATCAAGGATATTCCACTAATTTCATGGAGTATAGAAATCAAAACTTTAACCAACTGAGTATAATAAAGAATATATAAAATTGCAAATGGATTTTCAGCCGCCATGCGGTAATCCACGTATACAGATCATTTCCACAATTTAATAAGGAATGAATACAAAGGATCATTCACCACGCACGTGGTAATCCACATGTATGAAGTTATTACAATGTAATAATAAAGAATGAAATAACGTAGGATTCACCATGCATGCGATAGAGACCAAGACAAACAAAAGTTATTCCTACGTAATAATAAATACGGAATAATAAATATGGAACCAATTGTCGTGAAATTATTACCGCGAAAGAATATTCCGACGTAATAATAAATGCGAATAATAAATTTGGAACCAGTGTCGTGAAATTCACATTCGCAAGTGATATTCCTACGTAATAATAAATGCGAAATAATAAATATGGAACTAGGTCGTGAAATTCACAATCGGCGAGTGGTATTCTAACGTAATAATAAATACTGAATTATAAATATGGAACCAAAGGGTGAAATTACACCGAAGCGTGATATTCCGGCAGAATAATAAAGAACTAATAATAAAAGAATTTCACCAAGTATGCGGTATTTCGTGAAAAACAAAGTTATTCTAACATAATAATAAAGAATGGAATAATGTAAGAGGATCACCAAGTATTGGGTAAACCGTATATACAAAAGTCATTCCACCAAGTATAGGGTAAACCACGATACAAGTTATTCCAATGTAATAATAAAGAATGGAATAACATAAGGATTTCACAAAGTATAGGGTACGCCAGCATATAAAGTTATGTATAGGGTATGCCACTTTTACAAGTTATTCCAATGTAATAATAAAAATGGAATAATGTGTTCTCTTCATGAATAAGAAAGAATAACACCCCTTACCTTAGAAGAAACTGGATATTGGAATAGAAAGGAAGCAGACTTCTCTTATTCTTTCTCTCTATAGATTTTCTCTCTATAGCTTCTCTCTATAATTTCTCTCTATAATAATGGCTCTAAAGCTTTGGTGATTTGGTGAGAAATGAAGAAGAATGAGCTTCTATTTATAGAAAAACATAGTTTCGATAATTGCACGTTTTGGGGCTCAAAATATTACGATCTGAATACCTCCAACTTTTCTTTCATTTTTAATTCAGTCATCCAAGTATTATCAAACTTGCACCAACTCCCCTAATAGTAAATCATGTGAATCAATAGTAAAATCATGTGACTCGATAGTTCTAAACATGTGAAAAATTAATTACAATATAGTACCTCCCTCTATACCTCCATTTTTATCTTAGTCATGCAAGTATTATCAATCTTGCACCAACTCCCCCAATAGTAACAAGAATGTGAATCAATAGTATAACATGTGAATAAATAGTTATAATCATGTGAAATAATAGCAATCAATTGCTCATTTATCCGGTTAAATACCCGATTGGTCAATATAACCTCCAGACATCAATTATTATCGAAATAAATGTCGATTTTCACTAACACAAACAATTCCAACATAATGAAACCATTTTTATCAAAAATATAAATTTTGAAATTTTGAAGTTTGACTTTTCCCGAAAAAGTCAACTGTTAAATTTTTGACCAAATAGTGAAATCTGGAAAATTTTGTGTTTATAGACTATTTTTACTAATTTTGACGTTCCAAACTCAAATATCACGTCCGCGTCTCCAAATTCAACTCCGAACAATATTCATCATTAATATTATAACTCACAATATTTATCAACCGTGTCGCTCCTCAGAAAGGGGCTTCTAATAAGGATTTCTCCCTATCATGCCGCATTAATTAGGTGACCAAACCTCTCCTTAATGTAACTTCTAGACATTGTAAATATTGCAATTTATAATATGAATAACTTTGTCATCTCAATTATTGATTTAATAAAATAACATATTATGCATATGATAATCGCGACAATAATCGAATCAATAGTATGAGAGATATGATGCAAAGAATTATCGTAGCAAATAATTGAGTATAACCGAGTGACTTATCACATAAGCATCAATAATCAATACCGTGTTCTACTATGCAACCACGCCAGACATCGCATTTTTACTACCGGGTAGTTCAATAAGATCAACCAGAAAACCTCCGCCATTATTTTCATAAAATAATTTTATCGCTTTCTAACTACGGCAGCTTCTTCCATTATGGGTCCACTAATGATTGTGTCGCCGCATGCGAATATTCCTCGACAAAAAAAGAATATTCCCCACCAATCGAATATTATATAACAACTTGCATACTTTGCAAAATTTTAAATACTACCCCAATTATAACATTATCTCAAATCCACACCTTAATATTAAAAAAAAAATATTTTAGAAATTTAAATCTTTATTTATAAAATTTGGGGTCTCACAATCTCCCTTCTTATGGAATTTTGCCCTCGAAATTAGGGTACGCACGTGTACGGTATGATAAAGAGGTGAGGATACCTTGAATACCTTTATCGTTGAAAACATTAAATTCATCTTTGTAATCCTACCAAAGATATTCATTAACAATTCATCTTCGCACTCACAGCCAATCAGATAACTAATAATCAATAGCTTCATCTTTGCACTACAAAGCCAAAGATATACAATCAGAAAACCAATAATCTTTGAAACTCAGTTAATAATAATATCACGACCACGAATTATCCATGCACTACGGGCCAAAGATATTTGTGTTTTCAATTACGGTCATGATTATACCGAATAATCCCTGGTCATAATCATACCAAGTCCATCTATGCACTACGGCCAAAGATGACTTTTACCACATCCTTGAATTAATATTTCATTGCTGAGACTCAGCTCAATAATTAATCCACATCATCGAATCATCCCTGCACTACAGGCCAATGATATTCTTTAGTATCACGACCACGAATTATCCATGCACTACGTGCCAAAGATAATCGAGTTTTCAATTACGGTCATGCTTATACCGAACAATCCCTGGTCATAATCATACCAAGTCCATCTATTCACGTAAGCCACAGATGACTTTCAACACAATATAAGCATGAGGATAATGATATAAAGAATCAATCAAATGAGATAAAGGATAAATATTAAACATTTATAATATAATTTATCCAGGGTTCAAGAATATCCCAATGTTATCAATCACTTAATAATCTCATAATCTAATATCATTAATATTATAACAATATTTTAATCACTTCTTAAACTTATAAACAATTTATTTCAATTGTTTACGCTTTACCATATAATGCATTTAATCTTTCAAAAATGCCATACTCATAAGATATCATCACCGATGATCAAATCCCTCATCAACAATATGCATATACTTTATATAGGATTTCCATGCCATAAAATCCTATTTTCCAACTTTGTTACTTCACATAACATATTTAACTCATTTACTCATAACTAGATTATTTTCATGAAAAATACCAAATCAGTTCCAAAAATATTTCTTTTCTGGGATTTAGCCTAATATAGTCACATATTGAAAATATATTTTTCTCGAAATTTTTAAAATTCATTTACTATTTTTCAAAAATCAATTTCTAATTAATTCCTTAAGAAATTAGCTACCTCAAGTTTAACTCCAAAATTTCCCAAATCTTGGAAGGATCTTACACATGTTAATGTGAGCTTCCAATTTAAATTTCATGGTCATCGGAGTTATAGAACTCCGGTTATAGCATTTTTCGTCGGAAAAACCTAAATATTGAAATGGTCATAACTTGCTCATTTTAAGTCAGAATGGGCTCATTTTTGGACAGGAGGTTCTTTATACCATATAATTTCATGTCCCAAAAGGCTTGAATTTTTCTCACTAATTAAGTGGCCGAAATAGCCCTTACAAAAACGTGGCAGCAGCTTTTTGGACATTTTGCAATTTTGACTCCTTTGCTAAAATCAGTCCACACAAAAATCTACAATACCTTTTCCAGTAATTCCACTTGGATAAGTTAGAAAACTCATATATCTAACTCTAGGACTTGACCAAACTCAAAAATTCAAAATATAATAGGAGATATGATCAATTGAATTTCATGTTACGTTTTTCACAAAAATCTGATTTTCAACTCCTTGTGATTTCTAAGAAACTTTCATGTTTTCACCTACTAACCAACATAACTCATCATAACACTTAATAATACCAAGTATACCCATGATTTTCATTAGTCCAATGCTTTTATTATGACTTTCATCATAATCCACGTAAACTATTCATTTTAGTTGAAGAAATATTTGAGGGTTTAAGAAATGAGTTTTGTACTAGGGTCAATACAAAATTCGATTTCACGCTCTAAGTAGGCTAAGAAGTCTTCAAGAATATGCCAAGAAATTTATTAATAATAGAAAATTCATTCAAAACTGTGACTCTCATCCAAGACTTGGATAGTACGTCACATTGATACCAACTGTGACTTCTATTCCTTAACTAGATAAGACACCTCACAATGATACCTATCAACTTGCCATCTTCATTCATTCACGATGTCGCCTACTGACAGAAAGTCCGCCTCGCCTTGCATTACACACAAGGAAGTCAACAATGAAAGGTTCGGGGCTCTTTACTTATGGCTTGATATGACAATGATTGACTTTAGTGGTTTGGTTACTTGAATTCGCACAACAGGTTGGTTATGAATATAAAAGCTAACAACCTTACGAAAAGCATGATGAGTAGTTAACCAATTGATTCCTAAAATCACATCAAAGGCAAGTATTTTCAAAAAGATAAGATCGACAGTAACGTGAAAGTGTTTATTTGAATCAAACAAGATTTAAAAAACAAAGAGAGTAACGAAGGCTCCTACTAATGAAGTTTCAACCAATAAGTCCAAGTCTAACTTCTCCTGAGTCAAATTTAAACGCTGAACGCAAGCAAGAGAGATAAAATAATGGGTAGAACCCAGATCTTATAAGGTATAGACTTCGCAATTTATAATTAACTAACCTGCTAACATCGTTTGGGTTACTCGCTTTTGAGAAGTCATGAAAACGCTCCCCAAAAAACCAACGACTTTGTTTTGTCTCATCCGCCTTTGGTGCCACCGTCCAAATTGGACTTGACTTTGGTGCACGACAAAAATCGGGCTAAATGACCTTCTTTCTTGCAATTTCCACTTCTATTATCTTTGCCATGATTACCACCAAGTGGTTACCATTCTTGGCATGATAATTTCCCCACGATGGTTATCATTGTTCGATAGCCGCTGCCACCAAAGATGATTATTATCATGTTGTTGGTCATTACCTTTTTGCTTGAAATTTGAATCAACACTCTCATGTGCTTCATTGCTTATCTCAAAGATTTTCGGATGCCATTCTCAAACACCGCCAAAAAACAAGGGCTAATTAACATATCACATTTTATCCCTATACTCCTGACCACCAATTAAATACCCAATAAACTTAGGTAGGTCATACTAGCAAAGGAATTCCCGCCTCTCCTCCTAGTTCTTATCTCACATCTCACCAGGGGATCATATCCTCAAGCTTTGATATTAATCGTGGCCGCCCAAAATTAGGTATTCATCACCCATTTTGAGTCGCCAAATACATGGTACATAATACAAATACAAACTTAATTATACAAATGTCGTGTAATATACAACAATACATAAACTGAGAGTTCTAATAGGAATATTGTCATCTAGACAATATCCATACTCAAGGAGTCCTCATTACATTTATTGTCACACTATTTAATGTAATAGTGAGGACTACTAATGCTATCTTCCGGACCATCACTCTTTTCCTCGACTCGTCTCAAATATATATTCTCATTTCAAGAAAACATCGAAGAAAGGGTGAGCTCAACTAGCCCAAAGAAGAAATATTATGACTAAGATAATGCAAAATAAATTATCAATAGTCTTCAACAATGTTAAACCGATAAAATACAATAGACATCAAGTTTAATCATGCAGAATAATAAGCAATCCATTAGAAGAGTCAAGTAGAGAATAAAACCTACTATCTTCTATGATTTAAAAATGTTTTCATCAACGCTTATCACCGAGACTCAAATTTAATAAATACACCACATCTTCTAATTATCCCCAGACACGGGCCAAGGATATTCATTAAATCATCAATGGTCATGACTATACCGAAAAATCCTCGGTCATAATCATACCAAAAGCTCGCCCATCAATGCATTACAGCCACCGAGGACTTTTACCACATCACTTATAACATCACTTATAGGTATGTCACAGACACAAAAGTTATGTATAGGGTATGCCACTTTTACAAAAGTTATTCCAATGAATAATAAAGAATGGAATAATAGAAGTTCTCTTCATGAATAAGAAAGAATAACACCCTTACCTTAGAAGAAATCGGATATTGGAATAGAAAGAAAGCGAGACTTCTTTCTTCTTCTTTCTCTATAGATTTTCTCTCTATAGCTTCTCTCTATAATTTCTCCCTATAATAATGGCTCTAAAGCTTTGGTGAATTGGTGAAAAATTGAGAAGATTGAGCTTCTATTTATAGGAAAACATAGTTTCGATAATTGCACGTTTTGGGGCTAGAAATATTACAGTACAATACCTCCAACTTTTCTTTCATTTTTAATTCAGTCTTCCAAGTATTATCAAACTTGCACCAACTCTCCTAATAGTAAATCATGTGAATCAATAGTAAAATCATGTGACTCAATAATAAATCATGTGACTCAATAGTTCTAAACATGTGAAAAATTAATTACAATATAAGACTCTCCTCTATACCTCCATTTTAACTTACTATGCAAGTATTATCAATCTTGCACCAACTCCCCTAATAGTAATAAGAATGTGAATCAATAGTATAACATGTGAACAAATAGTTATAATCATGTGAAATAATAGCAATCAATTGCTCATTTATCCGGTTAAATACCCGATTGGTCAATATAACCTCCAAACATCAATTATTATCGAAATAAATGTCGATTTTCACTAACACAAACAATTCCAACATAATGAAACCATTTTTATCAAAAATATAAATTTTGAAATTTCGAAGTTTGACTTTTCCCAAAAAAAGTCAACTGTTGACTTTTTTACCAAATAGTGAATTCTGGAAAATTTTGTGTTTATAGACTATTTTTACTAATTTTGACGTTCCGGACTCAAATATCACGTCCGCGTCTCCAAATTCAACTCCGAACAATATTCATCATTAATATTATAACTCATAATATTTATCAACCGAGTCGCGCTCCTGGAAAGAGGGGCTTTCCAATAAGGATTTCTCCCTATCGACGCCGCAATTAGTGTGACCAAACCTCTCCTTAATGTAACTTCTGACATCAGAATATTGCAATTTATAATATGAATAACTTTGTCATCTCAATTATTGATTTAATAAAATAACATATTATGCATACGATAATGTGACAATAATCGAATCAATAATATGAGAGATATGATGCAGCAATTACTGTAGCAATAATTGAGTATAACTGAGTGACTTATCACATAAGCATCAATAATCAATACCGGGTGCTACTATGTAACCACGCCAGACATCGTACTTTTTACTACCGGGTAGTTCAACAAAGATCAACCAGAAAACCTCCGCCGCTATTTTCATAAAATATTTTTTGTCGCTTTCTAACTACGGCGCGCTTCTTTCCGTCAGGGTCCACCAATGATTATTAAGTCGTCGTATTTAATATTCTCTTACAAAAAGAATATTCCCCACCAATCGAATATTATATAACAACTTGCATATTTTGCAAAATTTTCAAATACTACCCCCAACTATAACATTATCTCAAATCCACACCTTAATATTAAAAAAATATTTCGAGAAATTTAAATATTTATTTTTAAAATCTGGGGTCTCATGATTTACTTTAAAACTGACGGTCATATTTAAAGAAAATCTTTAAATAAAATATAATATATTCTATTTATAATTTAATAAAACGAATAACTTTATAAAAGTATTCTGCTTTTATATAAAAAGATTTTACTATACAAAACACTACGCAACACTATGCATAATAAAATATAATATATTCTAATTATTGTTTAATAAAACTAATAACTTTATAAAAGTATTCTGCTTTTATATAAAAAGATTTTATTATTAGCTTAATAAAACGAATAACTTTATAAAAGTATTCGGCTTTATATAAAAAGCTTTTCTGTTTTATTATGTTAATAATACTAATAAAACAAAACTGAGTGGCTTATCACATAAACATTAATAATCAATACCATGTGCTACTATGCAACCACACGTATTACTGTATTTTTATTACCGAGTAGTTCAACAGTATTAACGGTAAAACTTCCGCTGTTATTTTTAATAAAATATTTTTTGTAGTTTTCTCAATTCGAAAATAATTCTGTTCTGGGGTCCACCAATGATTGTGCCGTCGTATGAATATTCCCTAACAAAACGAATATTCCCCGACCAATCGAATATTATATAACAACTTGCCTACTTTACAAAATTTATAAATGCTACCCACAACTATAACATTATCTCAAATTCACACCATAATATTAAAAAATTATTTTGAGAAAATTAAATATTTATTCAAAAAATCTGGGGTCTCACAATATCCCCTCCTTATAGAATTTCGCCCTCGAAATTTACGTACGTACCTGGTATGACGAAGAGGTGAGGATACCTTGAATAACTTTATCGTCGAAAACATTAAATTCATCTTTGTAATAAGACCAAAGATATTTATTAACAATTCATCTTTGCACTACAGGCCAACTGTATAACCAATAATCAACAGTTCATCTTTGCACTACAGGCCAAAGATATACAACTGTAAAGCCAATAATGCTTGAGACTCACTTAATAAGATATCACAACTACTTAATTATCCATGCAAGACGGGCCAAGGATATTCGTGTTTTCAATTACGGTCATGATTATACCGAATAATCCTGGTCATAATCATACCAAAAACTGTCCATCAATGCACTACAGGCCAATGAGGACTTTTTTCACATCATTTATAACATTACGGTCATGATTATACCGAATAATTTCCCTGGTCATAATCATACCAAGTCCATCTATGCACTACATGCCACAGATGACTTTCAACAAAATATAAACATGATGAGTAGTTAATTAATCGATTCCTAAAATCACATCAAAGGCAAGTATTTTTAAAGAGATAAGATCGACAGGTAACGTGAAAGTGTCAATTTGAAACAAGATTTATAAACAGTGGAGGTAACGAAAGTTTCTCCTAACGAAGTTTCAACCAATAAGTCAAAGTCTAACTTCTCAGGAGTCAAATTTAAACGTTGAACACAACTAGGTGAAATACAAGAGTGGGTAGAACTAGTATCGAATAAGATATAGACTTCGCAAGAGTTTATAATTAACTTACCCGTAATAACTTCGTTCGGATTTCTTGACAAAAGCTCTCACTTAAACTACCAGATTTGACTTTGCTATAGGGTATATTCCACCCTTAAGTGCTTCGTCACATTCCTGATCCATAATTTGAATCACTATTCTCCGATCCATATCGAATTCGGGTTGACCGCTATGCACAGGTTAATGCCGAATTCGATGTTGGATTCTCCCAATTGTTGTCCAAAAAGCAAAATCCATTTCATCTGTTTTGGCTTTATTGGATCGGACGTCTTTTTCGACAATATCAACGCGTCGTGCGGCTTTTACCCACGCATCATCTATTCTCCTTCGTTCAGTTGTTTCGGCTTTCATCATATCTTTGATCAAAGCATTCTCAGATTCCAGCTCTAATATCTTATACTCTACCAAAGAGTGCTTCTGTTCAAGCATCGCACATCGGGTAACACCATTTTGAATTGTTACATCTCTTTGCTCTACAACCGCCTTTCGTTCTTCCGCCTGCTCTTCTAACTCATGAATACGATTTTAAAATTTTAAATTTTGATCATAAGCTTCTTCTAACCAATTCTCCTCATATTCTTCTTCTTCCTCTTCTTCCTCACTCTCAGCTGCTACCTCTGCAACTAGCTCGGGTGCAACTATTAGTTCTTCACTTACCACGTAGATATCTCTAATTTCTTCTTCGTGTGACATCACATTAACCTGGTTAGTGATTAAAGGTGTCTCAACGGCCTCATTCACTCCATTGTGAACATTTTCAGTTGCCATTTTCAAACACTGCCAAAAAAATAAGGGTTAATTAATATAAGACATATTATCCCTATACTTTGACCGACCAATTAAATACCAAATAAACTTAGGTAGGTCATAGTAGCGAAGGAATTTTCCGTCTCTCCCCTCCTAGTTCTTATCTCATATCTCAGCCAGGGATCATATCCCTAAGCTTTGATACCAACTGTGACTTCTATCCCTTAACCTGGATAGCACCTCACAATGATACCTATCAACTTTCCACCGCAGAATGGAGTCCCCTACGAAAAGTCTGGCTTCGGTGCATCCCAAGACTTGGAAGTCACCAGCAAAAGGCTCGGGGCTCTTTTCTATGGCTTTGAAACCAACTGTGACGCCCCCAAAACAGGTATACATCACCCATCTTGAGTCGCCAAATACATGGTACAAAATTTGTGATGCCCCAAAAATTAGGTACACATCACCCATCTTGGGTCGCCACTTTCATCAGACAAAAATTCAAATACAAACTAACTTATACAACATGAGCTGGGAGTTTTAAATACGCATATTGTTATCTAGACAGCATACAAACTCAATGGAGTCCTCATTATATTTATGGTCACACTATTTAACAGAACAGTGAGGACTACTAGCTAATGCTATCATCTGGACCGTCACTCTGTTCCCCGACTAGTCCCAGCTACGTTCTCATTTTCCTGAAGAGAACAGTGAAAGAAAGGGTGAGCTCAACTAGCCCAGTAAGAAATATTATGACTAAGATAATGCAGAATAAATTATCAATAGTCTTCAACAATGTTAAACTGATAAAATACAATAGACATCAAGTTTAACTGCAGCGGAACAAGCAATACCTTAGAAAAGTCAAGTAGAGAATAAAATCTACTATCTTCTATGATTTAAAATGTTTTCATCAATTTTTATCGCTGAGACTCAGCTTAATAAATAAACCACATCATCGAATCATCCCTGCACTACTGGTCCATTCTCCATAACCCACCATTCCCAAGGATCTCTTTTAAGATAGATCCTCATTCGGAATTTCCAGAAGTTGTAGTTTTCTGTTCCATGCAGCAGTGGAGGTCTATTGGTTGATTGACCTTCTTGATTGTTGTTTCCGAACTGTGCCATGTTAGAATCTTTCCCTATAAGTCACCTTTACAACCAAGTAAGTAGAGCCAAGCTCTAATACCAAATGAAATTCAGATAAGGCATACTTAGAAGGTGGGGTTGAATAAGTGTGGATACAAACTATGACCAATTAAAAAATTTAAACTAAGTTATTGAATGCAGTCAACTAAATTAATGAATGTAGCTTGCTGAATGAATATGGTCTACCGAATTGAATTTTTGTTTAAGAAAATATCTTGGTGTTTTTGTAAATAAAATATTTAATGATAACCAAAAATTCTCACGATTAGATTTTATATGACAAACCAATAAACTTGAATGAAATTGATTTAAATCAAGTAATAAAAATAACACCAAGATTTTTACGTGGTTCGGCTATTACCCTCTATAATAATAGCCTACTCCACGTCCAATACCAACTAGTATTGAAGACTCACTTTTATTTCTTTAAAAGATTCTTGTTACAATACAGATTCTATAAAATTGAATTACAATAATTCACTTGAGCACTCTTGCTCCTTGTGCACCAATGCACTCCTTAAGCACCTATGCTTCCTTAAACCTGTTTGTAAACAAACCTTAATCCACTTGGATTATGTTCCCATAGACAACACTTAGTCTAAAAAACAAATTAAGATTACAATAATAGATGTCTAATGATCAAAGCAAATAAGCAATTTAACAATGCAAGGCTCAACTAAATGAATGCAATGATCAAATAATAAAAGATAGATATCACCAATATGAAGCTCACGAAAGTTGACTAAAAATATCTATTGATTAGCAGCTTAAAATTTGCACCAAGAAGAGAATAGCTTTCAAAGTTTGTGAGTGCACAATATTAATTCAAATGTTGTAAGTGTTGTATTTTCAACACTGTTCTTAGTTCCTTTTATAGACCAGAAAATATATTACCATTGCTTCATAAAAATTTACGTTGAAATAAAAATGTAACGTTCCAATGATTTTCTATTGAAAACAAACATAACAAATCCAATAACCTTCGGATAAATGTTGGACTTTCTCAAAAATAATCTAGATAGAGACCAAGTCAAATAGGACTAGACCTGTAGCAAATATAATTAAACACAAATTGCCACCACACTTGTTTAAGAGATATTACCGCCTTTCAAAAAAATAATGGAGTGTTAAATTTTTAAATATAAGAAAGTGTAACATCACACAACTCTCCAAGATAATCATTATCTTATATTCCCAAGACTTGGGCATTTAATTCAACCAACAGATAATGATCACATCTTTACCGCCACAAGCTTTTGTGCTTCCAACAAGTTACTCACATGTTATACAGCTTATATAGAATCAGAACTCTCTTATAACACATGTAATATAATTCAATTAAACCGGATAATAGTTATCATATTAATTTTACACATGCATAATAATAAATCATGTAATAACAGTTAGCATAAAATTAAGCATGCACGAAACTAAATAAAATGTCCTAGAGCCTTGAATTAAAAAATTAAATATTTGCAATGACCTTACATATTTTTCTTAAGACTCAAAATGTCTTCATTCTTCTTGAATAATCCATCATACAATTCTTGAAACAATTTCCTGAAATTCACAATGAAGAATTTAGTACCAATGAATAAGTCATCATCAAAACATTAGGCTAGAACGTGATATAATCAACACATTCGGAAATGGAAATGGAGTAAAATCTCTCAAAATTACGCAGATAGCCCCAAATTCACGGGTTTTCAATCTCTTCCTCAATCGCCCATCAACTCTCAATGCTTTAGCCCTATCCTCCCTTAACCAAAACCCTAATGTCTCCTTCATACTCCTATCCTCTCCACGACGACCAGACATCGACCTCAAATCCCTAACCTCCATTTTAGGTCAATTCCAGTCCGCAGATCGAGGACACACGGCATGCGTAATCCGTAGTGGTAAATAACCCAAATCTGTGATGGATAGAAAAAGAGGAACAAAACAGAAGAGGAGTGAAAAGAGGAGGTGAATCATGGAACAGATCTTGGGTTTGTAAACGGTTAAGAAGATAAAGCGATGAAGAGACCGAATTAAATCGAGAAGGGGAACGGAAGAGATCAGACGATAACCTGTTTATCAAGAAGATAAAGCGATGAAGGGGACCAAATTCAGACCAAAAACAATTTAATCGAGAGAGGAGAAATCAATTGAGTCAATTTTTAATTAAGTAAGGATCGACTCAGTGAGTTAATTTTCTAATTTAAAGGATCGCTTTTGCTGTCTTTATATATAAGGATTGATGAGACAAAGATTTGGACAACTTGTTTTAATCCATGAATTGTTGTCAAGTACTCCATTCGTTTTCAAAATGATGGCTTATGGACAAAGTTTACACAAATTGAGATATTCAAATAAAAAGAATTAGTATAAATTTATTTTTTATTTTACCCTTTTATTGGTATTTGTGTGTTAATATTTTTAATTAATTGACTCTTAAATTTGTGAATAGATTGAATTAATTTGAACCATTCATTTGTATATAATTGATTTGGGTAAAATATAATATGGTCAATGGTGAATTAATCAATGTAAAACTTTATCTAATTGACTAATGTACTTTATACATATTTTTGAGAATAATTTTTTTTATCACTAAGTCATTTTTTTGGTACAAAAAAAGTATATATAATTTATTGGAAATTAATCCGTAGTCAACGTTATAAGAAGAAGATTATTTTTACAATAGATCTCAGTCGTCCATCTGTCCATTGAACGGTAAAATTGAACTCCCCACTACATTTTAATATGGGGGAGCCCGTAATTTAATTCTACAGATAGGAAAGTTGTCCAAAATACCCCTACTCCATTCGCAGAATTAAACTGCAGACGCTTGGTTCGTCCACAGTATTAAACGACATCTTTTTTGTCTGTCTTCTCCTTCGCAATATTAAACTGCAGACGCTGAGTCTATCTAAACAGCGTCGTTTTGCAGATAACTATTAGTCCTCAAAATTAAACTGCGGACTCTGAGTGTTATATAAAACAGTCAAGTATTGTGTTCTTCATAGCATGACTTTTAGATCTCGTCTTATTTTGGTAGTAGCAATCTAAAACTAGATTAGTTCGATTTAAAGATATTAAATAACTACAATTTAAAGGTTTATTTCCCACAAAATTATTTCCCACATAATAAATTTAATTTTGTCACAAATAACATATTCCTAACGGAATTAATCTGTCACAATTATATTCGTCGTAACTAACTAATTAATTTGGTACTTTTTTATTTTACTTTCCCACATGTTGTCCTTGCCCAACTCTCTCTGATCTCTCTCTCTCTCTCTCTCTCTCTCTCGTAGAAACAAGAAGAAAAATTTCCCTCTTAACCCCTTCTAGATCTGTCGACAACTCCCTCTAATCCTTCTAGATGGGGGGCTCAAGATCGGCGGCTCAATTGTCTCACTCAAATCTTCAACACATCTTATTACCCTCCCTCTCCACTCCCTTTAACCATAGTAGTAGTGGTGACATAGTGGTGGAGACAACGGTGACAAATAGTGGCAGCATAATGGTGGCCTCTCCTTCAACTTCTCCTCCATTAATTATTTCCTAATTGAAGGTTTTAATTTCTTCCCTTGTTAATTTTTTCTAAAAATTAGTTTTTAATTAGAAATTTTGTGTTATTCAGAGTTAATTTGGGTTGCAATTGGAATGATTGTATTGTTAATTAGTTCAATTATTATATGTAATTCATTTCAAAATGTTGTAGTTTGTCAATGAGTATACTAAGACAACACAATAAGATTAAGTGTTTGCGAAATTGCTTGAGTGTGAGTTTATGTTAGGTACTAATTGTTTGTGAAATTGCTTGAGAAAGTGTGTAAGGATTATTTATTGCTTATTGGGTTAACTTTACACACATCTTTTGTCTTAGTTTATGGATGCTACAAAATCACCATTAGCAAATGAGGAAGTTGATGTGAACACTCGAATTGCGATAATAATTCTGAATAAGTGTTGTTCAGTTTTGTTATTTTTTTACTACCAACCTTTTATTGTTTCAAGGAAAATATTACTTTTGCCTAATGCCACTTGATTTGATCAATATAAAATTTTCTAAATTCTACTTTCCCAATGGTTTGTTTTGTAGAAATACATGACTGCTTCGTCCTTCAATGGTAAAAAAATTTCCCGCATAATACTACATATATAACATTCAAAATTGATCAGATGTGACTGGAAATCAGAGCCGGCCTTGGCCCAGGACTACCAGGGCTACAACCTTGGGCCCAAAGCTGAAGGGGGCCCAAATTTTTTTAATTTATTAGCTTATGTATATATACCCACAACCTATATGTTAGCAAATAACAATTAATCTTCTACTCAAAACTCAAAAGTCAATATATTACAACAGCACTAGGCAACTATCTATTCTTTCTGCTTCGTTCACTTCGCTAATTGCTAGTTTGCTATTTTGTGTAAGTTTAACCCCTATTGTTCTGCTTTGATATTTGTAAAATTTTTTTCCATGAATCTCAGAATCTGCATTTCCTTTTGATTCTCGCATGTGTTCTTTTGATCCAATTTCACAAATAGTTTAACCCCTATTTGGGTTTTTCATTTTTTGGTTCTTTTGATCCAATTCCGCAATTCGTTCATGGGATCAGAGTCTGCTGGGTTTTTTGATTTTTTTAACATTAGACAAGAATTTATCAGAGTTTCGTCATTCATGATTCATTTTTGGTTGAATTTAAATAAATTGGAATTAGGAAATGTTCGTGGTAATTAATGAAAGAATTGAAATAGTGAGGGTTTCAATTGGTTTTTATTTTTGTCTATTTTCTCCTATTTTGTAAATTGTAATACATATAACATATCAATGTAAACTTTTTCTTATTTATTATTTGATTCAACAGAAAACTTGGTTGGGATTCTTGTTCTTTATAATTGGAAGTTTCAAGTGGAAGAAAATATACTCAAATCCAGGTTTTATTGTTCTTTGTTAATTAGTTTTATTGTTTTTTATTGTGTTGTATTTATTATAAAAATTAAAAAATGCTTCGTAAGAATCAACTTTCCGGAAATCTCAATAGACAAAGAAAGAAAAAAGAAGAAGAAATTGCTCAAAGTTTAATTAGAGGATCTTTGAATAAATATTTTGTTAAACAAACCAATGCTTCACTTGAAAATTTAGATGAAGATTTACTAAATGAATATGAACAACCAATTCAATTGGAAGAATTAGTAAAAAATGAGAATGATGTGAATGAAGAAATTGGTAATCTAGATGAAAATGAAAATAGTGATGAACCTTTCCTTAATGAAAATGAAAATATTGTTGAACCTTTCCATGAAAATGAATGTCCCGAAACAAGATTTGATTTGAACATTTATGATCCACGAGTTTGGGATAACCTTGATGCAAAAATGAGAGATTTACTTGTAGAAAAAGGTTCCCTAAGAGAAACTAATCTCAAATTCCCCATTGACGAACACAATAGACGTTTTTCTTTAAATTATTACCTTCGCACGTTACCAAATGGGGAAACTAAGGATCGAAAAATGGCTAGTGTACTCAAAGGAGTTGGATAAAGTGTTTTGTTTATGTTGTAAGTTGTTTAAAACAATGAATTCTAGAAGTTAGTTAACTAGTGAAGGAATTAGAGATTGGAAACATCTTGGTGAGAATCTTAAACAACATGAAAGCAGTATTGAAGACCTTACTAACTTGAGGTCTTGTGTTGAATTGCAAATTAGATTGAAAACAAATCAAACAATTGATACATAATTACAAGAGCTAATCAAGAAATATACATTTTACTGGAAAAATGTTATTATCAGAATCATCGCTGTTGTGAAATGTTTGCTATACATAATTTTACTTTTCGTGGAACAAATGAAAAAATTTATGAAGTTGGTAATGGTAATTTTTAGGCTTACTTGAAATGATTGCAGAGTTTGATCCAGTAATGCAACACCATTTTCGACTCATTAAAGATAAGAGCATTCATTATCATTATCTTAGCCTTAAAATTCAAAATGAGTTGATAGCTATTTTAGCATCAAATGTTAAACATGCAATCATTGATAAAATAAAACAGCTAAATATTTTTCAGTCATTCTTGATTGTACTCCTGATGCAAGTCACAAAGAACAAATGACTTTAATATTGAGGTGTGTAGATGTTTCAAGTACTCCAATAAATATAGAAGAGTACTTTTTAGAGTTTCTGAATGTGGAAGATACATCTGGATTAGGAATTTTTAATGAACTGCAAAATGTAATATTGGAGTCCCTTACACTTAATATTGATGACGTGAGGGGACAAAGTTATGATAATGGCTCTAATATGAAAGGGAAAAATCTAGGTGTACAAAAAAGATTACTTGATATAAATCCTAGAGCATTTTACATGCCATGTGGTTCTCATTGTCTCAACTTAATAGTTCATAATATGGCCAAGTCATGTGCTAAAGCAAAATATTTTTTTGGAGCATGTCAATGCATATATACGGTATTCTCTAATTCAACAAAGCGAAGAAATGTGTTACTTGATTACATAGATGGTTTGACTTTGAAATTATTGTCAACTACACGTTGGGAAAGTCACATTGAAAGTGTCAAAGCAATAAAATCTCAAGCTTCCCAAATCAGAGAAGCTTTATTTAAATTAACAGAAATTAGTGAAGATGCCAAATTGAGTAGGGATGCTCAAAGTTTAGCATTAGGAGAGCTTTCAAGTTTTAAATTTATATTAAGTTTGATTATTTGGCATGACATTTTGCATATGATTAACTTAGCTAGTAAAAAGTTACAGTCTGAAGACATGTGTCTTGATGCTGCTGTACGACAATTAGAAGGACTTGTTTTATTTTTTGAAAATTATAGAATAAATGGGTTTGTTTCTGCCATGATTGATGCTAAAGAAATTTCCCTTGATATTGGAATTGAGCCTGTATTTCCAAAAAAGCGTCAAATTTATAGAAAAAAGCATTTTGATGAGGTTTCCAATAATGATAGGGAACACAAATTAGCTGAAGAATCATTTAGAACTGATTATTTTCTTGTTATAGTTGATATTTATTTTGGTGAATTAAAGAGTAGGTTTGAACAGTTGCATTGTTTTGAATCAATTTTTGAGTTCTTATTTGATGTTGCAAAGTTGACTTCGTTTGATGATAATGAATTGAAAAGTTCTTGTGTGAATCTTGAAAATGTTTTAAAACATGGTGATGTTTCTGATGTTGATGCAAGAGACTTATTTTTAGAATTACAGGTGTTGCAAGTGAAGTTACCAAAAGAAGCATATAAAATAGATAAACCATGGACATCCATTAAAATTCTTAGGTTTGTATAGAGTGTGGATATGTTTTCTAATGTAATGGTTGCTTATAGGGTATTATTGACTATACCTGTGACTGTGGCATCTGCTAAAAGAAGTTTTTCTAAATTAAAATTATTGAAATCTTACTTGCGGACCGCCATGACTAAAGATAGGCTAAATGGATTAGCGGTATTATGCATTGAAAAGAATATGTTAGAAAACATTAAATATGATAGTATAATTGACGATTTTGCATCTAAAAGTGCAACAAGAAGACATTTTAAATGATGTTTTGTGGTTCAGAATTCATTGCTATTTTTTTTAGGTACATGTGATGATTCTTTGCTTCGATTAATTGTGGAAACTTGGTCCAAAAAGGGTACCAAAAACTTTGTCCAAAAAGGGTACCAAGTTAGAGTTTTTCACACTTGACACCTTTTACGAAAAATTGCGTCGTAACTTCGTTATGACATATTTTACCTCCATTCCACTTAGAACACTTCCAAAATATACATAAATATGATTTCATCATACGAAATCATACCACAACACATAAAATAACATGTATTAAAGTTCGTTTATAATCCTCTATTACTTATTTTTCATTCTCATGCTTAGGCGTACCATTTTAATTCATTAATTTACTTAGCATATATCATTAAGGTGTTTTAACAAAGGGGTTCTCTTTCATATCCACCTTATAACTTTAAGGTCCATCATGAACTTCAATTAACCAACCACCAACAATTACTTAAAACAAGAAAAATAAAAAGATAAAGAGATGATGGTTAACGGTTTACCTCTTATGGCTTCTTCTTATTCTTCTTCTCCTTTCAAGCTTGAACTAAGTTTTGATCTTGACCCTCTTTCCCCTTTGATCCACCCCTCTTGCTCTCTTTTCTCTTTATCTTCTGCTCTTAACTTCTTTATTTCTAACACTTGGTATATTTTAGTTAATAAATGGAAGAACTAACACTTGATTTGCTCATATGAAAGCTAGTTTCCATTTCTTACAAGTTGGTCACCCAACTAAAGTCACACAAGTTCTTCCCTCTCATGTTTAAATGCATATTAATCACCGTTTGAGTTAGTCTAATCAAACCACAATTAAACTAACTCATGGCACTTAATAGCCACTTAATTGCTAAGATCACTTAATGGGGGAACATGCACTTAATTCTTGGTAATTGGGATAAGGTGAGTCATGCACCATGACTCACCAATTTTCCACCCAAAGTTCCTTATGGCCACCCCCATGGTCTTCTTTGCCTCTCATCTTGCTTTTTAGCTTAGGTGAGTCATCTCTTCATTATCGATCCCACATAGGATAATGACCAACACATTAGCTTAATTTGGCTCCAAGTCTTAGATTTTAATCCTAAGGCTTAAGCCATGGCTTCTAAATCTTAGTCAAGCCACATCCAACCTTGTCTTGTACTTGGCTCAATCCTCGGCTTAGACCATTCCTTCTCTTGGCTTAGCTTTTGTCTTACTCTCTTGGCTTAATCCTAGCTAATTTCCAAAATTCGTAGCCAAGCCATATTATTCTTAGGTTTAGTTAGTCTAACTAATTCTAGGTAGACATTTTTTATCCAGTAAAGTTTTCTAACTTTTTTGGTTACGTTTTCGTAATACGTTTGGTTAGCCAAAAAATTGACTTTTAATTTTTGAAAATTTGATTTCTCCACTGATCCCCTTTTTTCGAAGAAACGCTATGTCATAATTCGAAAATTCAAAAAAATGTGTTTACATTTTTATATAGTGTGAATAGTATTTATACGTCTTTTCTCAGAAAAATTATTTTCCACTTTTACCCTCTAAACACTCAAAAACGCACACATAACTCATAGTGCGATCATATAATGACCATAAGTCACATAAAACATAAATAAAATCTTATTTTATGAAATAATTTCACATAATCTCATTTACAAAGATTGTTCGAATGTTGCGATCAATATAGACCGTATATACTTACACATACTTATTGATTGCTAAATTGACAAACAAGTTTTTGGTGCCATAGCTGGGAAATTATTTTCTAATAGTTTTCGAATATTGATTTCAATCGAGTTGATCTTAATTTAAACTTGTACATGTTTAGCGATAGACTGACAAGACTTAGCATAAGTTGGGCCCTTATGCAAGACTTGGTGTAAACTGGGGCCTTACTGTCCCGATTATCGTTATAGTTTGCAAAATTGGATTGACAAGACTTGGCATAAGTTGGGGCTTTGTCTAAGACTTGGCATAAGTTGGGGCCTTGTCCAAGACTTGGTGTAAGTTGGGGCCTTGTCCAAGACTTGGTGTAACTGTTGGGAGCGTTACTGTTCGATTTTGTGAAACAAATTTTTTATTTAAATTAAAAATAATTTAAAAAATATAAATAAATAAAATAAAATAAAAATTAAATTAAATTAAAAAAAATTGCGATTTAGTTCAGTAGTTTTAAGTTTTTGTTTTAGTTAATTGTATATTAGCTTGGTTAAATTTTAATTGCATATAGCTAGGTAGCTTTAATAATAAAAGATCTCTCCAAGTGCACTAACTCTGAAATTTAAGGTTCACCCAAGTTCAAACTCCTATGTTTTCAATGTTTCTCCCCTAGACATAGAAGATGAGGACTAGGACGATGACGAGATGGATGATGATGGAGAGGATGAAGCTTGAGACCCTAGAGAAGTCCTTTTATTTTGTTATTAATTCTTCCTATTTCACTTAACGTTGAGGACAATGTAAACTTTAAGTTTGGGGGTACATGAGATCTTAGTTTGCATATTAGTTTGCGTTTTTATTTATATAAAAAAAATTTGTTCCAATTGTGCATGTTAATTTAGTATTGCATCTTAATTAGTCATCAATCAATTTATTTGTTGTATTTAGTTGCATGTTAATTATATGTTAGGTTGCATATTACATCTAGATATTTCGTGAAGTCATATTAGTTGCGTGATTTAAGCAATGAATTGATTGTTGTTTAGTATGACTGATGATAAGAATGGATAATACATTGTTTTAACTCTAACGGGAATTGATAAACAGTGTGTAGTTGTAGTTTTGAGGTACTAGTTGGTTTTAACTTACTTGAGATCTGTTTTGGTTTAATGTGCACATATTCACCTGTTTGATTGATTACGATTCAAAAATGATTTATATGGTTAATTGCTTTGGGGAATTTCATGAAAACTTTATAAAATTTGTTGATGGATCATTGGAAGTGAAATCTAGATAATCATTTAAGTTTGGGGGAACTGGTTTGCTAAAAAAATGAAAAGAAAAAAATGTATTTTCTTTGATGCAGTGAGAGTATGTGGTGAGTCGATGGAGCGTATAACGTGCCCGCTCAAAACACATGCTTAAAAATAAGATGGAGCGTAAAATACACTCGCTAGATAAATGGTGAGAAGAGAAAAATAATATATATATATATACACACACACACACACAATGTCTAGCTCATTGAGAAAAAGGAAAGCATGAAAAAAAATATATGTGTTTAATGTAAAAACATTCTGTGAGTTCGACACTCTTTTATCATTATATTACTTGTGAACTGTATATACTTGCGTATTTTGTTAGTATAGAATTAGGCAAACAATGATTACTGGCCTTTATATATATTGCTTTCAATTAGTCTATAGCTTTTGTGTTTTTCATTCCAAATTTGCAGCTAAACTAATTTTGTTATATTTTCTCTGTTTCGTTTCTAATTTTCTTTTAATGTAATAGGCCATTGTCAAAAATGACATCTACATTTGTGTTCAAAGTGTTTTTAGATGGGTCTTCTGGTGGTGAGAAGAAGGATTTTACTGCAATCTAAGGCGGCTTGGCTTTTTATAGTTTGGAAGCACTACAATTTTTCTGTATGAATTCAAAAATATAAGTGCTGTGACGCCCCCAAAATTAGGTATCCATCACCCATCTTGAGTCACCAAATACATGGTACATAATACAAATACAAACTTAAAAGACCCCAAATTTTATAAATAAAGATGAATTTTTCTATAAATATTATTTTGAATATTATGGAATAAATTTGATATAATGTTATAAATAGGGTAATATTTATAAATTTTGCAAAGTATGCAAGTTGTTATAAAATATTCGTTTGGCTCTGGAATATTCTTTTGTTAGGGGAATATTCGCATAACGGCTCAATCATCGGGACCTCCATAATGTAATTATCATTTGATCGAGAAAACGACAAAAATATTTTATAAAAATAACTACGAGGTGTTACCGTTAAAACCGTTGAACTACCCGGTGGTAAAAGTACAAGAATACGCCAGAGTCAGCATAAGAAGACACTACAGATTGATTATCGATGCTTACGTGAGAAGTCACTCACCATATGCTCAATTATCACACAGAATCACGCATCATATCTCTTATATTATCGATTCAATTATTGTCACAAGATTCATCCGTGATAATATGTTATAAGATTAAATCAATAATCGAGATTATAAAATTAATAATTGTTGAAAGATTAAATATGCGTTGATGAAAAAAAAATGATTTGTGGTAAGTTTGATTATTTTACGGGGCCTCATATGTCATCATCTAAGAGTCTCTTCAATAATAAGAATTACCAATAATAATTACCTCAGTGAATAGTATTTACCTTCACAATAGTAATTACCTTCACCAATAGAATTTATCCTCAGAATAGTATTTACCTTCACAATAGTATTTACCTTCACTAATAGTAATTACCTTTACCGACGTCGAACCACTTGTCGCTTCACATTACAAAAGGCCGAACCACTTGTCGCTTCACATTACATTACAAAGGCCAAACCAACAATCTTTTCACATCACTACTTTCACTTTTTCACACAAGCAAAGCTAAGCTTTAGAAATCTTCTATAAATAGAGGCCTAGGGGCTTCATTATTTTTCACGAATTCATTCAAGCTTATAGAGAGAGAAAGTATAGAGAGAATAAGAGAGAAAGAAGAAGAGTATTTTGTTACTACACCGCCAGTAGATTCAATCTCCTACCAAATGTAAGGGTGTTATTCTTTCTTATTCACGAAGAGAATCTGTCATTATTCCATCGCTTATTATTCTTCGCTGAATAACTCAGATAAGTGGTTTACCCTATACTTGGTGACATTCTTCTATTATTCCGCTTGAACATCCTGCTCAGTGTGTTTTTACACCGACCGGTTCCGCTTTTTATTATTATTCTCATGAACATCCTGTCATGGTTTTACACCTGACCGGTTCCGCTTTTTATTATTCTCATTTGAACATCCTGTCTGTGTTTTTTTACACCGACCGGTTTCCGCCTTTTTTCATTCTTCGAATATATCCTATCTCGTTTTTACACCGGATCCGGTTCCATCTTTATTATTCTCGTTGAACATCCTCGCTTGTGAATTTCACCCGACCGTTCCGTTATTTATTATTCGCTTGAATAACTCGTCTGCGCGGCTCATCGCATTTACGGTGATTTCTTTTGTTATTCCATTCTTTATTATACCCAAATTGGTTAAAACTTTCACTTCTATACTCCATGAAATTAGTGGAATATCCTCGATATTCAAGCTTTCATCCAAAGATCTTTCATGAAAATATTCTTCCGATCATTCTTGAATTTTACTCTACAAAACAAAGATTACGTCGATAATTTGACGTTAATAATTCCCCGGATAAAATAATTCTTGAACTTGTTTTATCAATTTTTATATCATTGTCATCATCCTCATGTTTATATTTTTTAAAGTCATCTCGTATTCAGTAGTGCATGGATGGACTTGGTATGATTACGACCGAGACTATTCGGTAATCACGACCGTAATGTTACAAATGATGTGGTAAAAATCCTCAAAGGGTCAGAAGTGCATCGATGGACAAATTGTTGGTACGATCATGACCATTAATGAATACACAAATATTCTCGCCCGTAGCAGGTATTTAATAATTGTGGTCGCGATACTAAAGAATATCCTCGTCAGAAAAGTAGGGTGATTCATGATGTGGAATATTTATTAAAGTCGAGTCTCAAATATAACAAAGATGAAAACCTTTAAAACCTAAAAGATAGTAGATTTTATTTTCTACTCGACTTTTTTAATGGATCAGATATTCACCGCAGCTTAAACCGGTTGTCATCAGATTTTATCGCTTTAATATCACAAGACTATCGATAATTTATTCTCGCATTATCTTAGTCATAATATTTCATCGGGCTAGTTGAGCTCACCCTTTCTTTCACCGTTTTCTTCGTGAAATGAGAATATAAATTTGGACGAGCCTGGGAAACGAGTGATGGTCCCGAAGATAAGATTAGTAGTCCTCACTATTCTCGTGAAATAAAGTGATAATAATTGTAATGAGGACTTTTTGTTCGAGTTCAGATAATATCTAGTAGATTTATATTTGTATTTAAACTCACGCTTTATGTCGATTGCATACTGGCGCTTATGTTAATAAGTCAGATTTAAATTGCACTACGTAAGTGGCGCACCCAAGACGGGTGATGTATACCTAATTTTGGGGCGCCATAACAGTATCGTAGCTTAGGATACGATCCCCGCTAAGATGTGAGAATAAGATAGAGGGGGGAGAGACGGAATACCTTCGCTAGTATGACCTACCTAAGTTATGTGCTATTTTTTATCGTCAGTCAAGATAGGATAATTTGTTATACGTCAATTAACCTTTGTTTTTGTGGCAAGATTCTCAAAATGACATCCGAGAATGTTGAGAATAAGAATGGAGCGCAGCGATCATCGCCGATTCACCACATATCAATAATCGTGATAATGTGCATCGTGAAGGCGATAATCCTCACGCAAAAACAACAACACCGACTAAATGATGAATGATCAAATGTTCGTGAGGCTTTATGCAATTTATGCAACAAAGAAAGCAGAGCGACTCGCCCAAAACGTAGGTGGAAACACTTGAAAACTCTCTGCCACACCGCTAAACAATTCAAGGAGCCGGGACCACCGGAGTTTAAGGGAGAGCCAAAACCACTTCAAGCAAGCACGGATAAAGCAGATTACCAAGATATTTGATGTCTCGATGTCCCGAGAGCAAAAGGTTCCTTTCACGCTTTTATGTCATGCTTTGAGAGGCGACATCGTGGGGAATCCAGAAACGACTCAACTCATTGTCATCAAGATATCTTGGGAGAAGTTCCAGAGTCGTTCAACGACAAATACTTTCCCGAAAGTATTCGCCATACGAAGGAGGTGGAATTTATCAAGTCGAACAAAACAATACGACCGTGTCGCAATACGAGGCAAAATTTGCGAGTTATCACTTGGCCATATTCCCCACTGTGGATAATGAAGAGAGAATGGCGCTAATGTTTTTAAGAGGTTCGTCGAGATACGCCAACATCTTATTTCTCATAAACCGTGTTTGTATTCGATGTTGTAAATAGGCTCGCTTAGTGGAACGCGATAATGAGTCAACACAACTAAAAGAGAGCAAGCACCAAAAAATTATAATACCAAATGGTAGTAGTCATCGGGCTGCGACAACAAGCGTGAGGGAATCAATGTGCCGAGATATGGTAACCACTTCTATGGTAATCGTACAAAACAATAAGAATGGACATTTCAAGAAACGAGATTCAACAATGGTGGAAAGACGCCAAGACCAAAGACCCATTGTTAAGGAAGGAGAAAGACCACCTATCATATGCTTCAAATGCGAGGAGAGGGACACATCATCAAACAAACTGCCATGCCATCCAAAGCATGTTATAATTGTGGAAGAGAAGGTCACTTAGCTCGATTTTTGTCGCATCAAGACAAATTCAATAGGATGGAGGCACCAAAGGCCATCCCGTAAAATTCAAAACCTAGAAGTAAGGGAGAAAGCGCTTTGTCAGACCTCCCAAAGAGCAAGGAATCAATGAGGTCATCACACGTAAGCTTATCATAAACTCTAATGAAGTCTATACTTTATTTGATACCGGCTTCTACCCATTCTTTTATTTCTCCTACTCTACCATCGATTAAATTTGACCGAGAAATTAGACTTCGACTTATCTCGTGGAAACTCCGCTGGGAGAAACCTTCATTACATCCACCGCTTATAAGTCTTGTTTGGTTCAAATCTGCAATACTTCACATTACCTCGTCGATCTTATTTCATTAAAATACTTGCATTTGACGTGATTCTGTGGATCGATCGTTAACTACTTATCATGCAAAATTGATTGTTTTCGTAAGGTTATTAGCTTTCATATTCCTAATCAACCTATTATGCTAATTCAAACGACCAAAACCATTAAAATCAATCACTATCATCTCAAGCCATAAAGCTATTCGCTTATCAAAAAACTGATGTCAAGCTTTCTTAGCTCATGTCACGATTTAAATAAAATACGCCGCTTTTAAACGATATTCCTATTGTTAATAAATTTCCGACGATTCCCCAAGAACTTCCCGCCTACCCCCGAGCGTGAAATTGAATTTTGTATCGACCTTCAACCCTAGACAAAAACCTATTTCCAAAGCCCCATATCGAATGGCTCCTATCAACTTCGTGAGTTAAAGACCCAACCGCAGGAATTGTTAGACATCGGGCTTTATTCGGCCCTAAGATTCTCCTCGGGTGCTCCTGCTCTATTCGTGAAGAAGAAAGATGGGAGTATGCGACTTTGTATTGATTATCTGGAGTCAATCATGTCACCATCAAAAATAGTATCCATCACCACGATTGATGACCTGTTTGACCAACAGCAAGGAGCCAAATTCTTTTCAAAGATCGATCTTCGCTCCGATATCACCAATCAAGATTGTAACCACCGACATTCCAAAGACGGCTTTAACTCCCAGACGGGCATTATGAATTCCTAGTCATGTCCTTTCGATCGACTAATGCTCCGCCGCTTTCATGGATATGATGAACCGAGTATTCAAGGAATATTTAGATCACTTTGTGGTCGCCTTTATCGATGACATCCTTATTTATTCCAAAAGCCGTGAAGATCATGAGCAACACTTGAGGTCGACACATTCAAAAGCTTCGTGAATATAAGCTTTATGCCAAGTCAAGAAATGCGAGTTCGTCAAGAAGTAGCATTCCTCGGGCACGTGGTATCAAGTCATGGAATATCCGCTGACCCAAAGAAAGATCAAGCTATTCAAAGTCGGGAACAACCTAAATCGCTGACCAAGTACGTAGCTTTCTTGCTTTAATGGTTATTATCGAGATTCGTGGAAGGATTTTCTCGAATCGCTACTCCATCGACTCAAATTTAACTTTTGGAAAGATACAAAGTTCTATTGAGCGAAGAATGTGAGAAGAGTTTTCAAGAACTCAAGAGAGACTTATTTCAAAGACCTGCTCGACAATACCATCCGCCTTGAGGGATTTATCATCTACAAAGCGATGCTTCGCAAAGGGTCGGGATGTGTTCTATGCAACATGGAAAAGTTATAGCTTATGCCTCATGACAACTCAAAGAATATGAGAGGAATTATCCTACTCACGATCTAGAGTCAAGCAATTGTCTTTGCAGACTTAAAATTTGGAGGCATTACTTGATGGGGAGAAAGTGGAGATCTTTACTTGATCATAAAAGCCTCAAATATTTCTTCACTCAAAAGAACTCAACACGCGACAACGACGCTGGCTTGAATCATGAAAGATTATGATCATACCATCCAATACCATCCTCGAAAAGCGAACGTGGTAAATGACGATCGAGTATAAAATCATATGCAAGCACGAAAAGCGATATTGTCAACGCAAAGGCCCATTTTGTGTGACTTGCAAAGGATGGAGATAGAGTTAAAGACTCTGTGGACGCATGTGATGATAATGAGTATACGAAAGTAGAACCGACTTTAATCGATAAAGTTAAAGTCGCTTTCAAGCTACGCACCGAGTTGATGCGATGAGGAAAAAAGTGCAAGAAGGTGCTACGCCAAGCAAGAATCGATGAAGAAGGAATACTTCGAAATCAACTCTGCACTTTGTGTTCCTAACGACCTCGATTTAAAGTATAATATCATGATGGAGGCGCACAACACACCATTTGCAATCCATCTCGGGAGTACCAAAATGTATCATGATATTCGCTATACATTTTGGTGGAGCAATAAGAGAGAGAGATAGCGTTGTTTATCTCAAGGTGTCTAACTTGTCAACGAAGTTAAAGCGAGAGCATCAAGTACCAAAAGGTCCATCAAACCACTTGAAATTCCGTAATGGAAGTGGGAGCACATTACCATGGATTTCACACATCGGCCTTCCTAAGGTTTCTCAAGGCATCGATGCGATTTGGGTCATTGTTGATAGATCGACCAAGTCCGCTTCATTTCTTACCGATACGAGAAACTTATACACTTGAACGCCTTGCTCAGATGTATATAAACGAGATTGTAAGATCGCATGGTATGCCAGATCCATAGTTTCGATCGAGACCCAAGATTCACTTCACGATTTTGGGTTAGTTTGCAAAAAGCTATGGGCACAGACTTCACGATTTAGCTTTCGGATATCATCCTCGATTTTATGGACAATGGAGAGGACTATTCAAACTCTCAAGATCTATTAAGACTCGTGGTCCTTGATTTCAAGGGGAGTCGACAAGTTCTTACCATCGGTGGAGTTTTCCACAACAACAGCTTATCAAGCAAGTATCGCATGGCTCCATTCAAGCATCAGATGGAAGAAAGTGTCGTTTCCAAAGATGCTGGATGAGGTGGGTGAAGCAACGTTGTTGGGACCAGAGTTGGTACGTATGACTACTTAAAGATTCAAACGATCCGACAACGATAAAAACCTCACAAAATCGACAAAAGAGTTATACCGATCTTCATCGAAAGGACGGAATTCAATATAGAGATCATGTGTTGTTAAGAGTCGCTCCATGGAAAGGAGTTACAAGATTTGGAAAGAGAGGAAAACTTAATCCTCGATTCATCTATTCCATTTTAATCCTCGATCGAGTAGGAATCGCGGCCTATAGACTCGCTTTTACCGCCAAATATGTCTCGTGTTCATAACGCTTTTCACATATCTATGTTACGTAAATATGTGAAAGACCCAACCATATTATCGAAGTTAGAACCGATTTAAATAGCGGAAGATTTGACGTATGAAGAGGTTCCTGCTCAAATTTTGATAAGAAGGAACATATTCTACGCCCAAGGTTATACCTCAAGTCAAAGTTTTGTGGAGGAACCACGATGTCGAGGAAATGACTTGGGAGTTAGAATCAAATGAAATCAAGGTATCCTTACCTCTTCGACATACCAGTATCGCACTCTAATTTCGAGGGCTAAATTTCATAAGAAGGGGAGGTCAGAAGACCCCAAATTTTTATAAATAAAGATGAATTTTTCTATAAATATTATTTTTTGAATATTATGGAATAAATTTGATATAATGTTATAAATGGGGTAATATTTATAAATTTTGCAAAGTATGCAAGTTGTTATAAAATATTCGTTTGGCCTGGGAATATTCTTTTTGTTAGGGAATATTCGCATAACGGCTCAATCATCAGTGGACCTCATAAATGTAATTATTGTTTGATCGAGAAAACGACAAAAATATTTTATAAAAATAACTACGAGGTGTTACCGTTAAAACCGCTGAACTACCCGGTAAAAAGTACAAGAATACGCTGTAGAGTCAGACAAGAAGACACTAGAGATTGATTATCGATGCTTACGTGAGAAGTCACTCAATTTATGCTCAATTATCACTACAAAGAATTGTCAGATCATATCTCTTATATTATCGATTCAATTATTGTCACAAGATCATCCAGATAATATGTTATAGTATTAAATAATCGATTAATAATTAATAATTGTTGAAAGATTAAATATGTGTTAATGAAAAAAAAAATGATTTGTGGTAAGTTTGATTATTTTATGGGGGGGCTCATATGTCATCATCTAAGAGTCTCTTCACAATAGAATTACCTTCGCCAATAGTAATTACCTCTTGTGATATAGTATTTACCTTCGCCATAGTAATTACCTTCGTCAATAAGTAATTATCCTTGTGAATAGTATTTACCTTCATAGTAATAGTATTTTACCTTCGCTAATAGTAATTACCTTTACCAGACGTCGAACCACTTGTCGCTTTCACATTACAAAGGCCGAACCACTTGTCGCTTCACATTACAAAGGCCAAACCACCACAAGCCACTTAGTCGCTTTTCACACACACTAGAAAAGCTAAGCTAGAAATCTTCTATAAATAGAGGCCTAGGGCTTCATTATTTTCACTTAATTCATTCAAGCTTATAGAGAGAGAAAGTATAGAGAGAATAAGAGAGAAAGAAGAAGAGTATTTTGTTACTACACCACAGTAGATTCAATCTCCTACCAAATGTAAGTGGTGTTATTCTTTCTTATTCATGAAGAGAACTGTTGTTATTCCATCGCTTATTATTCTCGCTGAATAACTCGATAAGTGGTTTACCCTATACTTGGTGACATTCTTCTATTATTCTCGCTGAACATCCCGTCTCAGTGGTTTTACACCTTTAACCGGTTCCGCTTTTTTATTATTATTCGCTGGAACATCCTGTCTCAGTGTTTTTACACCGACCGGGTTCCGCTTTTTATTATTCTCGCTGAACATCCTGCTCATGTGTTTTACACCTAATTCGGTTCCGCTTTTTATCATTCTTCTCGAATATCCTATCTGTGTGTTTTTACACCGGATCCGGTTCCATTTTTATTATTCTCATTGAACATCCTCGCTTGCAGTGAATTTCACCGACCGTTCCGTTATTTATTATTCTGTTGAATAACTCGTCTGCATGCGATCTATCGCATTTACGGTGATTTCTTTTGTTATTCCATTCTTTATTATACCCAAATAAGTTAAAACTTTGACTTCTATACTCCATGAAATTAGTGGAATATCCTCGATATTCATAAGCTTCATCCAAAGATCTTTTCATGATATTATTCTTCCGATCATTCTTGAATTTTACTCTACAAAACAAAGATCACGTTGATAATTTGACGTTAATAATTCCTAGATAAAATAATTCTTGAACTTGTTTTATCAATTCTTATATCATTGTCATCATCCTCATGTTTATATTTTTTAAAGTCATCCGTATTCAGTAGCATGCATGGGATGGACTTTGTATGATTACGACCACTGCAGACTATTCTTGTAATCACGACCATAATGTTACAAATGATGTGGTAAAAATCCTCGCCGGGTCAGAAGTATCGATGGATGCTTGTTGGCATATCATCACGACTATTAATGAATACACAAATATTCTCGGCCCGTAGCATAATAATTGTGGTCGCGATACTAAAGAATATCCTCGGCCAGAAGCGCAAGGGGGTGATTCGATGATGTGGAATATTTATTAAAGTCGAGTCTCAAATTTATAACAAAGATGAAAAACCCTTTAAAACCTAAAAGATAGTAGATTTTATTTTCTACTCACTTTTTTAATGGATCAGATATTCCGCCGCAGCTTAAACCGTTGTTTATCAGATTTTATCGCTTTAATATTGTTGAAGACTATCGATAATTTATTCTCGCATTATCTTAGTCATAATATTTCTTCCGGGCTAGTTGAGCTCACCCTTTCTTTCACCGTTTTCTTCGTGAAATGAGAATATAGCCGGGACGAGCCTGGGAAACGAGTGATGGTCCCAAGATAAGATTAGTAGTCCTCACTATTCTCGTGAAATAAAGTGATAATAATTGTAATGAGGACTTTTTGTTTGAGTTTGTATAATATCTAGTAAACGATATTTGTATTTAAACTCACAGCTTATGTCGATTGTACACTTTACGCTATGTTAATAAGTTGTATATAAATAATTTATTTCAGCTTGTTTATACTTTACCAAATAATACATTTAATCATTCAAACATATCATACTCATAAGATTTCATCACCAATAATCAAATTCCTTATCAACAATCTACATATACCTTATATACAATTTCTAAGCCATAAAATCCTATCTTTTAACTTTGTTACTTCACATAACATATTTAACTCATATGTTTGTAACTAAACTATTTTCATGAAAAATAACAAATCAGTTCCAAAAATATTTCTTTTCTAGGATTTAGCAACATATAGTCCCATAATGAAAATATATTTTTCTCGAAATTTTTAAAATTCATTTACTATTTTTCAAAAATCAATTTCTAATTAATTCCTTAAGAAATTTGCTACCTCAAGTTTAACTCCAAAAATTCCCAAATCTTGGCAGGACCTTACACATGTTAATGTGAGCCTCCAGATTAAAATTTCATGGTCATCGGAGTTGTAGAACTCCGGTTATAGCGTTTTTCGTCGAAAAAATCTAAATATTGAAATAGTCATAACTTGCTCATTTTAAGTCGGAATGAGCTCATTTTTGGACAGGAGTTACCTTATACCATATACTTTCATTTCCCAAAAGGCCAGAACTTTTCTCATAAATTAAGTGAACGAAAATGTCCTTTTAAAAATCTGGACAGTAGTTTTTTTTCGATTTTTACAGCTTTTGCCTCCTTTGCTAAAATCAGTCCACACGAAAATCTACAACACTTTTTCCAGTGATTCCACTTGGATAAGTTATAAGACTCACAGATCTAACTCTAGGACTTGACCACACTCAAAAATTCGCAATATAATAGGAGATATGGTCAATTGAATTTCATGTTACGTTTTTACCCAAAATCTGATTTTTCAACCCTTTGTGATTTCTAAGAAACTTTCATGTTTTCTCATAATAACAAACATAACTCTTCATAACACTTACTAATACTTCATATACCCATGATTTTCATCAGTCCAATATTTTTATTATGACTCTCCTCATAATCAACGTAAACAGATCATTTTCACAATTTAATAAGGAATGAATACAAAGGATCATTCACCATGCATGTGGTAATTCACATGATGCGAGTTATTCCAATGAATAATAAAGAATGGAATAACAAAAGACATCACCATGCATGCGATAGAGACCGCACAGACAGGATATTCCAACAAAATAATAAATGCGAAATAATAAATATGGAACCAGTCGGGTGAAATTAAGACCTATGTGATATTCCGCTGTAATAATAAATGCGGAATAATAAAAGAAGATTACCAAGTATTGGGTAAACCGCATATATGTGTCATTCCACCAAGTATAGGTAAACCACACATCTGAAAGTTATTCCAATGTAATAATAAAGAATTGAATAACAAAAGAAGATCACCATGTATAAGGTATGCCACAGCATACAAAGTTATTCCAATGTAATGATAAAGAATGGAATAATGTAAGTTCTCTTCATGAATACAAAAGAATAATATCCCTTACCGCATGCAAGAAGAATATTTCGATCGATAGGTGAGGATTTTCTTAAAGAAAACTTATACTATGTTCTTTCGCTTCAAAGTTTCTTAAAACTCTTAAGGAAATACGCCAAGATTATAGAATGAGAATTCTCTCGAACTTCGGTGTGATTTCAATTCTAACTAAGCTTCCTATTTATAGAAATGGACCGCATATAAGAATCCAATCCTATGAATCATCCCGGATCGCTTTTACTTTAATCGACGGTCCCATATTTAAAGCAAAATCTTTTAAATAAAATATAATATATTCTATTTTTTTATAAAAGATTTTTACTATCGCAGCACTATGCAAAACACTATGCATAATAAAATATAATATATTCTATTTATAGAATAACTTTAATAAAGATTTTACTATTAGCCTAATAAAATGAAATAACTTTAATAATGATTTTGTTTTATATAAAAAGTTTTTCTATTTTATTACGTTAATAATACGAATAAAACAAAACTTCATCATCATTATAATAACTCACATTATTAATCGACAATAATTGAATCAAACTGAGTGACTTCTCACATAAGTATCAATAATCAATACCGTGTGCTACTATGCAACCACGCCAGCACATCGTACTTTTTTTTACTACTGTGTAGTTCAATGCTTTTAACGGTAAAACCTCCGTCGTTATTTTCATAAAATATTTTGTTCGGGTGAATAGTATCCCGTGAATAGTAACTCGTGAATAGTAACTCCGACACAAAAAGTGTCCCAAATACCCGAGTGAATAATACTAGAGTGAATAGTAACCGGGTATTTTATGACAACTTGTCTACTAAAAAAATTCACATATCACCCTTAACTTTAACCTTTTATCAATTTAATCATTTACTAAAATAGAAAAATTGAATACTTTTATTTCATAAAATTCGGGGTCTCACAATCTCCCCTCCTTATGAAATTTCGCCCTCAAAATTTACGTACGTACCTGATATTCGAAGAGATGAGAATACCTTGAATACCTTTATCGTCAAAAACATTAAATTCATCTTTGCAATACGGCCAAAAATATACAACTGTAAAACAAATAATGTTGAGACTCAGCTTGATAGTATCACGACCACGAATTATCCATGCAGTACGGGCCAAAGATAATCGTGTTTTCATCAACGGTCCTGATCATGCTATAAAATAATTCATCTTTGCTCGCTTTGCCGAAGAGAATCCATAGCCATAATCATACCAAAAACTGTCTATCAATGCACTACGGGCCAATAAGGACTTTTACCACATCATTTGTAATATTACGGTCATGATTATACCGAATAATCCTTGGTCATAATCATACCAAGTCCATCTATGCACTACAGGCCACATATGACTTTCAATAAATATAAACATGAGGATGAGGTATTGACGTATATAGGGTTTCAAACCTCTTAGAAACATTCACGTCATTCGCTCCTCATTGTCCACCAAATGGGATGCAAACCGGGATAACTCCACAAACTTAGCCTCGTACTGCGATATGGTCATATTACTTTGCCCCATTGCTTATCTCAACATTTTTAGATGCCATTTTCAAATACTGTCACAAAACAAGGGTTAATTAACATATTACATATTATCCCTATACTCTGACCGATCAATTAAATACCACATAAACTTATGTAGGTCATACTAGCGAAGGAATTCCCCGTCTCTCCCCTCCTAGTTCTTATCTCACATCTTAGCCAAGGATCATATCCCTAAGCTTTGATACCAACTGTGACGCCCCCAAAATTAGGTATTCATCACCCATCTTGAGTCACCAAATACATGGTACATAATACAAATACAAACTTAATTATACAAATGTCGGTATAACATACTTACAATACATAAATAAACGAGAGTTCTAATAGGAATATTGTCATCTAAACAATATCCATACTCAAGGAGTCCTCATTACATTTATTATCACACTATTTTATAGAATAGTGAGGACTACTAAGACACCATCTCGGACCATCACTCCGTTCCCCGACTCGTCCTAGTTATATTCTCATTTCCTGAAGAGAACAGTGAAAGAAAGGGTGAGCTCAACTAGCCCAGTAAGATATATTATGACTAAGATAATGAAGAATAAATTATCATTAGTTCTCAACAATGTTAAACTGATAATATACAATAGTAATCATGTTTAACTGCAGCGGAATAAGCAATCCATTAAAAGAGTCAAGTAGAGAATAAAATCTACTATCTTTTTTGATTTAAAAGGTGTTCATCAATTTCTATCGCTGAGACTCAGCTCAATAATTAATCCACATCATCGAATCATCCCTGCACTACGGGCAGAGGATATTCATTAAATCATCAATGGTCATGACTATACCGAATAATTCCTGATCATAATCATACCAAGTCCATCTCCGCATGTAAGCAAAAAATATACAACAATAAAACCAATAATCAACAATCCATCTTTGCACGTAAGCCAAAGATATATAATTCAATAAACAATAATCCATCTTCGCATCGTAATGCCAAAGATAACTTTCATCACCATATGAGGATGATGACAATGATATAAGCATTAATCAAACTAAAACAAGGATAAACATTAAAGACATTAACTTTATCCAAATATTATCAATCACATAATAAATTCATAATCTAATATTGTTAATACCATAGCAATATTTTAATCACTTCTTAAACTTATAAACAATTTATTTCAAATTGCTTATACTTTTACCAAATAATGCATTTAATCATTCAAACATATCATACTCATAAGATTTCATCACCAATGATCAAATTCCTTATCAACAATCTACATATACCTTATATAGAATTTCTAAGCCATAAAATCCTATCTTTTAACTTTGTTACTTCACATAACATATTTAACTCTCATATGTTAACTAAACTATTTTCATGAAAAATACCAAATCAGTTCCAAAAATATTTCTTTTCTAGGATTTAGCAACATATAGTCCCATAATGAAAATATATTTTTACCGGAATTTTTAAAATTCATTTACTATTTTTCAAAAATCAATTTCTAATTAATTCCTTAAGAAATTTGCTACCTCAAGTTTAACTCAAAATTCCCCAAATCTTGGCAGGATCTTACACATGTTAATGTGAGCCTCCGCTTTAAATTTCATGGTCATCAAGTTGTAGAACTCTCCAAGTAAGCGTTTTTCGTTGGAAAAATCTAAATATTGAAATAGTCATAACTTGCTGATTTTAAGTCGGAATGAGCTCATTTTTGGACAGGAGTTACCTTATACCATATACTTTCATTTCCCAAAAGGCCAGAACTTTTTTCATAAATTAAGTGGACAAAAATGCCCTTTTAAAAATCTGGACAGTAGCTTTTTTTTCGATTTTTACAGCTTTTGTCTCCTTTGCTAAAATCAGTCCACACGAAAATCTACAACACTTTTTCCAGTGATTCCACTTGGATAAGTTATAAGACTCACAGATCTAACTCTAGGACTTGACCACACTCAAAAATTCGCAATATAATAAGAGATATGGTCAATTGAATTTCATGTTACGTTTTTACCCAAAATCTGATTTTTCAACCCTTTGTGATTTCTAAGAAACTTTCATGTTTTCTCATAATAAAAAACATAACTCTTTATAACACTTACTAATACTTCATATACCCATGATTTTTATCAGTCCAATACTTTTATTATGATTCTCCTCATAATCAACGTAACAGATCATTTTCAAAATTTAATAAGGAATGAATACAAAGGATCATTCATCATGCATGTGGTAATCCACATAGACAGGTTATTCCAACAGAATAATAAAGAATGGAATAACAAAAGACATCACCATGCATGTGATAGAGACCGCATGCATAATAATAAAAAGACGGAACCAGTCCGGTGTAAAACACACGTATACGATATATTTCAATGTAATAATAAATGCGAAATAATAAATATGGAACCATGTCAGGAAATTCTGCAAGCAGGATATTCTCGATGTAATAATAAATGCGAAATAATAAAAAAAGATCACCAAGTATTGGGTAAACCGCATATATAGGTCATTCCACCAAGTATAGGGTAAACCGCGCATACAGGAATGGAATAACAGAAGTTCTCTTCATGAATACAAAAAAATAATATCCCTTACCGTACAAGAAGAATATTCCGACTGATAGGGTGAGGATTTTCTTAAAGAAAACTTATACTATGTTCTTCGCTCAAAGTTTCTTAAAACTCTTAAGGAAATACGCTCAAGATTATAGAAGGAGAATTCTCTGAACTTCTGGTGTGATTTCAATTCTAACTAAGCTTCCTATTTATAGGAAATGGACTGCATAGTAACCAATCCTATGAACGGTCCAGATCGTTTTACTTTAATCTGACGGTCCATATTTAAAGCAAAATCTTTTAAATAAAATATAATATATTCTATTTTTTTATAAAAAGATTTTTACTATGCAAACACTATGCAGGCACTATGCAAACACTATGCATAATAAAATATAATATATTCTATTTATAGAATAACTTTAATAAAGATTTTACTATTAGCCTAATAAAATGAAATAACTTTAATAATAATTTTACTATTAGCCTAATAAAACGAAATAACTTTCATAATGATTTTACTATTAGCCTAATAAAACGAAATAACTTTAATAATAATTTTGTTTTATATAAAAAGTTTTTCTATTTTATTACGTTAATAATACGAATAAAACAAAACTTCATCATCATTATAATAACTCACATTATTAATCGATAATAATTGAATCAAACTGAGTGACTTCTCACATAAGTATCAATAATCAATCTGGTATTATACTCATATGCAACCACGCCAGACATCGCATTTTTACTACCAGGTAGTTCAACAGTTTTAACGGTAAAACCTCCGTCGTTATCTTCATAAAATATTTTATTCGAGTGAATAGTATCCCGTGAATAGTAACTCGTGAATAGTACTCCGACACAAAAAGTGTCCCAAATACCCAAGTGAATAATACTAGAGTGAATAGTAACCGGGTATTTTATGACAACTTGTCTACTAAAAAAATTCACATATCACCCTTAACTTTAACCTTTTATCAATTTAACCATTTACTAAAATAGAAAAATTGAATACTTTTATTTCATAAAATTCGAGGTCTCACAAGTGCTGTGATAGCTGCCAATGAATTTTTACTCAACCACAAGGTTAGATTTGTTAGAAATAAAAAAAACCTCACACACTAGAGAAAATGGAGAAGATGTTATCACAAAAAAAAATCTTATATTTTTGCTTGTTTCAAATGAGTTAAGTACATAGGTATTTATAGAAATCTTCATACATGTATAAACTCAAATACATGAATAAACACTTAATGAAAAACAACTTCCTAGACACCTTTTTAACTAGTTTCATGAACCTTCAAATACATGAACCCAACCTAGCTTCATAAATATTAATTAAAATATAAATATATTAAATACTTAATTACTTTGGGACAAGTTTTATTTTTCAACACCCCCTCTTAAACTTGTCACACCAAGTGAGCTCCTCAATTTGCAAAATAATTCGACTTTGAGTGGCTTCGTAATAATATAAGCAATTTGGTTTTGAGTCCTCAAAAATAAAAGTTCAACTTCTTTCTTTGCAACACATTTTCTTATAAAATGATAGCTCGTATCAATGTGTTTGCTACGATCATGAAACATCGGATGCTTAGCCAATGCAATTGCTGACTTGTTATCGATATAAATCCCTGGTGGCTTCTCTTGTTGAAAATTAAGATCTCTTAAAATATTTCGAAGCCAAATGGCATGACAAACACAAGATGTAGCAGCAACATATTCCACTTCACAAGTAGAGAGGGTCACAATAGGTTACTTCTTTGAGGACCATGTAAATGTTGAATTACCCATAAAGAAAACAAATCCAGTTGTACTCTTTTTATCATCAACATCACCAGCCCAATCGCTATCACAAAATCCCTCAAGCTTGAAATTATTTGAAATTGAATAAAATAAGCCAAAATCAAGAGTACCTTTGATGTAACGGATAATTCGTTTAGCAACCTTCAAATGATTTATTGCGGGGTTTTCCATGTAACGACTAACAAGGCTAACTCCATATACAATATATAGTCTTGTGGATGTTAAGTATCGTAAACTTCCAACAAGACTCTTGAAAAACGTTGGATCCACTGTATCTCCTCCTTCATGCTTTGAAAATTTAATACCACATTCAATGGGTGTGCTTACTGGCTTACAATCAAGCATTTTAAATTTCTTAAGAAGATCTTTAGCATGTCCTTCTTGAGAAATAAAAATTCCTTCTTTGTTTTGCTTCACTTCATGACCAAGGTATTGAGCCATGAGACCCATATCCGTCATCTCAAATTCATGTGCCATAACCCTCTTAAATTCTTGAAACATGCTTGGATTACTTCCGGTAAAAATCAAATCATCAATATACAAGCACACAAATAAAATATCATCATTATTTCTGACCTTCGAATAAACGGCATGCTCAAACGGGCATATTTTGAAATCATTGTCTTGGAAATGTTTATCAATTTGACTATTCCAAGCTCTCGGCGCTTGCTTCAATCCGTACAACGCCTTCTTCAATTTCAAAACTTTATCTTCTTCTCCTTTGACAATGTAGCCAAGCGGTTGTTCCACGTACCTTTTCTTCAAGAAATCCATTTAAAAATGTGAACTTCACATCCATTTGGTAAATCAACCAACCATTTGGAGCTGCCAATGAAACAAGTAATTTTATAGTTTCCAAGCGAGCAACAGGGGCAAATACTTCATCATAGTCAATACCGGGTCTTTGACTGTACCATTTGGCTACTAATCTTGCTTTGTATTTCTCCACTTCACCCTTTGCATTCTTCTTTGTCTTGTATACCCATTTCACCCCAATTGATTTTTGACCTTTTGGAAGCGTAGTAAGTTCCCATGTTTCATCTTTTACAATGACTTTGATTTCTTCATTCATCGCACTTCTCTATTTCTTGTCTTTGGATGCTTCTTCAAACCCCATAGGTTCACAATCCGTAAAAAGACAGAATAAATTCAAATAATCAATATTTACCTCCTCCGTACGTAGTATCAAGAATTTCTTGCACATTTCTCATCTTTTGAGGTCGCTCACTTGAAGTTGATTGAGATGAAGGTGGACTAGATTGTCCATTGAATGGTGGTGGAGATAGAGGTGGAGAAATAGGATTCCCTATGACTGCTTCTCTTTCTTGCGCTTCTTTGTTAATGAAAGGAAAGAAATTATAATTTTCCTCCGAAATGTTTCAATCCCACGAGCTTTCTTCATCAAATTTCACATCTCTGCTTATCACAATTTTTCCATTGCTTGGATTGTACAATTTGTAGCCTTTGGATCTTGCATCATAGCTAATGAAAATATGTTTCTCACTTTTATCATGTAGCTTTGACCTCTTCTCATCCAGTACATGCATATAAGCAATACTCCCAAAAACACGCAAATGAGAAACACTTGACTTTCTCCCATTCCATGCTTCTTGTGGTGTCATGTCTTCAACACTTCTAGTCGGGCAACGATTTGACAAATAGATGGCACAATCAATAGCTTCGGCGCAAAATTCTCTTGGCATTTGCTTGCTTTTCAACATACTTCGAGCCATATTAAGAATTCTTCTATTTTTTATCTTCGCCACCCCATTTTGTTGTGGCGTTCTTGGAACCGTTAAAGGATGACGAATTCCATTTTCTTCACAAAATAATTTAAATTCATTGGATGTGAACTCGTCCCCTCTATCGGATCTAATGGCCTTGATATTATACCCGTTATGTTTCTCCATAAGAGTCTTGAATTTTGTAAAGGCTCCAAACACCTCCGATTTTTCTTTGAGAAAATACACCCATGTCTTCCTACTAAAATCATCGATAAATAGAAAAAAATAATTATTCTTACCAAATGATGACGGATGAATAGGACCACACACATCCGAGTGCACAAGTTCCAATGGCATGGTTGCTCTAGTAATTGACTTTTTCAGAAAACTTTCTCGAGATTGCTTGCCAAAAAGACACCTTTCACAAAGTTGATCGGGGTGGTGAATTGAAGGCAACTTGTTCACCATCCTCTTCGTCGACTAAGCTTCCAAACCACCAAAATTCAAGTGCCCAAGTCTCAAGTGCCAAATCCAAGATGAATCTTTAAAACAAGCTTTTAAAGATTTTGCCACATCATTTTGAATATTCAATAAGAACATTCGATTTCATGTCATAGGCACCTTCACTAGTAAATTTTCGGATTGATATCTTATTGAAAGATTAGAATCTTTCATCAAAATATCATAACCTTTCTCTAAGAGTTACCCCAAACTCAAAAGATTGTTCTTCATATTTGGCACATAATAAACATTTGAAATAAATTGGTGCCTCCCATCTTTTAAGCGAATCAAAATTTTACCTTTTCCTTTAACCAGAGTTTTTGATGAGTCTCCAAAAGTGACATTGTCGCATACAGATTCATCAAGCTCAATGAACATATTTTTCCTTCCACGCATATGATTGCTCGCACCTGTGTCCAGATACCATGTATTGTCATCTTCACTCATCTCTCCTTTGCATGTCAAAAGTAAAGTGGGCTCCACTTCATTAACATTTTTCTCCACATAATTTGACTTTCCTTCAATATATTTCGAATCATTCTTACACTCCAAAGCATAGTGCCCATAATCGTGATAATTGTAACATTGAAATCAAGATTTATCATACCTCTTTTGATACGGTCGTGAATAATTTCCTCTTCCACGTCCCCTTGTGTGGTGAGACTCTTAGACCCTTTCTTCTTTGTGAGGAGAGTAGTGGTTTCCTCTTCCACCTCTTCCATGACCTCAACCTCGACCTCGTTGACTATTTCCATGTTTTTCTTCTTTCTCCTTGAAAGAAAGCTTCGCTTGGAGCACTTGCTCATTAAGCCCCTTCTTTTTCTTTTCAAGCCTCTCTTCATGGATTTGCAACGAACCCATAAGTTCATCAACAGTCATGGTTTCTAAGTCTTTTGACTCCTCAATGGCTACAACAATATACTCATACTTGGGACATAAAGAACAAAGGATTTTTTCATTTACTCGAGCTTCACTAATTTCTTCACAATTATTTTTCATTTGATTGACAATTGTCAAAATTCTAGAAAAAAAAAATTTGAATTTAATTCGAACTCCGTCATACGCAAACCTTCGAAGTCACTTCTCAAGGTTTGAAGATGAACCTTCTTTACTTTGGAAACTCCCTTGAATGAATTTCGAAGAATTTCCCACGCTTGCTTGGCGATGGTGGCAAGAGCAACTTTTTGCAACATTGCATCATCCAAACATTGATGAATGATAGTAGCCGCTTTTTGATCTTTCTTTCTTGTGGTACTCAAAGCTTCCTTTTGTGCTTGTGATAACGAATTTTCATCTTCTAAGACTACTATATAGCTTTTGGTCACAATGTCCCATAGATCTTGTGAACCAAAAATCGCCTTCATGCGAATACACAACTCTCATAGTTATCCTTCTTCAATTGAGGAACTTGGAATTGGACCGCTCCATTTCCCATTTTTTAATGGGTGTTACTAGCAACCTAGCTCTGATACCAATTTGTTGGAAATAAAAAAAAAACCTCACACACACACACTGGAGAAAATGGAAAAGATGTTATCACAAAAGAAATCTTATATTTTTGCTTGTTTCAAATGAGTTGAGTACATGGGTATTTATAGGAATCTCCATACATGTATAAACTCAAATACATGAATAAACACTTTGTTATATATTGCACCTTATTTTATACTTTTGTGACTTATAATATGTCATATTTGAGTTTGATAAAACTCATATGTGGACATAATTTAAGTAAGTATAAAAGGTGTAAATTAATGTCCTTAACGTGGAGAATAAAAGAGAATTTTATTTGATTTGTGTAGAAATCACTTGATTAGTGTCTATAGTGAGACATTTAATAAGGTTCAAAATTGTTTGATAAAACTATTTTTCCTTAGTTCCATTTAATAGAAGTCTATTTTATTTTATTTTTGAAAAAAAGAAAATATTGAGTGCTATTTAAATTCTAATTAACCACTACATTAATACTAACTAGTATGTAACTTACATATTTAGTATTAATAAGTATGGTTAAATATAGAATTAAATAGTATATTATGTAACTTATATATATATATATATATATATATATATATGTTGATATATATACATAAGATGAGATATATGCATAAGTTTATATATATGATTTTGCACATGTATTTTTCTATCTTCTCCAATATTTCTACAAACAAACAACTACTACAAAGTAGTGTTCTATTGGAATTTTCTCGTGAATTGCTATATCACAGATAATTCATCAAGGCTTGACATATATCCCGGAGGTATATAAATGCAGAACTCTTATGAAACCGATCGTGGTGAGGCGATAAAAACCTTAAGGACATGGATCACCCGTGTCATGTCTTCAACAATAATTTTGACTCTACGAAACTACAGTTCTAACAATCTTAAGGTCTTTATCGTATTTGTTAGTTATGATTTTGGTGAAATGGAAGACAACACAGTTTTCAAAGATAAGTGCCATTTTTCTTGTATCTATTTTATCAATGGAATTTTTATGATAATTAGTAATATATTGAGATATTAAGTTAATTATTTTTATTGATAATTCTTGTTAGAAGAGGATTGTGGAGAAAAATTAAAGTGAAAAGATTTACAATTTACAAGTTTGTATATCGATATGGAGAAGGTGAAGATTCATCATGGAAAATACCAAATTTTGATCCCTAAAAATTTTTCTAAAGAGATTTAGGTGTTTTTCGGATTTAATTCCAAAAGGTGTCTTTTTTAAAGATTGCCTTTATTTTTATAAATGATAACTGTGTATCATTTTGTATGTGTATATACTTGAAAGTATATGTTTTATTTATTATATCATGTGTAGATGATATTATATGTTTGAGTATTATTTTACCTACATTTTGTTGTAATAAATTAATTAATTAGTTTTGTGGGATAAGAAAAGTAATTAAATTTTTGTTCATGATGGAATAAATTTAATTTTGTGCATATATATTTTTTTAATTATAATATTTTATGAGTAGATAAAATATTATGATGTGTATATATATATATATGAAATTTGAGACAATTATTTTCTTATATACTAATTGAGATTAATTTATTATGAGAAAGTTGTAGTAAAATTTGAGAATTTTACTTGTCTCTATATATAACAAATTAGTTGTAAATTAATTTATTTTGAGAATAAAGTAAATTTATATTCTTCTTGAACAAAATTATGCATAGAAAGTTTGAGGTAATATTTAGTGTATAATATTACTTGATATTTGTATGCATGAATTTTGAGATAAATTACTTTGTTTGTGGATAATAAATTAATTATCAACTAATAGTTAGAAGAGATATTGTACAAGTAGATTTGGTTGAGTAAATCTTGTGTATACAATATGATTTTGAAGTTGAAAAACAACTTAGAAATAATTTTCTTAGTGTTTTTGGATAATCACAATTGGTATATATTGATTTATTTTTTTGTGTGTACTTCTTGTCCAAGAAGTAGTAAATTTTAATGTGATCATATGAATTTTGTATATTCTAATTGAGATAAACATTTTATTTTTGAATTTTTATAAATATAGTGAAGTTCAAGTATTTCATATTATTATGAAGATTGTTTTGAATTCTATATTGTAAATGTCAAAAGATATATTGTTTATGATATTTCTATCCAAGTTGGGACAAGAAAATACTTGAGGATATACTAATTCATGTGTGAATTTTTTGCTGCTTTCTACATAAATTAATTTTGTGTGATAAATTAATTTCTTAGAAAGTAAATATAAATTTTATATTTTATATGCAAATAAATTTGTGCAATATGATGAGTTGTGCTATAATTTGTATATAATGAATTTTATACTATTTACATAGAATCAAGTGTTACGTGTTGGTATACTTGAAAAATGTACATGTATAATTTTAAGTTCTCATGTTAAATAATTTTTGGATTTGAGATTTTATGTAATTCAAAGGAAATAAGAGCTTGTTTTTTCTTATGTGGGGGTATTAAAAAGATTCTTATGTTGAAGCAATCTATATATGAATAACTAATACATAAAATTTACAAGAACTTATTTTTGTTTTGAAAGTGTTCCTTAATATTCTCATGTGGAAATAATATTTATAGGAACATTGTCACATAAAATGTAGTCAATTAATCATAATATTGTGAAGTGAAATTATTCAATGAGATTTCAATTATTTAAAAGTGTGGGGGTGATTCTTTAAGATTTTTATTTATAGACTAAATATGGCCTTTGAACTATTTGGAGCATAAATTTATTTATGTAAAAAATAGTAAGGCTTATGGATTTCTTGTTGCGAATTCAATTTGATTGTGTAGTCTTATGAAATAAAAGTTTTCGAAACACAAACTTTTGAATAATATTGAAATGTGAACTTATTTTACTTAATTAATTCTCTAAGGTCCTAGAAAGTTATAAGTTGAACCTATAGCTAGAAAGAACAATGTTGATTTGGTGAAGAAAATCAATATAATAATTTGGTAAATATTAATTTTATTAGCCTAAATATGATCCAAAATATTTATTGTGATTTAGTTCAATAGTGTGATTGAAACTAAGTTATAAATATTAAAGTGGATACATATTAGGTGATAATATTTGCATATTTACCTTGAGATTCTATCGGATATAGAATTATTTATATGTTTACACTAATAATATAATTGTATAAACTATAATGTGATAGTTTTTGTGTATATTAATGATATGTTGATCATTTTACATAGTATTGTTAACGTAAACGTGTTTAAGACATATATATTTATTTTTTGTCTTTATGTTGAAAGACTTGTAAAATAAATGTTATCTTATTATCATGTGAAAATATAGTGAGGATTCCAACTAAACCAATTAAATTGTATTGAGAGGCTATACTAAACTAAGATTGATATACCTCGAGATTGAAGAATTTAATAATTCTTTAATAGTAGTGGTACACTGAAAGTTAATTTTGATATAGCTATTATAAATCTGAAGTACACATTCGCTAGTGGGAGCCTCGTGTTTGATATGCAAGGCACGAGATCAAATATTACATACAATTTTAAACTTAGTATACTAATAATTTACATTAGTTTTTGTTAGATCTCTCAATGTTTTAATAGATCACATAAGTGTCACTTATATTTTAGTGAGGAAAATTATAAATTTACAAGTAGGTGAATTTTCACTCAATCTTGGGTTTTGTTTCTTAGATGAGTAAGAAACAAATGAGTATTTCCTATTTCACAATATGAATCTAATGTTATTATTTTATGAGGAAAGTTTAATGGATTAGGGTGTTTGTTAAAACATTGATTGTAGCCTAGTCTAAAGCCTTCTATTTCATAATATTGTGTTAGTAAAATTTTTTATGTAGTACAAATTATTAATCTTGGATTCATAACTGGTTGTGATCTTGAATAAGTATGAAAATATTCACAAGTAGGTGAATATATAATTATATTTTTACAAGTAGGTGGATATATTATTACCCTTAGTGAGGGAATAATTTACTTGGAGTAGCAAGTAATACTATTGCTTTATATGATGGAGAAAGCAAATGGAATCGAAATTTGTTGTTAAAACATCAAATTGTGGCCACTTCCATTGCTTAGTTCATTATGATGTGATAATGAAATTGTTTTGTATAGAGCATATGAGATTACCTTTAATGGTAAGTCTTGACATGTTGGTCATAGACATAATTTTTGTTAGATAATTGATCTGAAAAGTATTATAATATTTATCTCACGAGAAAGTCAGTGACGACTTGACTTATCTTTTACTAAAACTTTGGTGAGATCTTAGTAAGTTTAACTACTTGTGATATGGAACTTAAACCACTTTGAGTCGGGGGTGATGGGAACCCACCTATTCTAGGTTACCCCTAGTTTATAGGTTCAATGGGAAAAACAAAGTCACGATTCTTTGAATGTGTTACTATCGATGTGGTTCCATATGTAGTTTAAGATAGTAACGTCATTTGCCTGACCGAAATTTGAGTTATACTCTTAACAAAGTTGTTGTGTTCTTAGCAATGAAACACATGTGAAACACTTTGCCTATATGAACTAGAAGTGGAGCCGCTTCTTATAGAGGGTTGTGGTTTACTCTCTTGAGGTTCATGAAATAGGTATTATTGCATGTAGCCATATTAGCGCGCAAGCAATTGAGAATACTCATCGTGGTAGGAGGATTTTGTGTGTGTGTGTGGCAATTAGGTCATATCATATAAGTAGAGGTTCAATCTACGGACACCTTCAACTTCGATGTGACTTTGAGTTGTTTACACTAAGGGAAGGTTCAATGTTAAATCACACCTCTCTTTTATACACACATGCCTTGGAGTTGTTTGATAGGAAGTTGTTTGGATGAAAATAGTTTTTCCAAACAAGTAGGGATTGTTATATATTGCACCTTATTTTATACTTTTGTGACTTATAATATGTCATATTTGAGTTTGATAAAACTCATACATGGACATAATTTAAGTAAGTATAAAAGGTGTAAATTAATGTCCTCAACGTGGAGAATAAAAGAGAATTTTATTTGATTTGTGTATAAATCATTTGATTAATGTCTATAGTGAGACATTTAATAAGATGCAAAAATTGTTTGATAAAACTATTTTTCCTTAGTTCCATTTAATAGAAGTCTATTTTATTTTATTTTTTGGAAAAAAGAAAATATTGAGTGCTATTTAAATTCTAATTAACCACTACATTAATACTAACTAGTATGTAACTTACATATTTAGTATTAATAAGTATGGTTAAATATAAATTAAATAGTATATTATGTAACTTATATATATATATATATATATATATATATATATATATATATATATATATGTATCTTATATATCATGCTCATCCTCACATTTAGCGACGGACTTCTACAATTCGATTATTACAACCGTCGTCATATTTTTTAGCGACGGATAACATATAAGCGTACAAAAAGTATAAACGTGATTATTTATTGATCAACCGTCATTTTCATAAAGTGAATTCGGGTGAGTTAGATAAGAAATTTTAAATCCAAAATTATATATATATATATATATATATATATACATAAGATGAGATATATGCATAAGTTTACATATATGATTTTGCACATATTTTTCTATCTTCTCCAATATTTCTACAAACAAACAACTACTACAAAGTAGTGTTCTATTGAATTTTTAATTAAAACATAAATATATTAAATACTTAATTACTTTAATTTGGGACAAGTTTTATTTTTCAACAAGATTGCGATAGAACAACTTTAGTTTTTTTTTTTTTTTAAGTCTGGCTACTTGGAAATTTGGCTCCTCTGGAAGTATAACATAGAACTCACATGAATGCAGTAGACCAGATTCTGTAAATTGGTGTGGATATTATATTTTGAGTTGAGTTCAGTTAAGAAATTTACATATTTATTGTTAGAATTTGAGCTAAATTAAAGTGGGTTTCATTAATTATTTGAAATGAATTCACATATCATTCTACTCCATGAGCAGAGTAAAATCAAGTATTTGGGAGTTCAAATTCATGGGATAATGAATGAGAAATTAATTCCCAAAGATTATCCTTAGAAATGTTAATAAGTATTTGTGGAAAGCTAAGTTTCACATCGAGTAAGAACTAAACATTTAGTGACAATATATACAATTACATTGTTCTTGAATTTGGGCCCAAAAGATAACTAAAAAGAAAACTCGTTTTACAAAACAAGAAAAAACAGGTGGAATAAGACTTCCATTTTATGACCGGCGACCTCCTTTGTCTCTCCTCTCTTACACAACATTGAAAGCCATGCAATGCATGGTGCCACTTGAAGTTTGCATTGCCCCCACCAAATGATCAGCAAATTGAACGTACATGCAAGACAAGCCAAAATGCATGCCACTTGGTTCCCGACCATCAATAATGTCTCACTTATTTGGCGGAAATGAAAAAAATCTAAGAGGTTTGATCTGGAGATTTGGCAGTGAGGATTGAAGTCTTATTAATTAGTTAATGTCTATATGTGTAAACTAAATATCTTAATTCTTAATTATGGGCCATCTATCTGACTTTTCTTCTTGTGGTACAGAAACTAAAAGAGATACATGCATGAGTGCTTTGATTATTATTTTTTATTTGCGATTTTGGTACCACTTATTAATTATTAGTATGACCTTTCTACTTGTGGTATAGAAAGTGACAGAGATACATGCATGAGTGCCTCGACATGAACCTGTAAAATAGTAATGTTCACTTGTTTCACTATATGCTCCATTATCCTCTAGTGGATGTACTTAATTAATTTAAAAATTCATTAACTTTTGAAGTTATATTTTTTTCAGTGTTTACCATAAGTTTAACCATCATTTTGTTACTTTAAATATCATTTAATTGTCCATAAGGTCTTAATCTAGTAATTATAAGGATGAAGTTCTCTGATTCTCAACGTAAACGGCCTTGCCATAATCGCTAGGGCTATATTTGTAATCTCGGTCAATGAGTTATCCTTTGGCGTTATTTTGTGATATAAGTCAATGAACTATATCTTTCGACAATACTGATGGTCTTTGTAGGGGTTATGTTAGATTTTATGTGCTCTTCTAGCCACCATGATTAATTCTAGATAAATCTATACAAGTAGCACTATTTTCATGTGTTTTTGATATTTTTACATAAATTTTTCTCACATGAAAGTGTGACTTACTGTATGCTCATATTAAAAAGAATCATGTGAAAATATCAAAAATACATATAGAAATATCAGTTCCCAATCTAGTCCTTTTTTTACTATCTAGTCTTTTTTTTACTCAAATAGTCCTTTTTTGCATTGTGGTTCCATCTCTTCTTTGCATCGCCGCTCTCGTCTGCATCTCTATCTCCATCGATTCTTTACATCGCCGCTCCATCGATCGCTTCTCTAACAGGTAACCCTCATCTTTCAAATTGTTATGGTTACAATAAACAATAAGCCCTAATTTGATCTCTGTTCCTTCCTAAACTTCCGTATACTTTGATGGAACCGTGGCAGCTTCCTTGTCCAATACATTCATCTGCTAATATGTTCCATTGTTGAAATCTGTCTTCGATGTTGGATTGTTGTTATGTATTGGTCTTGTAGTTCACTTTTAAGTTTAAAGTTATGCTTTTGGTTTAAATCAATGGGTTGTTATGTCTATTGGAGTCTGTTAGTTATTAGTTTGGTGTGGTTAGAAGTTATTTTGATTTATGTTATTGTATTTTGAGATTTTATGAATTTCAATTAATTAGTTTCAGTATATTGGATGATGGCCTAATTTTGTTGATATGATATGGTTGATTTGTTATTGAGCTCAATTAATTAATCCTGCTGCATTCATGCGTGTAACTTTATTTTGATCTTATTTACTAGTATACATAGTGTATCATTCAGCAACATGTTTTGATCTTTTTGGCTTGGTGCTGCACCTCAAACACAGAAAAAATATTTAGAATGGGGAAACACCTCATCATTTGGGAATTTTTTTTTCCAAAAAATTAGAAATAGACTCGAGTGTTCAAATTAGGCACCTGGTGTATAATTTTGGAGTTGCATTGAAAACTAATCAGTACTAATATATCTGTTTGTGAATCAAACATTAATAATCTTTTGTATCTAGAAGTAATGGGGTCATGGTTGCTATAGAAGTGCATGAAATCTATTATGATAATAATCTGTTAGTGTCTCGACAGTTGATTATAATTCACTGAAAATGTAAAGCATAACTATCCAGTATCCAGTTTTGTTTGTAAAGCATAATGAGAGTTGTTTTTTTATAATTAATTTTAAATATGCATGTTAAGATTAGAATCTCTAAATTCATCCTTCTATCTGTGTTAGGCATGGAATCATCGGGTGAAACTCAAAATTAAAGGAAATCGATAGTGAGTTGTTGAAATGAAAATGTAATGAAAATTTTTCTTGAAGCATATATTCTGGAGGTTACGGAAAATGGTAGGCAATGCGGTAGTCTCAAGCCATATTCATGGTCAAAAGTGGGAGAAATTCTAAAAAGCACCCACAATTTTATTGTAGATTATAAGTAAATGAAAAATCGTTATGATTATGTAAAGGAAAAATGTACCACATGATGTCAAATTAAAAGAAAGACCGAAAATCATTATGATCCCACAACTAACACATTCAACTTCACTGATGAGGAATGGGAACTAGAATCAAAGGTTACGTAGCTACTTTTTTTAAGTTAACCATAAAACCTTGTTAAATTATAAAACAGGTGAATAACATGTTGGGTATGATTTTTGGATACAGGCAAATAAGAATGTTGACTCCTTAAGGACTTCACCTTTGAGTTTTTCTGAGCTTTACACTCAACTCTATGATGGAGCTGCTGCTACAGGGATTGATTGCTAGGGACCTAGCTCTAAAAGGGATAGGATCGTTGAACCAAATAAGGATTTAAAAATTCTTAGTATCGAGGACATCTCTTTTAGTACTTAAGCTCAAGCTCAAGAGTCCTCTAACCCACCTCCAAATCCATCAACTCCGGGTACCCAATCACATGCTTCCACTCCCAACTTTGAAGAATAAAGGCCAATGAAAAAAGCGAAGAATTCAACAAAAAAATCTAATAACTCCGAAATAGAGGAAGAGATGTGCAAAGCCTTAAAGATCATTATGAATAATAATAGCGGACCTTTCTTGAAGGAGTGCAAAGATAAATTAAATCGCCTTGGCTGGGGATCACAAAATTCATTGCAAAAAATGGTACTTGGGATATTTTGTGAGAGTTCAAGTTATAAGGAACAATGGGTGCTCCTAAAAGACAATGAGAACGAAGCTTGGGTTGAAATTGTTTCACGCAAGTTAAGATTTGTATTCTAGTTAAATATTTATTATTGGATTATTTTAGTTAAAGCTTTAATATTTTGTATAGATCGATGACCAAAACTTATTATTTTGGGTGCAAAGGGTTAATTTTTTTATTTTTGGCCATAACTTTTGTATGAATTTGTTACTTTTGGTATATATTTATTTAGTAATTTCTGTCTTGTTATCTGTTCAAACTGTATTTCTTGCTATTTCTGCTTTGATTTGCCTTCTATAGTTTGTGTATGGCTTTCATTTCAACAGATTGATTGTATGGCTTTAGTTTAATTTCAACAAATTGATTGCACTTGACATATGTCATTATGTGAGTTTCATTATATCACAAACATATTTTTCTTGATATTACTTTATATCATTATAGTTGTTATTTGCTTGTTATACTTTATAGAAATGATCATGTACTATTGAAGATCAACTTTTTGCTATCACTGTTTTTGGAAATAGCTCAAGCATGACTATTGAAGATCAACAATTATGCTTAATCATTATGTGTTGTTACTTGAAACGAATTCGTTTAACAAACATACCAAGAATTAGAGATAACATTTCAGTCTTAAGTGGACACGCTTATACATTGAAGTTATTACATGGATCAAGTACGCAATGTCAAGAATTGATGCGACTTTCACGTGTTGCATATGTGCATTTATGCAATCATTTTAGGCAAAAACAATGAGTACAAGATAGTAAGTACGAAACTATTGAGGAAAAGATTGTTATGCTCTTGACTATAATAGGTCACAACGAACAATTTAGAGTACTGAATCGAAGATTTCAACACTCTACATAAACAGTTCATAAATTTTTTCACGAGGTATTGAATGGAATGATATAATTTGCAAAGAAAATCATAGTGCCCACATCTTTTCATCCAAATCCAAATGTTCTGGGGAACTATAAAGACTTACGAAAAATATTTTTGGTATGTAATTTTAAATTTGGTAAATATAATTGACACAAATATATATTTGCAAATATGTTGATAACATAAATATAATCGTTCAATGTAGGGAGCGGTTGGTGCACTAGATGGCACACTTATACGTGCAGTTATTCCTGTCAATCAACAAGTTCGCTATAGAGGACGAGGAAGGGGTGAATGCTATCAAAATGTATTAGGAATTTGTGACTTCAATATGATATTCACTATTGCAGTATCTAATCTCCTACTAAGATGGGTATTATTTCTTTCGTATTCATGAAGAGAGTTATTTCTTTCAATACTCGTAAGGGTTGTTATTCCATTCTTTAACATTACATTGGAATAACTGCATCTGCAGCGACTACTGCATGCGTACGGTGAAATTCAGTTGTTATTCCATTATTTATCATTCTGTTGTAATAACCTGTCTATGCGGACTACCACATGCATGGTAAAATCCTGTTGTTATTCCATTCTTTATTATTCTGTAGGAATAACCTGTCTATGCAGACTACCGCATGCCTGGTGAATAACCCTTCGTATTCATTTGGTATTAAATTATGGAAAGGATCTGTCTACGCAGACTACCACATGACAGTTGAAAATCCATTTACAGTTTCGTATATTGTTCATTTCAGATTCCTAACTCTAAACTTATTATGGTAAGTATTGCTTCTATAATTCCCAAAATGATTAAAAATTCTTTGATATTTTTGCTTCATTCAGTATCTTTTCATAGAAATATAATTTTGAACAGTCTTGATAAGTTTTAACCTTTTCATACCAGGGTACTATTCATGATAAAAATTGATTTCTTTTATGTCCAAATCATTTTTGATACGATATTATTCTTGAATTTTACTCCACAAAGCAGTATCATGTTCACAATTTGGACTTTATTGAATTCTTATATCATTGTCATCATCCTCATGTTTATATGGTTATGAAAGTCATCTTTGGCCCGTAGTGCATAGATGGACTGTTGATTGGTATGGTTATGACCAGGAATCATTCGGTATAATTATGACCTGTAATGTTACAAATGATGTGGTAAAAGTCTTCATTGGCCCGTAGTGCATTGATGGACAGTTGTTGAGATGAACATAACTAATTGTGATAATAATAAATATCCTTAGCCCGTAGTGCATGGATAATTCAGTGATGTGGATTATTTATTAAGCTGAGTCTTAGCGATAAAATTGATGATAAACCTTTTAAATCATAGAAGATATTAGATATCATGCTCTACTTGATCTCCACATCGCAACACAAGGTTGTAAGACCCCAACTTTATGAATAAAGATTAATTTTTTCTCAAAATATATTTTTGAATATTATGGTGTGGATATGATATAATGTTATAGTTGTGTGTAATATTTACAAATTTTGTAAAGTAAGCAAGTTGTTATAAAATATTCAATTGTTCTGGGAATATTTGTTGTAACAGAGAATATTCGTACGATGGCACAATCATTGGTGGACCCCACAAACGGAAGTATTGTCGTAGTTAGAAAACGACAGAATTATCTTTTTATAAAAATAACGGCGAAAGTTTTACAGTTAAACTGTTGAACTAGCCGATAGTAAAAGTACAATAATACGCATAATAAACATAAAACCCAGACAACTTCGACTTAACCTATCAGCAAGATTCAAAGCCCCAAAGTAGCTGTCAGAAGCTTTTAGGCTTTCTGGGTTACCCAGAAACCCAGACAACTTCGACTGCCTACTTTGTAGCTCGATTCTCTCCCATTTTCGGTCATGATTCATGTAGTCTCAATATTCAAATCTATAGTACTCATGTTATAGAACATAAATACAACAACAAATCAGTCCAACAACAACACATTCTCCATATTGAGCCCGGTCAAAGCCTGTAAGAAGCCATGTTCTTCTGGTTTCTGGAAATTCCAAAAATTCTAAGTCATGGCTGAATGGCCTACTTTGACCACCTACTCCGTTCAATCTATTGATTATTTAAACAATCTAAAGCCATAAATATAAAGTAAATATGTCAGGCTACAAACTGGTTACAAAAACAACATCAAATCTCTTAATCAACTGACAGATCAAGGCTTGCAAAGTATTGTCAGACGATAGTTTAGGATTTCTGGGTTACCCAGAAATCAGCCGGTCAAGCTCGGTCAACGGGGTTTGCCCATGAATAACATGAAATCTGGACATGGAATGGCTATGATTCCACTTCCAAATTAAAGTCCTCATGTCATACTACAGATCCAAAACATAAAACAACTAAAATCATAAACATGCAGATTATTGTTACAGTAAAACAACATGAGAAGTCACTCGGTTATACTCAATTATTGTTACAGTAATTGCTGCATCATATCTCTCATATTATTGATTCAATTATTGTCACAGTATTATCTGCATAATATTTTATATTATTAAAACAATAATTGAGACGATACAGTTATTCATATTATTATTTACAATATTAACATTGTCTAGAAAGTTCTATCGAGGAGAGGTTTGGTCACCTAATTGCGCGCTAATAGGGAGAAATCCTTATTGGAAAGCCCCCTCTTTCCTGGGAATGATCTGATTGTTAAATATTATGAGTTATAATATTAATGATGAATAATTGTTGAAAGATTAAATATGTGTTGATTGAAAATAAAATGATTTGTGGTAATATTTATTCAATCTTTGATATAAATAAGAAGTCTGTTATGAGACGTTTGTGGTAAGTTTGGTTTATTCTATGGGGGCCCATATGTCATCATCTAAGAGTCACTTTCGCCAATAATAATTGCCTTTACCAGACGTCGAACCAATTGTCGTTTCACATTACAGGCATCAAACCACCTATTGTTTCACATTACAGGCGTCAAACCACTTTTCTTTTCACATCACTAAATCGAAGCCCTCTTGCCTTTTCACATTGCAAGGGCTAAGCTAGAAATCTTCTATAAATAGAAGCCTATTTCTTCATTATTTCTCACTAATTCATTCAAGCTATAGAGATAGAAAGTATGGAGAGAATAAGAGAGAAAGAAGAGGAGTATTATGTTACTACACTATTGCAGTATCCAATCTTCCACTAAGGTGGGTATTATTTCTTTCGTATTCATGAACAGAGTTATTTTTCTCAATACTCGTAAGGGTTGTTATTCCTTTCTTTATCATCTTGTTAGAATAACCTGTCTACGCGGACTACCGCATGCATGGTGAAATCCTGTTGTTATTCCATTCTTTATTATTCTGTGGGAATAACTTGTCTACGCGGACTATCGCATACCTGGTGAATAACCCTTCGTATTCATTTGGTATTAAATTATAGAAAGGATCATCTTTCACGCGGACTACTGCATGACGATTTGAAAATCCATTGCGAGTTTAGAGATATTGTTCATTTTGATTCCTAACTCTAAACTTATTATGGTTAGTATTGCTTCTATAATTCACGAAATGATTAGAAATTCTTTGTTATTTAAGGCTTCATTCAAGATCTTTTCATGGAAATATTATTACGAAGCGATGTCTTGATAAGTTTTAAACTTTTCAAATGCTGAGGTACTATTCATCATGACAAAAATTGATTTCTTTTATGTCCAAATCATTTTTGATACGATATTATTCTTGAATTTTACTCCATAAAGTAGTATCATATTGACAATTTGGACTTTATTGAATTCTTATATCATTGTCATCATCCTCATGTTTATATGGTTATGAAAGTTATCTTTGGCTCGTAGTGCACAGATGGACTGTTGATTGGTATGGTTATGACCAGAAATCATTCGGTATAATTATGACCTGTAATATTACAAATGATGTGGTAAAAGTCTTCATTGGCCCGTAGTACATTAATGGACAGTTGTTGAGATGAACATAACCAATTGTGATAATAATGAATATCCTTGGCCCGTAGTGCATGGATAATTCAGTGATGTGGATTATTTATTAAAATTGAGTCTCGGTGATAAAATTGATGATAAACCTTTTAAATCATAGAAGATAGTAGATATCATGCTCTACTTGACTCTTCTAATGGATTGCTTGTTCCGCTGTAGTTAAACTTGAGGTTTATTATATTTTATCAGTTTAACACTGTTGAAGGCTAACGATAATTTATTCTGCATTATCTTAGTCATAATATTTCTTACTGGGCTAGTTGAGCTCACCCCTTTGCTTTCATTGTTCTCTTTAGGAAATAAGAATATAGATGGGACTAGTCGGGGAACGGAGTGACGGTCCAGATGTTTGTATTAGTAGTCCTCACTATTCTGTGAAATAGTGTGATAATAAATGTATTGAGGACTTATTTTGAGTTTGAATATTGTTTAGAAGACAATATTTGTATTAAAACTCACAACTCATGCTGTATATTTAAGTTTGTATTTGTATTTTGTACCATATATTTGGCGACTCAGAATGGGTGATGTATACCTATTCTGGGGGCGTCACAATATTTATTGCGAATATTGAACGAAATAAATTTCTTACGAATACGAAAAATAATATCGTAAGCGAATATGAAATAAACAATACCCCTTACGACTGTTGAACGAAAATAATATTCCTTACGAATATTAAACGAAGATAATATTCCTTACGAATATTAAATGAAGATAATATTTCTTGCGAATATTGAACGAAATAAATTTCTTACGAATACGAAAAATAATATCGTAAACGAATATGAAATAAATAATATCCCTTACCTCGGAAGAAGACTGGATACTGGAATAGTGAAGTAGTAGACTTCTCTTTTTCTTTCTCTCTATAACTTCTCTCTCTATAATTGCTCTTGTGAGTTTTAGTGAATTGGTGAGAATGAAAGAAGAACGAGCTTCTATTTATAGGAAAATATAGTTTCGATAATTGCCAGTTTTGGGGCTCGAAATATTACAGTATAATACCTTCACCTTTTCTTTCATTTTTAATTTAGTCATGCAAGTATTATCAAACTTGCACCACCTCCCCTAATAATACATCATGTGAATCAATAGTACATTCATGTGAATCAATATTTCTATATATGTGAAAAAAATAGTTACAGTATAGTATATTCATTTATACCTCCATTTTTAATTTAGTCATGCAAGTATTATCAATCTTACACCACCTCCCCTAATAGTATATGCATGTGAATCAATAGTACACACATGTGAACAAATAGTTATAAGCATGTGAATTAATAGCAATTAATTGCTCATTTATCTGATTAATTACCCGATTGGTCAATATAACCTCTAGACATCAATTATTATCGAAATAAATGTCGATTTCTACTAACACTAATAATCCCAACACAATGAAAATATTTTTATCAATAATTTCATCTTTGAATTTTTGAAGTTTGACTTTTTCTAAAAAAGTTAACTGTTGACTTTTTGACCAAAAAGTCAACTCCGATAAATTTTATGTTTATAGTCTATTTTTACTAATTTCATAGTCTCAGACTCAAATATCTCGTCTGCGTCTCCAAATTCAACTTCGAACTCAAATTTGATTTTTAATAACATTTATTCATCATTATTATAACTCGCAATATTAACAACCATATCATTCTCAGGAAAGAGGGGGCTTTCCGATAAGGATTTGTCCTGTTATCAATGTGATTAGATAACTTTAACCCTTTCCTCGACAGAACTTTCTAGACATTGTCAATAATACAAATAATAATATGAATAACTGTGTCATCTCAATTATTGATTTAATAATATAAAATATTGTGACAATAATTGAATAAAACTGAGTGACTTCTCACGTAAGCATCAATAATCCAAGATGTTGTACAATACCGTGTGCTACTATGCAACCACGCGTATTACTGTACTTTTAATTACCACCGGGTATTTTATGAAAACTTGATTAGTTTGAAAAAAATTCACATATCACCCTTAACTTTAACCTTTTTATCAATTTAACCATTTACTAAATAGAATAATAATTATAAAAAAATTGAATACTTTCATTTCATAAAATTCGGGATCCACAGTAGAGTTTGATCGACTTTAGAAGAAAAGTTATAACTATCAACCCATATTCAAAGTCTGATCTCATCTCTAAGACTTCTAAAGACTTCCAAATATTAAACACAAAGGTAAAAATTCAAATCGCCAGTAAAGAAATTGTCGCAAAACTCTCTCGTAAATTTTTAACTTAAAATAAATATAAATTAATCTAATTTTAGAAAATATAATTATTAAAATTATAAACCGTTTATATTTTTTTTTACTAAATTTATTAAAAATTATATAAATTATGTAAGACCCCAACTTATTATAAATAAAATTGAATTTCATCTATTCATTATCTTGAAATAATAAGGAGTTAATTTGATATAATATTTTGGTTATGGGTGAAATGTGCAAAATTTTGCAAAATAAGCAAGTGGTTATAAAATATTCATTGTTGTTGGGGAATATTCATTTGGTGTGGAATATTCTTTTGTTGGGGAATATCCGCATGCACCGACGCCTTGATCATTTATGGGCCCATAACGGATTAAGCGTCGGATGAAGAAAACAGCAAGTTTGAGTTTTTATAAATAATGACATAGTTATTCTGAATTAACACTTTGTTGGAATACCCGGTGGTTAAAATACTGATGTCTGGCGTGGTTGCATGCGATAGCACAAGATTTGCAAAGATATTTTTGAATTATTGATTCTTACGTAAAGACCTTTACTTTCGATAATTGTTACAATAATTCTTTATTTAATATTTTATTTTATTGATTCAATAATTGTTGCGTTGATATTTTATATTATTGTTATTTCAATAATTGTCATTTGCGATATTTCTCATCAATAATTCATATTATTTGAATAATATTATTAGATAACATTATTGGCAATGTATAGAAAGTTCTGTCAAGGAGAGGTTTGGTCACCTAATTACGCGCCAGTAAGGAGAAATCCTTATTGGAAAGCCCCCTCTTTCCTGGGAACGGTCTAGTTGTCATTATTGTGATTCTGTAATATTATTTGTGAATAATTATTTATTAATTTATATGATAAGGAAATATTTATTTTTGTGGATATAATTGATGGATATATTTATTTTATGTGGTTATAAATGAAGGAATTAAAGATGAGGTGTTTTATCAGTATTTTATCAGAATGGAGGTATTAAATAATCAAATCGGTGTTCTTAAAGCTCTATTGCGTGAGTTATAATTTTGATCTGACCGTTGGATCGTTGTGATTTTTGGATATGTTATACATATATAAGTTAAAGTATATGTCCACAAATTTTGAACCGTTAAAAATTAATGTATGATTTGTTAAGAATTTTATGAGGTATTGAAAATCATTCGTTTGTGGATTTCGGATATTTTTTGTTTGAAATTTAGAAAAACTTAAAGCTACAAAGTTGTAGAGAATTCGATTTCATATGGAATAGACATAAAATTCATATTTTTATGATAAAAGGTCTATTTATTATGAATTATTTAAGTTTCTGATTATTGTTTAAATGGTAAAATATTTTGGAAATTGCTAGAATTGGTGGGTCCCACTTTTGGTTGGTGAGAAATGTGCTCAAATTTTATTTTAAATGTGGTGGGTGACAATAGTAGCAGGTAAAGTCATCAGATAGCAGGTCAAGTCTACTTGATTGTCTTAAGCGTTTTTATAAATAGGTCTTGGGTTAGAATTGAAAATCACACGAAAAACATAAGCTTTCTCTATATATTATCGAGCATATTTTGTGAGTATTTAGATACTTTGAGAGTTCTTTATTCATCATGAGTTTCATTCAAAGATCATATCCGATATTCCATTCAAGAAATCTTTGTTTCTTTGAGGTAAGGGATGTTATTTTTTCGTAATGATGTTATTCTTTCAATATCATTATACCGAAATATTGTTATGGATTTTATTGTGGAATTAAATTAATTTCTACCTTTTTGTGCCGGGGTTACTATTCACGTATACGGCACTATTCACGAATACAACACTATTCATCGAAAAATGAATTTTTTTCTTTTTGTCCAAGATGTCTTTTATGGTTACTATATATCTTTGATTGTATCCATGTTTTGATCTTTATTTTAAAATTTTACTTCACAATTGGTTATTATGGAGTATTATTGAATTTGGATAAACCGAAATACGAATTTCTAATATTTGTCCTTCTATCTCACTTGATTTGTTCTCTAAAATATTTTTCATCATCCTCAGTCCTTAATGGTGATACTTGATGAATATCTTTGGCCTGTAGTGCAAAGATGAATGATTACCTGATGAATATCTTTGGCCCGTAATGTGACGTCCCCAAAATAGGTATACAACACCCATTCTGAGTCGCCAAAAATAATGGTATAGAAAGCAAACTACAACTTCAATAATACAAATGTCGTGTAAAATACAACGACACAACTGTGAGTTTAAATACAAAATATTATCTTCTAGACAATATCCACACCAAAATAAGTCCTCATTATAATTATTCATACACTATTTTATAGAAATAGTGAGTACTGCTAAAACATCTTTCTACAACCATCACTCCATACCCCGACTCGATCCTGCTGTGTTCTCACCTCCCGAGAAAAAAAAATGGAACTAAAGGAAAAGGGTGAGCTCAACTAGCCCGATAAAGAAGGATATTATAACTAAGATAATATACAACAAATTATCGTTAGTCTTCAACGGAAAAAATCGATAAAATATAATGAGATAACAAATTTTAGATCAACAAATGCAAATGAAGCAAAGAATCCATTAGAAGAGTCACGTAGAGAATGAATTCTACTATCTTCTAATATTTATAAGTTCATCATTAATATTTTATCCCTGTAAAAACAATCAATATACATCTTTAATCAAACATTCATCTTTGCACTACAGAACAAAAAATATTCATTTTGTATCACCAATCGATCATATTCATCTCAACACTGCTCATCTTTGCCAGACTTACGGGCCAAAGATATTCATCAATTAATCATTCATCTTTGCACTACAGGCCAAAGATATTCAGTAATATCATCATTTAGGACTGTAGATGATGAAAAATATTTTAAAGAAAATGAATCCAGTGAGATAGAAGGACAAATATTAGGGATTCGTATAACAGTTTATCCAAGATCAATAATACTTCATAATAATCGATTTTGAAGCGGAATTCAAAAATAACGATCAAAAACATGGATCTGATCAAAGATAGTAGCCAAAATAGACATCTTGGACAAAAAGGAAAATTTTCATTTTTCGGTGAATAGTGCCGTATACGTGAATAGTAACCCCGACACAAAAAGTTCCAAATTTTATTAAAAAATTCACCAATATTTCGGCATACTAATATTGAAGAAAATAATATCATTTGAGAAGAAAATAACATCTCTTACCTCAAAATAACTGTACTTTTGACTGAATTTTGGATATAAAGCCGACAGAAACTTGCACCGTATAGCAACACTCAAAATATCAAAATACTCACAAGAATACGCTCGATAATCTAGAGAGAAAGAAAACTTGTTTCTGGTGTGATTTTCAATTCTAACCTAAGCGCCTATTTATAGGAAAATCTTTAACGCCAAAAAGACTAAAATAATAAATTAATATTATTTATTTTTCAAATCCTACGCATGCTTTGAATTTTTGGGCAGCCATGTTGGAAGAATTCAGCAGCCCATGTGTATATTCCACCAACCAAAAGTAGGCCCCACCCATAAATTTAATAAAAATTATTTTATTTTTCGAAACTTCAACAATTCATAGAAAATAGCCCGTTTGTCAGAAAAATACGAATTTTATGTCCATTCTGCCTGAAATTGAATTCTTTACAACTTTGTAGCTTTGAGTTTCTCCAAATTCCAAATCCGAAAATATCCGAAATCCACAAACGGATGATTTTTAATACCTTCATTTCGACAAAATACTGATAAAATACCTCAACATTAATTCCTTCATTAACAACCACATAAATAAATCCATTATTTATATTCACATCAAATAAATATTTTCTTATCATATAAATTAATAATTAATTATTCACAAATAATATTACAGAATCACAATTATGATAACCAGACCGTTCCTAGGAAAGAGGGGGCTTTCCAATAAGGATTTCTCCTTACTGGCGCGCAATTAGGTGACCAAACCTCTCCTTAGACAAAACTTTCTAGACATTGCCAATAATGTTATCTAATAATATTATTCAAATAATATGAATTATTGATCTGATAATGGAAAATACTGTGCAGTGATAATTATTGAAACAACAATAATATAAACTATCAACGCAACAATTATTGAATCAATAAAATAAAATATTAAACAGTAAATATTATAGCAGTTATTGAGTAGTGCCCTCTTGCGTACGAATCAATAATTCCACAATACTGTGTAATACCGTGTGCTACTATATTTTAACCACCAGGTATTCTAATAGTGTTAACGGTAACGATTACGCCATTTTTTGTAACAACTCAAATTTGTCGTTTTCTTCATCCAATAGTTATTCTGTTATGGGGCCCATAAATGACTGCGCCGTCGTACGAATATTCCCCGGCAGCAAGAATATTCCAAAACCAAACAAATATTCCCTAAAAAAAATGAATATTTTATAACAACTTGCTTATTTTGTAAAATTTGCACATTTCACCCATGACCAAAGTATTATATCAAATTAACTCCTTATTATTTCAAGATAATAAATAAAGAAAATTTTATTTTTATTCATAATAAGTTGAGGTCTTACAACCTCCCCTCCTTATGAAATTTCATCCTCGAAATTGACGTACGTACCTGGTGTTTCGAAAAGGTGAGGGTACCTCGCTTTCATTTTCGATTCCAACTCCCAGGTTATTTCTTCAATAGCATGGTTCCTCCACAAAACCTTAACTTATGGTATAACCTTTGTTCGTAGGATATGCTCTTTCCTATCCAATATCTTGACAGGTACCTCCTCATACGTTAAATCTTCGGCTATCTCGTCTGGTTCTAACGCAATAATGTGGTTTGGGTCTTTCACATATTTACAAAGCATAGATATGTGAAAAACATTATGAACACGAGACATACTTGGAGGTAATGCAAGTCTATAGGCCACATTTCCTATTCGGTCAAGAATCTCAAATGGACCAACAAATCGTGGATTGAGCTTTTCTCTCTTCCCAAATCTTGTAACTTTCTTCCATGGAACAACACGTAACAATTCATGATCCCCAATACCAAATTCCACGTCCTTTCGATGAAGATCCGCATAACTCTTTTGTCGATCATGTGCAGTTTGTATACGTTGTCGAATCATTTGGATCTTTTCCGTAGTCATACGTACCTACTCTGGTCCCAACAATGTTGCTTCTCCTACCTCATCCCAGCATACTAGAGAACGACACTTTCATCCATACAACGCCTCAAATGGAGCCATGCCTATACTTGCTTGATAACTGTTGTAGTAAGAGAATTCCACCAATGGCAAGTACTTATCCCAACTTCCTTTGAAATCTAGGACACAGAGTCTTAATAAATCTTCAAGGGTTTGAATAGTCCTTTCCGATTATCCATCTGTTTGAGGATGGTATGCCGAACTGAATCTTAAATCCGTGCCCATAGCTTTTTGCAAGCTAACCCAAAATCGTGAAGTGAATCTTGGGTCACGATCTGAAACTATGGATATTGGCATGCCATGCAATCTCACAATCTCATTTACGTACATACTAGCAAGACGTTCAAGGGAATAAGTCTCATGTATAGGCAAGAAATGAGCAGACTTGGTTAATCTATCAACAATAACCCAAATCGCATCTATGCCTTGAGAAACCTTGGGAAGACCTGTAACGAAATCCATAGTAATGTTTTCCCACTTCTATTTTGGAATCTCAAGTGGTTGCAATGGACCCTTTGGTACTTGATGCTCCGCCTTTACACGTTGACAAGTTAAACACCTCGAGATAAACTCCGCGATCTCTTTCTTCATATTGCTCCACCAAAATGTATATCGAAGATCATGATACATTTTGGTACTCCCAGGATGGATTGCAAATGGTGTGTTGTGTGCCTCCATCATGATTCTGTGCTTCAAGTCAAAATCGTTAGGAACGCAAAGTCTAGAGTTGACTCGAAGTATTCCTTCTTCATCGATTCTTGCTTCTGGAATAGCACCTTCTTGCACTATATTTTTCATGCACATCAGCTCCAGGTCTGTAGCTTGAACAGCTTTAACTTTATCGATTAAAGTTAGTTCTACTCGTATGTTTGATATCTTCATGTGGGTACTTGGAGACTTTAACTCTATCTCCATCCTTTGCAAGTCATACAAAATGAGCCTTTGAGTTAACAACATTGCACTCGTACCCGCATATGATCTTCTACTCAATGTGTCAGCTACAACATTTACTTTTCCAGGATGATATTGAATGTTATGGTCGTAATCCTTCAATAGATTGAGCCAACGTCGTTCTTGCGTATATGAGTTCTTTTTGGGTGAAGAAATATTTGAGGCTTTTTATGATCCGTATAAATCTCCACTTTCTCCCTATACGGTGGTGTCTCCAAATTTTCAACGCGAAAAAAACAATCTGCGCTTGACTCCGGATCATGAGTAGAATAATTCCTCTCATATTCTTTGAGTTGTCATGCAGAGGCATAAGCTATGACTTTCTCATATAGCATGAGAACACATCCCCCTTCCTTTGCACGAAGCATCATCAGATAAAAAATCCATCCGAACCAGGATGGTATTGTCGAACAGTCTTAGAAATGAGTCTCCTCTTGAGCTCTTGGAAACTCTTCTCGCGTTCCTCGCTCCATCTGAATTTTGCATCTTTCCGAGTCAGCTGAGTTAATGGAGTAGCAATTCGAGAAAATCCTTCCACGAATCTCCAATAATAACCAGCTAAGCCTAGAAAGCTACGCGACTTTGATTCTGGACTTGGTACCGCTCCCAACTTTGGATTTCTTGATCTTTCTTGTCAACAGATACTCCATGTTTTGACACCACGTGCCCAAGGAATGCTACTTCCTTAAGCCAGAACTAGCATTTCTTTAACTTGGCATATATCTTGTTGTCACGAAGTCTTTGAAGTACCAGCTTCAAATGGTGCTCATGATCTTCACGGCTTTTGGAATAGATGAGGATGTCATCAATAAAGACAACAACGAACTGATCCAAATATTCCTTGAATACACGGTTCATCGTATCCATGAAAGCAGCAGGAACATTTGTCAATCCAAAAGACATGACTAAGAATTCATAATGCCCGTATCGAGTCCTGAAGGCAGTCTTTGGAATATCCTCAGTTTTAATCTTCAGCTGATGATATCCAGAACGAAGATCGATCTTTGAAAAGTATTGTGCTCCTTGCAACTGGTCAAACATGTCATTAATACGAGGTAGGGGATACCTATTCTTGATGGTGACATGGTTTAATTCTCGGTAGTCAATACAAAGTCACATACTCCTGTCTTTCATCTTTACAAATAAGACAGGAGCACTCCAAGGAGATGTACTAGGACGAATAAAACCGATGTCTAACAATTCCTGTAGTTGGACTTTTAACTCCTAAAGTTTAATAGGAGCCATTCGATATGGAGTTTTAGAAATGGGCTTTGTACCCGGTTCAAGATAAATAAAGAATTCAACTTCACGTTCCGGGGGTAGACCAGGAAGTTCTTTAGGAAATACGTCAGGAAATTAATTAACAACAGGAATATTATTCAAATCTGACATGTTGTTGTTCAAGTCCATAATATGGGCTAAGAAAGCTTGACATCCGTTTTTCAATAAATGAATAGCTTTATGGCTTGATATGATAGTGACTAATTTTAATGGTTTAGTTGCTTGAATTCGTATAACAGGTTGGTTAGGAATATAAAAACTAACAACCTTACGAAAATAATCAATTTTGGCATGATGAGTGGTTAACCAATCAATCCCTAAAATCACATCAAAAGCAAGTATCTTTAAAGAAATAAGATCAACAAGTAATGTGATTGTGTCAACTTGGATCAAGCAAGATTTATAAACCGTAGATGTAACAAAGGTTTTACCCAACAGAGTTTCAACAGACAAGTTAAAGTCTAATTTCTCCGAAGTCAAGTTGAAATGTTGAGCACAAGCAGGAGAGATAAAAGAATGGGTAGAACCGGTATCTAATAAGGTATAAACTTCGCAAGAATTCAAGATTAGCTTACCCGTGATCACCTCGTTTGGGTTTCTCGCATTTTGGCCAGTCACGACAAACGCCCTTCCTTGAACCACCGACTTCGTTTTGTCCGTAGTCGCCTTTGGTGCCGTCGTCACAGCTGGACTTGTCTTCGCTAACGGACAAAATTGGGCTATATGACCATCTTTTCCACAACTAAAATATACCTTGGAAGGCTATGAACAGTTTGGACTTATGTGCCCCTCCTCTCTGCATCTATAGCATCTAACTGGCGGTCGTTCTCCTCCCCTAGAATTTGTTGTTGGTGTTGGTGCTGCTACTGATGTCTTTTCGTCATTGTTGAATCTCCTCTTTTTGAAATTTCTGCTTGACTCACCTCTCCCGTTATCATGGCCACGATGACCACCCGAGTGGTTACCGATTTTGTCTGTACTCTTTCCTCCTCGCTGGTTATCATCGCTCTGATGACTGCTGTCACCGGTATGACCCTGGTTGTGGTCCCTCGGTTGAGTATACTCGTTGTCTCGCTCGAATAATTGAGCTATGTTCACAACATCTGAATACAGAGAAAATTTATGAGATATAAGGTATTGACAAATCTCGGATTTTAGACCTCTTAGAAACATCCACGTCATGCGTTCCTCATTCTCCACCAAATGAGGTACAAACCTGGATAACTTCGCGAACTTTGCCTAGTACTGAGACACCGTCATGTTGTTCAGTTTGAGTCAAATAAACTCTACCTCCATCATATGACGAATACTTTCTGGAAAGTACTTGTCATTAAACAGTTTCTGAAATCTTTCCCAAGACATCTTAAGTGCAGCTGACTGGGTACGCTTCACGGATTCCCACCAGTAATCTGCCTATCCACGGAACATAAAGGTGGCAAATGGAACCTTCTGTTCTTCCGTGCATCCCAAGACATCGAATATCTTGGTAATTTGCTTGACCCATATTTCCGCCCTAATCGGATCGGGCTTTCCCCAGAAATCTGGTGGTCCCAACTTATGACGCCCCCAAAATAGGTATACATCACCCATTCTGAGTCGTCAAAATACGTGGTACAGAAACAACTACAACTTTATTGATACAATATATAAACTGTGAGTTTAAATACAAATATTGTCATCTAGACAATATCCATGCCCAACTAAGTCCTCATTATAATTATTGATACATTATTTTACAAAAATGGTGAGGACTACTAAGACAACTTCTAGAACCATCATTCCATTCCCCATTAGACTCGCTACATTCTCGCCTCCCGAGAAGAAAAAAATGGAACAAAAGGAAAAGGGTGAGCTCAACTAGCCCAAAGAAAGAATATTATGACTAAGATAATATAGAAACAAATTATCGTTAGTCTTCAACAGGAAAAAATCGATGTAATATAATGAGCAACAAGTTTCGATCAATATTCGCAGTGAAATAATAATTCATAGAAGAGTTACGTAGAGATGAAATCTACTATAATCTATGAATTTAATGGTCCATCATCAATATTTTATCCTCAGAACATCAATCAATATTCATCTTGAATCAAATATTCATCTTTGCACTACAGGCCAAAGATATTCATCAGTCGGTCATGTTCATCTCAACACCTATACATCTTTGCACTACGGGCCAAAGATATTCATAATAAAATCAACCATCTTTGCACTACAGGCCAAAGATATTCAGTAACACCATCATTTAGGACTGAGGATGATGAAAGATATTTTAAAAAAAAGCGAATCCAAAGGAAGCAAAAGAACAAATGTTAAGGATTCGTACTTTAAACAATCCGAAGTTCAAAAATACTTCATAAATAATCATATCAAGTAAAATTCAAGAATGATCAAAACATGGATACAATCAAAGCTAGTATCCATAATAGATATTTTTACAAAAAATGAAAATTTAATTTTTCCGTGAATAAGGTCAGATTCGTGAATAATAAATCGTATCGTGAATAAGAACCTCGATTAATCGAAAGACAAGAATTTCACAAAACAAATCTTACCAATATTTCGGCATAATGATATTAGAAGAAATAATACCGTTTTAAAAAAAATATCCCTTACCTCGAAAAGAATAGTACTTCTGGCTGAAATATCAAATATAACGCTGAAGGCTCTTGCACCGTATACTCAAAATATCAAAATACTCACAAGAATACGCTCAATATATTGAGAGAGAAAGAGAGAAAAGATTTCAGTTTCTGATGTGATTTTTAATTCTAACCTAAGCACCCTATTTAAAGGAAAATGCTTAAAACACCAAAGCAGAAAATTTAATATAATAATATTATATTTACAAAATTGTCAAGCCCACCACTTGAATCTGAATTCAGCCACCTTGCACATGTTTAATGCATCCCACCAAGCAAAAAAAACGTTATTGTAATTAAAAATAATTAAAACTTTCAAAGATCAATTATTTTGGAACTACGGAACTTCAATAATTCATAATAAATAGCCATTTTATCAGAAAAATTAAAACCACATGTCATTTTCATAGGAAATTTCATTCTCTACAACTTTACAGAAGAATGTTTTTCCAAATTCCAAACAGAAATTGACCGAAATCCACAAACGGGCGATTTTACAGGCTATAATCAAATTTCGGTCAAGAATTGGGGTCTACCGACTCACAAAACATGTGTTAATCATTTAATGCCACAAAAATACTCTTCCTCCTCATATACTCATATATCCCACATTCATTGTAAAATATCACCATCAATATATTATTAAAATAATATATTTAAATGAATTATTTTATCAAAAAAAGATAAAATATTAATTTTTAACAATTGTCACATTAAAAATTTTCTCCATCTATATCCACATAAAATCAATATTTTTCTCATCATATAAATCAATAATTAATTATTCACAAATAATATTACGAATCACATTATCGACAACCAGATCGCTCCTGGGAAAGAGGGGCTTTCAATAAGGATCTCTCTCATTGCGTGCAATTAGATGACTAAACCTCTCCTTGATGAACTTTCTATACATTACCAAAGAATGTTATCTAATAATATTATTCAGATAATATGAATTATTACTCCGATAATGGAAAATACTGTGCAGTGATAATTATTAAAACAACAATAATATCAACGTAACAATTATCAAATCAATAAAATATAATATCGAATAATAATTAACTTTGTAACAATTATCGAGTAGTGCCTTCTTACGTAAGAATCAATAATCGGTGTAATACCGCGGTGCTATCGTGTTTTAACCAACGTATTCCAACAAGATTAATCTGTGAATAACTACGCCGTTATTTATAAAAAACTTATTCTTGTTGTTTTCTTCATCCAATCTCTTTTTGTTATGGGGCCCACATAAGGCTGCGCCGTCGTACGAATATTCCCCGATAGCAAGAATATTCCACGACCACAATGAATATTTTATAACCACTTGTTCATTTGAAATACTTACGCATTTTACCCATAACTCACCACATTAATCAAATCAACCCTTACTATTTCAAGATAATAAATAGAGGAAATTAAATTAAATTTATTAATAATTTGGGGTCTTACAACCTCCCCTCCTTATGAAATTTCATCATTGAAATTGACGTGCGTACCTGGTGTTTCAAAAAGGTGAGGATACCTCGCTTTCATTTCCGTTTCCAACTCCCAGGTCATTTCCTCTATAGCATGGTTTCTCCATAAAACTTTAACTTATGGTATGACCTTCGTGCGTAGGACATGCTCCTTCCTATCCAAGATCTTGACAGGTACCTCTTCGTACGTTAAGTCTTCGGCTATCTCGTTCGGTTCTAACTCAATAACGTGGTTCGGGTCTTTCACATATTTACGAAGCACAGATATGTGAAACACATTATGAACACGAGACATACTCGGAGGTAACGCGAGTCTATAGGCTACATTTCCTACTCGGTCAACGATCTGAAATGGACCAATAAATCGTGGATTGAGCTTTCCTTGTTTCCCAAATCTTATAACTCCCTTCCATGGATTAACACGCAATAATACATGATCCCCAATACTAAATTCCACATCCTTTCGATGAAGATCCGCATAATTCTTTTGTCGATCTTGTGCCATTTGTATACGTTATCGAATCATTTGGATCTTTTCTGTAGTCATACGTACCAACTCGGGTCCCAACAATGTTGCTTCACCCACATCGTCCCAACATACTGGAGAGCAACACTTTAGTCCATACAATGCTTCAAATGGGGCCACACCTATACTTGCCTAATAACTGTTGTTGTAGGAGAATTCCACCAATGGTAAATACTTATCCCAACTCCCTTTGAAGTCTAGGACACAGAATCCTAATAGATCTTCAAGAGTTTGAATAGTCCTCTCTTTACGATTGTCTCGTCTGCTTGAGGATGGTATGCGTCGAACTAAATCGTAAATTGCGCTCATAACTTTTTGCAAGCTAACCCAAAATCTTGAAGTGAATCTTGGGTCACGAATCCTAAACTATGGATACTGGCATGCCATGCAATCTCACAATCTCATTCACGTACATACTAGCAAGACGTTCAAGGGAATAAGTCTCCCGTATCGGCAAGAAATGAGCGGACTTAGTTAATCTATCAACAATTACCCAAATAGCATCGATGCCTTGAGAAACCGTAGGAAGACCCGTAACGAAATCCATAGTAATGTGTTCCCACTTCCATTTCGGAATCTCAAGTGGTTGTAACGGACCCTTAGGTACTTGATGCTCCGCCTTTACACGTTGACAAGTTAAACATGTCGAGATAAACTTTGCAATCCCTCTCTTCATATTGTTCCACCAAAATGTATGTCGAAGATCACAATACATTTCGGTACTTCCAGGATGGATTGCAAACGGGTATATTATGTGCCTCCGTCATAATCTTGTACTTCAAATTAGAATCGTTAGGTACACAAAGTCTAGAGTGGACTCGAAGTATTCCTTCTTCATCAATTCTCGCTTCCAGAATAGCACCTTCTTGCACTTTCTTCTTCATATGCATCAGCTCCGGGTCGGTGGCTTGCGCAGCTTTAACTTTTTCTATTAAAGTTGGCTCTATGCGTATACTTGACATCATCGCACTCGTTCCTACATATGATCTTCTATTCAATGCGTCAGCTACCACGTTCGCTTTTTCAGGATGGTATTGAATAGTGTGGTCATAATCTTTTAATAGCTCGAGCCAACGTCGTTGCCGCATGTTGAGTTCCTTTTGGGTGAAGAAATATTTGAGACTTTTATGGTCTGAATATATATCCACTTTCTCTCCATATAAATAGTGCCTCCAGATCTTTAAGCCTAAAACGATCACCGCTAACTCTAGATCATGAGTAGGATAATTCCTCTCATATTCTTTAAGTTGTCGCGAGGCATAGGCTGTGACTTTCCCACATTGCATGAGAACACATCCAAACCCTTTGCCTGAAGCATCGCTATAGATAACAAATCCAACCAAACCAGATGGTATTGTCAGCACAGGTGCCGAAAAGAGTCTCCTCTTAAGCTCTTGGAAACTCTTCTCGCATTCCTCACTCCATACGAATTTTGTATCTTTCCGAGTCAGCTGAGTTAACGGAGTACCGATTCGAGAAATCCTTCAACAAATATCCGATAATAACCAGCTAAACCCAGAAAGCTACGTATTTTGATTACTAACTTAGGTTGCTCTCAACTGTGACTCATATCCCAATCTTGGATAACACGTCACAATGGCACCTATCGCTTTACTCTGCATTGCGAATATAAGCGTCGCCACTTGAGAGTCCGCCTTGATTGCATTCCACAAAGGAAATTACCCGTTAGAGGCTCGGTTATCAACTTCTATACTTGGGTTTTTAACTCTTGAAGTTCAATAGGAGCCATTCGATATTAGATTTTTAGAAATAGGTTTTGTACCGGGTTTAAAGTCGATACAAAATTAAATATCACGCTTTGGGAGTAGGCCAAGAAATTCTTCAGGAAATACGTCAGGAAATTCACTAACAACAGAAATATCATTCAAATCTAACGTATTTTTATTCAAGTCCATAACATGGGATAAGAACACTTGACATCCGTTTTTCAATAAACGAATGACTTTATGGCTTGATATTAAAGAGTTTGACTTCAATGGTTTGGTTGCTTGAATTCGAATAATAGGTTGCTTAGGAATATGAAAACTAACAACCTTACGAAAGTAATCAATTTTAGCATGATGAGTAGTTAACCAATCAATCCCTAGAATCACATCAAAAGCAAGTATCTTTAAAGAGATAAGGTCAACATGTAATGTGATGGTGCCAACTTGGATCAAACAAGATTTATAAATAGTGGATGTGATGAAAGTTTCTCCTAATGGAGTCTCCACACATAAATCAAAGTCTAATTTCTCCGGAGTCAAGTTTAAACGTTGAGCACAAGTAGGAGAGATAAATGAATGGGTAGCACCGGTATTAAGTAAGGTATAAACTTTGCAAGAATTTATGATTAGCTTACCCGTGATCACCTCATTTGGGTTCCTCGCATTTTGACCAGTCACGACAAACGCTCTTCCAGGAATCGTTGACTTTGACTTTTCTGGGACAGCCTTTTGAGTCACCGTCCCCGCTGGACTTGGTTTTGCTACCGTACAATCGCGAGTGATATGTCTTTCCTTTCCACAATTATAACATACCTTGAACTGTTGTGGGCAGTTTGGGCTGATATGTCCCTCTTTCCCGCATTTATAGCATATGACCGGTGGTCGTTCTCCTCCCTTAGAACCGATTGTTCTTTGGCGCGATGTCTTCACGTGGTCGTTGTTGAATCTTTTCTTTTTAAAATCTCCTCCTGACTCGTTTGTTCTATTCTCATGGTCGTGATTACCACTAGAGTGGTTACCATTTTTTCTGTCTTTTTCTTTCTCCGCTGGTTATCGTTGTTCTGTTGACTGCTATCTTCGGTATGATCCTGGTTGTGGTCCTTCGGTTAAACGTACTCGTTATCTTGCTCTAATAATTGAGCCCTGTTGACAACATCTGAATAGAGAGAAAATTTATGAGAAATGAGATATTGACGTATGTCGGGTTTCAAACCTCTCAGAAACATCTGCGTCATACGTTCCTCATTCTCCACCAAATGGGGTGCAAACCTGGATAACTCTGCAAACTTTTCCTCGTACTGGAACACCGTCATGTTATTTTCTTCCAGTCTAATGAACTCCACTTCCTTCATATGACGAATACTTTCAGGAAAGTACTTGTCATTGAATAGTTCTCAAACGCCTCCCAAGACATCTTGCCGAAAGCGTACCGGATGGGTACGCTTCACAGATTCCCACCAGTAATCTGCCTCACCACGAAACATAAAGGTGGCGAATGGAACCTTCTGTTCCTCCGTGCATCCCAAGACATCGAATATCTTAGTAATTTGCTTGACCCACGTCTCCGTCTTAATCGGATCTGGCTTTCCCCAGAATTCTGGTGGTCCCAGCTCTTTGAACTACTTGGCCGTAACAAACCGTGCGTTGTTATCATTTCCACCTGTAATTTGTGCACGAGTCTCCCTCGTCTGATTTTGCATGAACTACAAAAAGTTTCTAAACATCTCGTCGTTCATCATATCTTGCTATGATGGCGTTGTTCACGGGAGGAACATTGACTTTACTATTGACGTTCTCTCCTCATTAGTGGGCAAAGGTGTCTCCACGGTCTCATTTACTCCACTGTTAACATTCTTAGTCAACATTCTCAAATACTGCCATAAAACAAGGGTTAATTAAGGAAATCAATATATCACATAATATCTCTATATACTGATCAACTAACAAATAAGCTTAGGTAGGACACACTAGCGAAAGATTCACTCGTCTCTCCCCTCCTAGTTCTATTCCCCGATCTCCGCCAGAGATCATATCCCTAAGCTCTGATAGCAACTGTGATGCCCCCAAAATAGGTATACATCACCCATTCTGAGTCGTCAAAATACATGGTACAGAAACAACTACAACTTTATTGATACAACATATAAACTGTGAGTTTAAATACAAATATTGTCATCTAGACAATATCCATACCCAACTAAGTCCTCATTATAATTATTGATACATTATTTTACAAAAATGGTGAGGACTACTAAGACAACTTCTAGAACCATCATTCCATTCCCCGACTAGAACTCGCTACATTCTCGCCTCCTGAGAAGAAAAATGGAACAAAAGGAAAAGGGTGAGCTCAACTAGCCCAGTAAAGAATATTATGACTAAGATAATATAGAACAAATTATCGTTAGTCTTCAATGGAAAAAAATCGATAGAATATAATAGACAACAAGTTTCGGATCAATATTTGCAAATGAAATAATAATTCATAGAAGAGTTACGTAGAGAATGAAATCTACTATAATCTATGAATTTAATAATCCATCATCAATATTTTATCCCTGTAACATCAATCAATATTCATCTTGAATCAAATATTCATCTTTACACTACAGGCCAAAGATATTCATCAGTCGGTCATGTTCATCTCAACACCTATACATCTTTGCACTACGGGCCAAAGATATTCATAATAAAATCAACCATCTTTGCACTACAAAAGCAAAGATATTCAATGAATACCATCATTTAGGGTGAGAGGATAATGAAAGATATTTTAAGAAAAAAACGAATCCAAAGAAGCAAAAGAACAAATGTTAAGGATTCAGACTTTAAACAATCCGAAGTTCAAAAATACTTCATAAATAATCATATCAAGTAAAATTCAAGAATGATCAAAACATGGATACAATCAAAGCTAGTATCCATAATAGATATTTTGACAAAAAAATGAAAATTTAATTTTTACGTGAATATAATAGTATTCGTGAATAATAAGGTCATTATCACGTGAATAAGTAACCCCGAACAATCGAAAGACAAGAATTTCACAAAAAAAATCTTACCAATATTCCTAAGATAATGATATTAGAAGAAATAATACCGTTTTAAAAAAAAATCCTTACCTCGAAAAAGAATAGTACTTACATTTGAAATATCAAATATAATTATTTGAAGGCTCTCTTGCAGATATACTCAAAATATCAAAATACTCACAAGAATACGCTCAATATATCGAGAGAGAAAGAGAGAAAAGATTTCAGTTTCTGGTGTGATTTTTAATTCTAACCTAAGCACCCTATTTATAGGAAAATGCTTAGAACACCAAAGCAGAAAATTTAATATAATATTATTATATTTATAAAATTGTCAAGCCCACCTCTTGAATCTGAATTCTGCCACCTTGTACATGTTTAATGCAGCCCACCAAGCAAAAAAAATGTTTTTGTAATTAGAAATAATTAAAACTTTCAATGATCAATTATTTCAGAACTACGGAACTTCAATAATTCAAAATAAATAGCCATTTTATCAGAAAAATTCAAACCACATATCTTTTTCATAGGAAATTTCATTCTCTACAACTTTATAGAAGAAAGTTTTTCCAAATTCCAAACAGAAATTGACCGAAATCCACAAACAGATGATTTTACAGGCCATAATCAAATTTCGGTCAAGAATTGGGGTCTAACGACACACAAAACATGTGTTAATCATTTAATACCACAAAAATACTCTTCCTCCTCTTATAATCATATATTCCACATTCATTGTAAAATATTACCATCAATATATTTCTTAAAATAATATATTTAAATGAATTATTTTATCAGAAAAAGATAAAATATTAATTTTCAACAATTGTCACATTAAAATTTTTTTCCATCTATATCCACATAAAATCAATATTTTTCTCATCATATAAATCAATAATTAATTATTCACAAATAATATTATAGAATCACATTACTGACAACCAGGCAATTCCCAGGGATGAGGGGACTTTCCAATAAGGATCTCTCCTTACTGGCGTGCAATTAGATGACCAAATCTGTCCTTAGACAGAACTTTCTAGACATTGCCAATAATTTTATCTAATAATATTATTCAGATAATATGAATTATTACTTCGATAATGGAGAATACTGTGCAGTGACAATTATTAAAACAACAATAATATCAACGTAACAATTATTGAATCAATAAAATATAATACTGAACAGTAATTACTGTAACAATTATTGAGTAGTGCCTTCTTATGTAAGAATCAATAATTGGTGTAATACCGCGTGCTACTGTGTTTTAACCACTGGGTATTCCAACAGTATTAACGGTAACAACTACACCGTTATTTATAAACAACTTATTCTTGTCGTTTTCTTCATCTAATTGCTTTACATTATGGGGCTACATAAAATTTCACTACCGTCGCATTTAATATTCCCCGACAAAAAGAAGAATATTTCACGACCACAATGAATATTTTATAACCACTTGTTCATTTGAAATATTTACGTATTTTACCCATAACTCACCACATTAATCAAATCAACCCTTACTATTTCAAGATAATAAATAAAGGAAATTAAATTTCATTTATTAATACTTTGGGGTCTTACACAACTCCTTGAACTGCTTGGCTGTGACAGATCACGCATTGCCATCATCTCCACCCGTATTTTGTACACGGGTCTCTCTCGTCTGATTTTGCATGAACTGCAAAAAGCTCCTAAACATTCCATCGTTCATCGTTTGCTCGGTAGTGTTGTTTACAGGAGGAATATTGCCTTCATGTTGCACGTTCTCCTGGTTTCTGACTAAAGGTTGCTCCACAGTCTCAAACACTCCATTGTTAACGTTCTCAGCAGCCATTCTTAAATACTACCATAAAACAAGGGTTAATTAAACAAATTAACATATCACATAATATCCCTATATTATGACCAACCAACAAATAAGCTTAGATAGGACACACTAGCGAAGGATTTACTCATCTCTCCCCTCCTAGTTCTATTCTCCGATCTCCGCCAGAGACCATATCCCTAAGCTTTGATACCAACTGTGACGCCCCCAAAATAGGTATACAACACACATTCTGAGTCGCCAAAATACATGGTATAGAAAGCAAACTACAACTTTAATAATACAAATGTCGTGTAAAATACAACGACACAACTGTGAGTTTAAATACAAAATATTATCTTCTAGACAATATCCACACCCAAATAAGTCCTCATTACAATTATTCATACACTATTTTATAGAAATAGTGAGGACTGCTAAAACATCTTTCTAGAATCATCACTCCATACCCTGACTCGATCCTGCTATGTTCTCACCTCCTGAGAAGAAAAATGGAACAAAAAGAAAAGGGTGAGCTCAACTAGCCCAGTAAAGGATATTATAACTAAGATAATATACAACAAATTATCGTTAGTCTTCAACAGGGAAAAATCTAATAAAATATAATAGATAACAAGTTTTAGATCAACAAATGCAGCGGAAACAGCAATCCATTAGAAGAGTCACGTAGAGAATGAATTCTACTATCTTCTAAGATTTATAAGTTCATCATCAATATTTTATCCCTGTAACAACAATCAATATACATCTTTAATCAAACATTCATCTTTGCACTACAGGCCAAAGATATTCATCAATTAATCATTCATCTTTGCACTATAGGCCAAAGATATTCAGTAATATCATCATTTAGGACTGATGATGATGAAAAATATTTTAAAGAAAATGAATCTAGTGAGATAGAAGGACAAATATTAGGGATTTGTATAACAGTTTATTCAAGATCAATAATACTTCATAATAACCGATTTTGAAGCAAAAGTCAAAAATAACGATCAAAACATGGATACAATCAAAGATAGTAGCCAAAATAGACATCTTGGACAAAAAGGAAAATTTTCATTTTTCTAAAATAATTAATCGATATCGTGAATAGTCAGATATCGTGAATAGTAATCCCGACTCAAAAAGTTCTAAATTTGATTAAAAAGTTCACCAATATTTTGGCATAATGATATTGAAGAAAATAATATCATTTGAGAAGAAAATAACATCCCTTACCTCAAAATAACTGTGTTTCTGACTGAATTTTGGATATAAAGCCGACAGAAACTTGCACTGTATAGCAACACTCAAAATATCAAAATACTAACAAGAATACGCTCGATAATCTAGAGAGAAAGAAAACTTGTTTCTGGTGTGATTTTCAATTCTAACCTAAGCGTCTATTTATAGGAAAATGCTAGAACGCCAAAGGAGACTAAAATAATAAATTAATATTATTTATTTTTCAAATCCTACGCATGCTTTGAATTTTTGGGCAGCCATGTTAGAAGAATTCAGCAGCCCATGTGTATATTCCACCAACCAAAAGTGGGTCCCACCCATAAATTTAAGAAAAATTATTTTATTTTTTGAAACTTCAACAATTCATAGAAAATAGCCCGTTTATCAGAAAAATATGAATTTTATGTCCATTCTTCCTGAAATTGAATTCTCTACAACTTTGTAGCTTTGAGTTTCTCCAAATTCCAAACCAAAAATATCCGAAATCCACAAACAGATAATTTTTAATACCTTCATTCCGACAAAATACTGATAAAATACCTCAGCATTAATTAATTCCTTCATTAACAACCACATAAATAAATCCATTATTTATATCCACATCAAAAAAATATTTTCTTATCATATAAATCAATAATTAATTATTCACAAATAATATTACAGAATCACAATTATAATAACCAGATGTTTCCGGAAAGAGAGGGCTTTCAATAAAGATTTCTCCTCACCTCGCACGCAATTAGGTGACCAAACCTCTCCTTAGATGTAACTTTCTAGATATTTCCAATAATGTTATCTAATAATATTATTCAAATAATATGAATTATCGATCTAATAATGGAAAATCTTCGTTGAAGGACAATTATTGAAACAACAATAATATAAACTATCAACGCAGGAATTATTGAATCAAAAAAATAAAATATTAAACAGTAAATACTGTAACAATTATTGAGTAGTGTCTTCTTGCGTACGAATCAATAATTCCACAATCTTGTAATACCGCAGTGTCTTCTTGTATTTTAACCACAGGTATTCTAACGATTATTAATTGAATGCGATTACTGTAGTTTTTGTAACAACTCAAATTTGTCATTTTCTTTATCCAACAGTTATTCTATTATGGGGCCCATAAACGATCGCTACTTGTCGCATTTAATATTATCCTAAGAAAAGAATATTCCAAAACCAAACGAATATTCCCCGACAAAAATGAATATTTTATAACCACTTGCTTATTTTGTAAAATTTGCACATTTCACCCATAACCAAAGTATTATATCAAATTAACTCCTTATTATTTCAAGATAATAAATATAGAAAATTTAATTTTTATTCATAATAAGTTGGGGTCTTACACGTAATGCAAAAGATGAACAGGTGTTGAGATGAACATGACCAATTGATGATACAAATAAATATCTTTGGCTTGTAGTGCAAAGATGAATATTTGATGCAAGATGTATATTGATTGATGTTACAGGGATAAAATATTGATGATGGACTTTTAAATTCATAGATGATAGTAGATTTCATTCTCTACTTAACTTTTCTAATGAATTATTATTTTCGTTGCAGTTGTTGATCTAAAACTTGTTGTCTATTATATTCTATCAGATTTTTTTCTATTAAAGACTAAGGATAATTTATTGTATATTATCTTAGTCATAATATTCTTTACAGGGCTAGTTGAGCTCACCATTTTCTTTTTTGTTCTATTTTTCTTCTCAGAAAGCGAGAATATAGCAGGAACCAGTTAGGGTATAGCTAAATCTTGATGGTCCTGAATACAGGTTGTTTTAGCAGTCCTCGCTATTTGTGTAAAATATTGCATCAATAATTATAATGAAGACTTTATCTAAGTGTGGATATTGTCTAGAAGACAATATTTGTATTTAAACTCACAGTTTATGTGTTGTTGTATTTTGCACGACAATTGTATTAATAAAATTGTAGTTATTTACATATAAATGTATTTGGCGACTTCGAATAGGTTGGGTGGATTGGACCTATTTTGGGGCGCCACAAATTACACAAACTTTTATTACGAGTGAATATCTCGTTATGACATTGAAAAATCAAACAAGAAATTTTGATTTTTAATATTATATTATATAGATATAGTATATGATATATACGAATATTGATAAATTCTAAAACTCGTCAAAATTAAAAAAAAAATAGTTAAAAGATGACAACGGTCCAATGTTAAAAAATTAGTTATGTAGCATTTTAATTAATTAATTTCTAACATCATAAATAAAATAAAAAATCGCATAATCGTTTTTTTAACGGTCAATTTTGGTTCACTAACAACTATTAAGAATTTAAAAAAAAAAATGCATCTGCAATTTTTTCTCGTAAACTTCAAACAACTAAAAATATCTCTAGTAATTTTTCTATAACTTGGTGGCAATTTACTCACATGTATAAAATTTTGTGACTTTTGATCATGTAGATTTTCATTGTTATATTATTTTGTGAAAAACAGATTTTGGTACTCATACTAAAAAAACGTATGCATATATAGTATATATAGTTCAATGAAAAGTGAGCTTAATTTTTGTGTTGCGTCTGTAGCTTCTAAAGTTTTATTCGTATCCGAGTATCCAAATTTATCATAAAATGTGTAGAATAATATGAATGCTTTCAACATATATAAAATCTCATGCCACTATAATTTAATGAAATAATGAGATTTCCTCTAGTTCATGAAAAAAAAAAAAGAGAGGCTTTACACATGGGCTAATTAACAATTAATATAAGGAACAATTATATTTTCTAGTACATTTTTAAAAATTATTACAACAATAGTGCATTCATAAAATATTTATACAATTAATACATTTAAAATTTTATTTACATAATAAGTGAAAACACAACCGGTTCCATGACAAAAGAACAACCGGTTCCAACCATGACAAAACAACAACCGGTTCCAACCCCAAAAAAAATTGACAACCAAAACACCAGATACGTGTTATTACTTTTCCCCCAACTCTTTCCTTTTCACTTCAGTATCCAGTGCCAATGGGGAATTCACATTTCCCAAACTCTGCAAACAAAACAAACACCAACTTGTTGTATTAGTACGTACCTCACCCAACAAATAAATATAATAGGAATTACTACTTTTTTTACCACAACAAGTAAGCAATGAAAACATGAACAGTATGTTAGTCTGTACGTATGTGCAAACATGAACAGTATGTTGAGTCTGTTTTTCAACATGTACAAACATGAACAGTTTATTGGTTTCTGCAATGGTCGCTGTTGGTACATGTATTTATTTATGCTGCAGTTAGTAACCAAACATTCATACAACAGTAACTATTTTAGTTTCTATAGGTAACCAAATAATCATAAAAAAAAATTCAAAACAATTACCAAGTGTTACATATATTTGTTTTCTTTATCTTGTTAAACCATGATGAAATCAGAGAGTAGTCGTGTGGTTTTCCTCTTAATTAATGTAAGAAGAAAAAAATACAAAATATTATTCAATATTGTGTAACAATATCTCAGTTATCTTACATCAATAAAAAGGTGCAGTTGGTAGCCAAACATTCATACAAAGGTAACCATTTTAATTTTTGTGGGTAACCGAATAGTCATAAAATAATTTCATAACAGTTACCAAGTGTTACATGTATTTGTTTTTTTTATCTTGTTAAACCATGATGGAATTAGAGAGTAGTCGTGTGGTTTTTCTCTTACTTAATGTAAAAAAAAAAAAAAAAATTATTCAATATTGTGTAACACAACCTCGGTTACCTTACATCAATAAAAATGTTAACATGTGTTTGTTTATTGGTTACTCACAGTAAACATACATTGTTTATTGTGACAATTGAAGCATTAAAAATAATATAATATTGTGAATGGTGACCAAATCAATATTATATAGTAACCAAAATATATCTAATTAGTAATCATAAATCTGAAACACATCGTTTGCACTCTGATGCACTAGACCCATAGAAGTATTCTTCCTCATCACTCTCAGTCTCCATAAAACACCACACTACAAACTCAATGGGTGAACTCAGATCCGAGTTAGGTCAGTACGACCCAAATCCATATGAAAAATCATAGGCGTCACTGTTTCCCCCAAAAAGATTTCCATTGTTGTTATTTTTCTCTGTGATTTTACTAAATTCCACGAGTAAGTTGTCTTCAGAAAGAAATTTTGGGAGAAGCCAAAACTCTCCGTCGTCCAAATCCTCTGCCATATGAAGAAATCACAGAAGTAAATATAATCCCACCACCTCTGCTTTAATCAAGGTCCAGGAAGAAGATAGTGAGGAAGAGGAAGAGGAAGAGAGAAGAACACAAGTGCAGATAGTTGATTTAAAAATTATAGAGTGATGAGAGAGAAAAATAAAGGGAGGCAGAGAGTGTATATAAAGTGTTTTCTTTAAAAGAGAAGGGAGGGAACCCTATGTTGATGGATTTTTTATGTCGTGCTCCATAACTGAATGTGAGAAAGGTGCCCTTTTTGTACTTTTTTTTAATTATTTTATATTATTGCACTATTATTATAATTATTTTATTGATGCACTATTCTTGTAATTATTTTCTATTTATTGTATATTATTGTAAAGAACCCTTAATATAAACTGCAAGATATATTAGAAATATACAAAAGTCTATCAAAATTTTGATAAAAAGTCTATTAAAGTCTGTCACATATTTCATGGAGTCTATAAAAGTCATTTTTAAAAAATCTTTAAAATTCACAAACTCTACAAAAGTTTGTCACTAATTTTTTTTTTTTTTAAGAATCTTAATTGAATACACCCTCTTTGGTATTCCAATATCAAAAACCAATCAAACCTCACGGAGGAAGAAACAAACTCACAAACAAACTTCACATAAAGAAGAAACACACTTCACATAAAAAAAAAAATAAACTCACCTAAGTGATCAGAATCAAATCTGAGACATAGGTTACAGTTTTTTAGTCTGAACTATACTAGATTAAGAACTTATCAACTTTATTCAATAAGTTTGAACGGTAGAATTAAGTAAATCTATGAGCTTAAAGCAACATTGACATTTTTAAACATGGACTTTTTCATATTCGAAGAGTAGGTATTGCAAGCAAAGGCTTTGCTCTTGGTAATGATAGACCAAATTTTTCATCCATGTCCAACTCATCAGGCGACGTGCCAATAGGTAACTCCCAGCTAAAGCAATGTACCAATTGAGCCACCACCAATTTAATGTTAATTAGGCCCAAGTACATTTCTGGACACCCTCTTCGGCCTGAACCAAATGGTATAAGCTGGAAATGTTGTCCTCGTATATCTATATTTCTTCCAATAAACCTCTCAGGAAGAAATTCTAAAACATTATCGGACCACACGTTAATATCTCGTCCTAATCCCCAATTATTAATGATAATGCGTGATTTCTTTGGTATGTAATATCCATTTATCACAATATCTTCCATAGACTCATGAGGAACCAATAATGGCGCAACGGGGTGTAGTCTAAAACTTTCTTTAACTACCATGTCTAAGTATTCTAACTTAGGCAAATGAGCTTCTTCCACCATTTCATTTTCTCCTACAATAGCATTAAGTTCTTCTTGAAGTCGTTTCATCGCCCTCGGATGCTTTATTAGTTCTGACAATGTCCATTCAATTGCAGTGTGCGACGTATCAATGGCTCCAAAGATCATGTCTAGTATAATTGCTTTGATATTTGTTCTATCAATTGTGTTGGATAATTGGTCATGGGTACTTGAATAATTTTTCTTCAAAGATAGCATGACATCAACAAAATCTCTATCAAGCCTTTTGTGCCCACCGCTAGCATCTTGTTCATGCTCGTCTATGATAGACTCCAAGATTTTGTCAATAGCCTTGCTAGTGGCCTTGAGACGTCGACTCAGTCCCTAATAAAAGTTAAAATGTTACAGAAACATATTTACTAGAATATGACGTGAAATACAAGTTGTAAATAGAGTTAAGAGATTAACTGCGAAATTAAACATTTTTCTTCAAATGCAAGTTGTTTTTAAATGGGACTATAACTTTGAAATGCAGAGAAGAAACAAAGAGTATGCTAGAATATAGTAAAACTAAAAAATTAACTAAATTTTTATGTGATTCACGAGTTGTAGTCACGCTCTTTATAATGCACGAAAAGTACAAAACTACTAGTTATCTTTTTATCAAAAGCTGCTAATACCCCGTTTTTCATAAAAAAAAATAAACTAAAAAGAATTAAGAAAAATTGAGTAGAATATCACCTCTCAAATTTAGCCCTACATGGCTTTATAATGATCCAATCTCAAAGGGGCCTATATCACTAAAAACTGGTGGACGGCAAATTTAAGGATAATGTGTCAATCCTGTATCACTAAAAATAGGTGGAATAAGACTTTCCATTTTATGACTGGCGACCTCCTTTGTCTCTCCTCTCTCTCTTAATCAACATTGGAAGACATGCAATGCATGGTGCCACTTGAAGTTTGCATTGCCCCCTCCACATCATCAGCAAATTGAACGTACACACAAGACAAGAAGATCAATAATATTTGGGGGAAATGAATAATCCCGCCCCAACGTGCGGGTTTTAATTTTAAACTTGAAAACATCATCTCACATCAACAGAGGGAGTAACACCCGTGAACAGGACCACACTTTGCAACCTATTCCAACAAAGGCATAAGATTTCAACTACCAAAACACAATAAAACACCACAAACAAATAAACCTCCTTCATTAACAAAACCCTAAGTTACAGCATAAGATACATATATATGAGCCTAACTATTAATACACTAGGTAAACCTAACCAAAACACAAGAAACAACAAATACACAACACCTCTAAATCCCCCTAAACAAAGATGCTTAACTCGAACAAAATACATAAGTTTTGTACAATTCAGATAGCCACAATGTAGACTCCTGCACCTGCTATAGAAACTTGCCGGACGGATTCTAGCGACCAACATGCTCCCAAGACCCAATAGTTGATTGGGGAAGGAGAAACCCTAGGTGCACGGGCAGCACGGCAGAGAAGGGGAAACAAATACTGATCTCCAATAGACTGACCAACAAAATAGCTGAATATAATTTCCTAAAAATTCTTTTATACACGTAAGAATCCCTTCCGACTGAGCCTTAAATCATAATGTCATATAAAGACTTTGCAGAGGTCGATCTCTTCCATTCTTTTTTATTTCCTCAAAGCTTAAATCATTTTACTCTTCCCAAACATGGAAGCAAGTAATATCAGCACCCTAAAGGTCTGATATTGCTCATAGCAAGATGGAACTGAGGGAAGGATACACCATGACATTATCATGTCATGCCAACATTCACCATGGAAAGTAAAGTAACAATGAATAATAAAAAAACTAAAGTTGCTAACATTCACAATGAAATATAAAGGAACAATGATTATAAATCAAACGAAAGTAATTGATTAAAACTAATCTTAATCTGGGTTTATCATCATTATCATTGCCTGTCTAGAAATATCAGGCTGATCCGAGTCCATAAACTCTACTCGTTATTCCAAGACTGTCAGACTGACAAGTGACAGCCCTATGCATCCAACAAACAATCACTGAAGTAAAGGACTTTTCACTAACATTCACATCTTACCCATGTACTACATTTGGGTTGACTTTTCACTTAGCAGAATTGAGTAGCTTGTAGTAAGAGAAAATGTCAGCTCGTACAACCTTATATAACTCTCCTCATTGAGTGTATACTTCAGTACGTATTTTTGTGCTCTCTATGGCGAAACTCCGGGATGGGTGCTGATATTAGCAATTCCCAAAAGATTCGGTTGATGAGTCCATCAACTATCTACAAACTCACCTAACATCAAACTCCACATTGATTATCCTCAGTTCTGAGACATTATTATAGCTTTTAAAAGGCACTCATTCCTAGCCAGGAAAAGTATTAAGAACATTTTCATGCATACCTAGAACGCAAATCATTTAAATTTAGAACCTTTGGGAAGTATTAATCTTGTAAATAGCTTAAGGTTCAACAAATGCCCCACAAAATGAACTGTGACAAATAAGTCTCCATTCTAACTAGTATTTCCTACTTTGTGCATCATAGGGGTTTTACAAGTTTACAAGCATATCTTCCTATACAACCTGCTTATACACTGCAATAGGAACTTGCTCTCAATGTTCAACACGGCAATTTCAAGTATTACTGCAAATATGAAGTTTTCCATGCCAACTACCAACTGATGGGGATCGATGATTTAGTTTTCTTAGTTATTTATTTTGTTTATTTCATTATTATGGACTTGTTTTAATTAGTTGGGGTATTTTTGTCTTTTGTTATTTTATTGGTCTCCAAGTCCAATTTACGGTTGTTTTTGTTTAAATACCAATGTAATCTTTACACTGAGGACATTCTGATTATTATTGGTTTTCTTTATATCACCGAGTTGAAACTCACCCTAGAATTTAAGTGCATAACTTAGATCCTAGTTCTATTCATCTATCAATCAATAACAAAATACATTTTACAAATTATCCTATATCATTTGTGGTATCAGAGCCAACTTTGGGAATCGCTTCGAAATCACTATTCATCATCATAAACTTTGTTGGAAAACCTCGCACTAACTTTGTTGGAAAACCTCGCACCAGAATAGTCGCGCCGCTATCAACACCAAGTCAGACCTACTGCAATCATACAAACTCCTATCACCACCGCTGCAACAACAACAAAATCAATACCTCATCATCAAGTTGGGTCGACCCAACTCGGACCTAACCCAGATCAAGACATCACATAACCCACCATCATCGTCGATCGACAACCACCAACGGAAGTTCAATCCGTGACCCCAAACAGCAACAAGCTCATCGCTATCATCGCTAACCATCAACAACACGAGCAAAACAAGAAGAAAGGGAAAAAGAGAGATTGTGTTGTTGTAGTCACTGGAAAACCTTAGCGCTGCTCGTTGTTCCTTCCGCTGTTGTCGCTGAACTCTCTCGCCATTTCCATCTTTGTCTTCCCTGTTGCAACTGTTTCAGAGGGAGGTACCCTAAAACTCTCAATTCTCACTTTCCTAATTGACTTTCCTAATTCGTATACCCAGCACATTATATTTTCTTTGCTAAATTACCATTTTAGCCCCCATAGTTTTTGGAAAATTCATTTTTACCTGATTATTCCCTTACATTTCTAACCTTAGCAGTTTTCACCCGTCTCACACTTTATAATCAATTAGGTCCAAAGAATATATATAAAAAAATTGCTCTTAAAATTTTTCGCAAAATATAGGATAAGTACTTCAATTACTTGGATTTTCTTTACTCCGTACTTGGTACTAAAAAAAAAAATTAAAACTCGTTTGATTTTATTCTCTTAAATTGCACATTATTCCTATTAGTTGGACATCATTTAGTCGTGATTATTGATATTTTGGAAACTGTGATTGCCCTTGTTGTAGGTTATAATTTAATAGCTACAAATAATTATCTCAGTATTGCATTTGCATCATGATGACCCGTAATGGAACTCAATATTACCCAACAATGAACGAAAAATAAGACCTCTTAATCACCAAAATGGCTAATATGTAAAACCGTATGGATGCTATGTCTGAGGAACTTGTCCTATTATTTGAGATGGTTCGAGTCGTTGAGCGACGAACACAGCATTTAGTTGAGCCTATAGGATAAAATGCAAGAAATGATGGCATTCCCGTTAATGAAGAGATATCTGAGGTAGAATCTAAGCAGAATAGGCAAAGGGAACACCTTGACCCTAAAAATATTGAGTACCAAAACCTTGAGCCTCGAAATATTGAGTACCCCAAGAGACGAGACCGTAGACATCGAGACGTTGGGTATGGTGAACGTATGGACAATGGCTACCGTGAACCTAGAGATTATGGATACCGAGGACCTAGGAATGTCGACCCTTGTGACCGAGGTTATGATGATGACACTAGAAAAATTAAGGTTAATGCACCCGAGTTTGACGCTAGGCCAGATCCTAATATCTTCCTTGATTGATTGTCCAGTATGGATAAATTTTTCGATTGGTATGAGATGTTTGATGAGCGTAGAGTTCGCTATGCCAAGATGAAATTAGTCAAAAAGACGAGTTTGTACTGGGCTAGTGCTGAGAGAGACATTGAGCGTTTGAAGGATCCACCTATTAAGCACTAGGCAGAAATAAAAGCACGTCTCCGAAAATATTATTTACCCATCGGTCACAATGATAGGATGTTCGAACAGTTGACAAATCTTTAGCAAGACAATGTCCGTCTCTGATTATGTCAAGAGGTATAGGGAGTTGATGGAGTTTTGTGAGCTCGTGGAGGAGATGAGGTTTGACCATCATTAGGTTTAGGGAGGAATTGAGAGATGATATTAAATTTTAGATTTTTCCCAGCCAACTCACTTGCTTAGATGATGCTTACCAGGCTGCCTTAGACCAGGAATACAATGTGAAGAGATCATCCTTTTAGAGAGCAATCTCTTATCCAGGCCAATTTAGTGGACATAATGCCCCACAAGGAAGGTCTTTTTTCACACCTCAAGATACTTCTAGAGCTAATAACACCGCGAGTGGACCAAATCGGGTTTAGGGAAGGGTACTCCAATACCCAAACCTACAGTCACTAGCAGGGATAGGTGTTTCTCCTACAAAGAGCTTAGCCACAAGTTTTTTAAGTGCCTTAACAAACACCGAGTGAGTGGTTCATCAAGGGCAGGTGAAATGGAAGATGAGTATTGCACGGAGGATGAAGAAGTGGATGCTCACCTTGAACAAATTGATCAACCCTTGAATGTTATGAGGTGCATCTTCGTTAGTCCTAAAGAGAAGGAAGATTGGAAGAGAACCGCCATATTTCAAACATATAGCAGAGGTGGTGGAATCTCTTCCAAATTGATCATTGATGGGGGAAGTTGTTTAAATGCAGTTGCCAAGACAGTTGTGGAACGATTGATGCTAAAGGCAGAACCACACCCCCAACCTTATAGTGTTGCTTGGGTCAATAAGACATTTATTCCTGTTACACAAGTGTCTAGTACTGATCCACCTCAAAGGATACGAGGAAAAAGTTTTGTGTGATGTCCTTCCTATGGATGTTGCACACATTCTTTTAGGGCGACCTTGGTTATATGACCATGATGCGACCCATTATGGGAAATCGAATATTTATGTATTCACGCACAAGGGGCAGAAGATTACTTTATCACCTGTGAGACCCCGAGTGTCTCCTAAAGGTCAACCAAAAGAAAATAATACGCCTATACAAGAAACCAAATGTCTCCATATCCTTAGTCAGAGGATGTGTTGTGATAGTCGAGCTATCAATAAAATCACCATCAAGTATAGGTTTCCTATACCTAGGCTTGATAACATGTCAGGTATGATGAGTGGAGCTCACGTGTACACCAAAATAGATCTACAGAGTTGATATCACCAAGTTCCGCATTCGTGAGGGAGACGAATGAAAAACTGCCTTTAAGACTAGTGATGGCCTTTATGAGTGGTTAATCCTACCCTTTGGCCTAACCAATGCACCTAGCACCTTATAAGAGTCATGAATCAGGTGTTGCAATCTTTTATTGGCAAGTTTGTAGTGGTCAATTCTGATGACACCCTTATTTATAGTCGCACTCGAGAGGAACATTTACTTCACTTGCACCAAGTTTTGTGCGCTCTCCAGCGTGAGAAACTTTATATTAATCTAAAAAGTGTTCTTTCGTGCAAGAACACGTCATATTTATAGGGTAAGTTGTCTCCAAAGATGGGGTTTATGCGACCCTCAAAAGGTTAAGGTTATTAAAGAGTGGTCAGAACCTTCTAATATACATGAAACTAGAAGCTTCCACGGACTTGCTGCTTTTTATAGAAGGTTCATTAGGGGATTTAGTACCATTATGGCTCCCATCACTGATTGCTTAAAGAAAAGGGAGTTTGTTTGGTCTAAATCGGCTACCAAAGCCTTTGTGGAGAATAAGGATAGGTTGACACAGGCTCATGTCCTTGCACTACTATATTTTAGCAAACTTTTTGAGGTAGTATGTGACGCTTCCGGCGTAGGTATAGGGGGAATACTTAATCAAGAGAGTCATCCCGTTGCATTCTTTAGTGAGAAGATAAATGAGGCACGACAAAGGTATTTTACCTATGATAGGGAGTTTTATGTTGTAGTTCAAGCGCTTAGGTATTTGCAACATTATTTGTTATCTAAGGAGTTTGTGCTATACCCTGATCATCAAGCACTTTATTATATAAACTCCCAGAAGAAGTTAAGTTATCGACACGCTAAGTGAGTTGAGTTACTTCAAAATTATTCTTGTCCTAAAGCATTGTCGAGGGATAGAGAAAAAAGCCGTTGATGCGTTGAGTAGAGTATCTATTCTCTTTTAACACTTTGAGTGTAACAATTATTGGGTTTGAGCGTATTATTCACGAGTACCCTTCTTGTCGAGACTTTAGAGAGACCTATATTGCCCTACAGAATTCTAGTGTACCAGCCTCAGGTGACTTTCTTATCCATGATGGGAATCTTCTTCGGGGCACCCGTTTGTGTATTCCTAGCACGTCTATGTGTGACCATTTAGTTTGGGAGTTACATGCAGGAGGGATCACAGGTCATTTTGGTCGCGATAAGACCATTGCGATTGTGAAGGATATGTTCTTTTGGCCTAGCCTTAGCCTGAAGAGGGATGTAGCTCGTGTTATTTCTGAGTGTCGTACATGTCAAACTGCTAAGGGTAGGAAGCAAAACACAGGATTATATATGCCTTCGCAGGTACCCTATGCTCCTTGGGAGGATATTAGCATGAATTTTGTCTTGGGGTTACAACGAACCCTTAGAGGTCATGATTCTGTTTTTGTTGTAGTGTATCATTTTTCTAAAATGGCACATTTTATTCCATACAGGCTACAACAAAGCCGGTGATGCTTCACACATTACATTAATTTTCTTTAATGAGGTTGTGAGGTTACGTGGTTTACCTTTGTCTATCATTTCTGATCGGGATGTCAAATTCTTAAGTTATTTTTGGAAACCCTATGGAAGAAACTAAATACCACACTTAAATTTTCCACTGCCTATCACCGACAGACTAATGGTCAAACTGAGGTAGTTAATAGGAGTCTAGGTGATTTGGTGAGATGCCTTATAGGAGATCACGTTTCTAGTTGAGATAGAGTATTACTTGTTGCTTAGTTTGCCTATAATAGTTTGGTTAGTCGTTCTATTGGGGAGAGTCCTTTTCAGATTTACACTGGTTATCAGCCTAGGAAACCTATTGACTTGGTCCCTCTTCCCTCTACATATAGAGCTAGTGAGTCTACTGAAACTTTTGCACGACACATTCATGATTTGCATGCTGAGATAAGACAAAATTAATTTGAGCAATGAAAATTATAAGTCTGTTGCAGATGTTCATCGCACGTACCAAGAGTTCAATGAGAATAACCAGGTGATGCTTCGACACCGTGTCGAGAGGTTACCTCCGGACACATGGAAAAAGGTGCATGATAATGCTAAGCGAATGGGACCATTTCGTGTTAAAAAGATGGTTAGTGTTAATGCTTATGAGTTAGATCTTTCTAGTAATATGGGTATTGGTTCTGTATTTAATGTGATCAATCTTACTCAATATCATGGACCTTTTAGTCCGTCGACCCCATCTCGTGCTTCTTCATCTACCAACCTTGGTGAGCCTGTACTTGTTTCTTCTTTACCTGTTTCACCTGCACCTCCTCTTGTTTCTACACAGTCTACAACAAATGGTATCGAGGATGTATTGGATGAGAGGTTTGTGTCGACTAGGCGCGGAGGATATCGCCAATTTTTGGTTAAGTGGCGCGGCAAGCCTGACAGTAATTGCACGTGGATTGGTAGGGACGAGTTTTATCATATTGATCCTACATTGTTAGAGCGTTAGGAAGATTTCATTTCGACAGAGCCGAATTTTTCCCAGCCGAAGAGAAATGATGGGGATCGATGATTTAGTTTTCTTATTTATTTTGTTTATTTCATTATTATGGACTTGTTTTAGTTAGTTGAGGTATTTTTGTCTCTTGTTATTTTATTGGTCTCCAAGTCCAATTTATGACTGGTTTTGTTTAAATACTGATGTAATCTTTTCACAGAGGACATTCTGATTATTGAGATTATTATTGACTTTCTTTATATCGTGGAGATATCTATCTAGAGTTAATAGACGCCAAGTTAAAACTATAAACCCTAAAATTTAAGCGCAGAGCTTAGATCCTAGTTCTATTTATCTATCAATCAATAACAAAATTCATTTTACAAATTGCCCTACATCACCAACCACATTCTTTGTTACAAAAATGAGCAGTTGAACCACATTCTTGGTGCAACTTCTACAGTAGTTTACATTCTTGGTGCATATTCTACAATAATTATGCACAACTTGACCGTCAGGAATTAGTTTGTTAGTACTTGAACCACATTCTAGCCTATAGGTACAACTGATTAGAAACAATAATCAAATTACCACTAGTCTTATCTTTTGCGTAGACAATCAACAAATGGCTTTAATTATTGTCAATTATCAGCTCAATTATCTTATTGCTATATCAAGCTTCATACACCACAAGAATTAAAGTTTGGATCATGTCGAATCAGTAGTGAAGTACTTATGTTCGACAAATTAGTGGCATGATCGTAACACAGCTCGGTTGTAAAACAGCTCGGTTATACACTATCAGTATATCAATTTTAAACTCATCCCATAATACTCTGTTTTCCACCAGTCAAAAGCCCCAATGATATCGTCACTAATAAAGCAGAAATTTCCCAATTTTTCATCACCGTATAAGACAAGATAAAATACAACTAGTATCACAATTCACATATGCAAGAAACAAATAAACTCTCACTATCAGATAAAATTATCAATGACATTAATTCATAAATTTGAAAAAGAGGGAGGATCAGGGAAGAAGAACCCAAAGTCTCAAATACCAGAAAGATTTTGGAATTAATAAAAGACGGTACAAAAACTGCATTGAACAGTCAAAACATATGTATACATATCAAAGTGAGTTTATTATATATTCTTGATGCAAGTGTGGTGAAAATTGCTCTGGTGCAGCATCATTAACAAGTTCCAAACAAACAAGCCCCTAGAAAATCCTAACTAACCCAAAACAGAACACAATGAAGAATAAAAAGAAAACCCAAAACAAAAAGAGAAAAGGAGTGTTTGGGGACAGAAATAGTGAAATACTAGATTGATTCTTGCTGAAACTCGTCTGCAATTTCTTTCTTCTTGTTCAATTCTTCCTCATATTTCCTCAATCTCTCATTCCACTTTGCCTGAAAATAATTAGAAACCCCAAAATCAGTGAAATTAGTATTAATAATGCTTAATAATCAGAAAAAATTGGAGGGATTTGAAATTATAAAATTAGATAACCTTGTAGCTAATTTCAAGGCGATGCATCATATAGAAGCCAAGAACTCCTCCGAGAATTGTCCCTGTCATTATTCTCATATACCCCCATGCTATTGGTGACACCATTTTCTCTATCCTCTCTATATCGAAGTCTGAGCGAAATGATTTGGGAATTCCAAATTTGGTGGATTGGGGCGGGTAAGGCCCGTAATCAGTAGAAATCCCACGAATATTGGAAGTAAAGAGCCAGCTCTGTCATGCTTTGGGCTGGGTTTTGAGGTTTTGACAGATGGAATGGGTTATAGCACGAGGTGTCTTTTGGGCTGCACGTGGAGTTACAAGGTGGATTGGGTCACCAGGTAATTGAGTCACGCCCATTAATAAGAGTGGCGTGCAATCGAACAAAATAAACAGGAAAATTATTGGTTTAATTAGAGGGAATTGTTAAATTCACATCACTTTTTGTTATTTCCACAACAAAAGTGTCGCTGTAGATGTATAGCGACGGTGAAAACCGTCGCTATAGAATCTATAGCGACACTTTTATTGTCGAAATAACATTTTCTGTTGTGAATTTAACAATTTCCTAATTAGATTGTGAATTGATCAAGATGTGTTTTATCGTGTTGTCACCGAAACTAAAGCATATACTCTTTGACAGAAACTGTAATCCGTGTATGAAAGGAAGACAACGCATAATAAAGTTTTCTTAATTAGGAAACTTGTGAATTTTATGTTCAAGGATGGGAATTCCGTTATAAAACACTTGACTGATTTTTCAGAGTTTGATAAATCAATCGAGTACAACGAAGATGGTCATCGACGATGAGATGCAGGTTTTCTTGTTGTTGAGTTATTTGCTTGATAGTTGTGAGACGTTGGTTGTATCGCTGAGTAACTTTGTTCCCAATGATTAACTATGGATACAGTCAATGATAGTTTGTTCAACGAAGAACAAAGGCGAATAGATACCATAGTGACTAGTGTTGAGTTACAAGTTTTTGTCACGCGGAGTAGGGGTAGAAATAGAGAAAGAAACTCTCTTAAAGATGACAAATTCAGGGGAAGGTCGAGAGATCGAAAAGAGGTAAAAAAAATTCACTGTCGGAAGTTGAATCACATATATAAGGTGTGACGCCCCAAAAATTAGGTATTCATCACCCATCTTGAGTCGCCAATTACATGGTACAAAATTCAAATACAACTTAATAATATAACTGCAAGGTAGTATAATACTTACGAAAACATAAATCGAGAGTTTAAACAAGAATACTGCCTTCTAGACAATATTCATTCCCAATGGAGTTCTCATAGACAGTATACAAACTCAAATTCAGTCCTCGTTACATTTATTGTCACACTATTTAACATAATGGTGAAGACTACTAATACTATCATCTGGACCGTCACTCCTTTCCCCGACTCGTCCCAACTATATTCTAATTTCCTGAAGAGAACAGTGAAAGAAAGGGTGAGCTCAACTAGCCCAGTAAGAAATATTATGACTAAGATAATGCAAAATAAATTATCATTAGTCTTCAACAATGTTAAATTGATAAAATACAATAAACATCAAGTTTAACTACAGCGGAATAAGCAATCCATTAGAAGAGTCAAGTAAAGAATAAAATCTACTATCTTTTATGATTTAAAATATTTTCATAAATTCTTATCGCTGAAACTCAGCTTAATAAATAAACCACATCATCGAATCATCCCTGCACTACGGGCCAAGGATATTCATTAAATCATCAATGGTCATGACTATACCGAATAATCCCTGGTCATAATCATACCAAGTCCATCTTTGCACGTAAGCTAAAGATATACAATAAGAAAACCAATAATCAACAATCCATCTTTGCACGTAAGCCAAAGATAACTTTCATCACCATATAAGCATGAGGATGATGACAATGATATAAACATTAATCAAACTAAAATAAGGATAAATATTAAAGACTTTAACTTTATCCAAATATTATCAATCACATAATAAATTCATAATCTAATATTTTTAATATCATAACAATATTTTAATCACTTTTTAAACTTATAAACAATTTATTTCAATTGTTTACACTTTACCAAATAATGCATTTAATCATTCAAAAATGTCATACTCATAAGATTTCATCACCAATGATTAAATCCCTTATCAACAATCTACATATACCTTATATAGGATTTCCAAGCCATAAAATCCTATCTTCCAACTTTGTTACTTCACATAACATATTTAACTCATATGTTCGTAACTAAACTATTTCCATGAAAAATACCAAATCAGTTCCAAAAATATTTATTTTCTGAGATTTAGCATAATATAGTCCCATAATGAACATATATTTTTCTCGAAATTTTTAAAATTCATTTACTATTTTTTAAAAATAAATTTCTAATTAATTCCTTAAGAAATTAGCTACCTCAAGTTTAACTCCAAAAATTGCCAAATCTTGGCAGAATCTTACACATGTTAATGTGAACTTCCAGTTTAAATTTCATGGTCATCGGAGTTATAGAACTCCGGTTATGGCATTTTTCGTCGGAAAAACTTAAATATTGAAATGGTTATAACTTGCTCATTTTAAGTCGGAATGAGCTCATTTTTGGACAGGAGGTTCTTTATACCGTATACTTTCATGTCCCAAAAGGCCGGAATTTTTCTCATAATTTAAGTGGACGAAAATGCCATTTTAAAATTCTGGACATTAGCTTTTTCAAAATTTGCAGCTTTTGCCTCCTTTGCTAAAATCAGTCCATACGAAAATTTACAACACCTTTTCTAGTGATTCCATTTTGATAAGTTATAAGACTCATAGATCTAACTCTAGGACTTGACCACACTCAAAAATTTGAAATATAATAAGAGATATGGTCAATTGAATTTCATGTTACGTTTTTACCAAAATCTGATTTTTCAATCCTTTGTGATTTCTAAGAAACTTTCATGTTTTCACATAATAACCAACATAACTCATCTTAACACTTACTAATACTTCATATACCCATGATTTTCATCAGTCCAAAGTTTTTATTATGACTCTCATCATAATCAACGTAAACATATCTTTTCTACAATTTAATAAGGAATGAATACAAATGATCATTCACCATGCATGTGACAATCCACATAGACAGGTTATTCCAACAGAATAATAAATAATGGAATAACAGAAGAATTCACCATGCATGCGATAGAGACCACAATTGACATGAAGTTATTCCTAACGAATAATAAATAACGGAACCAGTCGTGTGAAATTCACAAAAAGCAGGATGTTCCAATGTAATAATAAAGAATGGAATAACAATAGAAATCACCACGCATGCGGTACTTGCGATGTAGAAAGTTATTCAACAGAATAATAAATAACGGAACCAGGTCAGGTGAAATTCACAACGACAGGATATTCCAACAGAATAATAAATGCGGAATAATAAATAATGAAATCAGGTCAGGTGAAATTCACACCGACAGGATATTCCGACAGAATATTAAAAAATGGAATAATAGAATAATTTCACCATGTATGCAGTACTTTGCATTTACAGGTTATTCCAACATAATAATAAAGAATGGAATAACAGAAGAAGATCACCAAGTATAGGGTAAACCGCATATCGCATATACAGGTTATTCCATCAAGTATAGGGTAAACCGCTCATACCGGTTATTCCAACAGAATAATAAAGAATGGAATAACAGAAGGATTTCAAAGTATAGGAGATTCCGTGTATACAGGTTATTCCAACAGAATAATAAAGAATGGAATAACAGAAGTTCTCTTTATGAATGCAAAAGAATAACACCCCCTTACGGGTACAACAAATAATATCCCTTACCTTAGAATAAAGCTGGATACTGGAATAGAAATGTAGCAGACTTCTCTTCTTCTTTCTCTCTATAGATTTTCTCTCTATAGCTTCTCTCTATAATTTCTCTCTATAATAATTTCTCTATAGCTTTGGTGAATTGGTGAGAAATGAAGGAAGAATGAGCTTCTATTTATAGGAAAATATAGTTTCGATAATTGCACGTTTTGGGGATCGAAATATTATAGTACAATACCTCCAACTTTTCTTTCATTTTTAATTAAGTCCTACAAGTATTATCAAACTTGCACCACCTCCCCTAATAGTAAATTATAAGACCCCAAATAATTAATAAATGAAATTTAATTTCCTCTAATTATTATTTTGAAATAGTAAGGGTTGATGTGATTAATATGGATAGTTATGGGTAAAATACGCAAATATTTCAAATAAGCAGGTGGTTATAAAATATTCATGGAATATTCTTACTGTCGGGGAATATTCGTACGACGGCACAGCCTTGTGTGGGCCCCATAACGGAAAACGATTGAATGAAGAAAATGACAAGTATAAGTTGTTTAGAAATAACGGCGTAGTTTATTATCAAGTAATCACTGTTAAAATACTAAATTGGTTAAAACACAAGAAGATGCTCAGGTATTGCACCAATTATTGATTCTTACGTAAGAAGGCACTACTCAATAATGGTTACCGTAATTACTGTTCAGTATTTTATTTTATTGATTCAATAATTGATGCATTGATATTTTATATTACTGTTGTTTCAATAATTGTCCTTATACAATATTTTCCATTATCGAGACAATAATTCATATTATCCTAATAATATTATTGGATAATATTATTGGTAATGTCTAGAAAGTTCGCTCTAAGGAGAGGTTTGGTCACCTAATTGCGCGCCGAAGAAGGAGAAATCCTTATTGAAAGCCCCTCTATCCCTGAACCGCACTGGTTGTCGATTGGTGTGATTCTGTAATATTATTCGTGAATAATTAATTATTGATTTATATGATGAGGAAAATATTTATTTTATGTGGATATAGATGAAGAAAATTTTTAATGTGACAATTGTTGAAAATTGAAATTTTATTTTTTTCTGATAAAATAATTCATTCAATATATAATTATATTTTAATAATATAATAATGGTGATATTTTTTACAATGAATGTGGGATATATGAGTATACGAGGAGAAAAAGTATTTTTGTTGAAATAAATGTTTAAAACATGTTAAACATGTCGGTGGACCCCATTTCTTGACTGAAATTTGATTATAGCCTGTAAAATCGCCTGTTTGTGGATTTCGGTTAATTTTTGTTTCGAATTTGGAAAAACTTCCTTCTTCAAAGTTGTAGATAATGTAATTTTCTATGGAAAGTTGCAAGTTTTGAATTTTTCTGACAAAAGAGCTATTTTTTGTGAATTATTGAAGTTTCGAAGCTTTAAAATAATTAATTTTGGAAGTTTAAATTATTTTAAATTAGAAAAATATTTTTTTTGTTAGTCTTGGGAGGTGGGCTAACTTGGTGGCTGATTTTTGGGCAAATATTGTGTGCGTTGGACAAAATATATATATATTATTAATTTATTAAATTTTCTGCTTTGGTGTTCTAAGCATTTTCCTATAAGTAGGGTGCTTAGGTTAGAATTGAAAATCACACCAGAAACTGAAGTTTTCTCTCTCTATATTATCGAGCGTATTCTTGTGAGTATTTTGAGTATACTTTGAGTATTGCTATACTGATGCAAGTTCAAGTCGAGCTATATCCTGTTGTTTGAACTAGAAGACTGCTCTTTCGAGGTAAGGGATATTATTTTTTTTAAAAATGATATTATTTCTTCTAATATCATTATGCCGAAATATTGATGAACTTTTTAAACAAATTTGGAACTTTTAGTGTCGGGGTTACTATTCACGTATACGGCACTATTCACGTATACGGCACTATTCACGAATACGACACTATTCATCAAAAAATAAAAAATTTCCTTTTCGTCCAAAATATCTATTATGGATACTAGCTTTGATTGTATCCATGTTTTGATCATTCTTGAATTTTACACCACTATGATTATTTATGAGGTATTTTTGGACATGAAATAGGTTTGAACTACTTAATCCTAAATACTTATTCTTTTGTTTCATTGGATTCATTTTTTTTAAAATATTTTTTATCATCCTCAGTCCTAAATGATGATATAATTGAATATCTTTGGCCTGTAGTGCAAAGATTAATGATTTTATGATGAATATCTTTGGCCCATAGTGCAAAGATGAATAGGTGTTGAGATGAACATGACCAACAGATGAATATCCTTGGCCTGTAGTGCAAGGATGAATATATGATTCAAGATGTGCATTAATTGATGTTACAGGGATAAAAATAATGATGATGGACTGTTAACTTCATAGAAATTAGTAGATTTCATCATCTACGTAACTCTTCTATGAATTAATATTTTCTGCTGCGAATATTGATCTAAAACTTGTTGTTTAATGTATTCTCTCAGATTTTTCCCTGTTGGAGACTAACGATAATTTGTTGTATATTATCTTAGTCATAATATTCTTTACTGGGCTAGTTGAGCTCACCCTTTTCCTTTTGTTCTATTTTTCTTCTCAGGAGGCGAGAATGTAGCGAGTACGAGTCGGGGTATGGAATGATGGTTCTAGAGAGAGTTGTTTAGTAGTCCTCACCATTTGTGTAAAATAAAGTATCAATAATTATGATGAGGATTTATTTGTATGTGGATATTGTCTAGATGGCAATATCTGTATTTAAACTCACAGTTTATATGTTGTAATAATAAAGTTGTAGTTATTTCTGTACCATGTATTTGACAACTCAGAATGGGTGATGTATACCTATTTTGGGGGCGTCACAGTTGGTATCAGAGCTTAGGGATATGATCTCTGGCGGAGATCGGGGAATAGAACTAGGAGGGGAGAGACGAGTAAATCCTTCGCTAGTGTGTCCTACCTAAGCTTATTTGTTAGTTGGTCAGTATATAGGGATATTATGTGATATATTGATTTTCTTAATTAACCCTTGTTTTATGGCAGTATTTAAGAATGGCAACCGAGAATGTTAACAGTGGAGCAATTGAGACCGTGGAGACACCTTTACCTACTAACGAGGAGAACGTGCAACAGGCTGGCAATGTTCCTCCTGTGAACAACACCACTGAGTAGATGATGAACGAGGGGATGTTTAGAAGCTTTTTACAGTTCATGCAAAATCAGACAAGGGAGACTCGTGTTCAAAATACAGGAGGAAATGATAGCAATTCACGGGTTGTCATAGCCAAGCAGTTCAAGGAATTGGGACCACCAGAATTCTGGGGAAAGTCGGATCCGATTAAGGCGGAGACATGGGTCAAACAAATCACCAAGATATTCGATGTCTTGGGATGCACGGAGGAGCAGAAGGTGCCATTCGCCTCCTTTATGTTCCGTAATGAGGCGATTACTGGTGGGAATCTGTGAAGCGTACTCCACCCACCAAGGCCAAGATGTCTTGGGAGACATTTCAAAAACTATTTAATGACAAATACTTTCCTCGAAAGTGTTCGTCATATGAAGGAAGTGGAGTTTATTAGATCGGAGCGAAATAACACGACGGTGTCCTAAAGACGAGGCAAAGTTTGCGAGAGTTATCCAGTTTGCACCTCATTTGGTAGAGAATGAGGAACGATAACGCGGATGTTTCGAGAGGTTTGAAACCCCGATACGTCAAGATCTCATTTCTCATAAATTTTTCTCTATTCGGATGTTGTAAAATGTGGCTCAATTATTAGAGCGAGATAACGAAAGATACGCTCAACCGATGGACCATAACCAGGATCATACCGGGAGATAGCGATCAATGTAATAACGATAACCAGCGGAGAAAGAAAAAGACGGACAAAAATGGTAACCACTCTGGTGGTAATCATGGCCATGAGAATAGAAGAAGCGAGTCAGGAGGAGATTTTAAAAAGAGAAAATTCAACAACGACCATGTGAAGACGTCAACACCAGCAGCAACTGGTTCTAAGGGAGGAGAACAACCACCGGTCGTATGCTATAAATGCGGGAAAGAGGGACATATCAGCCCAAACTGCCCACAATAGTTCAAGGTATGCTATAGTTATGGAAAGAAAGGACATATTGCTCAAGATTGTACGGTAGTGAAACCTAGTTCAGCGGGGACGGTGACTCAAAAGGCTGTCCCAGAAAAGTCAAAGTCAACGGTTCCTGGAAGAGCATTTGTTGTGATAGATCAAAATGCGAGGAACCCAAATGAGATGATCACGGGTAAGCTAATCATAAATTCTTGCAAAGTTTATACCTTACTTGATACCGGTGCTACCCATTCATGTATCTCTCCTACTTGTGCTAAACGTTTAAACTTGAATCCGTAGAAATTAGACTTTGACCTATCTGTGAAAACTCCGTTAGGAGAAACTTTCATCACATCCACTGTTTATAAATCTTGTCTAATCCAAGTTGGCACCATCACATTACCTGTTGACCTTATCCCTTTAAAGATACTTGCTTTTGATGTGATTTTAGGGATTGATTGGTTAACTACTCATAATGCCAAAATTGATTGTTTTCGTATGGTTGTTAGTTTTCATATTCCTAATCAACATGTTGTTCGAATTCAGGCAACTAAACCATTAAAATCAATCACTGTCATATCTAATCATAAAGCTATTCGTTTATTGAAAAACGGATGTCAAGCTTTCTTAGCCCATGTTATGCATTTGAATAAAGACACGTCAAAATTGAATAATATTCCTATTGTTATCGACTTTCCCGATGTATTTCTGAAGAACTTCCTGGTCACCCCTAACGTGAAGTTGAATTCTTTATTGATCTTGAACCCAGTACAAAGCCCATTTCTAAAACTCCATATCGAATGGCTCCTATTGAACTTGAGGAGTTAAAGGTCCAACTACAAGAATTGTTGGACATCCGGTTTCATTCGTCCCTAAGTACATCTCCTTGGGGTGCTCCTATTTTATTCAGTAAAGAAGAAAGAAGGGAGAGTATGCGACTTTGTATTGACTATCGGAATTGAACCACGTCACCATCAAGAATTGGTATCCACTACCTCGTATTGATGACTGTTTGACCAATTCTGAAGGAGCACAATTCTTTTCAAAAATCGATCTTCGCTTACGGATATCATCATCGGTGAAAATTAGAATCGAGGATATTCCAAAGACCGCCTTCGTAAATCCATGACGGGCATTATGAATTCTAGTCATGTCTTTCGAATTGACTAATGCTCCTGCGCTTTCATGGATATGATGAACCGAGTATTCAAGGATTATTTGGATCAGTTCGTTGTTGTCTTTATTGATGACATCCTCATATATTCCAAAAGCCATGAAGATCATGCGCACCATTTGAAGCTGGTACTCCAAAGGCTTCGTGAAAACAAGCTTTATGCCAAGTTAAAGAAATGCGAGTTCTGGCTTGAGGAAGTAACATTCCTTGGGCACGTGGTGTCGAAAACATGGAGTATCTGTTGATCCGTGCCAAGATTGAAGCAATACAAAGTTAGAACCGGCGTTGTCGGTGACTGAAGGACGTAGCTTTCTGGGCTTAGCTGGTTATTATCGGAGATTCGTGGAAGGGTTTTCTCGAATCGCTACTCCGTTAACTCATCTGACTCGGAAGGATACAAAATTCGTGTGGAGCGAGGAATGCGAGAAGAGTTTCCAAGAGCTCAAGAAGAGACTCATTTCGGCACCTGTTTTAACAATACCATCTGGTACGGATGGATTTGTTATCTACAGCGATGCTTCAGGCAAAGGGTTAGGATGTGTTCTCATGCAACGTGGGAAAGTCATAGCCTATGCCTCGCGACAACTTAAAGAATATGAGAGAAATTATCCTACTCATGATCTAGAGTTGGCAGCAGTCGTTTTCACGCTAAAGATCTGAAGGCACTATTTATACGGGGAGAAAGTGGAGATATATTCAGACCATAAAAGTCTCAAATATATCTTCACCCAAAAAGAACTCAACATGCGGCAACGACGTTGGCTCGAGCTGTTGAAAGACTACGACCACACTATCCAATACCATCCTGGAAAAGCGAACGTGGTAGGTGACGCGTTGAGTAGAAGATCATATCAGAGGACGAGTGCGATGATGTCACAGTATCGACAGAGCCAACTTTAATAGAAAAGTTAAGGTTGCTCGAGCCACCCAGGCCGGAGGCGTGATGCATATGAAGAAGAAAGTACAAGAATGTGCTATTCCGGAAGCGAGAATCGATGAAGAAGGAATACTTAGAGTCCACTCCAGACTTTGTGTTCCTAACGACTCTGATTTGAAATACAATATTATGATGGAGGCACACAATACACCATTTGCAATCCATCCTGGAAGTACCAAAATGTATCGTGATCTTCGACATACATTTTGGTGGAACAATATGAAGAGAGAGATTGCAAAGTTTATCTCAACGTGTTTAACTTGTCAACGTGTAAAGGCGGAGCATCAAGTGCCAAAGGGTCCATTGCAACCACTTGAGATTCTGAAATGGAAGTGGGAACACATTACCATGGATTTCGTTATGGGTCTTCCTACGGTTTCTCAAGGCATCAATGTTATTTGGGTTATTGTTGATAGATTAACAAAGTCTGCTCATTTCTTGCCGATACGGGAGACTTATTCCCTTGAACGTCTTGCTCAAATGTACGTAAATGAGATTGTGAGATTGCATGGCATGCCAGTATCTATAGTTTTGGATCGTGACCCAAGATTCACTTCAAGATTTTGGGTTAGCATGCAAAAAGCTATGGGTTCGGATTTACGATTCAGTTCGACATACCATCCTCAAACGGACGGACAATCAGAGAGGACTATTCAAACTCTTGAAGATTTATTAAGACTCGTGTCCTGACTTCAAGGCGGTTGGGATAAGTATTTACCATTGGTGGAATTCTCCTACAACAACAGCTTATCGAGCAAGTATAGGTGTGGCTCCATTTGAAGCATTGTATGGACGAAAGTGTCGCTTCTCAAAGTATGTTGGGGACGAGGTGGGTGAAGCAACATTGTTGGGACCCGAAGTTGAATACGTATGACTACGGAAAAGATCCAAATGATTCGACAACGTATACAAACGGCACAAGATCGACAAAAGAGTTATGCGGATCTTCATCGAAAGGACGTAGAATTTAGTATTGGGGATCATGTATTGTTGCGTGTTGCCCCATGGAAGGGAGTTACAAGATTCGGGAAGAGAGGAAAGCTCAATCCACGATTTATTGGTCCATTTCAAATTCTTGACCGAGTAGGAAATGTAGCCTATAGACTTGCATTACCTCCGAGTATGTCTCGTGTTCATAATGTGTTTCACATATCATGCCTTCAGAAATATGTGAAAGACCCGAACCACGTTATTGAGTTAGAACCGGACGAAATAGCCGAAGACTTGACGTATGAGGAGGTACCTGTCAAGATCTTGGATAGGAAGGAGCATGTCCTACGCACGAAGGTCATACCACAAGTTAAAGTTTTGTGGAGGAACCATACTATAGAGGAAATGACCTGAGAATTGGAAACAGAAATGAAAGCGAGATATCCTCACCTTTTCGAAACACGAGGTACGTATGCCAATTTCGAGGACGAAATTTCATAAGGAGGGGAGGTTGTAAGACCCCAAATAATTAATAAATGAAATTTAATTTCCTCTCATTATTATTTTGAAATAGTAAGGGTTGATGTGATTAATATGAATAGTTATGGGTAAAATACTCAAATATTTCAAATAAGCAGGTGGTTATAAAATATTCATGGAATATTCTTACTGTCGGGGAATATTCGTATGACGGAGCAGCCTTGTGTGGGGCCCATAACGGAAAGCGATTGAATGAAGAAAATGATAAGTATAAGTTGTTTAGAAATAATAGCAGTAGTTATTACTGCAGATTATCTTTAAAAATACTTCCATGGTTAAAACACAGTAGCACACGGTATTACATCAATTATTGATTCTTACGTAAGAAGGCACTACTCAATAATGGTTACAGTAATTACTGTTCAGTATTTTATTTTATTGATCCAATAATTGCTACATTGATATTTTATATTACTGTTATTTCAATAATTGTCATTATATAATATTTTCCATTATCGGAGCAATAATTTATATTATCTGAATAATATTATTGGATAGCATTATTGGCAATGTCTAGAAAGTTCTGTCTAAAGAGAGGTTTGGTCACCTAATTGCGGCCCAGATGAGGAGAAATCCTTATTGAAAGCCCCCATCTATCCCGAGAACTGCGCCTGGTTATCGATGATTGTGATTCTAATAATATTATTCGTGAATAATTAATTATTGATTTATATGATGAGGAAAATATTGATTTTATGTGGATATAGATGGAGAAAATTTTTAATGTGACAATTGTTGAAAATTGAAATTTTATTTTTTCTGATAAAATAATTCATTCAAATATATTATTATATTTTAATAATATAATAATGGTGATATTTTTTACAATGTGTGACGCCCCCAAAATTAGGTATACATCACCCATCTTGGGTCGTCAGATACATGGTACAGAATTTAAATACAACTTACTAATATAACTGCTGTAGGTATGCAATCGATATAAACCGTGAGTTTGAATACAAATATTGTCACTAGATATTATACAAACTCAAAAGGAGTCCTCATTACAATTATTATCACACTATTTCACAGAATAGTGAGGACTACTAATGCTATCCTCTGGACCATTACTCCGTTCTCCGACTCGTCCCAGCTATATTTGTAAGACCCCAAATTATTAGTAAATGAAATTAATTTTTCTCTATTTATTATTTTGAAATAGTAAGGGTTGATTTGATTAATGTGGATAGTTATGAGTAAAATACGCAAATATTTCGAATAAGCAAGTGGTTATAAAATATTCATTATTGTTTGGGGAATATTCGTTTGGTCGTGGAATATTAAATCTTTGTTGGGGAATATTATGCGACAATGTTGATCTTTTATGGGCCCATAACGAAAGCGATTGGATGAAAAAAAGCGACAAATATAAGTTGTTTATAAATAACGGCGTAGTTATTCACGAGTATCTTTGTTGGAATACCCGTGGTTAAAACACACAATACGCGTTGTTGAACAAGAGAGCACACGGTATTGCACCAATTATTGATTCTTACGTAAGAAGGCACTACTCAATAATTGTTACAGTAATTACTGTTCAGTATTTTATTTTATTGATCCAATAATTGCTACATTGATATTTTATATTACTGTTATTTCAATAATTGTCATTATATAATATTTTCCATTATCGGAGCAATAATTTATATTATCTGAATAATATTATTGGATAGCATTATTGGCAATGTCTAGAAAGTTACATACAAGGAGAGGTTTGGTCACCTAATTGCGCCATGATGAAGAGAAATTCTTATTGGAAAGCCCTCTTTCTGAGAGCGGCACCACGGTTGTCGATCTTGTGATTACGTAATATTAATTATGAATAATTAATTATTGATTTATATGATGAGGAAAATATTGATTTTATGTGGATATAGATGGAGAAAATTTTTAATGTGACAATTGTTGAAAATTAATATTTTATCTTTTTCGATAAAATAATTCATTTAAATATATTATTTTAATAATATATTAATGATGTGATATTTTTATAATGAATGTGGGATATATGAGTATATGAGGAAGAGAGTATTTTGTGGCATTAAATGTTTAACACATATTTTGTGTGTTGGTGGACACAATTATTATTAGAAATTTGATTATAGCACAGAAAAATCGTCTGCTTATGGATTTCGGTCAATTTCTGTTTGGAATTTGGAAAAACTTTCTTACGTAAAGTTGTAGAGAATTGAATTTCCTATAAAAAATGCGAGATTCAATTTTTTCGATAAAAGGGCTATTTATTATGAATTATTGAATTTTGAAGCTCAAAATAATTGATTTTGGAAGTTTTAATTATTTATATCAACAAAACGTTTTTATTGTTTGGTTGGCCCTCCATGTGTTGTAAACATGCTGATTTCAGAAGTCTTGGTTGGCGTAGGAATATATATATAATATATTATTATTATATTAAATTTTCTACTTTGGTGTTCTAAGCATTTTCCTATAAATAGGGTGCTTAGGTTAGAATTGAAAATCACACCAGAAACTGAAGTTTTCTCTCTATTTCTCTCTCGATATTTTGAGCGTATTCTTGTGAGTATACTTTGAGTGTTCATATACTGATGCAAGTTCAAGTCATAGCTTTATATCCTGTTTCAACTAAAAATCTTGTCTTTTTCGAGGTAAGGGATGTTATTTTATTCGAAAATGATATTATTTCTTCACTATCATTATCTTTGAAATATTGGTTGAAAATTTTTATCAAATTTGGAACTTTTTCATGTCGGGAGTTCTTATTCACGAGTTCTTATTCACGAGTTACTATTCATGAGTTACTATTCACGAGTTCTTATTCATGAGTACTATTCACGAAGCGTGAAGATGTTTCTTTGTGAAATTTCTATCTTTTGGTGGCGAGTTACTATTCACGTATACGACCTTTATTCACGTATCTGACAATATTCACGAATCTGACTATTCAATAGAAAAATGAAATTTCTTCTTTTTGTCCAAAATATCTATTACGAATACTAGCTTTGATTGTATCCATGTTTTGATCATTCTTGAATTTTACTCCACTCGATTACTTATGAAGTATTTTTGAACTTGGATTGTTTAAAATACTAATCCTTAATATTGTTCTTTTGTTTCACTGGATTCGTTTCCTTTAAAATATTTTTCATCATCCTCAGTCCTAAATAATGATATTACTAAATATCTTTGGCCTGTAGTGCAAAGATAAATGATTTCTTGATGAATATCTTTGGTCCGTAGTGTAAAGATGAACAGGTGTTGAGATGAACATACGATGATGATTAATATCTTTGGCCGTAGTGCAAAGACGAACAGGTGTTTAGATGAGCATGACCAACTGATGAATATCTTTGGCCTGTAGTGCAAAGATGAATATTTGATTCCAGATATATATTGATTGATGTTACAGGGATAAAATATCGACAATGGACTTTTAAATTCATATATAGAAGATAGTAGTTTGCATTCTCTACTTAACTCTTCTAATGAATTATTATTTCCGCTGCGAAGATTGATTTAAAACTGGTTGTCTATTGTATTCTATTAGATTTTTCCCTGTTGGAGACTAACGATATTTTGTTGTATATTATCTTAGTCATAATATTCTTTACTGGGCTAGTTGAGCTCACCCTTTTTCTTGTTGTTCTATTTTTCTTCTCAGGAGGCGAGAATGTAGCGAGTACTAGTCGGGGTATGGAATGAAGGTTCTAGAGAGAGTTGTTTAGTAGTCCTCACCATTTTTGTAAAATAATGTATAAATAATTGTGATGAGTATTTATTTGGGTATGTATATTGTCTAGAAGACAATAATTGTATTTAAACTCACAGTATATATGTTGTCGTATTTTGCACGACAAATGTATTAATAAAGTTGTAGTTAATTCTGTACCATGTATTTGGCGACTCGGAATGGGTTGGATGGAATGGACCTATTTTGGGGCGTCACGGTTAATATCGAGCTTAGGGATATGATCTCTGGCGGAGATCGGGGAATAGAACTAGGAGGGAGAGAGCGAGTAAATCCTTCGCTAGTGTGTCCTACTAAGCTTATTTGTTAGTTGGTTAGTATATAGGGATATTATGTGATATATTGATTTCCTTAATTAATCCTTGTTTTATGACGATATTTTGAGAATGTCGTGAGAATATGAGCGATGGAGTAAATGAGATCGTGGAGATGCCTGTCTTTACCACGGCGAGGAGAAACGTCAACAACAGTGGCAATGTACCTCCCGTGAAACAACACCACTGAAAGCGAGATGATGAGCGAGGGGATGTTTAGAAGTTTTTTGCGATTCATGCAAAATCGAGACGAGGAGACTCGTGTTCAAAATACAGGAGAAATGATAGCAATTCACGGGTGGTCACGATTAAGCGATTCAAAGAGTTGGGACCACCGTGCAGGGAAAACCGGATCCGATTAAAGCGGAGGCGTGGGTCAAACAAATTACCAAGATATTCGATGTCTTGGGATGCACGAGAGAACGAAAAAGTTCCATTCGCTACTTTTATGTTCCGTAACGAGGCGAGATAACTTGGTGGAATCATGAAGCATACCCATCCAAATTGCCGCACTCGGCGTGTCGTAGGAGACATTTGAAAATAGTTCAATGACAAGTACTTCCACGAAATTATTCGTCATATGAAGGAAGTTGAGTTTATTAGGCTGAGCGAATAACATGGCGGTGTCAAAGACGAGGCGAAGTTAATTGGAGTTATCGAGTTTGCATCTCATTTGGTGGAGAATGAGGAACGTATGGCGCGGATGTTTACGAGAGGTTGAAAACCCGACATACGTTAGTATCTCATTTCTCATAAATTTTCTCTATTCAGAGATGTTGTCAGCGAGGGCTCGGTTGTTAGAAGCGAGATAACGAAAGTACGTTCAACCGGGGACCATAACCGAGGATCATCCAAGAAGATAGCGATCATCGAAATAACGATAACCAACCGGGAGAAAGAAGAATACGGACAAAGGCGGTAACCATTACGGTGGTAATCGTGGCCATGAAAATAGAAGAAACGCGAGTCGGGAGGAGATTTTAAAAAGAGGAGATTCAACAACGACCATGTGAAGACGTCGGCGCCAAGATGTAACCGGTTCCAAGGAGGAGAAAGACCACCGGTCGTATATTTACAAATCTTGAGGGAAAGAGGGACATATCATTGAAAACGCCCACAGCAGTTTAAGGTATGCTTTAATTGTGGAAAAGAAGGACATATCGCTTGAGATTATGCGATATCGAAACCATCCAATGAGGAATGGTGACTCGAAAGGATGTCCTAAAAAGTGAAAGTCAACGATTCTCAGGAAGGCGTTTATCGTGACCGGTCAAAATGCGAGGAACCCGAGCGAAGTTAGCACGGGTTAGTTAATTATAAATTCTTGCGAAGTTTATACCTTACTAGAATCTGGGTTCTACCCATTCTTTTATCTCTCTTTGCTTGCGCTCAACGTTTGAACTTGACTACGGAGAAATTAGACTTTGACTTTATTTATGGAGACTCAGTTAGGAGAAATTTTCATTACATCCGTTGTTTAGAAATCTTGCTTGATTCAGTTTGGCACTATCACATTACACATTAACCTTATTTCTATAGAGATATTTGCTTTTGATGTGATTTTAAGGTTAACTACTCATCATGCCGAAATTGATTACTTTAAGTAAGGTTGTTAGTTTTCATATTCCTAAGCAACTTTGTTATTCAATTCAAGCAATCAAACCATTGTAGTCAAACATTTTCATATCAAGCCATGAAGTCATTTGTTTATTATGGATGTCAAGTTTTCTTAGTCCATGTTATGGATTTGAATAAAGACACGTCGATTTGAATAATATTCTGTTGTTATTGATTTTTCTGGACGTATTTCTGAAGAATTTCTTGGTTTACTCCCAGAAGCGATATTAAATTTTGTATCAACTTTGAACCCGGTACAAAAACTCATTTCTAAAATCTCATATCGAATGGCTCTATTGAACTTCAAGAGTTAAAAATTCAACTATAAATTTCGTACTGAGCCTTTATCTGGTGATTTCCTTTGTGGAATGCACCGAAGCCCGGACTCTCGTAGGGGACACCATATTAGTGTGATAGTAAAGGCGATAGGTGTCATTGTAACGTCTTATCCAAGGTTGGGATATGAGTCACGATTGAGAACAACCTAAGTCGGTAATCGAAATCGTAGCTTTCTGGCTTAGTTGGTTATTATCGGAGATTCGTTGAAGGATATTCTCGAATCGCTATTCCATTAACGCAAATTTGACTCGTAGAGATACAAAATTTGAATGGAGCAAGGAATGTGGGAAGAGCTTGAAGAACTCGAGAGGAGACTCATTTCAAAGACACATGTTACGACCCACCCATCCTGGAAAAGCGAACGTGGTAGGCGGCGTGTAGAGTAGAAGATCGTATCTGAGCACGAAATACGATATTGTCAAAGACTAATTTCATATAATTTACAAATAATAGAGATGGAGATGAAAACTCTAGGTATCCACGTGATGATATACGAGTATAATCAATTTTAATCGATAAAGTTAAAGTTATTCAAGCTACACACCGGAGCTGATGAATTTGAAGAAGGAGGTGCAAGAAGTTGTTATTTCAAAAGCGAGAATCAGTGAGGTGAGGAAAGCTCAAACCTTCGATTTATTAATCCATTTGAAATTCTCGATCGAATAGGAACTGTGGCCTATAGACTCGTTTTACCGCCAAGTATGACGCATGTTCATAACGTTTTTCACGTATCGATGTTACGTAAATATGTGGACGACCTGAACCACGTCATTCAGTTAGAACCGGACGAGATAGTCGAAGACTTAACATACGAGGAGGTACCTGTCAAAGATCTTGGATAGGAAAGAACTTGTCCTATGTTCCGAGGTTATACGACAAGTTAAAGTTTTGTGGAGAAACCATGCTATTGAGGAAATGACCTGGGAGTTGGAAACGAAAATGAAAGCGAGGTATTCTCATCATTTCAAAATACCAGGTACGTACGTCAATTTCGAGGACGAAATTTCATAAGGAGGGGAGGTTGTAAGACCCCAAATTATTAATAAATGAAATTAATTTTTCTCTATTTATTATTTTGAAATAGTAAGGGTTGATTTGATTAATGTGGATAGTTATGGGTAAAATACACAAATATTTGAATAAGCAAGTGGTTATAAAATATTCATTATTGTTTCGGGAATATTATTCGTTTGGTGGTGGAATATTAAATCTTTGTCAGGGAATATTAAATGCTGACAACAGTAGCTTTTTGTGGGCCCATAAATGTAAGCGATTGGATGAAGAAAACGACAAATATAAGTTGTTTATAAATAACGGGCGTAGTTATTCTGAATTATCTTGTTGGAATACCGGTGGTTAAAAACACACAAATCTGCGTTGTTGAGCGATAGCACCGCGATATTGCACCAATTATTGATTCTTACGTAAGAATGCACTACTCGATAATTGTTACGATAATTCTTATTCGATATTTTATTTTATTGATTCAATAATTCTTTGCGTTGATTTTTTTATATTCTTTGTTATTTCAATATTTGTCATTTACACGGTATTTTTCATTATCGAGCAATAATTCATATTATCTGAATAATATTATTAGAAAACATTATTGGCAATGTCTAGAAAGTTACATCTCAAGGAGAGGTTTGGTCACCTAATTGCGCCAAGAAGGGAGAAATTCTTATTGGAAAGCCCTCTTTTCACTGAGGAGCGGCACGGTTGCGATCTTGTGATTACGTAATATTAATTATGAATAATTAATTATTGATTTATATGATGAGGAAAATATTGATTTTATGTGGATATAGATGAAGAAAATTTTAATGTGACAATTGTTGAAAATTAATATTTTATCTTTTTACGATAAAATAATTCATTTAAATATATTATTTTAATAATATATTAATTGATGATATTTTATAATGAATGTGGGATATATGAGTATATGAGGAGGAAGAGTATTTTGTGGCATTAAATGTTTAACACATATTTTGTGTGTTGGTGGACACAATTATTGAATAGAAATTTGATTATAACACAGTAAAATCGTCTGCTTATGGATTTCGGTCGATTTACATTTGGAATTTGGAAAACTTTCTTCTGCAAAGTTGTAGAAATTGAATTTCCTATAAAAAAGTCGCTAGATTCGAATTTTCTGGTAAAAGGGCTATTTATTATGAATTATTGAATTTCCGAAGCTCCGAAATAATTGATTTTTGGAAGTTTTAATTATTTATATCAACAAAAACCTTTTTATTGTTTTGGTTGGCCCCCCATGTGTTGTAAACATGCTGATTTTAGGAGTCTTGGTTGGCGTAGGAATATATATATAATATATTATTATTATATTAAATTTTCTACTTTGGTGTTCTAAGCATTTTCCTATAAATAGGGTCTTGGGTTAGAATTAAAAATCACACCGTAAACTGAAGTTTTCTCTATTTCTCTCTCGATATTTTGAGCGTATTCTTGTGAGTATACTTTGAGTGTTGATATACGGTGCAAGTTCAAGTCATAGCCTATATCCGGTGTTTCAACTAGAAGTACTGTCTTTCGAGGTAAGGGATGTTATTTTATTCGAAAATGATATTATTTCTTCAATATCATTATCTTTGAAATATTGGTTGGAAATTTTATCAAATTTGGAACTTTTTCATGTCGGAGTTACTTATTCACGAGTTCTATTCACGAGTTACTATTCATGAGTTACTATTCACGATTCTTATTCATTAGTACTATTCACGAAGCGTGAAGATGTTTTTTTTATGAAATTTCTATCTTTTGGTGTCGAGTTACTATTCACGTATACGACCTTTATTCACGTATCTGACAATATTCACGAATCTGCACTTTATTCATAGAAAAATGAAATTTCTTCTTTTTGTCTAAAATATCTATTACGGATACTAGCTTTGATTGTATCCATGTTTTGATCATTCTTGAATTTTACTCCACTCACGATTACTTATGAAGTATTTTTGAACTTGGATTGTTTAAAATCTGAATCCTTAATATTGTTCTTTTGTTTCACCGGATTCGTTTCCTTTAAAATATTTTCATCATCCTCGGTCCTAAATGATGATATTATTGAATATCTTTGGCACGTAGTGCAAAAGATAAATGATTTCTTGATGAATATCTTTGGTCCGTAGTGTAAAGATGAGCAGTGTTGAGATGAACATGACCGATCGACAAATATCTTTGGCCCGTAGTGCAAAGATGAGCAGTGTTAGATAGATGAGCATGACCCGGTGATGAATATCTTTGGCACAGTGGTGCAAAGATGAATATTTGTTTCAGATATATATTGATTGATGTTACAGGGGATAAAATATCGACAATGGACTTTTAAATTCATATATAGAAGATAGTAGTTTGCATTCTCTACTTAACTCTTCTAATGAATTATTATTTCATTGCGAAGATTGATTTAAAACCGGTTGTCTATTTTATTCTATTAGATTTTTCCTGTTGGAGACTAACGATAATTTGTTGTATATTATCTTAGTCATAATATTCTTCTTGGGCTAGTTGAGCTCACCCTTTTTCTTGTTGTTCTATTTTTCTTCTCGGGAGGCGAGAATGGTAGCGAGTACTAGTCGGGGTATGGAATGAAGGTTAGAGAGAGTTGTTTAGTAGTCCTCACCATTTTGTAAAATAATGTATAAATAATTGTGATGAGGATTTATTTGGGTATGTATATTGTCTAGAAGACAATAATTGTATTTAAACTCACATATATATGTTGTAAGTATTTTGCACGCGACAAATGTATTAATAAAGTTGTAGTTATTTACGTACCATGTATTTGGCGACTTAGAATGGGTTGGATGGAATGGACCTATTTTGGGGCGTCACAATATTCTCATTTCTGAAGAGAACGAAAGTGAAAGAAAGGGTGAGCTCAACTAGCTCAAGAAGAAATATTATGACTAAGATAATGCGAGAATAAATTATCATTAGCCTACAAATGTGTTAAGCCGATAAAATATAATGAACATCAAGTTTAACTACAAGTGGAACCAAAGAATCCATTAAAAGAGTCAAGTAGAAAATAAAATCTACTATCTTTTATGATTTAAAAGGTTTTTCATCATCGTATAAATGAGACTCGACTTTAATAAATAATCCACATCATCGAATCACCCCTGCACTACTTCTGACGAGGATATTCTTTAAGTATCACGACCACAATTATTCATGCACTACGGGCGAGAATATTTGTGTATTCATTAATGGTCATGATCATGCCAACAATCGTCCATCAATGCACTACTACTGCCATCGAGGATTTTTACCACATCATTTATAACATTACGGTGCATGATTACACCGAATAGTCTCTCGTCATAATCATACCAAGTCCATCTATGCACTTCTGAGCCACGTATGACTTTCAACATAATATAAACATGAGGATGATGACAATGATATAAGAATTCAATAAAACAAGTTCAAGAATTAATTTATCTAGGAACCAATAACATCCAAATCACAACATGATCTTGCTTTGTAGAGTAAAATTCAAGAATCTTTTGAGAAGAATATTTCCATGAAAGGATCTTTGGATGAAGCGCAAATATCAAGGATATTCCCTAATTTCATGGAGTATAGAAGTCAAAGTTTTAACCAATTGGGTATAATAAAGAATGGAATAACAAAAGAAATCACCATGCATGCGATAGGCCTTACAGACAAAGGTGTTATTCCAACAGAATAATAAATAACGGAACCGGTCCCAGAAAAAGCATGCAGAAAGGATATTCCAACGAATAATAAAGAATGGAACCAGGTCCCAAGAAAAAGCGCATGACAGACGGATGTTCCAACGAGAATAATAATAAAAGATTTTAACCAATTCCGTGTAAAACACACAGAACAAGATGTTCCAACAGTATAATAATAAAGATTTTAACCAGTCCGTTGTAAAACACACGATGCAGAGATGTTCCAATGAAATAATAGAAGAATGTCACCAAGTATAGGGTAAACCACGTTATACGAGTTATTCCAATGAATAATAAACAATGGAATAACAACAGTTCTCTTCATGAATAAGAAAGAATAACACCCTTACGAGTACAACAAATAATATTCCCTACCTTAAAGAATCTGAATATTGGAAAAGTGAAGTAAGCAAAATACTTTTCTTCTTTCTCTCTATAGTTTCTCTCTCTAGAGTTTCAGTGAATTCGTAAGAAATAATGAAGGAATGAGCTTTCTATTTATAGAAAAACTGAGGGTGGCTCTTGGTCTTAACGAAGGGTCAAAATGACTCTTGGTAATATTGAAGAGACAACTACTATTTCATGAAGGGGTAAATAAGCCTTGGAACAATCAAGAGCGCTTAACTCTTGGTAATATTGAAGGGACAACTACTATTGAAGAAGGTAATTACTATTGACGAAGGTAAATACTATTGACGAAGGTAATTACTATTCACAAAGGTAATTACTATTCACAAAGGTAATTACTATTAACGAAGGTAAATACTATTGACGAAGGTAATTACTATTCACAAAGGTAATTACTATTGACGAAGAGACTCTTAGATGATGACATATGGGCCCCCCATAAAATAATCAAACTTACCACAAACGTCTCATAATGTGACTTTTTATATACATCGAGGATTGAATAAATATTACCACAAATCATTTTATTTTTAATCAACACATATTTAATCTTTCAACAATTATTAATCATTTATAACTTGTCGTCTCAATTAATAATTTAATACTATAACATATTATCTGAGATGATCTTTGTGACAATAATTGAATCAATAATATAAGAGATATGATCACGTGAATTCTTCGTAGCAATAATTGAGCATAAATGAGTGACTTCTCACGTAAGCATCAATAATCAATATCGTGTGCTACTATACAACTACGCGTATTCTTCGTACTTTTACTACCTAGGGTTGTTCAGCGGTTTTAACAGTAACACCTCTACCGTTATTTTTATAGAAAGATAATTTTGTGCTTTTCTAACTACGACAATACTTCCGCTTAGGGGTCCACCAATGATTGAGCCGTCGTCATTTAATATTCCCCGACAAAAAGAATATTTCCCGAAATAACGAATATTTTATAACAACTTGCTTACTTTGCAAAATTTATAAATATTACCCACAACTATAACATTATATCAAATTTATTCCATAATATTCAAAAATAATATTTATAGAAAATTCATCTTTATTTATAAAAGCTGGGGTCTTACACAATGAATGTGGGATATATGAGTATACGAGGAGAAAAAGTATTTTTGTTGAAATAAATGTTTAAAACATGTTAAACATGTCGGTGGACCCCATTTCTTGACTGAAATTTGTTTATAGCCTGTAAAATCGCCCGTTTGTGGATTTCGGTTAATTTCTGTTTGGAATTTGGAAAAACTTCCTTCTTCAAAGTTGTAGATAATGTAATTTCTATGGAAAGTCGCGAGTTTTGATGTTCTAAGCATTTTCCTATAAGTAGGGTGCTTAGGTTAGAATTGAAAATCACACCAGAAACTGAAGTTTTCTCTCTCTATATTATCGAGCGTATTCTTGTGAGTATTTTGAGTATACTTTGAGTATTGCTATACGGTGCAAGTTCAAGTCAGAGCCTATATCCGGTGTTTCAACTAGAAGTACTGTCTTTCGAGGTAAGGGATATTATTTTTTTTAAAAATGATATTATTTCTTCTAATATCATTATGCCGAAATATTGATGAACTTTTTAAACAAATTTGGAACTTTTAGTGTTTGGTTTCTTATTCACGTATACTGGCCTTTATTCACGTATCTGACACTATTCACGAATACGACACTATTCATCAAAAAATAAAAAATTTCCTTTTCGTCCAAAATATCTATTATGGATACTAGCTTTGATTGTATCCATGTTTTGATCATTCTTGAATTTTACACCACTATGATTATTTATGAGGTATTTTTGGACATGAAATAGCTGAACTACGAATCCTAAATACTTATTCTTTTGTTTCATTGGATTCATTTTTTTTAAAATATTTTTTATCATCCTCAGTCCTAAATGATGATATAATTGAATATCTTTGGCCTGTAGTGCAAAGATTAATGATTTTATGATGAATATCTTTGGCCCATAGTGCAAAGATGAATAGGTGTTGAGATGAACATGACCAACAGATGAATATCCTTGGCCTGTAGTGCAAGGATGAATATATGATTCAAGATGTGCATTAATTGATGTTACAGGGATAAAAATAATGATGATGGACTGTTAACTTCATAGAAATTAGTAGATTTCATCATCTACGTAACTCTTCTATGAATTAATATTTTCTGCTGCGAATATTGATCTAAAACTTGTTGTTTAATGTATTCTCTCAGATTTTTCCCTGTTGGAGACTAACGATAATTTGTTGTATATTATCTTAGTCATAATATTCTTTACTTGGGCTAGTTGAGCTCACCCTTTTCCTTTTGTTCTATTTTTCTTCTCGGGGAGGCGAGAATGTAATGTGCGAGATGCAGCCTGGGGGTATGGAATGATGGTTCTAGAGAGAGTTGTTTAGTAGTCCTCACCATTTGTGTAAAATAAAGTATTAATAATTATGATGAGGATTTATTTGTATGTGGATATTGTCTAGATGGCAATATCTGTATTTAAACTCACAGTTTATATGTTGTAATAATAAAGTTGTAGTTATTTCTGTACCATGTATTTGACAACTCAAAATGGGTGATGTATACCTATTTTGGGGGTGTCACATAAATCATGTGAATCAATAGTAAAATCATGTGACTCAATAGTAAATCATGTGACTCAATAGTTCTAAACATGTGAAAAAATTAATTGCAGTATAATACCTCCATCTATACCTTCATTTTTAACTTAGTCATGCAAGTATATATTATCAATCTTGCACCAACTCCCCTAATAGTATAAGAATGTGATTCAATAGTATACACATGTGAACAAATATTTATATAAACATGTGAATAAGTATCAACTAATTGCTCATTTACCCGATTAATTACCCGGTTGGTCAATATAACTCCAGACATCAATTACTATAGAAAAAAATGTCGATTTTCACTAACACAAATAATTTCAACACAATGAAACTATTTTTATCAAAAATATAAATTTTAAAATTTCGAAGTTTGACTTTTTCCAAAAAAGTCAACTGTTGACTTTTTGACCAAATAGTAAAACTCAGAAAATTTTGTGTTTATAGTCTATTTTAACTAATTTCATCGTTCCGGACTCAAATATCACGTTCGCGTCTCCAAATTCAACTCCAAGCACAACTTTAATTTTAATAACATTTATCATTAATATCATAACTCACAATATTTAACAACCAAATTCGTGCTCGCCCGGAAGAGGGCTTTCCAATAAGGATTTCTCCTATTGACGCGAATTAGGTGACCAAACCTCTCCTTGCGTAACTTCTGAACATTGTAAATATTTCAATTTAATAATATTAATAACTTTGTCGTCTCAATTATTGATTTAATAAAATATCATATAATGCAGATGATACTGTGACAATAATCGAATCAATAATATGAGAGATATGATGCAACAATTACTATAGCAATAATTGAGTATAACTGAGTAACTTCTCACGTAAGCATCAAAAATCAATATCGCGTCTACTTATCACGCAACCACAGCGTACATCGTATTTTTACTACCGAGTAGTTCAACAGTATTAACGGTAAAACTTCTGCCGTTATTTTTGTTAGGTTTGTAATATTCATGTGCGCAATCAAATTGCAAAATAATGCGGAAGCGTGTAAAAATCAGAGTTTAAAAAAATTTACAAACCATATACCCGGATCACCCTTTATGCACAATTATTAATTAAACGAAAAGATAAAGAATAAAATCATACCCTTGAAGATCGAGCTTCCTCGTGTGAAGTTCACCTCCAAATCCTTTCGCGTTCAACTTGAATCTCTGGGGTTTTGTTCCTTCCTTTGATCAACGTTAGCCACCCAAATGTTTGGCCTCTAGAGGTGATCCACCAAGGAAGAAGAAAATTCAAGAAGAAGGGTGGTTGGCTAAACCCTAGTTTTTCTATCTCTATATAAAAGGTGTACTCTCCCAACAAATTGGAATTATTACGTATGTTGAAAAATCAACAACCACCCACCCATAATAAGACTCCTCTTATTAATAGATGTGGGCAACCCATCTTAACAATTAAGGAATTGGGTTTTATTTAATTAAATTCTTTTAATTAATTAAGCTCGTTAATCTTATTAGGGATAATTAATTAAACTCCTTTAACTAATTTTCTTCCTAATCCAATTAGGAATAAATGAAGTACTTATATTAAATTAATTCCTAAATTCTTTTAGAAATTAAAATAATAATAATTGTAATAATATTAATAAGACTCCTCTTATTAATTTATATTTAATATTTCTAAAATATTAAATAATAAATATTAAGCTATTTAATTTATTCTATCACCATAGATTAAATTAAATATACATAACATATTATTACGATTATGCCATTAACTTCTTAAATAATTATTCTTCCTTTTATGGTGTGACCCTTTAGGTTCTCCATATTAAACCTACAGTGAATAAATCAATTAGAACAATTCTAATCTTATTTAAATAAATAAATTAAACAATTAATTTATTTAAATAAATAATATTTATTCTACAATAGGATAAGCCTCCCTAATGTATCAACGACTTTCCGGATAATATAGATTTCAACATTAATCATAAAAGAACCTTTGAGTAAATAGTTACTGCATAATTCAATCCTTCCACCATACAATGTCCCAATTAAATATAAGACATAGAATTCTTCACAAGTCTTATTTTATTTAATTATATGTATTTCGACTCTTAAATGCACAACTCAAAATAATGCAAATTAGAAACTCCTTTCTAATTTCATTCTGCCTTGGCCAAGGACTACTGGGTTGTCATTTATCGAATCACATAGGACATTTCTCTTCTTTTATTAGAAGTGGTAGATTCTTTATTGATCATACATTATCTCCATATACAACTTATTATACCCAAGCATACCCTTTGATATACCCTAAGGGTCTTAAGGAATAAGTCAAAGTATAACTCATCATACACAAGATACTATGATGATCTCAAGTCCAAGGATCACTTGACTACTATCACTACAGAATTCCTATTGACAGCAAATAAAACTCCATTAGGTATTCCTTAGCGAGCCACGTTCGAATGAACTTATTCTCTAATAAGCACCTACATACTTGCTTTAGTGTTTCCACAAAATGATCATGAGATCAATCATCCTCATCCAATGAAAGCAAAACAACGTATGTACCAATCTATCCGGATTCACTAATCCCCAATTTTAGTAATCCAATGATTGGGAACTATTTTAGTTTTAAGCTTTCTAAGAATTTAGATCTCATTAGAATGATCATCATCATTATTCTAAAAGCATTGCTTAAAACTATGGGTTTATCACATATTGTAAAACAGCATCATGTAGATAATTAAAAGCCTTTAATAAATTAATACTTTTTATTAATAAATGAATAAGATTGTTACAAAGTATATGCTTTATCATCAAACATGATTGGCTTGTGTGCATACTACTTTCAATTTTCATAAATATATTTTTGTCGTTTTCTCAATCTGACAATAATTTTGTTGTGGGGTCCACTAATAATTGCGCCGTTGTACGAATATTCCCTGCTAAAATGAATATTCTCCGACCAATCGAATATAATATAACAACTTGCATACTTTGCAGAATTTATAAATATTACTCTTAACTTTAACCTTTATCAATTTAACCATTTACTAAATAGAATAATTATAAGAAAATTGAATACTTTCATTTCATAAAATTCGGGGTCTCACATAAGGCGAGAGTGCAGATTTTTGAAGAAGGAACAGTCTAAGAAAAAAGATGAGGATAAGGATTCGATTGTGCATCTATCTAACATTGATGTAGCCATTATTTGTGATGATAAACTCAAGTGTCATATATGTTAATGATTGAATTATTGATTCTTCGTTTCCATGCTACTTCGCGTTGTGAGATCTTCATATCCTACACTAGTGATGATTTTGACTATGTACGAATGGAAAACAGAAGTGCATCCAAGGTAATTGGCATTGGAGATATTTATTTGGAGACTAACGGTGGTTGTAGTTTAATGCTAAGAGAAATCAAACATGTTCTGGATACCCGCCTTAATTTGATCTCTACTTGTAACTTGATGAGAATGATTATAAAAGTTGCTTTGGTGAAGGTCAGTGGAAGCTCACTAAAGGGTCTCTAGAGGTCAGGAGGTAGACACTCTTTACACAATGCGGGCGCATGTGAGAGGTGTTGAAGATAGGGGATGTGACGCCCCCAAAATAGGTATACATCACCCATTCTGAGTTGTCAATACATGGTACAGAAACAACTACAACTTTATTATTACAACAGTAAAACTGTGAGTTTAAATACAAATATTATCTTCTGCATAATATTTATACTCAAATAAATCCTCATCACATTTATTGATACATTATTTTACAAAATGGTGAGGACTACTAAACAATCCTTTCTAAAACCTTCATTCCATACCCCGACTGCATACTTTTTATATTCTCGCCTCCCCGAGAAGAATGGAACAAAAAGGAAAAGGGTGAGCTCAACTAGCTCAATAAAGAATATTATGACTAAGATAATATACAACAAATTATCGTTAGTCTTCAACAGGAAAAATCGATAGAATCTGATAGACAACAAGTTTCGGATCAATATTCGCAGCGTGAAAATAATAATTCATAGAAAGAGTTACGTAGAGAATGAAATCTACTATAATCTATGAATTTAACAGTCCATCATCAATATTTTATCCTCAGCAACATCAATCAATTTTCATCTCAAATCAAATATTCATCTTTGCACTACAGGCCAAAGATATTCATCATTAATCATGTTCATTTAAACACTGCTCATCTTTGCTACTACGGGCCAAAGATATTAATCGATCGGTCATGTTCATCTCAACACTGCTCATCTTTGCACTACTGTGCCAAAGATATTCTTCAAATCATTCATCTTTTTTCTACTGTGCCAAAGATATTCAATAATATCATCATTTAAGACGAGGGATGATGAAAAATATTTTTAAAGAACGAATCCAATTGAAACAAAATGACAAGGATTAAGGATTAAGGATTCGTACTTTGTTTTATCCATGTCCAACAATACCTCAAAAAATAATCATAGTGGTGTAAAATTCAAGAATAATCAAAACATGGATACAATCAAAAGCTAGTATCCAAAATAGATATTTTGGACAAAAGAAGAAATTTTATTTTTTGTGAATAGTGCCGTATATCGTGAATAGTGCCGATATCGTGAATAGTCTTAGTATCGTGAATAATACTTCAGTATACATGAATAGTAAATCCGACACCAAAAGATAGAAATTCCACAAAAACATCTTCACGCTTCATGAATAGTACTCGTGAATAGTAACTCGTGAATAGTAACTCATGAATAGTAACTCGTGAATAGTAACTCATGAATAGTAACCCGACATGAAAAAGTTCCAAATTTGATAAAACATCGGATCAACATTTCAAAGATAATGATATTGAAGAAATAATATCATTACGAAAAAAATAATATCCCTTACCTCAAAGAATCGAAGATTTGGGAGGAAAGGTCGGAAGTGATCTTTGAATGAAACTTGTAATTGAATAAAGAACTCTCAAAGTATCTAAATACTCACAAAATACGCTCAACAATATAGAGAGAGAAAGAGAAAAACTTTGTTTCGGTGTGATTTTCAATTCTAACTTAGCCCTCTATTTATAGGAAAATGTTAGCCAAAGGCAGACTTGACCACGCTACCGATGGCTTTACTCGCTACTATTGCCACCCACCACATTTGAAATATAATTCAGCACATTTCTTCACCAACCACAAGTGGGGCCCACTCAATTCTAGAATTTTCCACCAAAATCAATTATAACCCTAATTTCCTAATCGAGACACCTCTTAAAATTCATAACAAATCATTCGTACATTTTAACGGTTCAAAATTTGTGGACATATACTCAACTTATATATGTATAACATATCCAAAAATTACCACAATCCAATGGTCGGATTAAAAATTATAATCCCATAATATATCTCAAAACCCCACGATTTAATTTTAATACCTCCAACTGGTAAAATCTTGATGAAACACCTCAACAATAATTTCTTCATTTATAACCACATAAATAAATCCATCATTTATATCCACATAAAATAAATATTTCTTTATCATATGAATCAATAATTAATTATTCACAAATAATATTACGTAATCACAATTATGACAACCACGGTAGTTCCCAGAAAGAGGGGCTTTCCAATAAGGATCTCTCTCTTCGGGCGCCGCAATTAGGTGACCAAACCTCTCCTTGATGAACTTTCTAGACATTGCCAATAATGTTATCTAATAATATTATTCAAATAATATGAATTATTGATCCGATAATGGAGATAATGTGCAAAGTGACAATTATCGAACAACAATAATATAAAATATCAACGCAAAATTATCGAATCAATAAAATAAAATATTGAGCGAGAACTCATCGTGAAAATTATTGAGTAGTGCCTTCTTCACGTAAGGATCAATAATTCAACAATCTTTAATAATCGTAAGTGCATTCTTGTGTCCACCACGCCAGACATCGTATTTTAACCACCGGGTATTCCAACAGGTCTTAATCTGTAACAACTACTTGCGTTATTTTTAACCAACTTATATTTGTCGCTTTCTTCATCCAATCGCTTTTCGTTATGGGGCCCACACATGGTCGCTACTGTTGTCATTTAATATTCCCCGACAACGATCAGAATATTCCACGACCAAACGAATATTCCCCGACAACAATGAATATTTTATAACCACTTGCTTATTTTGAAATATTTATGTATTTAACCCTTAACTATCCACATTAATCAAATCAACCCTTACTATTTCAAAATAATAAATAAAGGAAATTCCTTTTATTTAAAAAATTTCGGTCTTACAACCTCCCTTCTTATGAAATTTCGTCCCTCGAAATTGACGTACGTATTCTGTGTGTTTGAAAAGGTGAGGATACCTCGCTTTCATTTTCGCTTTCCAATTCCCGTGTCATTTCCTCTATAAAGATGATTCCTCCACAAAACTTTAACTTGTGGTATGACCTTTCTTGGCGTAGGACATGCTCCTTCCTATCCAAGATCTTGATAGTACCTCCTCATACGTTAAGTCTTGGTATCTCGTCCTGGGGTTCTAACTCAATAACGTGGTTCGGGTCTTTCACATATTTACTGAAGCTGAGATATGTGAAACACATTATGAAACAGGAGACATACTCGGAGGTAACGCAAGTCTATAAAGCTACATTTCCTACTCGGTCTAGAATTTGAAATGGACCAATAAATCGTGGATTGAGCTTTCCTCTCTTCCCAAATCTTATAACTCCCTTCCATGGAGCAACTTCGCAACAATACATGATCCCCTACATTAAATTCCACGTCCTTTCGATGAAGATCCGCATAACTTTTTGTCGATCTTGAGCCGTTTGTATCGTTGTCGAATCATTTGGATCTTTTCGGTGATATATACGTACTTAACTTTCGGGTCCCAACAATGTTGCTTCACCCACCTCATCCCAACATATTGAGAACGACATTTTCGTCCATATAATGCTTGAATGGAGCCACACCTATACTTGCACGATAACTGTTGTTGTAGGAGAATTCCACCAATGGTAAATACTTATCCTAACCGCCCTTGAAGTCTAGGACACGTAGTCTTAATAAATCTTCAAGAGTTTGAATAGTCCTCTCTCGATTGTCCGTCTGGTTTGGGGATGGTATCTTAACTAAATCGCAAACTCCGCTCCATAGCTTTTTGCAAGCTAACCCAAAATCTTGAAGTGAATCTTGGGTCACGATCCAAAACTATGGATACGAGCATGCCATGCAACCTCACGATCTCATTTACGTACATACTAGCAAGACGTTCAAGAGAATAAGTCTCCGTGTCGGCAAGAAATGAGCGGAACTTGGTTAATCTATCAACAATAACCCAAATAGCATTGATGCCTTGAGAAACCGTGGAAGACCCGTAAACGAAATCCATGGTAATGTGTTCCCACTTCCATTCCTAATCTCAAGTGGTTGCACGGACCCTTAGGTACTAGATGTTCCGCCTTTACATGTTGACAAGTTAAACACATCGAGATAAACTTTGCAATCTCTCTCTTCATATTATTCCACCAAAATGTATGTCAAGATCACGATACATTTTAGTACTTCCAGGATGGATTGCAAATGGTGTATTGTGTGCCTCCATCATAATCTTGTACTTCAAATCGAGTCGTTAGAACACAAAGCCTAGAGTGGACTCAAGTATTCCTTCTTCATCAATTCTCGCCCTAATAGCTCCTTCTTGTACTTTCTTCTTCATACGCATCATTTCTCCGGCCTGGGTGGCTTGAGCAACCTTAACTTTTTCTATTAAAGTTGGCTCTGTCGTATACTTGACATCATCGCACTTTCGTTCCCGCGATATATGATCTTCTACTCAATGCGCGCCTACCACGTTCGTTTTACCGGGTGGTATTGAATAGTGTGGTCGTAGTCTTTCAATAGCTCGAGCCAACGTCATTTGCCAAGATGTTGAGTTCTTTTGAGTGAAGAAATATTTAAGGCTTTTATGATCCGAATATATCTCCACTTTCTCCCTATATAGATAGTGCCTCCATATCTTTAAGCGGCAACGATCGCTGCTAACTCTAGATCATGAGTAGGATAATTCCTCTCATACTCTTTAAGTTGTCATGGGCATAAAGCTATGACTTTCCCACGTTGCATGAGAACACATCCTAACCTTTGCACAAGCATCATTTGAGATAACAAATCCATCCGAACCAGGATAGTATTGTTAGAGCAGTGTAAATAAGTCTCCTCTTAAGCTCTTGGAAACTTTTCTCGCATTCTTCATTCCAAACGAATTTTGTATCCTTCCGAGTTAGCTGAGTTAATGGAGTAGCGATTCGAGAAAACCCTTCCACGAATCTCCGATAATAACCAGCTAAGCCCAAAAAACTACGTACTTGATCAATCGACTTGGTTGCTCTAACTTTGTATTGCTTCAATCTTCACGGATCAACAGATACTCCATGTTTTGACACCATATGCCCAAGAAATGCTACTTCCTCGAGCCGTAACTCGCATTTCTTCAATTTGGCATATAGTTGGTTTTCACGAAGCCTTTGGAGTACCGACTTTCAAATGGTGCTCATGATCTTCACGACTTTTGGAATATATAAGGATGTCATCAATAAAGACAACAACGAACCGATCCAAATATTCCTTGAATACTTTGGTTCATCATATCCATGAAAGCCAGCAGGAGCATTAGTTAGTCCAAAAGACATGACTAAGAATTCATAATGCCCATACCGAAGTTCTGGCGGCGCTCTTTGAATATCCTCGCCTAATCTTGGTGATGATATCCAGAATCGAAGATCGATTTTGAAAAGAATTATGCCCTTACAATCGGTCAAACAAGTCATCAATACGAGGTAGAGGATACCTATTCTTGATGGTGACATGGTTCAATTCCGATAGTCAATACAAAGTCGCATACTCCCGCTCTTTCTTTTTACAAATAAAACAGGAGCACCCCAAGGAGATGTACTTAGGGCCAGAATGAAACCGATGTCCAACAATTCCTGTAGTTGGACCTTTAACTCTGAAGTTCAATAGGAGCTATTCGATATGGGGTTTTAGAAATGGGCTTTGTACAGTTTCAAGATCAATAAAGAATTCAACTTCACGTTTTGGGGGTGAATCGGAAGTTCTTCAGAAATACGTCGGAAAGTCAATAACAACAGAATATTATTCAAATTTGACGTGTCTTTATTCAAATCCATAACATGGGCTAAGAAAGATTGACATCCGTTTTTCAATAAACGAATAGCTTTATGATTAGATATGAGCGTTGATTGATTTTAATGGTTTAGTTGCTTGAATTAAATACAACGGGTTGGTTAGGAATATGAAAACTAACAACCTTACGAAAACAATCAATTTTGGCATGATGAGTAGTTAACCAATCAATCCTAAAATCACATCAAAAGCAAGTATCTTTAAAGAGATAAGGTCAATGAGGTAAGGTGATGGTGCCAACTTGAATCAAACAAGATTTATAAGCGATGGATGTGATGAAAGTTTCTCTAACGGAGTTTCCACAGATAGATCAAAGTCTAATTTCTCTGAGTCAAGTTTAAGCGTTGAGCACATGCGGAGAGATAAATGAATGGGTAAGACCGGTATCAAGTAAGGTATAAACTTCGCAAGAATTTATAAATAACTTACCCGTGATCACCTCGTTTGGGTTCCTCGCATTATGACCGATCACAACAAACGCTTCTTCCAGGAATCGTTGACTTTGACTTTTCTCGGGACGATCTTTTAGTCACCGTCCCCATTGAACTAGGTTTTTCTACCGTCTGATCTCGGCGATATGTCCTTCCTTTCCACAACTATAGCATACCTTGAATCTGTTGTGGGCGCTTGACCGATATGTCCTCTTTTCGCATTTGTAGCAGTATGACCGGTGGTCGATCTCCTCCCTTAGAACCCGATTCTTCGCCAAGACCTTGCGTCTTCACATAGTCGTTGTTAAATCTCCTCTTTTAAAATCTCCTCGACTCGCTTCTTACATTTTCATGACCATGATTACCACCAGAGTGGTTACCATTTCTGTCCGTCGCTTTCTTTCTCCGCAGTTATCATTATTCTCTTGACCGCTATCTCTCGCGATGCGATCCTGGTTATGGTCCTCAGGTTGACCGTATTTCGTTATCTCGCTTCTAATAATTGAGCCACATTTAACATCTGAATAAAGAGAAAGTTTATGAGAAATGAGATATTGGCGTATCGCCGGGTTTCAAACCTCTAAGAAACATCCGCGTCATCGTTCCTCATTCTCCACCAAATGAGGTCTGAACACGGATAACTCTACGCAAACTTTGCCTCGTCTTTGAGACACGATCATGTTGTTTTGCTTTCTTTCTGTCGATGAACTCCACTTCCTTCATATGTATAGCCGAACACTTTCGAGGAAAGTATTTGTCATTAAATAGTCTCTCAAACGTCTCCCAAGACATGCTTTGAGTGCGTGCGGATGGATGCACGCTTCACGAGACTCCCACCGATGGTCTGCCTTTCGCCACGGAACATAAAAAGGTGGCGAATGGAACCTTCTGTTTCTCCGTGCATCCCAAGACATCGAATATCTTGGTAATTTGTTTTGACCCATGTTTCCGCCATGATCGGATCGCTTTCCCTTAAATTCGGTGGTCCCAACTCTTTGAATCTTGGTGTCAGACAACCCGTGAATTGCTATCATTTCCTCCCAGTATTTTGAACACGAGTCTCCTCGTGCGATTTTGCATGAATCTGCAAAAACTTCTAAACATCCCTCGTTCATCATCTCGCTCCATGGTGTTGTTCACGGGAGGAACATTGCCGACTGTTGCCGTTCTCCTCGTTGGTAAATGCAGGCATCTCCACGGTCTCATTTACTCCATCATTAATATTCTCGATCGACATTCTCAAATCATCATAAAAACAAGGGTTAATTAAGGAAATCAATATATCACATAATATCCCTATATATCTTGACCAACTAACAAATAAGCTTAGGTAGGACACACTAAATAAGGATTTACTGCGTCTCTCCCTCCTAGTTTCTATTCCCGATCTCATGGAGATCATATCCTAAGCTCGATACCAACCGTGACGCCCCAAAATAGGTATACATCACCCATTCACGAGTTGTCAATACATGATACGAAACAACTACAACTTTATTATTACAACAAGAAATCTGTGAGTTTAAATACAAATATTATCTTCAGACAATATTTATACTCAAATAAATCCTCATCACATTTATTGATACATTATTTTACAAAAATGGTGAGGACTACTAAACAATCCTTTCTAAAACCTTCATTCCATACCTCAGACTGCGTACTTTCGCTATATTCTCGCCTCCGAGAAATGAATGGAAAAGGAAAAAGGGTGAGCTCAACTAGCTCAAGAAAGAATATTATGACTAAGATAATATACAACAAATTATCGTTAGTCTTCAACAGGAAAAATCGATAGAATACAATAGACAACAAGTTTCGGATCAATATTCGCAATGGAAATAATAATTCATAGAAGAGTTACGTAGAGAATGAAATCTACTATAATCTATGAATTTAACGGTCCATCATCAATATTTTATCCTGTAACATCAATCAATTTTCATCTCAAATCAAATATTCATCTTTGCACTACAGCCAAAGATATTCATCGATTAGTCATGTTCATTTAAACACTGCTCATCTTTTTTACACTACAGCCAAAGATATTAATCGATCGGTCATGTTCATCTCAACACATGCTCATCTTTGCACTACAAAAGCCAAAGATATTCTTGAAAATCATTCATCTTTGCACTACGTGCCAAAGATATTCAATAATATCATCATTTAAGACCGAGGATGATGAAAATATTTTTAAAGAACGAATCCAAAGAAACAAAAATGACAAGGATTAAGGATTAAGGATTCGTACTTTGTTTTATCCATGTCCAACAATACCTCAAAAATAATCATAGTGGTGTAAAATTCAAGAATAATCAAAACATGGATACAATCAAAGCTAGTATCCAAAATAGATATTTTGGACAAAAAGAAGAAATTTTATTTTTTGTGAATAGTCTTGTAGATATCGTGAATAGTCTTGAGTATCGTGAATAGTAAATCCGACACCAAAAGATAGAAATTCCACAAAAACATCTTCACGCTTGAATGAATAGTACTCGTGAATAAGAATCGTGAATAAGAACTCATGAATAGTAACTCGTGAATAGTAACTCATGAATAAGAACCCCAACATGAAAAAGTTCCAAATTTGATAAAAACATCGATCAACATTTCAAAGATAATGATATTGAAGAAATAATATCATTACGAAAAAAAATAATATCCCTTACCTCAAAGAATCGGTGCTTGGAAGAAAGGTTCAAGTGATCTTGAATGAAACTTGTCTTTGAACAAAGAACTCTCAAAGTATCTAAATACTCACAAAATACGCAACAATATAGAGAGAGAAGAGAGAAAACTTTGTTTACGGTGTGATTTTCAATTCTAACTTAGCCCTCTATTTATAGGAAAATGTTAGCCCGTAGAAAAGCGAGACTTGACTTGCTACACGATGGCTTTACTCGCTACTATTGCCACCCACCACATTTGAAATATAATTCAGCACATTTCTTCACCAACCACAAGTGGGGCCCACTCAATTCTAGAATTTTCCACCAAAATCAATTATAACCCTAATTTAAGAATCGGACACCTCTTAAAATTCATAACAAATCATTCGTACATTTTTAATCGGTTCAAAATTTGTGGACATATACTCAACTTATATATGTATAACATATCCAAAAATTACCACAATCCAATGGTCTGATTAAAATTATAATCCCCAATGATATATCTCAAAACCCCGATTTAATTTTTAATACCTCCAATCTGGTAAAATCTCGATAAAACACCTCAACAATAATTTCTTCATTTATAACCACATAAATAAATCCATCATTTATATCCACATAAAATAAATATTTCTTTATCATATGAATCAATAATTAATTATTCACAAATAATATTACGAGAATCACAAATATGACAACCAGTAGCCGCTCCGGAAAGAGGGGCTTTCCAATAAGGATCTCTCTCTTCTTGGCCAGCATTGATTAGTGACCAAACCTCTCCTTAGATGTAACTTTCTAGACATTGCCAATAATGTTATCTAATAATATTATTCAAATAATATGAATTATTGATCCGATAATGGAGATAATAATGCGTTGACAATTATTGAACAACAATAATATAAAATATCAACGCAAAGAATTATTGAATCAATAAAATAAAATATTGAATAAGAATTCACTGAAAATTATTGAGTAAGTGCCTTCTTACGTAAGGATCAATAATTCAACAATCTTTGTAATACCGGTGTGCTTTCTTTGCAACCACGCCAGACATTCATCGTATTTAAACCAATTGGGTATTCCAATGGTCTTAACGGTAACAACTACGCCTAGTTATTTTTAACCAACTTATATTTGTCGTTTTCTTCATCCAATCGCTTTTCCGTTATGGGCCCCACACATGGGCTACCATAGTAAATGCGAATATTCTCGACAAAGATTTAATATTCCACGACCAAACGAATATTCCCCACAACAATGAATATTTTATAACCACTTGCTTATTTTGAAATATTTATGTATTTAACCCTTAACTATCCACATTAATCAAATCAACCCTTACTATTTCAAAATAATAAATAAAGGAAATTCCTTTTTATTTAAAAAAATTTCGGGGTCTTACAGGGGAGCTAGGAGAAAAAGATGTGGTACAAAGTCATGAGAGATGGGGGGAAAAGTATTGCATGAGAACCATGAGAGGAAAACTTTTCACTTTAAATGGCTACGAAAAGTGAAGAAGGAAAGTGATAGCTTGTATAGCCAGAGTACATGCGGTTGTGAATGAATTTGGCAAGAAAAAATCTATCAAATTTGAGTTAGATCATCTCATTGAGAAGAACCATGCCGATGGGATAAAGTTGTATATATATGAAGAAAGTTGAAAATTTCAAGAAAATTGAGTTGAGCCAAAACTTAGTTGGAATTAACTCCAAGTGTGAGTTATGGTTGGTGATCCCCCCTCTCATGAGTTCGGAGGGGGAGATTGTTAGGTGTGGGTCCTCACCCATGAAAAGAACCCAAGTTGAAAAAGAATTTACTTGTTAAATTGGTTGATGAGCAATACAAGGAGATGTTATCCCTAATTTGATTAGCAGAATAAATTATTTCTAATACATAATAGGAATGGATTAAGAAGAATACAATAAATACAGCTATGAGGGAGTCTTATTATTACATGAGAGAAGCTAGTAGCAACAAGGTATCGAAAGAATAAATTAAGAGAATACTTTATTACTTGGGGTATTTTTGAATGGTGAAGTTAATTAGTTACGTTTCTTAACTTAATTAAAGGTAAATTTGTACTCTTTCGATTTATTATGTAACTTCAAGTTTTAGAGCGTAAAACATGAGAAGATTATTGTAAGTCCATTATTAGTGATATAGTGGAGATTCAGAGTTCGACCAGTAATTTTTTCTTTAAGAATTTTCCACGTTAAATTTTGTGTCTTGATTATGAATAGTTATTTGTTATTTTCATTCTAATAAGTGGGTTTGTTGATTTCTTATTTAATTGCACAAAGAGAGAAAAGTAATTTTTGGGATTGAGATTATTTTGGGTGCACTTTTTCCAACAATGTTATCAAAGTTTGCTTACTTTTTGTGGATTTAAACTCAATACTACCGCTGAAATAGAAATTATATGCAGTTGAAATTCTACTGTTGTGATTGCAGCTGATGTTTCAAAATAGCATTTCATCAGATGTGTATAACAGTTGTATCGAACATTCATATTCATCTTGTATCTAGGGACAAAATTAGTCTATTTTCCTTTTCCTGCTCTTGTGCTGTAAGACTTGTAGCTCGACAGTCTATTTGGTTGGTTTGTTTATCTTTCCGGCTTTCAATTTCAAGCGTCTTCTTGAATAATTATATAAAATATTTAATATCACATTATTTGCGACAAAAATTTGAGATCTTTAATATTATCATTTCATAAAAAAATATTTACATTATAAACACATACTCCTTTTAAGTGGAGCCAACTCCTTTTGAGAAAAATAAAGAATCATTATACATTTACATAAAATTCATTATGGGTTAAATTGAAGCTTATTATTACTTCTTCAAAGATTTATTTAATATATTTTTATGGGATGGAAGGAGTAATAGTTTGTGTGCAAGCTAGAAAGGCCTGGTGTGTACTTTTCATAGGTGGCTCTATTAGTTTGGGTTGGGTTCATCAGTACATTTTTCTTTGTTACAATTACTTGCTTTGGATGAAACCATGCCAAGAATTGATCCAAATGCAGACTATCATTTAAAGGGAGTTAAAGAATTTTACATTACCCTTTATAAAACACTAGTTTGTTTGTATAATTAATTAGAAAAATATCTAAATAAATTTTGTGGGAATAAATGAGAAAATATTGAAGAGAAAATAGAAAATATTGAAGTTTTGAGTTTTAAAAAAAGGTATATTTGAAAGTTAAAAGGTTTTACAAAATTATTTACACCAAAAGAAACTGTCATTTTCTCCGCTTTATAATTAGATGTAAAGCTAATCTCCAACAGTACTTGTATTAAAATAATCACAATCTCTCTCATTAACTGCTTTTTTATTATCAGTATAATATAAACAAAAAATTAAAACTAATACCTAAAGCCATACATAATATGGAAAATTAAAAAGGTATGAATGAGAGCACAACATAATTACATAACACTGATAGATCAAAGATATATAAGAGATGAAGTATGAATCAGGCACCACCAACTGCTTTTTTACAGGCTTATGATATATTACTATGATTTAGCTCAAAAGCATCATACTAAACAAGCACATACATATATACCTAGGAAAGAAGTGATATTATATATGCAGCTCAAAAATGGCTAATTAACTGTTGGCACAACAAGAAGTGGGCTTGCCCTTTGCAACGTAATGCCGAAAGAGTCAGTCATGTCCAATTCCTCGGGTGCTATGTTATTAGGGAGCTTCCATTCAAACCTAGTTACAAGTGATGCTATCATCAAGCTTATTACCCTCTCGGCAAGGCGAATGCCAGGGCACATTCGTCTTCCAGAGCCAAATGGCAGAAAAGAGAAATGTCGACCTTTAAAGTCCATTTCGGATCCCAAGAACCTCTGCGGTATAAAACAATTAGGGTTTTCCCAATAATCAGGATCTCGAGCAATGCCCCATGCATTCACGAGTACTTGAGTATCTTTGGGGATCAAGTAACCACTTAGGTTTACATCAGTTTCAGTTTTATGGGGCAAAAGAAGAGGCACCACTAGGTGCAACCTCATTGTTTCTTTTAATACTGATTGGAAATAGGGTAATTTGAGAATTTCAGCTTCTTCTATTCTTCCTTTTGCTCCAATTTTTTCAGTGATTTCTTGGCGTACTTTTGCCATTATGTTTGGATTGAGTAGAAGTTCAGTCATTGCCCATTCGGTAGTAGTTGAATTCGTCTCGGTTCCAGCAATGAACAAATCCTGAAAAATAATTTAATTTTAGAAAATGGAAATATACACGATGTAAAAAAATTATTCATTTTAATCCGCATGCAATCCATATTAAAGATTATTATTTTATTCGAAAATTTGTTACGAGTCATGCTACATATTATGAATTTTTTTTACCGAATAATAGTTGCGAAAGAGATTAATACATGATGAGATGATATAAAATTATAAAGATGAACACCTAATTACATATAATATTTTTGAAAGAATTATCACTGATCATATTATCCATATAACTGGTACAAAAAAAGTAAAATTACAATATATATATATATATATATATATATATATTTTATTCATCTTACATGGTTTATGTTGTAAAATAAAAGTCCCTCAACTTTAAAGAGTGACATCATGATCATAACGTGAGACAAAAAATTAATCAGTTTTATTTGATCAAGTATAATATATATAAAACTCTTTATTATGTATAAAAATAACTAAGGCAGTTCAAATGAACTGCTCAATTAAAATTCGTCAAAGCCAAATCTGAGAGAGAGAAAGAGAGAGAGTACCATTAATAGAATCTTGATGTGTTTAAGCTTGAATTCAATCCCACTTTCTTGCCCAAAGTCAAGAAGGGAATCCAATAGATCCCCATACCTAGGCAAATTAGCTGCTCTATGCCCTAAACGCTTAGTAATAAAATTTTCAATAAGTTGATCAAGCCAATCATAAGCCCCCTTAGCATCTCTCCTTATCCCTTGAGGATCAAACACTTTGAGCCAAGGAAAATAATCAGCAATATTAAACTTCCCATCAACCTCCATAATAGTCTTTACTGCATTTTGAAACCCTTTTACATCTTGTGACCTAAAATCAGCCACACTAACCGAAAAACAAGTGTTTGACATTTGATTTAAAGCTGTTGTAAAAGCTAATTTCCCAATATCAACGTATTCTCCCCTTTGACTCATCTCCTTAACATACTCAACCATTTGTTCCACCACTTTGTACCTAAGCCCTTGTAACATGTCCAACTTTTGTGGTTGTGTCAAATAAATGCTCAATGCTCGTCGAATAACGCGCCACAGATCGCCGGCCGGTATCCACGGCAGCGCTAGGTCATAATTCGTCAGTGCGGTGACGGCATTGGGAACCACTCTGCCGGAAAACGCCTCATCCTTTTTTTGTAAAATTTCTCTAGCCATTTCTGGTGAAGAGGCAACAATAGTTGTGACATTGCCCAGGCGAATTGTCATGAGGGATCCGTGTTTTTTGGCGAATTTTGTAAATGCTTCGTGTGGTTTTGGACCTATTTGGAAGAGGTTTCCGAATAATGGAAGGCCAATTGGTCCTGGTGGAAGTTTTCTTGTATGATATATGGCTAGGCCATGATGTATAAAAAATAAGAGAAACAAGGAGGATATAATTAAAGTTTGGAATTCCATTTTGTGTACTTATTAATTTGATGACCAGCTCATGAGTCTTTATATTGTGTAATCTCTACTGATCATATTTATACTAGTTATTATTATTATTTTTTTCATAATTCTTTTAAAAAAATTAATATTTTAAATTTGAATGATTGTTGACTTATAATTTAGACAAAATCCTATAAGAGTGAGTACTCTAGCTAGTGGGAAGGGATTATGAGTAGTCAATTATATAGTTAATTTTTTTTTTATTGTGTGACGCTGCGTTCAATAAGAACCTGGAATAGTTGAAATAGATCCAATAATTAGTCTTCACAATTAGTTTCTAATTCATGAGGGTTCAAATCCTCCTATTAAACTAAACGCTTGTTAAACTTGGGCTAAACATTGGGGAAAAAATATTAACTTTAAAATAACATAATTTTGCAAATAAATTAAGTACATCCACTATAGGATAATGGACCAGTCGATAATGAATCAAATGAACATTAAAAAAATCCCACTATTAATTAGGAGGTTCATGTCAAAGCACTCATGCATGTATATATCTGTCACTTTCTATACTGTGACAAGTAGAAAAGTCATACTAATAATTAATAAGTGGTACCAAAATCGAAAATAAAAAATAATAATCGTTCTATTAGGAGCTTCATTATGTCAAACCACTCATGCATGCATTAATTTTGGCTTGACTTGTACGCTTAATTGGTTCAATTTGCTGACAATATATGTGAGGGCCAAACTTCGAGTGGCAATTTCCATTGCTTTCGATGTTGATGGAAATTGCTCGGTACAGCAACGCTGGTTCACCCTTTAGCTTCTTCCATTCCATTCAAAAAAAAGTAGTTCTTTAATATAGTCTTTTTAGACGCATTCATAAATAATCGTCTTGTAAATATAGTTTTCTCATAAATAATATGATCAAAAGAAGCAGGTAAATAAGGAATGATTTGGAAATAAATATCTTTTTTTTAAATAATGTAATTAAAATTAAAAAAAAGAATGTAAAAACAGCCAATATATTAATGAATAAAAAGTAGATATTTTTCATTCATAAATATCGTCATAAATATAGTCTTGTAATGAAGGAGCAAACAAGACATTATTGAAGAAAAGAGACGGTGGGTCAAGTCAATTTTATTAAATAAGAGGTGCAAGACATGTCTTAACCGCAAGTATATTCGTTATTCAATTTCAGACTCGATCCCATTCTTATTTGTCAATTTTTTATATATCAACAACTTTTATTACAAATTTAGATCAAATCCCTTTTTTATTTCAGTTATCCCATATATCCACGTATATACTGTTAGATATTTTTATTATCAAAAGTATATAATAAATATATTATATGTTATTCATTTTTATTAATAATATTCCCATATATGAATAATACGATGTGTTGATATTAAGGACTTGGGTTCAAGTCATGGGAACAAGGCCTCTCTTATCTTGGGAGTGTAGCAACATTCATTTTATAATGCCATTTGAAATGGAGGGAGTGTACAATATAGTCAAGCAAAATTCTGAAAAGTGACGGTCATACAATCAGAAGAAATCTAGATAGGACCACCAGCCTATATATTAGCAACAAATTAAATAAAAATAATAAATCATGTACAACTGTTTGATCTTGATTTTAGATTTTAGATTTTAGATTTTAGATTCAAATTACAATGATAACATTGTCTTCTTTATCATGAACGAACGTAAGATCGATAAATCTATGTAAGCCATTTTATATATGATGTCCTTTTCTTTATTGGATGCTGCTTAATCATTCTATTTTTTAGATTTTTATGTGCTTTCGTTTTCTCTTTTATATATGTTCGCTTGTAATAATTTTTCATCTAAGTTATATGCATGTAAAAAAGCTAGAAGATCAGTAATTATAAAAAGTTTATCAGATGATGTACGTGAAAATTCTATCATTATAAGATAAAGGACTATAGGATGCATAGTATGAAAAACTTGAATGTTAACGACGTCGTATTGATCAAATTTAATTTTTTTTAGTTTTTTAGGTTCTGCGGTATTTAACCGTGGATGTCAAATAATAGACTGAAAATTAAATTAGAAGCAATATTACTCGTTAAATATTCAGATAGACAGACAATCAGCATTTATTGTAAGACTAGACTCTATTTACAACGTTAATTATGTATTGGTCCACTGTATATATATATCTCTCTCCACTTGAGGCAAAATATCATCAAGTAGTCAAATAATAATAAATATTAGTGTGAAATTAGTGCAATATGAAAATCAAAAAAGCATGTACATATTATGTCTAAACACAATAAATTTGTCTTGCTATTAGAAAAACAATGCTTCAATTTCGGTAAACTTTTGATTTCAACAAATCTTATCTTCTCTCCCGTGAGGACTTGAACAATTGGGACCATCCAAAAAATTCAATTAAAACTTCATCCAAAAAATCGATCAATCAAAACTTTTCTGATCTGACACTATATAAATTGCAGGTCTCCAGGTTCTCCTTTATTATGTGGATGGCAACTTTACAAAAGTTTCAAACCCTTGATCGCATTGCAAAATATTCTCATACTGTGGATCCTAGATGTTGTTTTTACACTCTTTACAATGAAAATCATGCTCATCTTTTCTTTGAATGTGAGTATTCTCGCTCCATCCTTTTGTCTTCTCTCAATTATGGAAGTTGAGCTAATGTGCCTAGACTTGACAAATGGGTCAAAATTTGGGCCAAACGTAGTAGTTAAAAACGATCCAGGTTTTGATAAATTTGAAAAAGTGAAGTCCAAAACCCATTTTTTAATGGTAGTATCTTTGTACCATGACCTCGAAAGTAATTTTGTCAGGTCTAAATGTGCCTACCAACTGGCATGCTTTGCTTATTTGGGCTCTAAGTAATTCAGCAAAAAGAGTTCACAAGCTTATTTTGAAATTACTTATTGCAACGACAGTTCACTCCATTTGGATCGAACGCAATTCTAGGCTTCACTCCAACTCAAGGCTACTATCCGAGATCCTCTCTTCTATTATTCTTAATAGAGTTAAATGTAAATTAATTTCTTTTGTTAAATTTCATAAAGTTAAGCTTGTTGATAATTCTCTTTTTGTTTAGGATGTATAATCTGCTCTTGATTTATAATTGACATCTCATATGAGCTGCATATGAGACTCCCACTATTTTGATATGGGATATACCCCTTTGCTATTGTAAATATTTTCTTTTTAATAGTCTTAAATTTCTTCTTAAAAACAATGATGAAAAAAATCCAACAAACACTTATAATTGCCAGATAATACTTCCCATTTTGTCTCATTTACAGTACTTTCAAATTTTAAAACTATATTTTTGCTTCATATCTAGTCGTTTTAGTTTAATATTTTAATGACATGATAGGTGCCATAACAACATCAGTAACATAGTTTCCATAGGAATATCATAACATTGGCTACCATGAGATTAATCAAACTGATCATATAGCTGGAATTGGTACATAGTACAAACATCCAAATTTACAACAACAAAAAAAACATTGGTACAAAAGCATCTCTATACTCTATAAATCGATCAATGTCTCTTTTCATATATTCAATTTTACAAACAATGAATTCTAAATCTAATCAACAAATAACACAGCATTATAAAAATTTGACTCCATGGACCCAAAATGTGTACACATTACCAGAGTAATTCAACGCCTTCAAAAAATCGGAGAAGAATGTGCTGCCGATACATGTACAGTCCATCTCTCTGCGTATATATCAGTTTAACAACACACAAATGCAGAAGATGTAATGATATTTTGTGCATATCTTCTGCAGATCTATTCTGGGTATGCAACAATCTGAAGCATGTCGAGTCCTGAAGCAGCAAATGGTAGATAAAAATAAATCCACAGGCTCTAGCTGCATACCTCGTCGATTTCTAGCTTCTTCTTTAACCTTGAATATTTCTGCTTTGGAACTGGCTCCACTAGCAGTAATCGAGACATTACGTAGGCTAAAAGTTCTTCTCGGTGAGAGAACGTGAAATCCAAGTGAGCATACTTGAATTCGTTGAATGACGCCTCCACACCTGCATCTCTCATTACCTTATAGTGCTTTTTCACCATTGTTGGACGGATCACCTGGTCATTTCGTCCAGCAACAAGGTCAACAGGAATATCAATAAACCCGTAGTATTCTCCTAGGTCCAACGGTTCAGGGGAACCGTATATTGCCAAATTGGCGGCTGCGCTCCCATAATCAAACATTCTGAACTTTTTTGAGTGCAGAATCTGTGCCAGATGAAGAGCCACGTGAAATGAAACGCCTGGCATGTCATTCATGTTATAGTGTGGTAAGCCGAGTACTCCAACCCAATTTGAGCTGTCCCCACCGGCAACATAACTCATTAGGGTTTGAACCAGTCCGCCAACTGCAGGGTAGTTATGAAGGTCACGTGCCAACTTGTTGAGCAGCATACGGAAAAATCTGGTTGGTATATAAAAACCAGGCTGTGGGTTCAAGAATAGGAGCCAACCAACGGAATACATACTCCAGTATTTTAAACAAAAAGCGCAGAATCATCATGGAAGCCTGCAGGTGATAGTAGGATCAATCTTGAGAGCCTATGGGGCTTTTCCTCAATCCTGCGTGTTATAACGTACATCAAAATACCAGCTCCTCCTAAGCTGTGGCAAATTGCAGAAATTTTATAAGGCTGATGATTGCCATTAGTTTCTTCTTCCTCCAGGTTAGGTTGGCTAGACTTCAACTCGGACATTTTTACTTCGTGAATCTTCTCTATCATTGCTGGTATATCCTCAGTTCCATGCTCGTTAATGGAGTAACGCCAGTACCTGCATTTGGATAATTCCAATCCATACTGAACTCATATAAAATGAACGATTGATTATCATTATGATAACTGAATGAAGAAAGTTTTTCTGTTATAAACACCAAAAACTGGCAGAAGAGAACTTACTGCCGTGAAGAAATATTCTTGTCAACATGTTCTCTGGAAACCAAACCACGAAAATTCCCAAGGAAAACATCATATCCTAAAAAGGAGTTAAAGAACAAAAAGTAGATAGTTCATAATTCATTGTTGTGCATCTTGAAAAATAATTACTCTCAAAAGATATATCACAAACCTTGATCAAAGGCTGCAAATGCTGGAGAGCCAACAACTCCATTGGAAACCCAACTGGAAAAAGATAAAATTAACTTTTAACAGAGATGATATACAAAATAGATACCCAAACAGAAAGTAAATAGGATCCCTCAACGATCATGTGCTTGTTTTTCTTTTTTTCTATTTTTGTGTACGTGAATCGCCATGTTTTCTGGAAAAAAATATACAAAGGAGGAAATGGAATTCAATACTTGTAACAGCCTACTAGGACCTTTAACTACACCACATAGAAGACCAAGAAATGAGAAAAAAATACACAGTCTAGAAGTACATAGGTTCCTTTGAAGATTTCCTCTCAAATACTAACTCCCATAATATTGTTCTTTTCCTGTTATGAGGCTACTTTTGAAGTAGTTAATTCTATCAATGCCTTGGAATTACTTGAGAATCATCTATTCAAGAGAAAGAGAGAGAGAGAGAGACTAAGCGAAGTAATCAAATATCAGATTAAGATTATAATAGGAAAATTACATCACAGTATTCTAAGATATAATATAAGCATTATATAAAAGCAGAAGTAACAATTTACACGCAATATTACTCATTGGATAAAGCTGTTATTTTCATACATTGTGTGCCTAGTTTAGTAGTTTCAATAAGGTGTGCCTAGGGCATTTATGCTAGGATCTGCCATGCCTCATAACAACTATTGGCTTAAATGAAAGAGCTTTATCTAACTTGTTCCATCAATCCAAGGGCTTTTAGCGTAATGGTCAGATTTCTACTCAAGTGCACACGAACAGGAGAAAAGAACAATGAACTACATGACTGGTGATATTACAAGAAAAGAAGATTTAACTAATATAGAGAGAGAAAATAAATAGATGAGAACAATAAATACCAAAACATTAAAAGTGGGAAATAATTAAAACTGTGTAGCACAGGGAGCACTTCAATCCCTCTATAAATTAAAAATAAAAATCACCCAAAAGCACCCAACCTCTATAAATCCAAAATAAAATCCCCAAACAAAAAAATCCACCGAAGAAGCCCACATCAATTTTAGAAATGGACGCTGTCACAAATGAAATGGAAGAGCATGAAGTGATTGCTGAATATCTGAACATTCCTCTTTAAACAAAGACCCTAAAGAATAGCAAAACAACCACACTGCCCAAGCAAATTAGTAATCCTTCCTTCCAAAGCCTCGAACCCTAATATATGAACCAGCTCGAGTAATCCCATCGAAGAAATCCAACACTCATGAAACACCCCAAACAGAAAGCACCATGACTGCTATACCACTAGACGATGGAGAAACAAATAAGCAGTATAATAAGTTGCCTGAAAACACACCCCACACATACGTACGGAGACAACTTTGTAAGGCCTATGTTTCTGCCACAAGTAATCAGTATTGACCTTATCAAGAACCAAAAACTAAACAAAAACCTTAGATCCTATAAGGAGCTTTTTCCTTCCATATAACGATAGGCAAGGGAAACTACCCAAAGGATTGGTACCCCCCACAATATAACAAAGAAAGATTGGATGTGAAGTTGCCAAATATTCAAGTTTTTTAAGAAACAGAAGGTTCAGGACACAACATAATCTATGTGAGACACAACAATTAACTCACACAGAACTATGAAGGGAAGAAAGATAGACATGACTGGTAACTTACGTTCTGAAATCTGTAATATATGAACTGAATAGGAGTGAAACGACTTACCTATTAACTTTTACAAACCTAAAAGTCGACTTTCAGCATATTGACATACACAAAAATGAATCTCGAGAACAATTCAAGGCCAACAGGTTATGTCCAATCTCTTTGCACACACACAACTAAAAACCTTAAAAAAGGTCAATTGACTTAGTTATCTAGACATTCAAGCATATGAATGAATGAAACTCTCTTTTCCATCCCGTAATACACAAACAAAACTTGGATCTATGCAGCCGTCAAGTACATCTTATGTAACACTTACCACATCTGTGCCATGGACAAATAAAGAGAAACTCAGGGAAGCAATAATTTCCCACGCTATAATCGTTCTCAGCAACATACAAAAATAGTATCAAGGTGAACTTTAATATGCAAGGTTAAAGCTTATGGTTCCTAAACAATATGGTGGTTATAAGGAACTTGACAAACTTGATCCTTAGTCAAATTGGTGCTGTAACATCCAGCAAACAAACTTTTAAGGACTGTTTGGAAAACCTCAAGACTAAGTCCCTTGAGGAAATAATATTTAGCTTTTAGTTAGTGTATCGATGAGCTCACTTGTTTTACGCAATGGCCCACCAAATCAACTGTAAAGGGGAAAACTATGTATGTCCAGAGTCCAGACAAACTCAATGATGGTTTCAGGCAGACAATAAAACTGATGTAAGAACTAAACTAACTTCAGAAATTACTCGAGAAACCCTTGGGGATATACTAGTAAATCCTCTTATTCAGGAAAGATAACTCATCTCATAGAGGAATCAAAAATTTGATTCTTAGTTAAATTGGTGCTGTAACATCCGGCAAACAAACTTTTAAGGACTTTTTGAAAAACCTCAAGACTAGGTCCGTTGAGGAAATAATATTTAGCTTTTAGTTAGTGTATCAATGAGCTCACTTGTTTTACGCAATGGTCCAAATCAACTGTAAAGGGGAAAACTATGTACGTCCAGAGTTGAGAGAAACTCAATAATGGTTTCAGACAGACAAAATAAAACTGATGTAAGAACTAAACTAACTTCAGAAATTACTCGAGAAACCCTTGGGGCTATACTGGTAAGTCCTCTTATTCAGGAAAGACAGCTCACCCCATAGAAGAATCAAATACTCCATGTTGTAGATAAACAACCTTCCGTGCATCACGCCTGCAAGATCACAGTGCAACCATAAATTAATACCCAGTACACAAGGGTTTTTTGAATCGTTGGACAGAAAGCCAACAACATATGACTTGCACAGAGAGGAGAAAAGCTTAGATACCTTGGAATTCTTTCCAAAAGGAGAACATATCCATCAGCAGTAACTACACGAATAGCCTCATAGGGATACCTAAGATGCATAAAGGTAGTGATAAAGATACATAAAAAGCCATGTTCAAAATCATGAAACTCATGAAGTAGATAGTAATCCAATTTTAAATGAATGTATTTCGTTTTGAACCATCACAATACAATTTTAAATGCATGTCTTTCATTTTGAACAATCACAATAAGCAAAAATCATAAGTGAATCCACAAAGGCTCATTGACAGAAATGCAAGCAGAATGGGTAGACCCACAACAATATGGCTTTACAATAATACGCATGTGAGAGCATCTCAAATGTATGTGTTCTTGAGGTAATAAAAATGATGCATGAACAATCAAGCTCTTACCCAAGCTCTGTGATGACGTCTCGACATGTCCGTCCATCGGTATTCAGGGAATCACGAAAAGTGACGGGTCTTTCTGTAGGAGTTGGATCAGTCTCACCAAGAGTAGCAGTAGGAACAGAAGCATCTGAAGCACTATGAGGAATGTCTTTACTCCTATGAAAAGAAAACCATCGTAATAGTGCTCTGGATGTGTCTAATGGCGAGATAAGACAACGTGCTGCCTTGTGGACAACATCAAATACAGCTTCTATAAAGATCTCAATTCCTAGATGAAGATCCTGGTTAAAATAATATCATAAGAGAAATGGAAAAAATCAAACCCAGAAATGTTCAAATGAGCCATCATAATCACAGAAAAAAGTAACATATATTCTATAACAGTTAGAAACAAAGAGTAAACCTCTATCAGTCCACGTCTCCTGTCAGTGGCACGTTGCACGACATGGTCCTTGAGGGTGTCTGCTTTCTTGGTAGTATCTGAATCTGAAGGCTGCAGATTTCCCGAGGTAGTGGCTGCTTTTGAGCCCCTAAAAAGAGATGCACGATAGATATATAATAGGATTCCCATCAAAAACCTTGCAGGAATAGAATCCATGTAAACATGCATCTGAAACAACGCGCCAAAAGCCCCAATGCCTATCATGCCTGCCAAAGCTGCTTGCCCTGGATACACGAGAACTTTGCGATAATGGAGTTGAAGGAGAGCCGTCTTCATCACTATAGTCTTCTCCAGATGAGTAATCCACGCTTGAAGACGTATCAGAATCTACGGAAAGTTCATGAATGAATTGGTTGAAAGATGAAACACCACTGCAATATTCACATATGCTGCAGAAGTCAGCAAGTAGCATTTGCTGTCTTCTTTAAGAATTATAAGTGATAATACCAACAAAACCATTGTGACTCATGTACAGAAGTGCATACAATATATTAACAAAACTTGTGCAGATGAGCAAATTCTACTAAATGGGTAACACACTACTTGGACGTTTTGTGCTACATTTATTTCTGTTTTATCAACTTCTAAACAAACAGACGATTTTTAAAATTTAATTAAACAGACTTTTGTAGGTACTTACTCAAAGAGAATCCCATTAAAAGATGAGATAGAAAAATAACACTTCGCATAAACTTATGGCAAGTGTTATTTTTCTTAATTGACACCATATTGTTCCCACACTAAAATAAACAAGCTAATTTCATTATAAAATAGAATTATATAAAAGCACAGATATGTAACAGAAAGTCATCAGACAACCGATATTCAGAATAAATACTTTGATTTAAACTTAAAGATTCAACTAACAATGCAACCGACAGTCTTCACACTTCATACTAAGTTTTTTTTTTTTTTTTTTTTTTTTTTTAGACTGGCGTGACTGAGAGTGAAGGGATTTTTTCTATATGACAAAACTTTCATTTGCCGACAAGAAAAGATAGAAAAGGTAGGGACAAGCGTCAGGAGATGATAAGGAAAAAAATAAACTCAAACAGAACAGGTTCTATCTCACTCTCTAACCTGACTTATGACCACTCCATACCCAATGGTCTGTTTAGTAAAAGGAACAGTCCCTTAAGCTCTCGCATCTTTTTCCTTTATTTCACTTCAAAATAGATCTCAGCCCTCACTTCCTCTCTACAAGGACTCACAAGTTGTCAGCCCATTGAATAAGAAAGATCTTGGGGATCCCAGCTGTACTTTCTCAACCAGGAAGGAGAAATAGCCTTGAACAACTTGGAAGTGCGCAAGTGGTACCATAAACAGCATTCCATCTTTCAATATTTATAGCAAGTATATAGGTTCGGCTCCTCTAGAAGTTATCCAACAATTTTAATAAATAAAAGAAAAAGTAAACCATTTAATATGATATCTCATGAATTCTATAAGACATAGTATATGTTTCAATTATTAAGCAAACCTCAAAACAAATATTAAGAAAAAAAAATTTGTTTGAAAGAATATCACTAAAAACCCAAAACTTACTTCTCCATCCAACGCGGAAATCGAGGCCCACGAAAAGTTGGTCTGAGTTCCCAGCCATGCATCCCTTCGAGAATAGAAGCCTTCCCAGGCAAAATCGCCAACAAGAGTGCTGACAATCCATTTATAAGCCTTACAATATTGTTCAAAGATTCATAAGTGATCGTTTTCACTGACCTGGCCACCAAATAAAAATCAAACTATTGTTCATTAAAAGCTTAAATTACAAACATAATAAACCAGAAATTATCATCAAAGTGCCAACAATGTATACGTCTATTAATTTCAGGTTACACTCAAAAGTTTACATTATGTGGAGAAAAATTGGCAATTGGTGGCAGAGGATCTGTGGCCTCCAAACCTTATCATCCAAAGAACAATTTAACTAGTAGAACATAAAAAGTTAAGAAAACTAAGCATCAATTGTTATAAAGGGGAAACCTTCAGATACCAATACGTAGTGTTCCCCGTACCCGATTTAGATTAATATGTGGTCCAAACCATCATATTAATCTAAAGTCATTTCTTGCATGTTTGTGGTCTTAACATGCCAACATGATGTACCATCCGAATTTCTTCTTCTAATTTCTAGCCTAAAGTAATAGATAATACCCATTACCCTGCATCACAAAATTCCAAAAGCAATTCACCTCTAATCCAAATTTGAACACAAACATATGATAAACTCTTATTCAATCTATCTACCCTTTTACGATGAATAATCAGCATAAACAAGAAAGTACTAGCAATTTTGTGGTCATAAAAACTCTAATTCATAAGACAAGGTACCTTGAATGATGTTTGTGTTATCAGGAGATCACTTTCATGGTTCATTAGGGAATCTATGTGGCACTTTAATGGTTCATCAGTCAACTCGATTGTTTGGTCGTCAACCAACTTGGTTTGTACGTTTGCCTAATAGAAATATATAAAAAAAATTATATTCAAATTGAATTCTATTATTACTAAGATAGTATAATTTTAAAAAAAAACTAGTTTTCTTGTGATGAACATCTTATACCTAATTTCAATCTACTATTATTAAAATAGGGATAAATAACTTTTGGTACTTGTACTGGGACAAGACTTAAAATTTGGTACCCGAAGTGAAAAAAATTACAAACTGGTGATTGTACTCGAAAAATGTTACACTCCGTTAAACAGTAGGGTTTCATCCTTATTCTGTTTGAAAATTTGACAGGTCAGATGCAAAAGATGACATGGCGATGACTGGGCAACAAAGTTGTATTGATGTGTATTTTCCCATGTATAAAGTATCAATTTTATTATTGATATTTGGAAGAAAAAAAAATTAGGGTTCTCTTCTTCTGTCCTTCTTCTTCTCTCATTCTTCTTGTCTTGATTCTTTGTTGCTTTGTGCAGATTTTGTCTATAACTGAGTTGGGTTTAAAGACCCAAAGTAGCAATCTTACATGGGGTTTTGTTTGAGAAAAGATCAAAGAACAAAAAGAATGAAACAACAGAAAAAAAAAAAAAAACCCCATATATAACAAACAAAAATAACAATAAGCAAAATTTAAGTAAAAGAAAATAATTTGGGGTTTTGGTGTTCAAAAATTTTTTTTTAAGAAATCAATTGGAACAAAAGCAGAGAAAAAGAGAGAGAGAGGTCACTGAATGTGTGATGAGGAGGACAGAGAAGAAAGGAGGAAAATGGGTTTTTTTTGGTTAAGTGTTTTGGATAGTGAATAGCTAAGATTAATAACATGTTTATGGGTGGGTGGCCTTAAGAAACAAATTTCATACACTTCTCGTAAAAACCCTCTGTCTCTATCTCCAAAACTGAGGTCTCATGCTCCCATATATATATCATTATCCACGTCAGATGAATAAGTCACGTCAGAATTTTCCATCTACTCCGTTAGTCAATTTTAACGATTATTTAAAAATTAAAAAGTACAAGCACCAGATCACAACATTTTTCGAGTACGATCACCAGTTTGTAACTTTTTTCACTTCGGGTACCAAATTGTAAGTCGTGTCCCAGTACAGGTACCAAAAGTTGATTTATCCCTATTAAAATATAAGTGTAATTATTCGATTTGAAGTAAGAATTTATATTATTTTTTAAAAAAGTATGATTTTATTACTATTTATGTAATGTAGTTTTAGAAGGAAATAATTTCTTTGTGAAGATCGTCTTACCTCATATTGAGTATAATAAAATCAACACTTGTAGAATTAAACTTTTTTAAAAATTAATTATTTAATTTTAATTCAAATAAATATCGATAAAGTTATATTATAAAAAATATCAATAATATAATAAATTATAATATAATACATTCACTAACTATATGGTTTATCTATTAAGTTCATAATTAAGACAATTAGTCAACTCGGTCGTTCAGTCATGATGTTATCATCCAACTTGGTTCGTCCATTGTTTAATATTGTTATAAAAAATATATAAATACAATTTTTTGAATTTAAGTAGGATTCTATTTTACTTAGATAGTATAGTTTTGAAAAGAAAGAAACAATTTGCTTTTGATTACCATCTTACCTAGTTTCAATCTATTAGCATCATTATTATTAAAATGTTATATAATTATTCCATTTTAAGTAAAATTTAAAAAAAAATGATTCTATTATTATTTATATAACGTAGTTTTAGAAAGAAAGAATTTATTTTTGAAGATAATTGTACCTAATATTAATCTATTAGCATCATTCATATTTATAAGTGAGTATAACGATTCAAATTTTAAGTTAAAAAATATTAATTATTTAATTCTATAAAATTACATCTACAAATACCTTAACAATATAATAAAGTATAATATAATACATCCAATAACTATACGATCTATTTACTAAATTCAAAAATAAAAATTAATTACTTTATATGATAGAATATCTATAAAATAATAATAAAAATATCAATATAATAATTTTACTAATGGAGCCGTGTTTTGCACGGGGCAATGAGCATTTGTAGATCAAAGGAATTTCAAAATTGTTAAGGATCAATAGGCCCACTTCCATTCATTGAGAGATCAAGTGGTATTTATAGTACTTCCCCAATGCCTCGGCTATTCAAGTTTTTACGAAGCATGCTATTTCTAATTTAAATTTTTATAGAAATTGAACTTGTTTAAATGTTATTTTAAATTCTTTCTACTCTTTCTAGGTTATTTTAGATAACGCGTTTTTACTCTCCGTGTAGGATTCTTATCGTACAAAAAATTCATATATATATATATATATTGGGGGCATCTTATAAAGCAAAAGCTATTTGGGATCCGAGCTTATTTTACATATCTCTTTTATATATATAATAATTGGGGGCATCTTAGGCAACTTTTGGGTCATCTCTCTTTCTTTTGCAAGCAAATAAGGGAATTCCTTAGGTGAGTAACGAGGTGGATGGAAAATATAACATGGTCAACAAGAAATAGGTGTTTTCCCAACGAGTGGTGGAGGATTTGGTAGTCAACACTTGTCTTTTTAATCAAGCTCTGTGCGGTAAGTAGTTTTGGTAGATCTTGATGGAGGGTAGCCTTTTAAAAATAGTGGTTATTAGCCACTATTTCCTTTTCGAAGGCAAAAGGATTGCTTTTCAAGTTGGCTCTTTCCTCTACAGGTGAATAGGTAATAGTCATTGTCACAGGTTTTCATAATTTTATTAGACATTCTCTTTAGTAGGGACTGAGGGAATTCAACTTTGGTTGAAACGGTAATATTTCGGGGGAGAGCACTACCCTTAACTAGCAAGCATCGTGGTTGATGCGAGATCTAATATTGAGGATTACAACTCCAAAAGTGAAAGGTTTAGTCATGGCTATTGTTTTAAATGGAGCTTCAAAGATTGGGAAGCTCAAAGGCGTGGCCAACTTGTTGTCTTGTGCTGAGGAGAGGTAAGCTTTCAACGCCAACAAAACTCAATCTTGTGTAGTGACCATAGTAGCAGGAGTTTCTCTATGCAATCGTACTTCTAGATGCTTTAGGGTGTAGGTGCACGTGTGGGGCACAGAAGAGTATGGAAGTTCCACCAAAGGTAGATTTCCTCTATTTAAGAGCAGCATTAAGTTTCGATCCTAACTCAAAGTTACAAGGTCAACGTCCCATGAGCAAGTATGCCATGTGTTGTTTGAGGAAGAGATTGTTGACTGCTTGCTTCTCTATTATAAGGTTGCAGAAGAATGTGGACTATGCTTCCTCGTCGTGCACTATTTCTTGGATGACACCGAGATCACTGAGCGAGACTTAGCAAGCTTAGAGTGGGGTAAGGGTGAGGAAGATATGAAGAAAGAGGCATGTTCTGATCCTTAATAGCATCTGGTATGGGATTTGCATTAAGAGACTAATTGGGTTTTCGAGTGCAAAAGGCGACCTCTTTGTCAACTTTGATTTCTTTTTCTTATCTTTCTTTTCTTTTGATTGCACGTGGTGTTCTCAAGTTCTCCTGGAATTTTTGGGTGATTTTGCATTAAGGGCATAATGTAGGTATCTTCATGGATGGTTCTTGTGAAGGTGAGGCTTTGGTTTCTCGAGGCATAGGTGTGCCTTCTATCTCCCCTATGATTTGCATACTACTCGTGAAATTGGCTTCTGACCCTTGTTGGTGCTAGATTATTAAGCTATCAAAAAATGCATATATAGAATTCACACACCTTATCCAAAATGTGTCTACTGTCTAGACCTGCCTAGCTAGCGCTTATATTTAGAAGATAGATATATAACAAATTCTAGGTAATCTAAAATTTTGTACAGATTCTAGAAGAATTAGAAATGAGAGACTATGAATAAAAAAGACCAAGTTTGAGGTTCTCACAACACATAATACAGACATTAAGAATCTATTGGAACAAGTAGGAGAGGCAGCTTGAGTCCCACCCAAAAAGTGGAAACTATGGAACAGACATTCTCCAAAAGTCGCTATGAAAGCTTTTTCTTATAGCCTTATTCTATCTTGGTGGAATTAGTTAAAAAATAATTGGCTATAAAGACTAAACTCTGCATACAGAAAAGGAACCAAAGAACATATATAGAATAACGAGGCCAAAAGAGGTGATTAGCAACAAAAATCAAAGTTTGACAGTGAAAGCTTCACTCCTAGTCATCTTCCTTAAAGATAGCACAAGATATAAAAGGCAATTATCACCTCATAATTAATACTTTTCCAACTGGGGAGCATCTTCATTGATAGTAACATATCCTCCGATCTGAGCACAATGTGGTTCCCAATGCCAAAAGAGGACATACTAGTGGCATAATTCTTCGACTTTCTATCACAAACATATTATGCCTCCCCCTTTAAAGGGGTTTGCCTGACATCCAAACAAAAGGGCTACCTTCAAAGGAGGACTAGTAGTCGTTACTGATGCCAAGGAAAGTTGGATCCTAGAAGGTAGCTGGTACTTGGTTGCTACCCCTTGAGGAATAGCATAGAATGCACGCAAAAGAAGAAACTAAAAAAAACACCCTACTTCCAAACCTCAAATTCTTAGTGAAGCTCACTTGGTAAAAAAAGATAAGTATGAATTAGCAAAGCAAGACGTCCTGGGTTCAACCCCACCCCTGAATTAGCAAAAAAAAAGAAGAAGATAAGTATGAACTGCTATTCAATGGATTATTACCGTATGAATTGCTTGGGAATATTGTACTTTAGAAACAGGTATTCCAGAAAAAATCCCCCATCCCCAACCCCACCCAAATAAATCCAATGACAACTATTGTACCAAACTAAATCTTCGATCTTTACAACTCATAAGTGATTACTACAATCCCACAATCTCAAAACCCAAAACAAAACAAAAAAATAAATTAGGAATCCATATCATTATTCTCAACCCAAGCATATGACTCAATTCTTGCAATATATTCAAATAACAATTACATAACAAATGCATACATAGAAGAAAAAAAAACTACCCAAAAAATCTACCCGAGAAACCTTAAAAGCCCACACCTTTCACCCTCCCGTATAATCCAATCAAATTAGACAGCAAACAAAAGAGGTCGGTCCATTTCTCCAAATCCCAATCCATATAACAAATAAAATAATCCAACTTTTTCACATCTATAAACTAAAATTCGCATACCCAAAACTTCATACATATATATGAAATGTATAGAGACTGAAAATTGGGAAAACCGACTCACTCTTTGGTGACAGCGAGGACATTGTCAACGGCTCTTTGCATCGTTTTGGGCGTAATTAGATTTTTCTGGCGAACAAAATCGAATCAATTTGGATTTTGAAACCGAACAGCCTGAAAAAATATCTTTCTAGAGGGAGAGAGGGAGCGGAGAGAGAAAAGAGGGATACCGAGACCGTCCAATGAGGAGATTGCAATGGGAAATGCGCAACGGCGAGTCTTGACATAGAAGGAAAGTTTTCTCATGGTCAGTGAATATTTATCCGCGTATAAGGAGCATTTTTGTGTGGGTCCCACAATGAGATGGGGTGCTTTGCTTCTCAATGGCGGTGGTGACGTGTCATTAATATATATATATATATATATATATATATATAGTGTGGATGCTTCCAAATGCAACACGTTGGGTATGGATTTCAATGAATGGATGGATGAGGCACACAAATTCATGTGTCCACATCCTTTATTTTAAAGTGATTGTATTCCTATGCTCCACAATGTAATATCACTATTAATATTAACTCTAAATAATTATTAGTATAATAAATAATTTATTGTAATTCCATAATTTATTGAATAATTAATATTTATATAAGTCATAATATGTAGAAAATGATATTTAATATTTATATAAGAAAAGTTAAGATTATTAATACTTGTGGTTAAGATGATAATTTTTACTTGAGTTTTTGATGGGTTAAGATGACCTGAAAAATATAATTGAGACTGTGCATTGGATCTTAGTATATTATGATTTGATTTGAATTTGAGAGTTTTGATTTGCTATGATTTAATTTGGACTTGGGTCTTTATTTGTTATGATTTAATTTGAATTCAAGTTGATTTGGACTCGGGATTTGATCTAAACATCATTTATTTAAATAAGAAAATGTGTAACATCTTAGTCCTACATCAATTTGAACTCGGGATTTGATGAAGTCTTCCCATGATTTAATTTGATTCAGGCCTTGACGAGGAAGTAAGGTATTAACGAGGGAGCTTGTAACACTTTTGTCACACTTTTATCACTACATCGTAATATATGAAATAATTTAACATGTATATAAGAATTCAAATTGTTATTATTAATACATTTAATTATAACCTTTTGAGTGAATTTATAATCATAATCTTTTAAACAAATATATAATGATATAAAATGACTAGACAATATACTATTGAGATAGGGCATTTGACATTGGTATTCTATGATTTGATTTGAGTTAAGGATTTGACCCCAAGTACTCTTGAAATGTGATTTTTATTGTCAAATCATTTTTATAAAAGTGTTTCAACCTTTTCTCAAAATAAAGAATAAAAAAGTCTACTAAAAATAGTTTAATGTTCAAAGATGCCTTAGGTCATCTCTGCAAGAACAAACAAAAATCATTGAATCAAGAAAGAAAGTAAGAAACAAACCCCTACATCCAATCACCATTTTGTAAAATTTGACTTGAAAGCCAACCAGCATTTAGAAGCTAGCTAACATAAAAAGGAATATTCAGCAAGATATATTTATGTCCATGTAGTAATAATGATAATTAATATTTCTGTAAGTGAATTTGATAGTTCTACATAAATAATAAATGTTATTCATAATTATGTGAATAATACTTTATAAAAATATTAATTTCTCTTGTTAAAATAATAATTTCTAAAATATATTGCAAAATTTTATTTGAACATTCACAAATCAATACTAAAAATCATAAAAATATATTTGTTAATTATCCAAATAGTTTAGAAGTAAGAATATGTCAAAGATCAATCCTTTTGTAAAGTCAAGTTCACTTTGCAGTCCTACTTTATTGACAACAAAACTATATTCATTGTTTTGGTACATCAGAATAACAAAATTATATTCATAGTCAGAAACACAATAATCTTATTAAACATGTGCAAATGTATAAATAAACATATGGAGAATACAATGAAGGACTTTATCATCCCCAAATACCACCCCCCCACTCCCACCCCCACCCCCTACTTCTTTTTTACCTGCCCACAAGGTAGGGGAAAAAAACAGAAGCAATGCCCAATCTATTATAATTTGATTAAATAATGTGATTCCACCCCCCCCACCCCCCACCCACCACCCACCACCTATCTTCTTTCTCCCTTGCTCTAACATATTCAATTACATAGTAAAATCAGAAATTGACCTTTAATTAGAAAAGACCAGTAAAAAAACACAGTACTTTTTTAACACTTGTATTTTGAAGGTTGCACCATATAATTCATAATAACTAAAAGGTTATGCAACACACTCAATCCCTCCTTATTTATTCCTATCTAAATGAAAAATCTCATCTTGTAAATTATGCAATTTGGAAATAGCTTCTAATTTCTCAGATAATTTTTTTAAAATTATTATATGCTATATATAAGAGATCATCTTATTTTTAAAACAAAAGTGTTTTCGAGTTAATGATGCTATAATTTATATTACTCCATATCATCATTCAACTACACAATTCTCACTAATAAAATCTTCTTATTTTCTATATAAAACTAAATAAATAAAATACCAAACTTTGACCTAATTCAGGCAAAAGCTGGTGGACTGTGTCATCAGTGTTCTCCTGTATAGATAAACTTGGCTTCTGAAAGTCTTTAATCCCACTGCATAAAAGATTTCTTATTGATGTGTTCTGTTTTCTTCTCTGGTGTTCTCCATGAAGGCAAACTCGGAAACCAAAGCCAAGTGATCACTACCCACTTTCTGCATTTGTAAAGAAAATTATGCATCAAAGAGAATTTTAATAGATAAATATAGAAGCTCCGAAGAAATCCCGGAAAATTATCGCCGATGCAACTTTAACTTATACAATCGTACATGAAAATGTTGCATCTGTTGAACTTGTTTTGTTTCAAAAAATGCAACATTTTCCCAAGAAAAAGTTAGATCCGTGCTATTTTTCATGGATTTCTTCATGTATCTGTAGTTTTATCGAATTTTAACATCTTTATATAAAGTTCAATATGCAGAAGTTATCAACTCAAAGGTAATCAAATGTAGGAAATTGTTCTCCTCAACTATGTCAAACCATTTATATAAATCAAAAGAGGTACTTTAGTATGTTTTGTGGCTCGAATTCAAGCTTGTCATTTCAATTTTCTATATTTTGGGTGTATTAGGGATTAATCTTCCTGTACATAGCAAAGTAGGTGTAAATTATACCTTGCTTCTACAATGATTTCTTGCCCTCTATTCATGGCAATTATTTAACATCAAAGAGAAAAGAAAAGGGATTTCTTATAATTTGAGCCAAATCATTTGATTTTATTTGGTGGCGAAAGGAAAACCTTAGGTTATGTATGTTAGCGAAGATTATACTTGGATAGTACTATTAATCCCAAGTATCCTGTTTGTTTTCAAATTTAGACTTGAGACTATTAGTTTAGGAATTATAAAATAACTTAATAGTCTTGAGATTATAATTATAATCCCGGATTAATCCTAGGATTAATAGTCTTGGGATTATAATCAATTGGATTATAATCCTTGCAAACTAGGGAATCCAAAAACAAATTTAAAGCTGACTAAAACTACTATGGTTAACTTTCATGACCTTGACACTATCAGGTGACTGAATCAAAATTGTTCTTACATTGCATGGAAGACCTCGCGTTTTGTGGAGGATATCAATTGGAACAGTATCCAGAACTCGAGTTGGTGCAATACCAGTGGTATACCTGCATCAACAAGCAAATATATTTAGTCATTAACATTCTCCATCATCATCACCACCATAAATTTGTAGTCAATCGCCACTATTGATATTCAGCAAAGCAATTTTTTTACCATAAATAGTCAACGGTTCCAAGGAATTTTGAGTGGTATGAAGTTGCTAAAGGTTCACCACCAGATTCCCTTGTTTTCTTTAACCCCTAATAAAGTGAAGTAATACTTCATTAATGATGTGTCATAGTCTTAACACCACTCGTGTATAAACTGACAGTGTGAAACTTTAATTCATAAATAAAATGCAGGAAAAGAAACTTCTCATTGATGTAAAAGGGAATCCAATAATACCTTCACTGTCGAATATGAGCTATTAAGCGTCAAGGGGTGGACAGCTACTTCGGAACCAGTACTTCCAGTTGCGACTTTAAGCTCTTTATCTGTCCAGCAAGGCTTTGAAAATCTGTAATGGAGTGCAACCATGAATATAATTTCCGATTTCAGATGGAGAAGAAAATTTTGCATATTCTATTAAGGGAAAAAACACTAATAACCACTGGTTAAAATTTGGCCATATTGTGAGCTAGGTATAAAACAAGTACCGCCAATTCTGGCAGACACCTTAATGCCACTAGAATAGACCTTCTCGCTTTCTTTAATATAAAACACCTAGTACTTCATAAATTACAAGAACAAACGAACATTTTATATAAAAATTATTAGCCTTCAAGAGTTTTTGGAGATCAGACGTGCAGTTTCTGGATAAAAGAAATGAATTTTCAACGAGCAAAAGTTCAGCTCTCTTATGGGCATTGTGTTCATTTCACAGTAAAAGGTATTCCAATAAGCTTATAGAAAAATCAAGTTGTCTATATATTTCAAATAAGTAGAAGCAAATTGATAAATTCAATTTCATCAGCAAACCTTGATAACAAACTTAAACCATACATTTGCCCCTCTAGGTGCTTTTATCTTATATATATAGATATACTTATCCAAAAAAGAAAATTTGTTAAGGTTCCAATGAGATTAATACCTATCCATCAAATCAAGCATATTACCCCTTTCTCTTTTAACACCAAGGACATCCGCTGGATGGCAATTTCTCTGACCTGACAACTCTCTCCGGTCATGCATCGTGATATTCAGCTGCAATTACACAGAACATATTCAACATCAAACGATTATTTTGAAGGTAATGCTACTTTCTCATTTATGACCTGATAACTGTTAGTTTTCATCATGGGACTAGAGAATTCAGAGTTTGTAAGCAAGTGATTACCTCAGATGAAGATAAGAATTTGTAAATTTCGCTCTGCAAAGAAGTTAAAAATAATAATCACTCTACTATATCTTGAAGCATAATTTTGTGAAGGCATTTGATATACCAAATATACAACTATAGTTTTAGATATAACACCTGAGGAGTGATGTTATAATCACCTGCAAGCACCACAGGTACATTGCCCCATTTTTTGGAGAGGATATGTGCCTTTGAGGAGAGCAAACGAATCTGAAGACTTGAATAAATCAGCTTCAAAATGAAATAACATTAAAAAAGAGAAACAAATGCAACTCACTCGCAAATGTTATACAATGGGCTAGATGATAAAAATGTACTCGCCTATAGTTAGCTATACATAGTCTTCAAATAGCGTAAGATAATAAATTCATTATGTGGCCAAGAAGTAATTGAACTATTCCAGCATGTTCCTATTGATGGATTTACCTATGATCTTGGACTTTCAGACAAACTGAATATTTTTAAGGCAAAAATAATCTAATAATTAGCTAGTAAAGTTATTTTAGGGATAAAAGAAAAATATTAAACCTCAGGGAGAGGTTAAAAGAGAAAGGGGTATACACCAATCAGCTCTTATGTATAGCCAGAAAAGGCTGTTAGACACAGAAACCACAACAATAATTGGATAATATCATAAAAAGGAACTAACGACTAGTTCACATGTAAGAAACTCGGCACAATGTTAAGACACTTACTTGGCCTATTTTAATTTCACCTCGACTTGGTCTAAAAAGTACGTGAATGTTCCCAACCACTAGACGTCTTGATTCATCTCTGCACATCTACCTGCATCAAAGGAAGTAAGGTGTGGAAATGATAGAGGCATGTAACAAATACCCTTCCACTAATCCCATGGCATTCCATACTCTTATCCTTTACCACATTGACTTGGCTCTAAGTTCATCCATGTGCTGACACAAGATTCAAATACTCCATATATTCCAAACTATAAGAGCCATTTTGACCATTTGAAGTCAACTTGAGACATTTTCAAACTCTAAAATTGATATGAATTCATTTAAATTTAGTGATTGTAAACTATCTAACAAGTACTACTAATTACAACATTTGTTGTTTTCCGATCTTGAATGAATCACATAAATTTGAATTAAAAAATGTCTCTAATTGACTTTAGAAAGACAAAATTGCTCATATATTTTGGAACAGATGTCGTATGTTTTTTTAATAAATGTGAAGCAACGACTAGAGTGGGAGAGTCAAAGTCGAAAATAGGATTCCTCACTTCTTTCTCTCGTGAGTATACTTTTTAATAAATGTGAAGTAAGTGCGGTGGTGTGGGTTCTTTGACTTCCTAGTCCAGCTAGTACGAGTCCTATGAGCTTCAAAACCTGATTCTCATATTTATATTTTCTTTGAATTGTGGGTTCATAAAATCTTATGTGTCACCATGTTATTGTCAGATAGTGTATTCTAAAAAACTATCTCAACAAAATATATTGTATACAAATATACAATTTACCTTGCTAGTTTATTTATGCAAGTATGGAGATTATAAGAACACAATGCATTAAATCTAATAAGTCAAATGGAACCATTCTCAAGTACTGAATAAATGCATCAGTACCTCAAAAACAGAAAGCTGAGCAACGTTATCACGGAGACCATATTGCTTAAATTCAATGCTTTCTCCACCTACTAACCGGAACCTAATGCAATTAAGTAAGAATAAAAATCACCTCAAGAAAACTTTGCAACTGATGTAATGCAATATTAGAAATTATCCGAAAACAACTCTTACTTATCTGCTTTCCAAAACATAGCACAGCCATCAACAATGTCACCGGTCCGCCTCTATGAAAACAAAAACTAATGTAAAACTCTTCAAAAATTACTTCATACTGTTTATGACAAAGTTTAACCCAGGTCCAAGGAAGAAAATCAAACCTTATAAGAACCAAGATATCCTGCTTTCTCCATAGTACTCGAAAGATCAAAATACTTGTCCACCTCCTAAGAAAACAATGCAAATTTCTGGAAATTTCAACTCATGCTTAAAAGTTCAATCTACCACAAGTTTAGATCCATTTAGGTAGTAAAAAATACTAGTTTTTACAATTGCAACTGGATTTTTTTCTTGTTCTTCCCTTTGACATTCTTTTTCAAAAAAAAGCAATGTCTTCGCTAAATAAAGAGGTGAAAGTGTGAAACTCACTTGCAAACATATTATATCAGGGTTCCACCCTGTGAGTTCTTCACATATGACTCTCTTGCGACGACCCCAGTTCAAGTAAAATGAAGGCACATTTAGATATAGATCTCTGTGTTTTGAAGCATTCTTGTCCCCCAATATGTTATATGATACAACTGTAAATCTTTCTGCAGCATACAGATTTCATAGCTCCATGTTAGGCAATTATCAATAAAGATATCCAACCATATATCAAATAAAATCCACAATAAGCAAACCACTAAACCCTTCTTTTCTTTAATTTTTTTTCTTTCCATTTTCGTGTTTTTAATATTCTTCATATATGCACACAAGTGTTCTAAAAATCCCCGCCTAAGCGCTAGGCCCCCCCTTGGCACCCCGCCTAGGTGCTAGGCCCCCCCTTGGTGCCTCAATTTTTCCAAGGCGGCAAAAAAATTCCTCCAAAAAATTAGACGGGGGCCTAGGTGGGGTCTAGGTAAAGAGGTTTTTTTTTATTTTAATAATTACTCGAACCAAATCTTGATATATTTATTTTTCTAATGATTTACCATATTCATAATACATGTTGTAGGATATCAAATCACAACAAGAAGTGAACAATATCAAGTCAAAATGGATAATTTTATTATAGTTGTAATTTTTTAAACTTGTACCAACTTCAAATTATATAAATGATGATACATTTGTAATATTTAGTTTAATTCAATATAATTAAATAAATTTATGTTTATTTTCTTAAGTTTTAATAATGAATTAAATTCTTGAAATTTTAAATTTTATTATTTAATAGCAATCTTGTTTATGAATAAAACTAATACGTTAAAAATATGTTTGAACTTTGAACAATTGCATGTTTGTGTTTGAACTTTGACATTGGCAATATGGATATGTGTTTGAACTTTAAGCAAAAGTCTTTATTATCTTTATTATAGATTGTTTTACTATATATTATTATTTTGTTTTGATAAATATAAGATAAAATATTAAAATTGGCTTAAAATAAAAAATCTCGCCTAGGCCCCGACCAGGCCCTGCCTAGGCCCCCCTCGGCCGCCCGCCTAACGCCTTTTAGAACATTGATGCACACATATCCTTGAAGAAACCTGCAAAGACCATGTTGTTTAAATTTAACAGAATGAAGTTTATATATTTAATTAGTTATTAAGTTACTTTAATTAAATTGTAAGGTACATATAAGAAAATGTTTAATAAAGATATGTGAGGGACCTATGGTTCATTAATTTTCTTTACAATAACCAAGAGTAAGTAGGCATTGCTACAGCCATTGTACATCTGTTACTTACACATGATCCTGATATGTGAGTCATGGTCTTAAGTGCACAATAAATCATGAAGTTCTTCAGTATTCAAAAATATTTGTATATAGGGCTATACAAGTAAATGGTTTTATGCAAGAGGTTCACACTTTTCACTCTGCTACCTTGATGACCTCACATCTTTGTGCTATGCAATGTTACCTGGATCGTGGTTTGATGCGATACGTGAAATGAAATTGAGAGTAGAAAGAGACTTTTTGAGGTACGAAGTACGTTAGGGGTAGGTTTCTTTGAATCGCTAGCTGGTACCAAATACAATTATCCAGAACGTACTAAGCTGAGAATAATTTTCTAAAGAGATACAGTTGAAATATTATTAACACCGGTTGAATTGTTTCCAAGCGTAGTGTCACAACAAGCGTATTTTCAAGGAGATTACGTTATGTTACCTTTTACTTGACACTAATAACGGACGCATGAATTTATCGAGGGTGGTCAATATTTCAACTTAAAAATATGATTACGAAAAAAAATGATAATATATAAGTAAAATCATAGCATAAATTTCTACCAAAATTGAATAAATTTCATTATAAAATCATTCTTCGTTGTTTCATTTCTTGAAATTGTTTCATAATTACTTCATTTTAAATGGTATCAAATATATCTTTCTCAATGTAAGTACTTAGTCATACTCCATCCGTTCCAGACTATAAGATCAATATTGACTTTTTGAAGTAAATTAAAGATATTTTTGAATTCAAAATTTTTATAAGTTAATTTTATTTTAAACGGTACAATTACGAAAAATGTTAAATGAATCATATCAATTTTAAATTTAAAAATATCTCAAATTAACTTTAAAATATCAAATTTAATTCTTTATTTGGAACGGAGAATACTATTTAGGGTTGGCAACTTCATTTTTTCCCCCTTATCCTTATATATTTCCTAAATCACATAGTAGTAGTAAATTAAAAAAAATAATGATGGGTGGTCAATTGACAACTCTTGCCCAACTGTTTGCTTGACACGCACAATGCGTTTTGGTACATTAGGTGACAAACCCATAATCTTGTTGTGCTCATTCAGCTACATTAGGTGACATACCTTATAATCTTCTTGTACATATCAAGGTTTCTAATAGTGTTCTAGATGTACTCAATAATTATTATAGTTTGTAATTATCCTAATATTTTAGAGGATGATTCTAAATAGTGAATCCTAGACTACCACAAGATCTGATCTTATATACCCATTGGTTGTATGGTCAAGGACTATATAAGAGGATGTTTCTCATTTGTAAATCATAAAACAAAGTTGTGCTTGTGCAATAAAGTTTACGAAAATATGAGAAAAAAGTTTTGGATTGCCATATTTGTGTTTCCGAACAAAAGTGTACCATATTTTGGAATGTTCGTAACAAAATGCAATTTGTTATCATGTTACCTATTCTAGTAACAAATGTTGATTTTATTAGCATATTCTTGTGCACTAGAGCTTGATAGAGAAAAAATATGATTCAATCCTCCTGTTAGGGTGTGATTATTTGGGCCCGAATGGTTTGGTGGGCCAAAGTCCATGTAGAGGTATTTACCCTGCGTAGGAATCTGTTTTGGCAGTTGAGTATTTTAAGGAATCAAAAGATTCCTAGTTACATTCAATTTCCAACTCTTAAGAAAAGTGTCAGGATTTAATCCGACTTCCTTTCTCTAAGGAGATTTTGTTCAATTCCATTAAGTAATCATACCTAATGAGGAATCCTATTTTTATACGGAGAAAGAGGTGTAATCACTATAAATACAAGGCTATACCTAAACATCAGGTACACACATTATTATTTTTCAGCACTAGGACATAAAGCCTCTATTGTTAAACCATATTTAGCATGTACTTATTCTCACACCGGAGCTATCCCCCGGCGGCCCATGCCGTCAAGTTTCTTTGTGTGACTTCGTTTCTGTACAGGATTTGACGCGTTATTGGTAATTGGTGACTAGGCACGTGGACGAATCTTGACGTTAATATTGACGCTATAAGGAAGGCCTTTTAGTGTTAAATCATAATCACCCAATAATCATTGAGTGATGTTGTCGCCTTGTATGAGGAAACATGTCATAACAGTTATCGTACCAACGATTGGACCGCGCTCCAATTAAAATTATGGTGACAATATATTTTTGAGACAGCATAATCAACTTCATCTCCGTGTTGATCGACCATAACGAGCATGAAAGTCCCACGCATAAAAGCTAAGTTGCCTCTCTCTTACCAATATATATATATATATATATATATATATATATATATAGGTTCTTTATAGAGTCTTGTCTGACACCCTTTTGGGCCGTTGATAAATTTGAGATTGAAACATAAATATACCAATGGCACAACTTATGCAAACTTTTATTTTAATATGAGGACCCCACGGTCGACATGTTGTCGGTTTGTTTAAATAAAGCAATTTTTATTATTAAATAATGCTTGAAGCCAAGTACGACTTATGCAGCATGTACCTTTATTTTTATTTTAAGCATTTCTCCATTAATAGTTAATGATTCGACACATTAAGTAAACTTAAAAAATATAAAATACTCCGTAAATTCTAAAGCTCTTACAATTTGTTAAAAAAAAAAAAAAATCAAAACCTAAGCACAACCTCTTAGAAACATATAAAAAATCTAATAGTGGCACAAGTTCTTTATTTGCTATTTTTATAACAATATTTGTTATTTTATAAAAACAAATATTTTATAATAACAAATAAAGAATATAAAATATTTTATAAAAACAAATATTTTATAAAAACAAATATTTTTATAATAACAAATAAAGAATATAAAATATTTTTATAAAAATAGCAAATAAAGAATTATAAAATATTTGTTATTTTATAATAGGATATAAAATAGGATATAAAAATATTTTTATAATTCTTTATATAACAAATATATTAATTTCTTCCCACTTTAATTTAAAATATTAATTCTTTATGATATTTTATATCCTATTTTATATAACAATAGCATATATTTGTTATATAAAGAATTATAAAAATATTTTTATATCCTATTTTATATCCTATTATAAAATAACAAATAAAGAATATAAAATATTTTTATAAAATAGCAAATAAAGAATTATAAAAATATTTGTTTTATAATAGGATATAAAATAGGATATAAAAATATTTTTATAATTCTTTATATAACAAATATATGCTATTGTTATATAAAATAGGATATAAAATATCATAAAGAATTAATATTTTAAATTAAAGTGGGAAGAAATTAATATATTTGTTATATAAAGAATTATAAAAATATTTTTATATCCTATTTTATATCCTATTATAAAATAACAAATATTTTTATAATTTTTATTTGCTATTTTATAAAAATATTTTATATTCTTTATTTGTTATTATAAAATATTTGTTTTATAAAATATTTTATATTCTTTATTTGTTATTATAAAATATTTGTTTTATAAAATAACAAATATTGTTATAAAAAATAGCAAAAAAGAACTTGTGCCACTATTAGATTTTTATACAATTAAGAGGTTGTGCTTATTGATTTTTTTTTTTTTTTTTTTTATTAACAAATGTAAAGAGCTTGAAGCGGTAGAGTATTTTATATTTTTTAAGTTTACGTAATGTATTTAAATCATTACTATTAATGGAGAAATGCTTAAAATAAAAAAAAAAGGCACAATATATATATAGTATATTTGGCCTAGCATATTATTTAATATTAAAATTGCTTTATTTAAACAACCTGACAACATGTCGACTGTGGGGTCCTCATATTAAAATAAAAGCTTGACAAGTCAGGCTTTGCATTGTATATTTATGTTTCAATCTCAAAGATTCCAATAAGTTTATCAACTATCCAAAAGGGGTGTAAGATAAAGATCTATAAAGAACCTATTGCATGGAAGGACTCTATATATATATATATATATATATATATATATATATATATATATATATATATATACCATCTAAGATCCAAGCTTTATCTAACATACCTTTAGATACCACCTTTAGCGACGAACCCATGACGATCCGGCCGTCACTATATATATATAACCGTCGCCTTAGTTTTTATCGACTTTGACAACATATATAGCGATAGATAACATATAGCACGGTTATATATATAGTGATTTTACCTAATCGCCGCCCCTATCTGCCTCTAAAAGTGAGTATGCAAGGTATGTTAGATAAGGATGAGCTTAAGATCCTGGACCATATATATATATATATATATATATATATATATATATATATATATATATATATATATATATCAAGTTCAGATTATATGAGGTATTTATTGTATTGTTCATGCAAAAAGTCCTTCAACTAGTAGGCTTTGTTTGCAATAATATGATTGATGTTCAATTATAATCATTTTTCCTTGTGCTTATACATATGCAATACGTGTCCATCAAGTAAAAGACTCATTTTATTCAAAGAAGGATTCATCTCACATATCCACTAACATTCAGAATAGTAACCCATGCATGTGCGTGTAATTACTATAATATAATTGTAATACCCATGTGATACTTGTATGCCTATTCACTTTGAAAAGAAAAAGGGCATTATTATTTAAGGAGTAATCTGTAGAACCATGCTCTTTACTTTTATTTATGCAACACATCGAAGAAGCTAAAATAAAGAAAAACGATTGCGGCCATCCACATACTTCTATTACTTTTGCACCGCCTCAATTTTATTCGAGTAATTTTTGTTTTTGTTACAAGTTGAAACAGATTCTGGAGTTGGTTGGCAAATTTGTATTCCATGTTGACTTTGTTGTTCTTGAAACCCAGCCTGTTGTCAATCCCAAGGGTCAAATTCCTGTTATTTTAGGTAGACCATTTCTAGCAACCTCTAATGCGTTAATTAATTGTAGAAATGGACTAATGAAATTGACATTTGAAAACATGACAATTGACTTAAATGTGTTTAATGTGGGAGAGCAACCTAGTGATTTGTTTGACCAGTCCGTTGAAGTGAACATGATTCAAAAAATGTCGGGAAATGAACTTACGGGGGAAGATGAAATTATTAACTTTTGTCTAAATCATTTTGGTCAAAATTGGGATGAAATTGAATACTTGAATGAGGTCAATGAGATGTTGGACTCCACAGCCTAAAAATCTTACTCTAGATTGGAACCTATAGTTCAAGTTTAACACATTTTGAGCATTTTCAAGATAATCAAATTGACCTTAAATCCTCTTATGATCATTTAAGTCTACTTTGGGTCCATCTGAAGCGCCTTCCAGAAACACTAAATGTGATTAAACAAATGAACCAAAGGTTGTGGACAATGATAATCTTCCATGTTTAGATAATGAGATCATATCTCCCATTTCAGATAATGCATGTGTTAATCCAGTGGTGCCTAAACATCTTGGTATAACAGTTATTCAAAATGATGAAATTGTTTTAGGCCCCTTGGTAACGAATATGGATGACAAGTTTGGATAGATTTTATGAAGTTAGAATTTTTCAAAAATGAACTATCATTTTTCGTTATCATTTCCTGACTCAATTTTAAAAGAATCAGTCGGGTATGCTCACAATTGTTCTTCTGCTGCAAATTCTAACTATTTCCAATTACCCAGACATCCTGAAAATCATACGAAATCCATTCTAGGTTGTCTGTTTGAATCACTGATCATTTACAGTCGCATAGTTTTTAGGATGCATAAAATTTGTAGATAGTTACATTTTTTTTCTTTCTCACCACATTTTCTTGCAGAACAAATGCCCCGCATACAAGGTACAATTTTTTCACATCTTTGTTCTCTTTTTTTCATTTGCACATTGAGGACACAAAAAAATAAAAAAAAATTGTTTGACTTTCTATGGATTGAATTAATTCTAATAAGTGTTTGTGGAGCAAGACTCATGCGTAAGATTGAAAGATTTAGAACTCTTAAATTTTTTATAAGATACGAAATCTTAGTTCAAAACACCATCTGGATTAAAATTGATTTCACGAGCATTTTTGCACTTCACGTTTGCACTAATTCTTAGTTATGGGGTATAAACCATGATTCGAGTAATTTCAAGAAAAAAAAAAGAAGAAAAAAATTGAAAGAAAAAAAAAAGTTGAAAAAATAAATAAATAACTGCTTCAATGTCCATTAAACGAAATAACTGGGTATCCAAGCACCGGGAAGCATCGATATTCACGCTGAAAAGTGTGACGGATAAAAGCAGCTTGACTAGTCTAATTTTGTGACCTTTGTTACTCGAGTTAGTAAGCCCTTAGGGGTGTCTACACCTAATGCCCTAAAGCCAATTGGTTTGGGAGTATTGGTTCAACGCTCGCTTTATGAGTAACTCTGAAAAGCCTAAGAAAACGAGACATTGCACAAGTCAAGAATCAAAATTGAAAAAAAGGGGAAAAAAATAAAGAAAAAGAAAAATGAGTTTGTTTGATTTTCATGGTAAAAATCCCTACTAAGAGTTACATCATATGCACATGCATGCATTACATGGAATTAATTTTTTGAAGGATGGTGTTTAAAATAAAGATCGAGTATTTTTGATAAAGTGAAAGTGTGATTTTGAATTTAATCTTGCTTATGTATAATGTCCATGGATATTTAGAAGTTTTCTTTCAATTTCATAACTTGTTGAACTCAAAAATATTTTTGAATTTTGTGGGTATATTTTCTGCAAACCCTCACGAGACATAACTCGTCCACTTGGGGTAACCTTGGGGTTTAAAAGCTTGTTGCACATTCTAAGTGCAATCGTGTTTCATACGAAAATAGGGTAATGTATTCTCTCTATAAATAGGCCTCTTGTTTTAGAGAGAAGGACACCACTTGTTATTTTTTGTTTCTTAGTTTTTCACTGGTGTATAAGGAAGTAAGATATTTAGAGCTTTTGTATTTTCTCTTATTCCAATCATGTGTGGTACTACTGTCAGGGAGTATTTGTAAAAAAAATTTATTGATATAATAGAAATTCTCTTTTTAATTATTGTTCTTATTTCATGCAAATAGTAGTAGTAATATTATTTATTTTTGTTTTTGATTCCATGGCTAGCTAAATTTCTAATACCTAGGATTATGATGAAACTAAGTATTTTATAATAATATTTTCTTTCCGTTCCAAAATTAATGCCTAATTATTTTCGCCTTCATATTTTCCTCCCATAAATTGCATATGTATTTTATATTGATTGCGATGTTTTGATAAGTTATAGTTAATCATGAATTTTTCATAACTTATCATTTATATTAATTATATGAATCATTATTATTTTTAAAGGAAGGGAAAATAATTTGGGAATTGATTTAGGAAATAAGAAATTATTTATTATGTTAATATTTGATGGATTCTGTTTCTTAGGTATCTTTTCTCATTAATAGTATTAAAGAATTGATCTAGTCTCTAGTCTATGTGGTTCGACCTGCACTTACCAAATCTTCCGTAGACGTTATGCGGTTGCAGTACATAATTTTATCACATCAGTGAGATTGATTATTTTTTCTTTGGATTTCTCTATATTACTCTTTTTGCTGTGTTGTTATTTTCTTACAAAGAATTTCATCCCCTTTTCCTATGTATAGAAACAAAAATTTAAAAATTACCTTGAGATAAAAGTGGGGAGTGGAGATGGGTTTCGGCTTTGATCCACCGGCGGTCAATCTCCGTCTCCGGTGAGCATTCACGGCGGAGAGAACCAAGTGATGAAGACGGGGTGGAATTATCCGTTGGACCAATATTAATGCAGCAGAAATTGGTGGGGGATTTCAATAGCTTGAAAGAGCTATTAGTGCTGGTGGTGAGCAAGCGAGGGCTTAGCCATGCCCATGAGGTTGGGCTTGTGGAGCAGGCCATTCAATTGAGAGATGGTAAAGTCTGATGTATCAAATCCCCAACTACCAAAAGAGGGAAGTGTTAGCTAAATTTATACAAACTGTTGGAGGACAATTATTGGATATTTTAGTGTATTGTTGTTTTGTGAAATAATATTAAAACATATGGGACTGAGAGATAATAATTTGAGTATTATTTGGACACACCCATCACTAATTTGATTATTTGAGTAAATTCATCACTAACCGTCTATTGGAGAAATTTAATATATATATATATATATATATATATATATATATATATATGGAAAAATCATCCATAACAACTATTTATTATAAATTAAAAATAGGTAAATACATTTATTAATGTTCAATATATGAACTAAATACCGACATTAGAACTAAAAAATTCAGGTCAGCGGCATCCGCTACTAATTTGTATATTAGTAGACGATAGAGATGATGTTTATCTATTTTTTATCCATAAAGAAGACGCGTGTTATGAATTTTAATTATTTCATATATATATATATATATATATATATATATATTCAAAATCATGACACATTATTTTTTCAAATTAATTATTTTTAAATTAATAAATATTAAAAAAATCAAAATATATGTCAAGTGATTATGATAATAATAAAATACGAATAATCAACCAGTGTCAAGTTTTGAAATTTAAAATTTTATGTAAATATTTTAATTAATAATTCAAAAATATTCAATTTGATCATGAAGTTAAATTATGACGTTTATATTGACAATTCAACAACTTAACAACCATTACCATTATATATATATATATATATATATATATATATATATATATATATATAAGATAAATTGAAAACTACAAAAAAATGAAGTCTTTGATTTTGTTGAGTCCCACGTTGCAGCTAAAAATAAAACTAGTGAAGATTGATTTAAATGGACATAAACTTGAGAATTTCCATATTGGAAAACAATCACCACCACAAGATATCCCATGGATCCTATCAGACCCATTTTAATTAACGGTTGAAATTTAACGTTGGTGGGCCCAGTCGTTGATTTCTACCCAGAATGTCACTGTCTGTGTGCGCTAACAATTATACCAGTACGGCAGTACATGATAAAACCTAACCACAGCTTTGAATTTTTTTCATTTTCATTTTTATTTTTATTAGATTTAATTTCTTTCTTGTTTTTTATTATATAACAAGAAAAAACCCAGAAAAATGACACAAATATAAAACCCGTATGTATAAAATTATTGGGTGTCAAATTGAAGACAAATCTGTGTAGTTGTGGTGTTGAAGAGAGAGATGGTGGCTATGGAGACTGCCATTTGCGGTCGAGTTACTCTTTCCCCTAATCATGTCCTCCACCCTAAAACAGGTATCACTTTCTCTCTCTAGAAACTCCCCCCCTTCTTTGTGTATATATATTGTCATGTCACTTTTTATTTTTTATTTTTTAATGTATTTGAAGAATTTTGTCTGAGGAACAACTTATGTGATTTGAATTTTTAATATCTATCTTATACTTGATATTATATGTTTTTGTATTTTAGAATGCTGAAGAAATTTAAAAATTGGAGCTTTATTTTTTAAATTGATGGAAGCAATTCAATTGGCCTAATTGAGGGGTTTTACCCAACACAAGACGTGTAGAGCAAATATAATTCCGGATGATTTTTTTTATATAAATTTGTTTACTATTTAATTTATCACAATTTATATCAGGTACCTGTTGATTGGAGTACTAATTATATTTTTTTTGTAGATTTTTTGCTACTTGGATAGATTGTTCTTACTAAAATTTATATAGAAATCAGAAATGAGAGAGGGAAAAAAAAGGGGATATTGAACAGGACCCCATTTTATACTTCGATAATCATTCTTTTCAACACAATTAAACTTTCTTAAGTATTTCCCTTGGTCAAATTGGAACCATCACCCGTAGTTGTCATGTTGATGCTAGTTCATGAGTGTTGAGTAAAATCTGTACTTGCATGTTTAACTCGGCAGACAGATTGTTTGTTATTTGCCACTGTGCCAACCATGTATCAATGTTGGATGTTGGACCCCTTTAGGATGGATGTATCAAGCATTCAATGCTTTGTATGTGTTGAGTAAAAATGTGTTTTGTTCTGTACACTCTTATGATGCATCAAACATCGTTCTTCCTTTCAAGAAGGTATGGTAAATGAGACAAATATACAAACAAGAAAGATTTGTTCAATAAAGCATAAGGAAGAAGAGGGGCTCTGTTGCCATCATATCTGGATGCAGTAACAATTTACTTGTCTATATATTCTTGATGAGGGGAAGGTAAACTACATAGTTCACTTTCTTATCTTTTAGTGTGATTTTTTGTTTATAAGAAAACAATATATAAGCGGCACCAAAGGAGGTATCCAAGCAATATGGAGTATACACCAGACTCTAGAAAGAAGAAAAATTCAAAAAACTTCTAAACACTATAGAATAATGCAGAAATGATAAATCCATTATGGGTAAAGCTTTTCAGTTGTATTTAGAATGCTTTTCTTAGCATATTGTGGAAAGCCTAGAAATCACATTTGATCAATCATTAATTATATGGAATATAGTGTCAAGCGGCTCCAATTCTATGCACCATGAGAGTATAAAGATATTTAATTAGCAAAAAGTTGAGCTAAGAAAAAAGGGATGGATTGCCATTTCACTCTGGCCCAAGAAATTTAATCTGGCCAAAAATGTTTGGAAAAGTGGAAGGAAAGCTGATTCCACAATATGAAAATTTTTAAATATGACTACCCTTGAGCAAAGAGTTATATACATTTCGAAACTTGTGAAAAGTGGAAGCCTCCTACCTCTCCTTCCTTTACCATCATAATCAACCAAACTATATAAGCTATGAAGCAATGCAATAAGGATACGAGACGAAATGCAATACATGATACGCCATTTTCAGAAAAAGTAGGATACATTATTGAAAATTTATATATGTTTGTGTGTGTGTGTGTATATATATATGTATATATGCACATATGTAATAAATAAGTTATATTACATAACCATAGGCAAGTATTTAACATCAAAGTTAAGTTTAGTTGAAGTACTAACACCCCTATTATAACGTAACCATAAGGTAGGAACTCAACATTTGCAAAAAGTCATCATTTTCTCCTAGTCCTAAGACTTACTCCTTTGGTCCTGTAAAAGATGTCTTAATTACACTTTTTGCACAATTCAAGAAAAAAAAAGTAGAGGAGAGAGAAAAGTAAGTTTTCCCCCCCACAATGGACCCCATGTAACACTAATGATTCTCTCTTTTTTGTAAGAGTAGTGTGTGTGTGTGTGTGTGTGTGTGTGTGTGTCTGTCTGTGTGAGTTAAATATGAGCCGCATCATACATGCTATGTGATTACATCATATTTGAATTATTTACATTTATGCAAGTCTGTTTCATTCATCAAATTCTATATTATGCATGAGAAGATGATATACCCTTTTTTATACAGGTTCTGTTCTGTTTTTCGGATTTTGTTATTAATCTTACTTATTAACAGAGGATGACATGTCCTTTATTCATTGCATCTATAATAACCAGCTTTTTCTGATGGTACTGATGTTATGTACAAGTACAATTCCTTGTATAGATTATTTTAGGAATTTCTAGTGATTTTCATATTCTTATTTGTATCTCAGGGGATAAATACTCTCTTTATAAACAATGCGCAAACCGAAGCAATTTTATGGCAATGTCAGCAACAGGAGTAGGGAAAGGGGGTGGGGTGTTGGACAAGCCAGTCATAGAGAAGACAACACCAGGATGTGAATCTGAGTTTGACTTAAGGTATCGCTAGCAAATTTTCCCTCCTTGGTTGTTATTTGGTATTTTGAATTATTGAAGTGGTTTTTTAAAATGAAAGGAAGTCTGTTGTTTGAAGACTTTTAAGTTTCATTGCGAGTGTCAAACAAGTTAGAAAAAAAAAGAGATAAAAAGGTCATAAGTAGGGTCAAACAAATCTAAAGAAACAAGAACACAACGGTCTTAGGGGGTGTTTGTTTAAAGCTGAATGAAGCTGAAGCTGAATCTGAATGGCTGAATCGGTTAATGCGTTTGTTTTGGTCTGAATGACTGAATCGGTAAGATGGACGAGTTAAATGGCTAAGTCAGAATTTTTTAGCTGAATGGCTGAATGAGCAGCTGAATGAAGTAAAAAAAACATTAAAAAATTTAAAAAAAATATTAACTATTATATTAAGTAATATTAAATAAATTTACAATAATTTTGAATTTTTTCAGAGGGGTAAAATAATAAAGTTTTGTCATTCAGATGTTTCAGACATGTCAATTATCAAACAACTTTTTTCATTCAGATTCAACTCATTCAGATTCAGTTCATTCAATTTTTATCAAACACCCCCTTACTCTTAATGGGATTAATATGCAAAGGAATATTTAGACCTTAGGACAAATTTATAGTCAACTACTCGGCACAAAGTCGACGGTTGGGGGACCTTTTGAATTTTAGGATGGAGTCAGATTTCTAGAAGGCCTTATGGAGTGGGGGTTTCGAAGGGGATAGCTGGGGGTTGGGAGGAGTTTGTAAGGTTGATATCTTTCGTCTTGGATGATGCAGGAGGGTTCACTTTCGGAGACATACTTGGATGGCGGAGGTGCTTTGGGGGTTAGCTTATGGTTAGAGATCCTACTGATTATGTTGTGATTAGTGATGAGAGAGCTTTTTGTCAGCAAATCTTCAAACATGAATTTTCAGGATTGGGAATTGAAGGAGGTGGATGCATTTTTAGCCTTACTGGAGTTTGGAGGTCGTTAACCCTTTTCATGGGGCGTGGAAGAGGGGATAGCTGGGGGTTGGGAGGTGTTTTTTGTGGAAAGTACACTTTTGGGGAGATACTTGGATGGGGGAGGGACTTTGGGGGTTAGAATTCCAACCCTCAGTTCAATTGCTTATGGGTAGAGATGTGAGGGTTGCTGATTATGTTGTGATTACGGATGAGAGAGCTTCTTGGCAACCAATATTTGAGCATGTATGTTCAGCATTGTTGGCCTTACTAGAGCTTGGAGGGCTTGAACCCTTTTCACGTGGGAGGACTTTGTGTGATGGAGTCCCTACAATAGTGTAGTTTTTTTGGTCGGTCTTATTATTGGGGTTTGAGGAGTGGTTCGAGGGGATTCTATGAAACAGCATTTAGAAGGTTGGAATAGTGAGAAGGGTGGTATTTTCTCTTGAACAGCAACACTTGGGATGAATTCATGACAATGTTTGGAAGAGCAGTACAGTTGCTGTATAATAGGTGCTTTGTTTTCTTGTTGAATAGTATGACGTGGTTAATGCCCAATGGGTTGTAATATCATTACCTTTTCTTTTTGTGTGGATTCATTAATTCAGTTGAGTTCGATCATGAAATTACTATTTTAATTTGATTCTTGATTTTTCTTTTTTACTTTACGCAACTAAATGAAAATGTTTTTTCTTACTTCCATTGGGTTTAAATAAAAATGAAGGTAAAGGTACAAGATTCAACGTCATTTATTCTTTTGTTGCTTTTAGGAAATCAAAGAAAATGGCTCCACCTTATCGGGTGATGCTGCACAATGACAACTACAACAAGAGGGAGTACGTCGTGCAAGTGCTGATGAAGGTTATTCCCGGGATGACAGTTGACAATGCCGTCAACATTATGCAGGAGGCACATTACAATGGCTTAGCCGTGGTGATTATTTGTGATCAAGTAGACGCAGAAGATCACTGCATGCAACTGAGAGGCAACGGCCTTCTGAGCTCGATTGAGCCCGCCAGTGGTGGCTGTTGAGTGGTGTAAAGCTGTAATTTGTGTCATTTTAAGTACTAGGAATATAGTTATGTATGTACATACATAAGAGCAAAACCGTTTGAACCTTATTAGCTTTGAAGCAACAAATAAGACCAGTTAAGCCAAATGGTTTGTGAAACCTGTTTTGTACAGCATGTATTGTTTGCTGTTAGTAATTCAGTGGTGTAGATTTGCTGCTATATAGGTTCTTACATACAATACTTACAAGTTCATACTCCCAATGCTCTTAAAACAAGTATACATTTAACGACACTTTTATGATTGTTATAGCAACACTTAATACTTTAAGCAACATTTTCATTTGATAACATCTTTTTTTGTTCTAGTAATATCAATCAGATCTCCTCTATTACATATATCCTCCAACTTCTCTCAAGTCTCAGTATACATTTAGCGACACTTACATTTAAGGATAAAATAAAATTTATTGCAAACAATTAGACATAATAAAATTTGTCGCATCCGTTGAACATGTCACTAAAAGTAATCTTTGTGTAGCTAAATATGTATTGAGAAAATAATGACAGAACGAATATATATTTAGCGACACTTTTATAATTTGTGACATCTAAAACTTTAAGTAAGATTTATAATGAAAATAAATATTAGAAAAAAAAAATTGATTTCTAATACGTAAATATTAAACAGGGATTGCTGATCCTTAAACAGGGATTGTTGTTCATTTTTGTGCCAAGAGATTGAATCTATATACCAGATCTGAACCATCTCCCCAAAAATGCAATATCAGCAAAAGGGCAACTAGGCCAAGAAAAGAGTTAACTAAGATAATAATACAACAATTGGAAACTTGTGCATATTTGGATTCTATCATGCAACAAAACAAAACCTTGGCAGTATAACAAATCAAATTAAATATAAAAGATCCTGTGCCATATCATTATTTGGAGATAAATAACGTTTTGAATGCGTTATCAGACGGGTTAGGTTTTAAATTACAGTAGCAAAAACTTTTTTATTATGATCGAATTCTTTATCTTTCACATATTACAAAATGGTCATTAAATTTACTTTCCCAAAAACCAGAATGAAAATAAATGGGTCAATGCACTCACGTGATGACTGTGCAAAGCTGGCCCAATTTTTTACTTACGTGGAACACAGAAAATGCAAGGAGACATATTATTATAGCACAAACTACCAAAACTATTAACTACATCACCTCAATAATTCCAAAACTAATAATAATAATAATAATAATAATAATTTCAAAATAATAATAAAATACTAATAATAATAACAATAATAATTTTTAATAATAATAATAGTATTAATAATAATTTCAAAATAATAATAATAATTTGTTTTTAAATAAATATAATAATTATTTTAATAAAAATAAAACACAGTTTTTTGTAATAAAAAATGAAGTTTTTTTGTAATAATAATGAAAAAAAGCACAGTTTTTTTAATAAAAAAACAAAAACAACGAAAAAAAAGCCAAACAAAAAAACAACAAACAATGCAAAAAAATAAACGCACAAAAAAACAAAAAAATTGTTAAGCCTTTTTTAAATACAGCTTCATATAAAATATAGTTTTTTTTAATAAAAAAAACAAACAAAAAAACAACAAACAATGCAAAAAAACTCACAAAAAAAAAAAAAAAACTGTTGAGCCTTTTTTAAATACAGCTTCATATAAAAATATTTTATAATTTATATAATAATTTCAAAATAATAATAATATAATTTAAAAATGGCTTAACAGTTTTTTTTTTTTTTTTGTGCGTTTTTTTTTTGGCATTGTTTGTTGTTTTTTTGTTTGGTTTTTTTGCGTTGGTTTTTTTTTTTTATTAAAAAACTTCATTTTTTTTATTACAAAAAGCTGTGTTTTATTTTTATTTTATTAAAAATAATTATTATATTTATTTAAAAACAAATTTATATTATTATTTAAAATTATTATTATTATTTTGAAATTATTATTAATACTATTATTATTATTACTTAAGTATTATTATTATTTCAAAATTATTATTATTATTAGTATTTTATTATTATTTTGAAATTATTATTATTATTATTATTATTATTATTATTATTATTATTATTATTATTATTATTAGTTTTGGAATTATTGAGGTGAAGTAGTTAATAGTTTTGGTGGTTTGTGCTATAATAATATGTCTCCTTTGCATTTCCTGTGCTCCACGTAAGCAAAAAATGGGGCCACTTTTGACAAATATTACGTGAGTCAAGATGATCCATTTATTCTCATTCCCGATTTTTGACCTGAAAAGTAAAATTAATGACCATTTTGTAATATGTGAGAAGACAAAGAATTGATCAGAATAAAAAGTTTTGATTATTAAAATAAAAACCGGACCTCAAAGATGTTGATGACCAAAAACGTTATTTATCCCTCATTATTTGTATATAACATTCTTTACTTAATTCTTCTTTTTCTGTTCTTGTTATTTTTTTTTATTTTTATTTTTAAGATAGAAGGAGATACCTCTAGGTAAGGCTGAAAACGGGTCGAACGGGTCGGGCTCGGATCGGAGTCGACTCAGAAAAAATTCGAACGGGACCCGAATTCGTATATTAGGCGCCTTTCATTATTCGACTCCTCAGACGATCCGGATCTGAGAGAAGCCATACTCTGCTCGTTTTCTCCCTGAGTTGTTCGATCTGTTTCGAATCATTCGTCATGAATTTGATCGAATATGTTCGACTATGATTTGTGAGTATGCTTATATATGTATACATAGATTTTATTTTTGATTTCACTGTCTAGTTGTCTAACGATTTCTCTTCCCCATACGGCCATACCAGTTGGGACTTGGGTCAGAGATTCAGAGTAACGATTTCTCTTCCCGATCGACTTCCTCTGTTCTCCAGACTCCAGTTGAGACTTGAGACTTGGGCCAGTAATCCTTCCTTTTTTTGATTTCTCCTACGATCTTCTTATTCCTTCCTTGATCTGTGTTTGAGAAGTGTAAGAGACAATTAACTTTTAATTTTTGTCTAGGAAATACTAATTTACTATTTTTTATCATCTATTTTGTAGTTGAAAATCTCAAGATCTGCAGTTGCATGGCTATGATTCGAGAGAATTCAAAGAGATATAGCTTTTAGGGCTTAACTTGGTAAGTTATCAGTCCCCAGATTCATTTATATAACCCCAATTTTATTTTCCCCAAATCATTCAAAAATCAAAACCCTAGTTTTATTATCTTCTAAACTCTCAACCTAAACTTTTTCAAAATGTTAAACTACGAAATCATTATCGGTACTCAACTAACCAGTGCTAACGAAACCAGTGCTAACGATAATGGTAATAGTTATCAATTTTGATTAATTTTCAATTTGGGTCATAGTTTAATTTTTTTTTACATTCAGAGTTATTAGCTTTTCATTATTTGTCTCATTTGTCTGTCTTTTTTTCCAAATGGATTGGTCAATCAGTCAACACCAGTAGTTAATCTTTCACAAGCCTCTGATAATGGCAATACTTCTGCCACCAATAATGCTGTCATTGTAATTGACGATCCTAAAGGAGAAGAGAAAGGTATTGAAGAAAATGGAGAACAAAAAAAGAAGAGAAAGACTTCAAAGGTTTGGTCTGAATTTAACATTATTAAATTACAAGATGGTACCAAAAAAATCCAGTGCAATTACTGTTTTGCTAAACTTGCACATCAAAACACTGGTTCAACTAACCATTTAAATAGACACATGTTAACTTGCGGTTGCTCATTTATCTAAAATTCTTTGGAACAAAACAGAGTGTGTTGGCTTACCCTACTATTGAAGCTGATGGTCAAATGAGTAATTTGACAAATTTTAGGTTTGATAAAGAGAGGACCAGAGATATTATGGCAAAAATGATTATGGTGCATGAATATCCCTTTAGAATGGTTGAGCATGAATTTTTCATTCTTCTATTGAAATCTTTGAACCCTAAATTTGATCCTATTTCTCGTGTTACTCTGAAGAATGACTGCATGAAAATTTATGCTTTAGAAAAGAAAAAAGTGAAAGCCTTGTTGTTTGGCATCGATAGAGTGAGTTTAACTTCTGACTTGTGGACATCTAATCAAACAATTGGGTACATGTGTCTCACTGCACATTTTTTAGATTCTGATTGGAGGCTTCAAAAAAAATTCTGAATTTTTGTCATCTGCCACCTCCTCACACTGGCCTCGTGATTAGTGATGCCATTTTTTCTTGTCTTAGTGAATGGGGCATTGAAAATAAGATAACCACAATCACTTTAGACAATGCATCTTCTAATGATTCTGCAGCTTAGGAATTAAATTAATTTAATATTTATCAATTAAATAAATATTTTGAAGCCACACATGATTTAATTATTAGATTATAATAATTAATTGATGCACTTGTTGGTGGCTTTCAAAATGAAAGAAAAATTTAATATTAATTATATTTAATTATATAATGTTACATTTATTAAATTAATGTTTAGATTTAATAATTATTATTCAAATAATGTAATTATATGTGAGCTTTATTAAATTAATTAAATGAAATATTTATGTTAAGCTTATGATGTTATTTAATTAATTTAATTATTAATTAGAGAGTTAATAATTTGACATTATTTATTTATTAATGAGAAAATTAATTATGTGACTATGTGAATTTATGAGAAATTATTATATTTTATTTAAAATAAATAAGATATTGATTTATTTTATGAAGGAGTGTGACATTAATTAAACTATATGATAAAGCTTTATTAAATTAAATGGTTTTAAATCTATTTTGCTAGCCAAACAAGGCCCTATGGGGAGTTGGAGCAGCTACCCCATTATCAAGTTAATCGACCACCTCATAAGGCCATTTTTTATTTCAATCGACGCCTTCCTTTTCTTTCTTTCATTTTTCCTAAGTCTAGAAAAGTAGAAACAGAGAGAGTTTCAGAGAGAGATTGAGAAGTGTTGAGAGAGAATTTTGATTGAAGAAGAGTTGAGAAGAATTATTCCCTTCTAATCTATACCTTACACTCAGGGTAATCTCCTCCTTCCCAAATTTTTAAAGTTACGTTGTTTAAGTTTTATGAAAATGGCTTTCAATCAAGTTCTGTGGAATTTCTGTAAATTGGGAAATTGAGTTAGGAATATATGTAATAATTCGTAGCATAACATGTTTTATATATATTTTATATGATTCCATATCATAAGTTTCAAAGAAATGATGACTTGCTATTTCAAAAATTTACAGAGTTTGGGTTTTGGCCATATGGCCTTATACGTGATATTTCATGTATTGAACGTATATTATCCCTAAATTTTACATTCGTATGTTGTTATGCATGTTGATACGAAGAGACCAAAGTTTAAATAAACTGATTCTTGTTATAACTAATCCAGAGTGACAATTTTCATGTTTTATTTTCAAAACCTTCAAGAACATCAAGAACAAGTGGAAGTAAATGTGTTGATTTTGCAAATTATGTGTCAAATTTGTTAAAAATCATGCTAGATGGGTTAAGTAATGATTATATATGTATTACAATGATTGGGTAAGTCTAAATTCATGTAAAAATAACTAATTGGTAAGTTATGGCCATATTCATGTATAATTTTACCTCGATGATTGATTTTTTCGCCTAATTTGGCCTCATATGTTCATGAATCGCAGAATCACAGAAAAAAATCGAGAAAATGAGCTCGGTAACTTCTTCTATGCAAGCAAGCTACTAAACTAAATTACCCTCCCATACTACCAAAAAAATAATAATAATAAAAAATAAAAAAAAAATAAAAAATAAATATTTGAAAATTATTATTAAAATATTTATAAAATAAATTAAATATTTTAATTATTTATGGAATAAAATAAATATTTGAAAAATTATTAATATTTATAAAATAAATTAAATTTTTAATTGAGATATTTAAATAAAATAAATATTCGATGAAAATTATTATTAAAATATTTATAAAATAAATTAAATATTTTAATTGAGATATTTATGGAATAAAATAAATATTCGATGAAAATTATTATTAAAATATTTATAAAATAAATTAAATATTTTAATTGAGATATTTATGGAATAAAATAAATATTCGATGAAAATTATTATTAAAATATTTATAAAATAAAGTAAATATTTTAATTGAGATATTTATGGAATAAAATAAATATTCGATGGAAATTATTATGAAATAATTTATTCGAGTGTAAATAATAGTAAGAGAATGAAAATATTCTAATTTAATTAAGTAATTAAATTAGAAGGTAATGATTTGTTAAATAAAGTGGAGTTTATATTAAATAATTAAGTGAAAATGTAACTAATGAATGTCGTGAATACATACGGTATGTGTGTGTAGATTTGTGGTGAACTAAGTAGTAATCGCTTAGCCTACGCATTTGAGGCAAGTTTCCTAACCCTACTTGTCATTATTATTCAAGTTTATTATTTACCTCGAGTAAATTATCATTACTATTATTCAAGTTCAATGTTATATTAAAGATTTATTATCTTTTCAAAGCATGATTCAGCTTATACAATAATTGTTCTATTGTATACTTTTTGAGATTATTATTCAATCAATATCATTATTGTTGAACCTTATTAGACTAGTGAACTTTATCGATTCAACTAGTCCTTAGTTAATGAACGCTCTAAATTTCGTAACCCTTATTGAATTATCCAAACCAAACTTCCTTTGGTGCGGATTCAATGTCAAATCGAGATGAACAACCCCGTAAAGGGATTTACTTATGCGTTAGCAATAAGATATATGTGTGCAAGATGGTACTAAGGGTCGATCCCCTAAGTACGAGTAGAAAGGTCCATAGTCTTACGATCATAAAGGTTTCAAGTATAACCCTTGATAACCTAGACATAGTTCAAGGTCTTACGACCCTCGTAATTCTTTTGATTCTCATTATTCATTCTCGATTCAAAAGTCGAGCTTTCATTCGTATGTTTTTTATTTACTCGCATGTTATTATACTATTATTTCATTATTATACTTGTGGGCAATAGTGCTCACTCTTGCTTAATAATAACATTGCGCTTAAGAACGAAAAGAACCATGAACCTTCCACTAGTAAAGGCAAGGGCAAAGTTAGCAAGTGATGAAAGACTTGTTATTTTTATTAGATGATGTATTTATGTTTAAGACTTGAGTTAATGATGTTATTTAAGACTTATTTGTTTATGATTCCAAGCAAGATAAATGTTTAAGGTTAGTTTAACCCGGGATCAGATTATTATTATTCGATGTTAGAACCCTTAAGGGAAGATTTTTATTCTATCTATCGCATGGTTCAGATTTATTATGGGTAGATAGATAGATGATATTTGACAAAGGAACACCAATCCCGTGGAATCAAAGTACCCGGATTGGGGGTGTCACAAGTTGGTATCAAAGTCAGAGGTTATGAACCTTAGGTGGGGAACAACCTTAGTAGTAGCCTTATATAAAAGAAAGATAGTGATGGAAAACTCTTATCGAGTTATAAGAAATGAATTTATGTAATTCATTGAAGATAATAAAAGACCTTATGTGTTTATGTGTTAAAGTATGCATTAGATGATACGACTTAGTAACTAAAACTTAAAATTTTGTAGTCAGGATGTCGAATGTTGGAGAAGCTAGTCAAGATGGGGAGGAAGAACCCCGTGTACCTATAGTACCGACAGAGGAGGAGCCCCGAGACATTCATGTCGTTAGGGAGCAGCTGGTACAGAGGGAGTCATCTCCATCGATCACCGTTGTTGGTTGTCGAGCATGAGCCCTAGACCCATCCCGAGGAGGATCCCGAGGAGGAATTTGTCGAGGAAGAGGAAGAGGAAGAAGAGGAGTTACCACTTACACCGTTGATGCCGAGATGTATGACACACGTTATACGACCGTAACGTGGAGTTACGAGACGAGGTCCGTGGATTTGATCGAAAGAGCTAAGTTATTCAAAGATATTACTTCAGAGCGTAAGGAGAGGGAGATTTCACTCTTCACTCTCGACCGGCAAATGTAGAATGGGATTTGGTCCATGAGAAGGGTCAAACCAAGATAAGACCGAGGAGATAGAGAAACCAAGAAGGAACTCAAGGAAACCTCCGAAAGGTCAACATAGCAGAGGAAGGTCAGTAAGAGAATCGCGTCGAAATGATCGTGGCAGAGGGATGATAGTCGTGCAAAGAAAGCGAAGATTGGGGAAACGTACTCTCACACTTAACAAGGCAATGAATGAGACCCAAGATCGAAGTTTTGAGGTACCCAATCCAAATTCAAGGACTACCATTATACATGATGGATCGCAGGACGATGCATCGATCTTAGAAGAGGAGCGAAGCAAGGCTAATCAAGACTCGATCGACAAAGGATATGATTTATTTAATTATGTGAAGAACTTAATTAGTTTTTTATATGTAAATTCGACGTGTTTATGAACGAAAGAATATTTGAATGTTTTAAATCCTGTGGATTCTTTATTCCGTGATAGTTGATGTAAATAGCGCTTATGCTATCGCTTAATGTTAAAACTTTGATTTGAATGCAAATATATCAAGTTGTTTGAGATGATGTGTTAAGTGATATGTTAAATTGTTGAGTAATGCCTTAACTATTTAGAGAAATAAATAAAGTTCTAATAAAGCGCTTATTTAATGTAAAAATGCCGCCAAGGAGAAGACAACAACGCCAACCTACCAGTGAAGAGTCAACCAATAATAACAATTATGCTAACGCTAATCCTGCGCGCAAAGCAGCTTGGTGAACTTATCGACCGAGCCAATGAATAACCAACCTCAAGCTCCACCAAACACAACGCTTAAGACTTCAAGGCGGTGGGACCGCCAGAGTTCAAAGGTTCCATGAACCCAATCGAGGCTCAAACGTGGGTTATGGAAATGGAGAAGGTTTTCGACGCTGCTAGGTTGTAGAGAAGACCAAAAGACCGCTTTTGCAACGCTTATGTCAAGTCCGAGGCTAGCTACCGTGGCAAGCAAACAAAGTGCGAGGAGGTGAAGGTGTAATTACGTGGGAGAGATTTAAAGAGATGTTTTTCGAAATGTATTTCCCAACTAGTTCGCAGAATCAGATGGAAGTTCAATTTCTAGAACTGAAGCAGGGAAACATGAGCGTACCTGACTACGCGGCTAAATTCAACGAGTTAGCAAGGTTCGCCCATATCAAGTTCACACACGGACGAGAGAAGAAAGCCGAGAAGATTCGAGCAAGGACTAAAGCCTTGGGTGTACAAAGAAGGTATCAATGTTTCAAATAAAACACGCTTGTTTGAGTATCGAAAAGGCCATCCTCGCCAAGGAGGAAGCGATGCAAAGTGACCAAGTACAATCAAGATCAAAAGAAGAAGAAGAGTGAAGGTGAAATTAATAACAAGGCCAAGGGAGTGGCACAGAGGTGGAAATTTCAATCAAGAAAAGGTGGAACGACAACTCATCATCGGGAAATCAACAAGGTAATCAAGAAAAGAATCAAGCATGCCCGACTTCATGGAAAGCCCATCCGGGAGTTTGTATGAAAGGAAAAGAGTGTGCTACAATTGTGGTCGAAGGCCACATAAAGACCAAACCGCCCCAAACCCAAAGAAGGGTGCTTGTTTTACTTGTGGTTCAAGGATCATCTAGCAAGAGATTGTCCCAAGAAGGGATCGGAGGAGCAAGATCGTGAGGTAAACCGGGAAATAATAAAGGAAAATGCTCTAACCATCACCGGACCAACCGCAACAAACCGAATCGACCGCCGTAACTTTCAATACGACGGCAGGATGCAATCCAGCCTCGTGATGTGGTGTCGTATCATTCCAATCAATGAAATTAATGCTTATGTTTTATTTGATTCGGTGCTACTTGTTCCTTTATATCCAAGACTTTGCTAATAGTTTAGATTTGCTTATAGATGAGTTGAATATCCCATGAATATAGAAATTGCGAATAGAGAGATAATTCCTCAAGTACGTGTTTAAGAACTATAGAGTGGATATTAAGGGTAATATCATGAACGAGATCTTATCCCTATTCGACTTGGGGAATTTGACGTTATTTTGGGAATGGATCGTTATTCAATTACGGGTCAGAATTGATTGCCAAAGAAGCGATAACCTTACGACTCCATCAAAGGTCAGTTTTTATGGTAAGAAGTCGCCTGATGCGAAGTCAGTCTCGACGATGATGCAGCCGTGAAGTTGTTAAGACAAGGTCGTAGTAGATACTTAGCTTACATAGTCGATAATCGAAAAGAGAATCCAAGGTAGAAGAAATACCGATCAGTGAGGGACTTCACGACGATTTCCGCATTTATTTACCGTGACTTCCACCGATAGAGAGGTAGATTTCAGTAATCGATTTAGCGCCGAATCGCTTCCAATATCGAAGGCACCATACCGAATGGCACCAAAGAGAGATGAAGGAATTAATGGTACAACTACAAGAATTGTTGGACAAGAAGTACATTCAACCGAAGCGATCGCCGTGGGGAGCGCCGGTGTTGTTTGTGAAAAGAAGGATGGATCGATGCGACTCAGATCGACTACACGAGAACTAAATAAGGTCACGATTAAGAATAGATATCCATTATAGAGGATCGACGACCCGCTTGATCAATCAAGGGAGCGAAGATACTTTTCCAAGATAGACTTGAGAAGCGCTTATCATCAATCAAGGTGAGGCCGAGGATGTACCAAAGACAAATGCTCGTAACGCGATACGGTCACTACTAACAAATTTTAGTAATGTCGCTTGGTCTTACGAATGCTCCTGCAAAGATTTATGGACTAATGAATGGTGTGTTCAAGCCGCTTTTGACAAGTTCAGTAGTGGTATTTATAGATGACATTTTGGTCTATTCCAAAACCAAAGAAGAACACGAAGAGCATTTGAGATTAACGCTGAAGTATTGAGAAGGAAAAGTTGTATGCCAAGTTTTCAAATGCGAATTTTGGATCGAACGAGTACAATTTCTTGGGCACGTGATCGATAAAAATGGAATTTCTGTAGATCCATCCAAAGTCGAAGCCGTGATTAATCGGGATCACCGAGAACGCCATCGGCTAAGTAAGAAGTTTTCTTGATCAAGGATATTATAAAAGGTTCATACAAGACTTTTCCAAGATCGCAACTCCGCTAACGAATTTAACTCAAAAGTCGTGGAAATTTGTTCGACTCGATAAGTGTGAGGAAAGTTTTCAAGAATTGAAGAAGAGGTTGAGTACGGCCCGTGTTATCTCTTCCCGATGATACAGAAATTTTGTTGTTTATAGTGATGCATCGCATAAAGGACTTCGTTGTTGTAGTCGATGCAAAATGGCAAAGTCATCAAGCGTATGATCACGACACAATCAAGGATTACGAGAAGGGATATCCCACCCATGACTTAGAGTTAGTCCGCAGCTTGTTTTTGCTTTAAAATTTGGAGGCACTATCTCTACGGGGAGAAGTGTGAAATATATACAGACCACAAGAGTCTGAAATATATTTTTACCCAGAAAGACTTGAATATGCGCCAAAGAAGGTGGTTGGAGTTAATTAAGGACTACGATCGTGAGATTTTATACCATCCGGTAAGGCGAATGTCGTTGCCGACGCCTTAAGTAGAAAGGGCCTGAGAAGTTGATGATGTCGATCGCTCAGTGATGAGCTAATTACGTAAATGGAGAAACTGAATTGGAAGTGAAGTATCCCATGGAGATCGATGAGAAAATATTTCAGATGCAATCTGCATAACCCTACTAGATAAAGTTAAGGAGGCTCACCTTTTCAGATGAAGAATGTAAAAAGGTGACAAAGAAGATATCCAAGGAACCGAACCAAGATTTAAGATGGATAAGGAAGGAATACCGAGATTTGATAGAGTAGAATTTGGGTACCACCAACTCAAGAGATTAAGGAAGATATTTTAAGCGAGGCTCATAGTTCACGATATTCGATTCACCCCGGTAGTACCAAGATGTACCAAGATCTTAGACAACATTTCGTGGCCGAATTTGAAGCGTGATGTTGCAGTAATGTGTTGCCAAGTGTCCACCCGCCGAAAAGTGAAAGCGAACATCGAGACCGAGTGGATTGCTACAACCGCTAGAGATCCCGTAGTGGAAATGGGAAAATATTACAATGGACTTCGTGGTCAGCCTTCCGACGACTCGTAAAGGCTACGACGCAAAGATGGGTTATCGCTTAATCGATCGACGAAATCCGCACACTTCCTTCCGATCAAAAATAAGATTCAACTTAGATCACCAAGCGAGGCTATACGTAAAAGAGATTGTTTCGAGGCACCTGAGTTCCTAGATCAATTGTTTCAGATAGGGATCCGCGCTTCACATCAAATTTCCGAAACGCCTTCAGAATGCATGGGTACGCAATTGCGAATGAAAGTACAAATTACCACCCTCAAACAGATTTTACAGAGTGAGAGAAACGATTCGTATATTGTAAGATATGCTAAGAGCCGTGTGATGGACTTTAAAGGAAATTGGGATGATCACCTACCATTAGTAGAGTTCTACACAAACAACAAGCTACCACGCTTAGTATAGGCATGCCACCACGGTTGCTATACTGGCAGAAAGTGAAGAACTCCTTTTATCGGGATGAAGTTGGTGAAAGACAATCACTAGGGCCGAATTGGTACAATGATCGATACAGAAATAGTCAAAGTGATCCGAGCACGACCGGGTAGCGGCCAAGATCGACAGAAGAAATACGCCGATCCACATCAGAAAAATATCGAGTTTGAATCGTAGTTATGTTTTCTTAAAGGTCTCTCCCAAAGGGAAGATCAAAGTTCTGGAAGAAAGGAAATTGAGCCCAAGATTTATCGGACCCTTTCAAGTACTCGGAAAGAATCGGAGAAGTCACGTACGAGGTAGCCTTTACCTCCAACACTCGAGAATGTCCACAACGCCTTCCATGTTTCGTAGACACGACCCTACAAAGCCGATTACAAGCATGTAATTGAATACGAACCCCTACATTTTGAGAAAGACTTATCTTACGAAGAAATTTCTATCCAAATTGTCGATCAAAAGAACAAGTTCTCGTAAATAAAGTTATACCTTCCGTTAAGGTAATTTGGAGGAACCACAACGCTGACGAAGCTACGTGGGAACTCAAAGAGAATATGATGAAGAATTACCCTCATTTATTTACTTAATTATGTGTAACCGATTCTGGGGACAGAATCTTTGTAAGGGGGAGAGAATGTAAATCTGGTCGAATTTATTGATTCGTGATTCGGGATAGAATCCTTTTAAGGGGGAAAGATGTGACGAACGAGAATTTTGTAAATTAATTTTAATATTTATTGAATTAAATAAATATTTTTCGATGATTTAATTATTAAATTTAATAATTAATTGATACAATTGTGGTAGATTAATTTAATTATATGTGTTACATTTATTAAATTAATGTAGAAAATAATTATTATTCAAATATGTAATTATGTGAGCTTATCAAATTAAATGAAATATTTAGTTAAGCATGATGTTATTTAATTAATTTAATTATTAATTAGAGAGTTAATAATTTGACATTATTTATTAATGAGAAAATTAATTATGTGACTATGTGAATTTATGAGAAATTATTATATTTTATTTAAAATAAATAAGATATTGATTTATTTTATGAAGGAGTGTGACATTAATTAAACTATATGATAAAGCTTTATTAAATTAAATGGTTTTAAATCTATTTTGCTAGCCAAACAAGGCCCTATGGGGAGTTGGAGCAGCTACCCATTATTGGGTTAATCGACCACTTTCGGTAGCGTCGATTTTTATTTCAATTGACGCCTTCCTTTTCTTTTCTTCATTTTTCCTAAGTCTAGAAAAGTAGAAAGCAGAGAGTTTCAAAGAGTGATTGAGAAGTGTTGAGAGAGAATTTTGATTGAAGAAGAGTTGAGAAGAATTATTCCCTTCTAATCTATACCTTACACTCAGGGTAATCTCCTCCTTCCCAAATTTTTAAAGTTACGTTGTTTAAGTTTTATGAAAATGGCTTTCAATCAAGTTCTGTGGAATTTCTGTAAATTGGGAAATTGAGTTAGGAATATATGTAATAATTCGAGTAGCATAACATGTTTTATATATATTTTATTTGATTTCATATCATAAGTTTCAGTAAATGATGACATTCTATTTCAAAAATTTACAGAGTTTGGGTTTTGGCCATATGGCCTTATACGTGATATTTCATGTATTGAACGTATATTATCCCTAAATTTTACATTCGTATGTTGTTATGCATGTTGATACGAAGAGACCAAAGTTTAAATAAACGGATTCGGTGTTATAACAAATCCGTAGTGACAATTTTCATGTTTTATAGAAGGAGAGGGAGATTTCGACTCTTCACTCTCGACTGGCAAATATAGAATGGGATTTGGTCCATGAGAAGGGTCAAACTGAAGATAAGACCGAGGAGATAGAGAAACCAAGAAGGAATCAAGGAAACCTCCGAAAAGTGAACATAAGCAGAGGAAGGTGGGTAAGAGAATCGCGTCGAGTGATCGTGCGAGAGGATGATAGTCGTCGGCAAGAAAGCGAAGATTAGGGAAACGTACTCTACACTTAACAATGCAATGAATGAGACCCAAGATCGAGTTTTGAGGTACCCAATCCAGTTCGAAGGACTACCATTATACATGATGGATCGCAGGACGATGCATCGCATCTTAGAAGAGGAGCGAAACAAGGCTAATCAGTACCTTGATCGACAGTGATATGATTTATTTAATTATGTGAAGAACTTAATTAGTTTTTTTATATGTAAATTCTGACGTGTTTATGAACGAAAGAATATTTGAATGTTTTAAATATTGTGGATTCTTTATTCCAGGATAGTTGATGTAAATAGCAGTTATGCTATCGTTGAATGTTAAAACTTTGATTTGATTGCAAATATATCAAGTTGTTTGAGATGATGTGTTAAGTGATATGTTAAATTGTTGAGTAATGCCTTAACTATTTAGAGAAATAAATAAAGTTCTAATAAAGCGTTTATTTAACAGAAAAATGCCGCCAAGGAGAAGACAACAACGTCAACCTACCAAGAAGAGTCAACCAATAATAACAATTATGCTAACGCTAATCCCGCAAAGCAGCTTGGTGAACTTCTTACCGGAGCCATGAATAACCAACCTCAAGCTCCACCAAACACAACGTTTAAGGACTTCTGGGCGGTGGGACCGCCAGAGTTCAAAGGTTCTATGAACCCAATCGAGGCTCAAACGTGGGTTATGGAAATGGAGAAGGTTTTCGACGTTGCTAGGGGTTAGAGAGACCGTAAGACCGCTTTTTGTAACGCTTATCTTTGAAGTCCGAGGCTAGCTATCGGTGTGTGCAAACAAAGTGCGAGGAGGTGAAGGTGTAATTACGTGGGAGAGATTTAAAGAGATGTTTTTCGAAATGTATTTCCCAACTAGTTCACAGAACCAGATGGAGGTTCAATTTCTAGAGTTGAAGCAGGGAAATATGAGCGTGCCTGACTATGCGGCTAGATGATATTTGTACAGTGAACACCAGATCCCGTGGAATCGAAGTACCCGGATTTGGGGGTGTCTCAGAGTGTAACATTCTGATTGCAATTGCATCTATCCTTAACCCAAGGTATAAGATGTGATGCCTCCAAAATAGGTATACAACACCCATTCTGAGTCGCCATAATACATGGTACAGAAAGAAATCTACAACTTCACTATTACAATTGTCGTGCAAAATACGACAACACATTTTGTGAGTTTAAATACAACTATTGACTTTAGACAATATCCACAACCAAATAAGTCCTCAATACATTTATTAATACACTATTTTACAAAATAGTGAGGACTACTAAAATAACTATCTTGAATCATCACTCCATACCCCGGCTAGTCCTTGCTATATTCTCACCTCCTGAGAAGAAAAATGGAACAACAAGGAAAAGGGTGAGCTCAACTAGCCCAGTAAAGAATATTATGACTAAGATAATATACAAAAAATTATCATTAGTCTTCAACAGGGAAAAATCTGATAGAATACAATAGACAACAAGTTTAGATCAGCAAATGCAGCGGAAACAACAATCCATTAGAAGAGTCACATAGAGAATGAGTTCTACTATCTTCTAAGATTTAAAAGTCCATCATCAATATTTTATCCCTGTAACAACAATCAATATTCATCTTTGCACTACAGGCCAAATATATTCATTTAAATCACCAGTCGGTCATGATCATCTCAACACATGTTCATCTTATGTAAGACCCCAACTTTTTATAAATAAAATCGAATTTCCTCAAATTATTATTGTGAATAATAAGGTGTTAATTTGATATAATATTTTGGTTGTGGGTGAAATGTGAAAATTTTGCAAAATAAACAAGTGGTTATTAAAATATTTATTTTGTCGGGGAATATTCATTTGGTCGTGGAATATTCTTGTTGTCGGGGAATATTAAATTGACCAGGCAACCATTTAGGGGGCCCCAACTAAAAAAATGATTGGATGAAAGAAAATGACAAGTGTGAGTTTTTATAAATAACGACGTAATTGTTATCGTTAACACTCATTGGAATACACGTGGTTAAAATACGATGTCTGGCGCCAGTAGTTACACAAGAAAGACACCAGATTGCATAAAGATAGTTAAATTATTGATTCTTGCGTAAGAAATCACTACTCAATAATTGTTACAGTAGTTATTGTTTAATATTTTATTTTATTGATTCAATAATTGCTGCGTTGATATTTTATATTATTATTGTTTCAATAATTGTTATCGCACAAAGATTTTCCATTATCGGATCAATAATTCATATTATTTGAATAATATTATTAGATAGCATTATTGGCAATGTCTAGAAAGTTCACATCGAGGAGAGGTTAGGTCATCTAATCATGCGCCGCCAAGAAGAGAAAATCCTTATTGAAAGCCCCTCTTTCTGGGAACTACTGATTATTATAATTGTGATTCATAATATTATTTATGAATAATTAATTATTAATTTATATGATAAGGAAATATTTATTTTATATAAATGATGGATTTGTTTATTTTATGTGATTATAATTGAAGGAGTTAATGTTGAGGTGTTTTATCTGTATTTTTGTCGGAATAGAGGTATTAAAAATCAAATCAGTATTTTTACGATATATTGCGTGAGTTATAATTTTTAATCTGACCGTTGGATTGTTGTGATTTTTGGATATGTTATACATATATAAGTTGGGTATATGTCCATAAATTTTGAACCGTTAAAAATGAACGAATGATTTGTTATGAATTTTAAGAGGTGGCTACTTCGGAAATTAGGGTTATAAATGATTTTGGTGGAAAATTCTAGAATTGAATGGGCCCCACTTGTGGTTGGTGAGAAATGTGCTCAAATTGAATTTCAAATGTGGTGGGTGGCAATAGTAGCAGGTAAAGCCATCAGGTAGCAGGTCAAGTCTACTTCGGTGGGCTAACATTTTCCTATAAATAGAGGGCTAAGTTAGAATTGAAAATCACACCAGAAACATAAGCTTTCTCTCTCTCTATATTATCGAGCGTATTTTGTGAGTATTTAGATACTTTGAGAGTTCTTTGTTCAAGATAAGTTTCATTCAAAGATCACTTCCAACCTTTCATTCAAGCAAATCGCTTCTTTCGAGGTAAGGGATGTTATTTTTTCAGAATGATATTACTTTCTCCAATATCATTATCTTTGAAATATTGATATGAACTTTTTATCAAATTTGGAACTTTTTGTGCTCTGAGTTACTTATTCACGATACTGCACTATTCACGAATCGACACTATTCACTCAAAAATAAAATTTTTCCTTTTTGTCCAAAATGTCTATTATGGTTACTAAATTTGATCAGATCCATGTTTTGATCTTCATTCTTGAATTTTGCCCCATAATTATTTATTATGGAGTATTTTTGAATTTGGACAAACTAAAGTATGAATCTTTAATCCTTAATCCTTGTCCTTTTGTTTCACCGGATTCGCTTTTTAAAAAATATTTTCATCATCCTCACCCTAAATGATGATACTTTCTTCAATATCTTTGGCACAGTAGTGCAAAGATGAATGATTAACTGATGAATATCTTTGGCCCGTAGTGCAAAGATGAACAGGTGTTGAGATGAACATGACCGACTGGTGATTTAAATGAATATCTTTGGCCTGTAGTGCAAAGATAAATAATGATTGTTGTTACATGGATAAAATATTGATGATGGACTTTTAAATCTTAGAAGATAGTAGAACTCATTCTCTACGTGACTCTTCTAATGGATTGCTGTTTCCGCTGCATTTGCTGATCTAAAACTTGTTGTCTATTGTATTCTATCAGATTTTTTCCTGTTGAGGACTAATGATAATTTGTTGTATATTATCTTAGTCATAATATTCTTTACTGGGCTAGTTGAGCTCACCCTTTTCCTTGTTGTTCCATTTTTCTTCTCAGGAGGTGAGAATATAGCAGGACTAAATGGGGGGTATGGAGTGATGATTCAAGATAGTTATTTTAGTAGTCCTCACTATTTTGTAAAATAGTGTATTAATAAATGTATTGAGGACTTATTTGGTTGTGGATATTGCCTGTAAGACAATAGTTGTATTTAAACTCACGTGTATGTTGTCATATTTTGCACGACAATTGTAATAGTGAAGTTGTAGTTTTCTTTCTGTACCATGTATTATGGCGACTCGTAATGGGTGTTGTACCAATTTTGGGGCGTCGCCACAATGGTATCGAGCTTAGGGATATGATCTCTGGCGGAGATCGGGGAATAGAACTAGGAGGGAGAGACGAGTAAATCCTTCGCTAGTGTGTCCTACCTAAGCTTATTTGTTGGGTCATTATAATATAGGATATTATGTGATATGTTAATTTGTTTAATTAACCCCTGCTTTATGGCGCTTTTGTAAGAATGGCAAATTGAGAACGTTAACAATGGAGTCTATGAGACCGTGGAACAACCTTTGATTACCAATCAAGAGAACGTGCAATGTGAAGGCAATATTCCTCCCGTAAACAACACTACCGAAAGCAAACGATGAATGATGCGATATTTAGAAGCTTTTTTCGCCTCATGCAAAATCGTAAGAGGAGACTCGTGTACAAAATACGGGTAGAAATGATAGCAACGCGCGGTTTGTCACAGATAAGCAATTCAAGGAGTTGGGACCACCAGATTTCTGGGGAAAGCCCGATCCGATTAAGGCGGAAACATGGGTCAAGCAAATTACCAAGATATTCGATGTCTTGGGATGCACGGAGGAACAGAAGGTTCCATTCGCCACCTTTATGTTCCGTGGAGAGACAGACATCGGTGGGAATCAGGAGGTTGCGTACTCCAACCAATCGCACGCAACATGTCTTGGGAAAGATTTCAGAAACTGTTCAATAACAAGTACTTTCTAGAAAGTATTCGTCATATGAAGGAGGTAAAGTTTATTAGACTTGAACAGAACAACATGATGGTGTCTCAGTACGAGGCGAAGTTCGCAAAGTTATCCAGGTTTGCACCTCATTTGGTAGAAAATGAGGAACGTATGACGCGGATGTTTCTGAGAGGTCTGAAACCCGAGATTCGTGAATACCTTATCTCTCATAAATTTTCTCTGTATTCAGATATTGTCAATAGGGCTCAATTATTAGAGAGAGATAGTGAGTATACTCAACCGAGGGACCACAACCAGGGTCATACCGGTGAAAGCAGTCATCAGAACGATGACAACCAGTGAGGAGGAAAAAATACAGACAAAGGCGGTAACCACTCGGGTGGTAATCGTGGCCATGATAATAGGAGAGATGACTCAAGTGGAAATTTCAGAAAGAGAAGATTCAACAATAACGGGAAGACATCAGCAGCAGCACCAGCACCAACAACAAATTCTAGGGGAGGAGAATGACCGCCAATTAGATGTTACAAATGCGGGAAGGAGGGACATATCAGCCCAAACTGTCCACAACAATCCAAGGTATGTTACAACTGTGGAAAGGAAGGCCACATAGCTCGGGATTGTTCCGTAGCAAAACCAAGTTCCACGGGAATGGTGACTCCAAGGGCTGTCCCGGATAAGTCAAAATCAGCTGTTCCTGGAAGAGCGTTTGTCGTGACTGGCCAAAACGTGAGGAACCCAAACAAGGTGATCACGGGTAAGCTAATCTTGAATTCTTGTGAAGTTTATACCTTACTAGATACCGGTTCTACCCATTCTTTTATCTCTTCTGCTTGTGCTCAACGTTTAAACTTGTCTCCGGAGAAATTAGACTTTAATTTATCTGTTGAAACTCCGTTGGGTGAAACCTTCGTTACATCTACAGTTTATAAATCTTGCATGATCCAAGTTGGCACTATCACATCACCTGTTGATCTTATCTCTTTAAAGATACTTGCTTTTGATGTGATTTTAGGAATTGATTGGTTAACCACTCATCATGCCAAAATTGATTGTTTTCGTAAGGTTGTTAGTTTTCATATTCCTAACCAACATGTCATACGAATTCAAACTACTAAACCACTAAAATCAGTCAATGTCATATCAAGCCACAAAGCTATTCGTTTATTGAAAAACGGATGCCAAGCTTTCTTAGCCCATATTATGGACTTGAACAAAAACACGTCAGATTTGAATAATATTCATGTTGTTAATGAATTTCCTGACGTATTTCTTGAAGAACTTCCTGGTCTACCCCCAGAGCGTGAAGTTGAATTCGTTATTGATTTTGAACCGGGTACAAAACCCATTTCTAAAACCCCATATCGAATGGCTCCTACCAACTTCGTGGAGTTAAAAGTCCAACTACGAAATTGTTAGACATCGGTTTTCATTCATCCTAGTACATCTCCTCGGGGTGCTCTGCTTTTATTCAGAAAGAAGAAAGACGGGAGTATGCGACTTTGTATTGACTATCGAGAATTGAACCATGTCACCATCAAGAATAGGTATCCGCCACCTCGCATTGATGACTTGTTCGACCAATTGCAAGAGCACAATTCTTTTCAAAGATCGATCTTAGCTCGGATATCATCACCAAAGATTAAAACCGAGGATATTCCAAAGACCGCCTTGTAACTCCCCAGACGGGCATTATGAATTCTTAGTTATGTCTTTTGGATCGACTAATGCTCTCTTGCTCCTTTCATGGATATGATGAACCGTATTCAAGGAATATTTGGATTAGTTCGTTGTTGTCTTTATTGATGACATCCTCATCTATTCCAAAAGTCGTGAAGATCATGAGCACCATTTGAAGCTGGTACTTCAAAGACTTCATGACAACAAGCTATATGCCAAGCTGAAGAAATGCGAGTTCTGGCTTAAGGAAGTAGCATTCCTTGGGCACGTGGTGTCAAAACATGGAGTATCTGTTGACCCGTGAAAGATCAAGCAATTCAAAGTTGGGAGCAAATGAAGTCGGTGGACCGAAAGTGCGTAACTTTTGGGCTTAATTTGGTTATTATCGGAGATTCGTGGAAGAATTTTCTCGAATCGTTACTCAGCTAACTCAAATTAACTTTGGAAAGATGCAAAATTAAGTATGGAGCGAGGAATACGAGAAGAGTTTCCAAGAGCTCAAGAGGCGACTCATTTCTAACTGTTCTAACAATACCATCTGCCTTTCGATGGATTTATTATCTCTGACGATGCTTCGTGCAAAGGGTTAGGATGTTTTCTCATGCAACATGGGAAAGTCATAGCCTATGCCTCACGACAACTCAAAGAATATGAGAGGAATTACCCTACTCATGATCTGGAGTTGGTAGTAGTCGTTTTTGCGTTGAAAATCTGGAGACACTACCTGTATGGGGAGAAAGTGGAGATTTATACGGATCATAAAAGCCTCAAATATTTCTTCACTCAAAAGGAACTCAACATGCGACAACGACGTTGGCTCGAGCTGTTGAAGGATTACGACCATAGCATTCAATATCATCCTGGAAAAGCAAACGTTGTAGCTGACACATTGAGTAGAAGATCATATGCGGATACGAGTGCAATGTTGTTAACACAAAAGCCCATTTGGTACGACTTGTAAAGGATGGAGGTAGAATTAAAGACTCCAGGGACCCATATGATGATGGCAAATATACGAGTAGAATAGACTTTAATCGATAAAGTTAAAGCTGCTCAAGCTATGGACCTGGGGTTGATGCGTATGAAGAAGAAAGTACAAGAAGGTGCTATTCCAGAAGCAAGAATCGATGAAGAAGGAATACTTCGAGTCAACTCTAGACTTTGTGTTCCTAACGATTCTGACTTGAAGCATAGAATCATGATGGAGGCACACAACACCTCATTTGCAATCCATCCTGGGAGTACCAAAATGTATCATGATATTCGACATACATTTTGGTGGAACAATATGAAAAGAGAGATCGCAGAGTTTATCTCGAGGTGTTTAACTTGTCAATGTGTAAAGGCGGAGCATCAAGTGCCAAAAGGTCCATTGCAACCACTTGAGATTCCGGAATAGAAGTGGGAACACATTACTATGGATTTTGTTACGGGTCTTCCCAAAGTTTCTCAAGGCATAGATGCGATTTGGGTTATTGTTGATAGATTAACCAAATCTGCTCATTTCTTACCTATACGAGAAACTTATTCCCTTGAACGTCTTGCTCGTATGTATGTGAATGAGATTGTGCGATTGCATGGCATGCCAGTATCTATAGTTTCGGATCGTGACCTAAGATTCACTTCAAGATTTTGGGTTAACTTGCAAAAAGCTATGGGCACGGATTTACGATTCAGTTCAGCATACCATCCTCAAACGGACGGACAATCAGAGAGGCCTATTCAAACCCTTGAAGATCTATTAAGACTCTGTGTTCTAGATTTTAAAGGAAGTTGGGATAAGTACTTGCCACTGGTGGAATTCTCTTACAACAACAGTTATCAAGCAAGTATAGGCATGGCTCCATTTGAGGCGTTGTATGAACGAAAAAATGTTGTTCTCCAGTATGCTGGGACGAGGTGGGAGAAGCAACATTGTTGGGACCAGAGTTGGTAGGTATGACCACAGAAAAGATCCAAATGATTCGACAACGTATACAAACGGCACAGGATCGACAAAAGAGTTATGCGGATCTTCATCGTAAGGACGTGGAATTTGGTATTGGGGATCATGTACTGTTACGTGTTGCTCCATGGAAGGGAGTTACAAGATTTGGAAAGAGAGGAAAACTCAATCCATGATTTATTGGTCCATTTCGATTCTTGTAGCCGAAAGTAGGAAATGTGGCCTATAGACTCGCTACCTACCTCAAGCATGTCTCGTATTCATAATGTTTTTCACATATCCATGCTTCAGTAAATATGTAAAAGACCCAACCACATTATCGAAGTTAGAACCGAGACGAGATAGCCCAGAAGATTTAACGTCTTTGGAAAATACTGTTAAGATCTTGGATAGGAAAGAGCATGTCCTACGCACCAAGATTATACCACAAGTTAACGTTTTGTGGAGGAACCATGTTATTGAGGAAATGACATGGGAGTTGGAATCAGAAATGAAAGCGAGGTACCCTCATCTTTTCAAAACACCAGGTACGTACGTCAATTTCGAGGACGAAATTTCATAAGTAGGGGAGATTGTAAGACCCCAACTTTTTATAAATAAAATCGAATTTTCTCTAATTATTATTGTGAATAATAAGGTGTTAATTTGATATAATGTTTTGGTTATGGGTGAAATGTGAAAATTTTGCAAAATAAACAAGTGGTTAGTAAAATATTCATTTTGTCGGGGAATATTCGTTTGGTCGTGGAATATTCTTGTTGTTGGGGAATATTCGCATTTGACCACAAGCGACCATTTAGTGGGCCCCATAACTGGAAAACTATTGGATGAAGGAAAACGACAAGTGTGAGTTTTTATATATAATCTACAGAATTATTCACAATTAACAATCGTTGAAATACACAGTGGTTAAAATACGATGTCTACGCGTAGTTAGACAAAGAAAGACACCAGTATTATTGCATTATAGTTGAATTATTGATTCTTACGTAAAAGTCACTACTCAATAATTGTTACGTAGTTCTTTCGCTTAATATTTTATTTTATTGATTTAATAATTCTTTGCGTTGATATTTTATATTATTATTGTTTCAATAATTGTTATCGCATGACTGAGATTTCCCATTATCGATCAATAATTCATATTATTTGAATAATATTATTAGATAAAGATTATTGGCGATGTCTAGAAATTTTTGTCAAGGAGAGGTTAGGTCATCTAATTGTATGCGCAAGATGAGAGAAATCCTTATTGGAAAGCCCTCTTTCGGAACTACCTTTGTTGTTATAATTGTGATTCGTAATATTATTTATGAATAATTAATTATTGATTTATATGATAAGGAAATATTTATTTTATATAAATGATGGATTTTTTTATTTTATGTGATTATAATTGAAGGAGTTAATGTTGAGGTGTTTTATCTGTATTTTTGTCGGAATAGAGGTATTAAAAATCAAATCATTATTTTTACGATATATTGCATGTGAGTTATAATTTTTAATCTGACCGTTGGATTGTTGTGATTTTTGGATATGGTATACATATATAAGTTGGGTATATGTCCACGAATTTTGAACCGTTAAAAATGAACGAATGATTTGTTATGAATTTTAAGAGGTGGCTGCTTCGGAAATTAGGGTTATAAATGATTTTGGTGGAAAATTCTAGAATTGAATGGGCCCCACTTGTGGTTGGTGAGAAATGTGCTCAAATTAAATTTCAAATGTGGTGGGTGGCAATAGTAGCAGGTAAAGCTATCAGGTAGCAGGTCAAGTCTGCTTCGGCGGGCTAACATTTTCCTATAAATAGAGGGCTAAGTTAGAATTGAAAATCATACTAGATACATAAGCTTTCTCTCTTTCTCTCTCTCTATATTATCGAGCGTATTTTGTGAGTATTTAGATACTTTGAGAGTTGCTATTCAGTACAAGTTTCATTCAGCATCACTTCCAACCTTTCATTCCGAAGTACTGCTTCTTTGAGGTAAGGGATGTTATTTTCTTCGTAAATGATATTACTTTCTCCAATATCATTATGCTGAAATATTGATATGAACTTTTTATCAAATTTGGAACTTTTTGTATCGGGGTTACTATTCACATATACGGCACTATTCACGAATACGGCACTATTCATCGAAAAATAAAATTTTTTCTTTTTGTCCAAAATGTCTATTATGGTTACTAGCTTTGATTGTATCTATGTTTTGATCTTCATTTTTGAATTTTGCCCCATAATTATTTATTATGGAGTATTTTTGAATTTGGACAAACTAAAGTATGAATCCTTAATCCTTAATCCTTGTCCTTTTGTTTCAATTGGATTCGCTTTTTAAAAAATATTTTCATCATCCTCGGTCTAAATGATGATACTACTGAAATATCTTTGGCCTTTAGTGCAAAGATGAATGATTAACTGATGAATATCTTTGGCCCGTAGTGCAAAGATGAACAGGTGTTGAGATGAACATGACCGACTGGTGATTTAAATGAATATCTTTGGCCTGTGGTGCAAAGATGAATAATGATTGTTGTTACAGGGATAAAATATTGATGATGGACTTTTAAATCTTAGAAGATAGTAGAACTCATTCTCTACGTGACTCTTCTAATGGATTGTTGTTTCCGCTGCATTTGCTTATCTAAAACTTGTTGTCTATTGTATTCTATCAGATTTTTCCATGTTGAGGACTAATGATAATTTGTTGTATATTATCTTAGTCATAATATTCTTTACTGGGCTAGTTGAGCTCACACTTTTCTTTGTTGTTCCATTTTTCTTCTCAGGAGGTGAGAATATAGCAGGGACTAGCCGGGGTATGGAGTGATGATTCAAGATAGTTATTTTAGTAGTCCTCACTATTTTGTAAAATAGTGTATTAATAAATGTATTGAGGACTTATTTGGTTGTGGATATTATCTGTAAGACAATAGTTGTATTTAAACTCACAAAGATGTGTTGTCAGATTATTTTACCGACAATTGTAATAAATGAAGTTGTAGTTTTCTTTACGTACCATGTATTATGGCGACTTTCGTGAATGGGTGTTGTATACCTATTTTGGGGCGTCCACATTTAATCTTGTTGGAAGAAGGGCATCGATCAATATAGAGCTCTCTCAAGCCGTAAACCTGCTCAAGCTCTTATATGTACTTCTGATTGGCTAAGGTGTGATTATAGGCTAAATAAAATGAGTGCTGCTATGGTATGATTTCTTTCTTATCATTTTATCAACTTGTAGTTTACTTTTTCCTTGTTATTGTTTATGTATGTAACAAATTGGTTTAACACTTAACAGGTTGATGAAGATGGTGTTAATGACATTAATTTGGAGTGAATTGCGATCTTTGGATTGTTTGCTTTCAAAGGTCTGTTTTTTCTATTTTTTTCCATAATGAAATTGAGTGGAAGTAAGGATTTGAACATATTTTATGGGTTGTAATCTTTGTTAAACTTGAATTGTTGTTGGTACTGTTATTTGGGTTTTGTTGAACTGCAAAATTGGTTGTGTTTGACTGCAGAACTGGTTGTGTTGAACTGCAAAATTGGTTCTGTTATTTGGGTTTTGTTTGAATTGGTTGTGTTTGAATTTTGTTATTAAATTATAAATTGCTTAACTTCTGATTGTCTTGAAAGCAATGCCTTGGAGATTCCTCTGGACATTTCTGTTCTATTCAATATGCGGCAATTTGTGCAGTACAGTCTCTTAAAGCAGTTTGCTCTACGGGTGAGAACGTTTTTCCCTCTTTTCTTTATATATGGCAGATTTCCAATTAATATAATTACTTAAAATGATATTAAAAGATGAGTTTATTATATTGCAGGCTTTGGCTAGTACTCTTGATGAAGGGGAGCTAGCTGATCTCAGGGATCAGTTCATTACACTTTATAATCTTTCAAAATACATGTACTATTACATGTGTCTTAACATGTGTGGTTTAAATGCAGGCACTTGCTAAAGATCTTCCTTGTAAGATAAAAGAATTACGTGTTCTGGAAATTCTGCAAGCGGTATGTCACCCTTAAAAATAGGAATTTGAATTTTTAAGATTTACCTCTTCTTTTTTAGGTTAATGTCCATACTATTTTCTTGAGTAGTTGCTTCCTGATATGCTCCATGTCTTCAATGATACTGCCCATTATGTTGATCAAGGGGGTGGCAAGAGGAAAGGTATAAATTATGTCTTGTTCTGTTTCTGATATATTTGTTTGATTGTTATATCCTGTTTTATAGTTTTTTTAATGGGGAATGTAGGTGCTTTTGCTGTGTATCTAGAGCCATGACATGCTGACATCTATGAATTTTTGGATTTAAGAAAAAACCATGGGAAGGTAAGTTGGTAGTTTACTGAGGTCGTTGTCATTGTCATTGGTTTAAGAAAAAACCAGTCTCACTTACTGCTTAATGATTTGTCATAATTTTGGCAATTCCATTCTTTCAGAAAGAGCACCGAACCCGGGACTTATTTTATGCTCTTTGGGTTCCCGATCTCTTTATGGAAAGGGTACAAAGCAATGGAGAATGGTCCTTGTTCTGTCCAAGTGAGGCTCCAGGATTGGCTGATTGTTGGGGTCAAAAGTTTGAAAACCTGTACACCCAATATGAAAGAGAGGTAGACACAGACCTATTGTCAATTTGTCATGTTTTCTGTTTGCACTCAAATGAGTTTTTCAATCAAGTATTCAAATGTGTTTTTTAATGGATATTGATTGCTGTTTAAGGTGATTTTAAATGCAACTATCTAACAATTATGGTCTACTATTATTTGATTCTCATATTTTATTTCCTTCCAGGATACCTGCAATAGAAAGAGCAACCTTGTTTGAAAGTTTTTCATTTCATGAAGTAATTTTCAGTGTTGGAAGCAATTTTCTGTTTTGTCTGAATCTATCCAGAAATGAAATCTTTGATTCCTCAAATTATGTGTGTTCTTGTTTGTTTCAAATTTAAGTTTTGGTTTTCAAGGAGAAGAGGAAAATAAATTTTAAAAAAAATGGACAAGCTGAAAGTAAGCATGTTCTTTTGGCCTCTCACTTCTCAGCTTCCAAACAGAGAATTATTTTTCTCAGGAATTTGGATATACCTAAAAATATAGTTAGCGCCTAAATGTAATAGGATTTAGGAGTATGCAGTTATGTTATAACTTAGATTAATTGAACATTTTTTTTGTGTGTTACAGGACTGAAGATTGAATTTTTTGTGTTGTGAAAATGGCCACTGGAGCCGTTCCAACTTCATCAAGGATCATGGATTTTATAAAAGTTTCTGACTTGTAAACTGTAAATGACTAAATGGGGTCAGGATTGGCTAATGTGTATTTTGTAATTTATATGCCTTACTTTTTAAAATTGTATATTGTAAACTATAAATTTGGAATCAAGCTCGTTTTTACTCGAGTTCGATTCAAAACAAGTAGTTCGAATATAATTTCGAGTCGAGTCGAATCGATCTTCGAGTATCATTTTTTTGCATCGAGTCGAATACGAGTACATTGTTTAAATTCTATTTTAAATTCGAATCGAATACGAGCAATACATTTTTGTATCGAATCAAATCTGAGCACTCTAGAATCCGGATCGATTCGACTCGTTTACAGCCTTACCTCTAGGTTGGATCGGGTTACCATGAAGTTAACTTGAATCCGATTATCATGAAGTTAACTTCATGGTTAGTTGGTTAATTGACCAATACAGCGCTGACACGTAGAGAGACATCACCTCCCGCCTGCGTGTCGACATTGTATTTGTCAATTGATCAAAGTTAACTTCATGCTAACCACTTCCAGTTAACTTTATACTAAGTTGGTCAATTAACCGTACAAATCTTTGACAAGCGTAGAGATCACATCATATCCGTATATATCGACATCAGTATTCGTCAATTGACCAAAGTTAACTTCATATAATTATTTTATTTTGATTTTTAAACAAAATTTAACCATATATGTGAGACCCCAGATTTTATCAATAAAGATTTAAATTTTGTCAAAATAATTTTTTAATATTATGGTGTGAATTTGAGATAATATTATAGTTGTGGGTAGTATTTATAAATTTTGCAAAGTATGCAAGTGGTTATATTATATTCGATTGGTTTTAAATATTACGGTTTAGCGAGGAATATTCGTCTGACTCAATCATTGGTGGACCCTAGCGTAATTATTATCCGGATTGAGAAAACGACAAAAATATTTTATTGAAATAACGGCGGAAGTTTTACCGTAGTTCTTGTTGAACTACTTTCGGTAGTAAAAATACGATGTCGTGTGGTTGCATAATAGCACTACGGTATTGATTATTGATCTTATGTGAGAAGTCACCAGGTTTGATTCCATTATCACGATTAATAATATGAATTATTATAGCGATAATGACGCTTTTGTTTTATTCGTATTATTAACGTAATAAAACGAAACATCTTTTATATAAAATAGAATCTTTATTAAAGTTATTCTATAAATAGAATATATTATATTTTATTATCGTAGTTTTGCAGAGTAGATTTTGCGTAGTGTTTTGCATAGTATTGCGTAAGATTTCAGATAGTAAAATTTTTATATAAATAGAATATATTATATTTTATTTAAAAGATTTTTCTTTAAATATGGATAGTCGATTAAAGTAAATCAATCTGGATAGTTCATGGATTAATTCTTATGCATTCCATTTTCCTATAAATAGAAGCTCATTCCTTCATTATTTTCTTACTTAATTCATTGAAACTCTAAAGAGAGAAATTATAGAGAAGCTATAGAGAAAAATTATAGAAAGAAGAAGAGTATTCGCTACTTCACTACTTCTATATTCAGCTCTTTTTACGGTAAGGGTATTATTTGTTTGTACTGTAGTGAAGTGTTATTCTTTCTTCTTGAAGAGAACTTCATTATTCCATTCATTATTATTACATTGGAATAACTTTGTAAAAGTGACATACCCTATACATAACCTCAGTACGCTCAGCATACCCTATACTTGGTGAAATCCTTATGTTATTCCATTGCTTATTATTACATTGGAATAACTCAGATACATGATTTACCCTATACTTGGTGACATTCTTCTATTATTACATTGGAACATCCTCATGCATGTGTTTTGCAGGACCGGTTCCGCTTTTATTATTCTCGTTGGAACATCCTGCATGCATGTGTTTTACACCTGACTGGTTCCGCTCTTTATCATTCTCATTGGAATATCCTATCATGTGTTTTACACCGGATCCGGTTCCATCTTTAATATTCTCATTGGAACATCCTGTTGGTGTGAATTTCACCGACACGGTTCCGTTATTATTATTACTGTGGAATAACTTTTAATCTATGTCTGAAATCTGCGCATTTACGGTGATTTCTTTTGTTATTCCATTCTTTATTATACCCAATTGGTTAAAACTTTGACTTCTATACTCCATGAAATTAGTAGAATATCCTTGATATTTGCGTTTCATCCAAAGATATCTTTTCATGGAAATATTCTTCCGATCATTCTTGAATTTTACTCTACTAAAACGATGTCGTGTTGACAATTTGGGCGTTAATAATTCATGGATTAAATAATTCTTGAACTTGTTTTATTGAATTATTATGTCATTGTCATCATCCTCATGTTATATTATGTTATCTTTGGCTTACGTGCATAGATGAACTTAGTATGATTATGACCGAGGATCATTCGGTATAATCGTGACTTGATATAAATGATGTGACAAAAGTCCTCGATGGCCACAGAATGCGATGATGGATAGTTTTTGGTATGATTATGACCGGGGGTGATTCGGTATAGTCATGACCATTGATAATTTGATGAAAATCCTCGACCAGCAGTGCGAGGGATGATTAGATGTGGTGGTTTATTTTTAAAATTCGAGTCTCGTGATAAAAATTGATGAAAACCTTTTAAAACCTAAAAGATATAGTAGACTTTATTCTCTACTTGACTCTTTTAATGGATTCTTAATTCATTTGCAGCTTAAATTGGTTGTCTATTGTATTTTATCGCTTTAACACTTGTTGAAGGCTAATGATAATTTATTCTCGCATTATCTTAGTCATAATATTTCTTCTTTGGGCTAGTTGAGCTCACCTTTTCTTTCATTGTTCTCTTCGTGAAATGAGAACATACCGGACGAGACAGTCGGGAATGAAGTAATGGTCCGGAGGATAGCATTAGTAGTATTCACTATTCGCGTGAAATAGTGTGATAATAGTTGTAATGAGGACTCCTTTTGAGTTTGTATAATATCTAGTAGACAATATTTGTATTCAAACTCACGCTTTATATCGTATTATACACCTACGCTTAGGTTAGTAAGTTGTATTTGAATTTATGTACCATGTAAGTGGCGACCCAAGATGGGTGACGATATACCTAATTTTGGGGGCGTCACGGTTGTATATCGAGCTTAGGATATGATCCTGGCTAAGATGCTAGATAAGAACTAGGAGGGAGAGACGAATTCCTTTCGCTTAGTAGTATGACCTACCTAAGTTTATTTGTTATTTAATTGGTCACGAGTATAGGGATAATATTTGATATATTAATTAACCCTTTTGCTTCATAATTCCTTTCGAGTAATAAGAGTGTAGCTAGGTCGGTCGCGGGGGTAACAATGGAATAGAAACGGTGGTCATCATTTAGTAGTTATATTTGGTGAATCAACTAGGGTGAGGAGAACCCAATGTTGGAAGAGTGTTTTGCCACTATCATCTGAGATGTCTAATGACATACAACCTCGTGTCATCATAAGATGTGGTTGTGCTCATCCACTTGCCGAGTATATTTACGAACACTACCTATATGATCTTGGTGTTTGTTTGAAGTATAATTCTCAATTTGAGATGTGGAGATAATGATAAATCAAGAGAAGACTCACCATCGGGAAGAATATGATAAGAATCTTCTCATTTTCTTTAGGGTCTATTGGGTAAACCAAGAATAATTACGTGGCCATATGATATCTATCATAACCTAGAAGCATGGCCTCCCATGTACGAAGGTTTCCTTGAGCACTTCCCAAAGATTCTAATTTCTAAAACAGTTTTTGACTATACATTTATGTAAGGTGTCATTGTAACGTGCTATCCAAAGTTGGGATAAAAGTCACAGTTGGTATTAATGTGACGTCTTATCCAAATCTTGGACGAGAGTATGAGCTTTTGAATGATATTTATATCATTAATAAATGTCTTGACGTATTCTTGAAGATTTCCTAGCCTACCCTAGAGCGTGAAATCGAATTTTGTATTGACCCCAGTACAAAAACCCATTTCTTAAACCCTCAAATATTTCTTCAACTAAAAGGATCTGTTTACAAGGATTATGATGAAAGTCATAATAAAAGCATTGAACTAATGAAAATTATGGGTATATGAAGTATTAGTAAGTGTTATGATGAGTTATGTTGGTTATTATGTGAAAACATGAAAGTTTCTTAGAAATCACAAAAAGTTGAAAATCAGATTTTGGTGAAAAACGTAACATGAAATTCAATTGACCATATCTCCTATTATATTTTGAATTTTTGAGTGTGGTCAAGTCCTAGAGTTAGATCTATGAGTTACCTAACTAATCCAAGTGGAATTACTGGAAAAGGTGTTGTAGATTTTTGTGGGGACTGATTTTAGCAAAGGAGGCCAAAGCTGTAAATTTCGAAAATGCTATCGCTTGAAACTTTAAGGGACTGTTTCAGCCACTTAAATTATGAGAAAAATTCTGGCCTTTAGGGACATGAAGGTATATGGTATAAAGTATCTCCTGTCCAAAATGAGCTCATTCTCGACTTAAAATGAGCAAGTTATGACTCTTTCAATATTTAGGTTTTTTCGATTTAAAACGCTATAACCGGAGTTCTATAACTCAGATGACCATGAAATTTAAACTAGAAGCTCACGTTAACATGTGTAAGGTCCTGCCAAGATTTGGGAATTTTTGGAGTTAAACTTGAGGTAGCTAATTTCTTAATGAATTAATTAGAAATTGATTTTTGAAAAATAGTAAATGAATTTTAAAATTCGAGAAAAATATATTTTCATTATGGGACTATATTATGCTAAATCCCAGAAAAGAAATATTTTTGGGACTAATTTGGTATTTTTCATGAAAATAGTTTAATTACTGAACATATGAGTTAAATATGTTATGTGAAGTAACAAAGTTGAAAATATGATTTTATGGCTAGAGAATCCTATATAGAGTATATGCATATTTTTTGATGAGGGATTTGATAATTGGTGATGATATTTTATGAGTATGACATTTTGAATGATTAAATGCATTATATGGTAAAGCGTAAACAATTGAGATAAATTGTTTATAAATTTAAGAAGTGATTAAAATATTGTTATAATATTAATGATATTAGATTATAAGATTATTAAATGATTGATAACATGGGGATATTCTTGAATCCTGAATAAATTATATTATAAATGTTTAATATTTATCCTTTATCTCATTTGATTGATTCTTTATATCATTATCCTCATGCTTATATTATGTTGAAAGTCATCAGTGGCCGTAGTGCATTGATGGACAGTTGTTGGCATGATCATGACCATTAATGAATACACAACTATTCTTGGCCCGTAGTGCGGGAATAATTGTGGTCGTGATCTTAATGAATACACAATTATCTTTGGTAGTAGTCGTGGATAATTTGTGGTCGTGATCTTAATGAATACACAATTATCTTTGGTAGTAGTGCATGGATAATTTGTGGTCGTGATACTAATGAATACACGATTATCTTTGGTAGTAGTGCATGGATAATTTGTGGTCGTGATACTAATGAATACACAATTATCTTTTGGTAGTAGTGCATGGATAATTTAATGGTCGTGATATTAATGAATACACAATTATCTTTGGTAGTAGTGCATGGATAATTTGTGGTCGTGATACTAATGAATACACGATTATCTTTGGTAGTAGTGCATGGATAATTTGTGGTCGTGATACTAATGAATACACGATTATCTTTGGCCCTAGTGCATGGATAATTTGTGGTCGTGATACTTAATGAATACACGATTATCTTTGGTCAGTAGTGCATGGATAATTCATGGTCGTGATACTAATGAATATCCTTGGCCCGTAGTGTGGGGATGATTCGATGATATGGATTAATTATTGAAATGAGTCTCAATGAATGAAATATTAATTCATGGATGTGGTAAAAGTCATCTTTTGGTAGTAGTGCATTGATAGACTTGGTATGATTATGACCACGGATTATTCGGTATAATCATGATCAGTAATTGAAAACACGAATATCCTTAGCCAAGAGTGCATGGATAATTCATGGTTGTGATACTATTAAAATCGAGTCTCGATATTATTGGTTTTACGATTATATATCTTTGGCACGTAGTGCAAAGATGAATTTATATCTTTAAATGGGATTGCAAAGATGAACTTAATATTTTCAACGATAAAAGGTATTCAAGGTATCCTCACCTCTTTATCATATCAGTATCGCATACCTAATTTCGAGGGCGAAATAAATACCAGGAGGAGGGAGATTGTGAGACCCCAGATTTTATCAATAAAGATTTAAATTTTGTCAAAATAATTTTTAATATTATGGTGTGAATTTGAGATAATATTATAGTTGTGGGTAGTATTTATAAATTTTACAAAGTATGCAAGTGGTTATATTATATTCGATTGGTGGGGAATATTCTTGTTTAGCGAGGAATATTCGTATAACTACTCAATCATTGGTGGACCTGTGAAATTATTGTCGGATTGAGAAAACGACAAAAATATTTTATTGAAATAACGGCGGAAGTTTTACCGTGTAGTTCTTGTTGAACTACTTTCATTAGTAAAAAGTACAAGATGTACGTGTGGTTGCATAAGTAAGCACACCAGTATTGATTATTGATGCTTATGTGAGAAGTCACTCAGGTTTGATTCCATTATTGTCGATTAATAATATGAATTATTATAATGATAATGACGTTTTGTTTTATTCAGATTATTAACGTAATAAAAGCGAAACATCTTTTATATAAAATAGAATACTTTATTAAAGTTCCAACTTGATAAACTCCACCTCCTTCATGCCGTATGGCGAATACTTTCGGGAAAGTATTTGTCGTTGAATGACTCTGGAACTTCTCCCAAGATATCTTGATCTGCGATGAGTTGAGTCGTTTCTGGATTCCCACCAAAGAATCTGCCTCTCCGCATAACATAAAAGCGTGCAAGGGAACCTTTTGCTCTCGGATCATCCCAAGACATCAAATATCTTGGTAATCTGCTTTATCCATGCTTCCGCCGAAGTGGTTTTGCTTTCTCCCTTAAACTCCGGTGGTCCCAGGCTCCTTGAATTGTTTAGCGGTGGCCGCCTGAGAGTTTTCCGTGTTTCCACCTACGTTTTGGATGAGTCGCTCGCTCTTCATTGTTGCATAAATTGCATAAAGCCTCCGAACATTTGATCATTCATCATTTGGTCGGTGTTGTTGTTTGCGTGAGGATTATCGCCTTCCTCGACGCACATTATCCTCGATTATTGATATGTGGTGAATCAACGATCGCTCAGGTGCTCCATTGCTATTCTCAACATTCTCGGATGTCATTTTCAGATCTCGCCACAAAACAAAAGATTAATTGACATTTAACAATTATCTTTATATTCTCGACCACCAATAAAATAGCACAAAAAACTTGGTAGGTCATACTAGCGAAGGTATTCCCCGCTCTCCCTCCTAGTACTTTTCTCACATCTTAGCCAGGATCATATCCCTTAGCTTTGATATCTAATCGTGACGCCCCAAAATTAGGTATACATCACCCATCTCGGGTCGCCACTTACATACGTATGTAATTTAAATACAATTTATTAACATATCTGTCGTATAATATCGACATAAATCGTGAGTTTAAATACAAATATCGTCTACTAGATATTATACAAACTCAAACAAAAGTCCTCATTACAATTATTATCACACTATTTCACGTAATAGTGAGGACTACTAATGCTATCTTGAGACCATCACTCGCTTCCCCACTCGTCCCAAATTATATTCTCATTTCAAGAGAATAAAGTGAAAGAAAGGGTGAGCTCAACTAGCCCGAAGAAATATTATGACTAAGATAATGCAAAATAAATTATCAATAGTCTTGAACAATGTTAAACCGATAAAATACAATAGATAAACTGAGCTTTAATCTGCAATGAATATCAAATCCATTAAAAGAGTCAAGTAGAAAATAAAATCTACTATCTTTTATGATTTTAAAAGGTTTTTCATCATCATTATAAATGAGACTCAACTTTAATAAATAATCCACATCATCGAATCACCCCTCGCACTACTGACCAAGGATATTCTTTAAGATCACGATCACAATTATTCCCGCACTACGGCCAAGAATAGTTGTGTATTCATTAATGGTCATGATCATGCCAACAATCATCCATCAATGCACTACTACCATCGAGGATTTTTTTTTTTTTACCACATCATTTGTAACATTACTACCATGATTACAATCAATAAATCCTCAGTCATAATCATACCAAGTCCATCCATGCTCTATGTGCCATGTATTTACTTGACTTTAAAAAATATAAAATGAGGATGATGACAATGATATAAGAATTCAATAAAACAAGTTCAAGAATTATTTTATCCGGAATTTTTAACGTCAAAATCACAACATGATACTTCTTTGTAGAGTAAAATTCAAGAATGATCGGAAGAATATTTCCATGAAAGATATCGGATGAAACGCAAATATCAAGGATATTCTACTAATTTCATGGAGTATAGAAGTCAAAGTTTTAACCAACTGGGTATATAATAAAGAATGGAATAACAAAAGAAATCACCACGCATGCGGTTGCTTGATGCATAGTTATTCCAATGAATAATAATAACGGAACGGTCGGTGAAATTCACAATCGGCGGGATGTTCCAACGTAGAATAATAAAGATGGAACCGGATCCTGTGTAAAACACATGAATAGGATATTCCAACGAGAATGATAAAGACGGAACAGTCCTGTAAAACACATGCACGGATGTTCCAACGGAATAATAATAAAAAGCGGAACCGGTCCTGTAAAACACACACACGAGGATGTTCCAATGAATAATAGAAGAATGTCACCAAGTATAGGGTGAATCATTATACGAGTTATTCCAATGTAATAATAAGCAATGGAATAACATAAGGATTTCACCAAGTATAGGTATACTGGCGTGTCTGAGTTATGTATAGGGTATGCCACTTTTACGAGTTATTCCAATGTAATAATAATGAATGGAATAACGAAGTTCTTCGAAGAAGAAAGAATAACACCCTTCAGTAAAATAACCTAATATAGAAGTAATGAAGTAGCGAGAATACTCTTCTTCTTTCTATAACTTTCTCTACATAAACTTCTCTCTATAATTCTCTCTCTGAGTTTCAATGAATTAAAAAGAAAATAATGAAGGAATGAGCTTATTTTATAGAAAAATGGAATGCATAAGAATTAATCCATGAACTCAGTCCAGTTGATTTACTTTAATCGACGGTCCATGTTTAAAGAAAAATCTTTTAAATAAAATATAATATATTCTATTTATATAAAAACATTTTACTATGCAAACACTATGCAAAAAACACTATCAAAAACACTATGCGTAATAAAATATAATATATTTTATTTATAAAATAACTTTAATAAAGTATTCTATTTTATATAAAAGATGTTTCGTTTTATTACGTTAATAATACTGAATAAAACAAAACGTCATTATCGCTATAATAATTCATATTATTAATCGACAATAATGGAATCAAACTAAGTGACTTCTCACATAAGCATCGATAATCAATACCGCAGTGTAAGCTACTTTCTGCACCACACGACATCGTACTTTTACTACCGAAAGTAGTTCAACAAGATCAACCAGTAAAACTTCCGCCAATTATTTCAATAAAATATTTTGTCTTTTTCTCGATCCGAATGATAATTACATTGTGGGGTCCACCAATTGATTGAGTAGTTGTGCGAATATTCCCTCGCTAAACCGAATATTCCCAGAGCCAATCGAATATAATATAACCACTTGTATACTTTGCAAAATTTATAAATATTACCCACAACTATAACATTATATCAAATTATTCCATAATATTCAAAAATAATATTTATAGAAAATTCATCTTTATTTATAAAAGCTGGGGTCTTACAACCTCCCTTCTTATGAAATTTAAGCCCTCGAAATTAGTGGTACGCACTGCTGGTATGTCAAGAGGTAAGGATACCTTGATTTCATTTCATTTCTAACTCCCAAGTCATTTCCTTAACATCGTGGTTCCTCCACAAAACTTTGACTTGAGGTATAACCTTGGAGGCGTAGAATATGTTCCTTCTTATCCAAAATTTGAACAGAACCTCTTCATACGTCCAAATCTTCCGCTATTTCGTCCGGTTCTAACTCAATAATATGGTTCGGGTCTTTCACATATTTACGTAACATGGATATGTGAAAAACGCGTTATGAACACGAGACATATTTGAATCTTTTCCGTAGTCATACGTACTCAACTCCGGTCCCCAACAACGTTGCTTCACCCACCTCATCCCAAAGATCTTTGGAGAACGACACTTTCTTCCATACAACGCTTGAATGGAGCCATGCCAATACTTGCGATAAGCGTTGTTGTAGGAAAACTCCACCAATGGTAAAAACTTGTCCCAACTCCTTGAAATCAAGAACACACGAGTCTTAATAGATCTTGAAGAGTTTGAATAGTCCTCTCCATCGTCCGTCTGTCCGAGGATGATATCCGAAAGCTAAATCGTAAGTCCGTGCCCATAGCTTTTTGCAAACTAACCCAAAATCTTGAAGTGAATCTTGGGTCTCGATCGAAACTATGGATACTGCAAGCGTACCATGCGCCTTACAATCTCGTTTATGTACATACGAGCAAGACGTTCAAGTGTATAAGTTTCTCGTGTCGGTAAGAAATGAGCGGACTTGGTCAATCTATCAACAATGACCCAAATCGCATCAATGCCTTGAGAAACCTTAGGAAGAGGCCGTGAATGAAATCCATGGTAATGTGCTCCCACTTCCATTCTGGAATTTCAAGTGGTTGCAATGGACCTTTTGTACTTGATGCTCGCTTTAACTTTCGTTGACAAGTTAGACACCTTGAGATAAACAAATACGCTATCTCCCTCTTTCATATTGCTCCACCAAAATGTATATTTAATATCATGATACATTTTGGTACTCCCGAGATGGATTGCAAATGGTGTGTTGTCGCCTCCATCATGATTATATACTTTAAATCGTGGTCGTTAGAACACAAAAAGTGCTGGAGTTGACTCAAGTATTCCTTCTTCATCGATTCTTGCTTCCTAAGCAAGCACCCTCTTGCACTTTCTTTTTCATACGCATCGCCTCCGTGTCCAGTGCATAGCTTGAGCGGCTTTAACTTTATCGATTAAAGCTCGGTTCTACTCAGTATATTTGCTATCATCACACGCGTCCCCTGAGTCTTTAACTCTATCTCCATCCTTTGCAAGTCACACAAAATGGGCCTTTGTGTTGACAATAACGCACTTTCATACTTGCATACGATCTTCTACTCAATGCATCGCCTACCACGTTCGCTTTTCCGGGATGGTATTGGATGGTATGATCATAATCTTTCAATGAGCTCAAGCCAACGTCGTTGTCGCGTGTTGAGTTCCTTTTGAGTGAAGAAATATTTGAGGCTTTTATGATCCGTAAAGATCTCCACTTTCTCCCCATACAAGTAATGCCTCCAAATTTTAAGTGCAAGATAACAAATTTAACTCCGGATCACGAGTAGGATAATTCCTCTCATATTCTTTGAGTTGTCGCGAGAGGCATAAGCTATAACTTTTCCATGTTGCATAAGAACACATCCCAACCCTTTGCTCGAAGCATCACCATAGAGATGACAAATCCTCCGAGCCAAATGGTATTGCGTAACAGTCTTTGAAATAAGTCTCTTCTTGAGTTCTTGAAAACTCTTCTCACATTCTTCGCTCCAACCGAACTTTGTATCTTTTCGAGTCACCGAGTCGATGGAGTAGCGATTCGAGAAAATCCTTCCACGAATCTCCGATAATAACCATTAAACCGAGAAAGCTACGTGCTTGCTTCATCGATTTAGGTTGTTCCCGACTTTGAATAGCTTCATCTTTCACGTCAACGGATATTCCATGACTTGATACCACGTGCCCAAGGAATGCTACTTCTTCAAGCGAACTCGCATTTCTTCAACTTGGCATAAAGCTTATATTCACGAAGCTTTTGGAGTGTCGACCTCAAGTGTTGCTCATGATCTTCACGGCTTTTGGAATAAATAAGGATGTCATCAATAAAGACGACCACAAAGTGATCTAAATATTCCTTGAATACTCGGTTCATCATATCCATGAAGGCGGAGGGAGCATTAGTCAATCCAAAGGACACGACCAAGAATTCATAATGCCCGCATCTGAAGTTCCGAAAAGTCGTCTTTGGAATGTCGTGGTTCTAATCTTCAATTGGTGATATCCTAACGAAGATCAATCTTTGAAAAGAATTTGGCTCCTTGAATCGGGTCAAACAGTCATCAATACGTGGCAATGGATACCTATTTTGATGGTGACATGATTCAACTCCCGATAATCAATACAAAGTCGCGATACTCCCATCTTTCTTCTTCACGAATAGAACAGGGAGCACCCCAAGGAGAAGTACTTAGGACGAATAAAGCCAATGTCTAACAATTCCTGCGGTTGGGTCTTTAACTCTCGAAGTTCAATAGAGCCATTCGATATGGGGCTTTGGAAATAGGTTTTGTACTGTTCAAGGTCGATACAAAATTCAATTTCACGCCTGGGGTAGGCCAGAAGTTCTTCTGGGAATACGTCGGAAATTTATTAACAATAGAAATATCGCTCAAAAGCGGCGTATTTTTGTTTAAATCGTGACATGAGCTAAGAAAGCTTGACATCCATTTTTCAATAAACGAATAGCTTTATGGCTTGAGATGACCAGTGATTGATTTTAATGGTTTGGTCGTTTGAATTAGCGATAATAGGTTGATTAGGAATATGAAAGCTAACAACCTTACGAAAACAATCAATTTTTTGCATGATAAGTAGTTAACCAATCAATCCCTAGAATCACGTCCAAATGCAAGTATTTTAATGAAATAAGATCGACGGGTAATGTGAGGGTACCGATTTGAACCAAACAAGACTTATAAACAATGGATGTAATGAAGGTTTCTCCCAACGGAGTTTCCACAGATAAGTCAAAGTCTAATTTCTCCTGAGTCAAATTTAATCGATGAGCCATAAGTAGGAGAAATAAAAGAATGGGTAGAACCCAGATATCAAATAAAGTGTAGACTTCATTAGAGTTTATGATAAGCTTACCGTGATGACCTCATTCGGGTTCCTTGCTTCTCTGAGGAGTCACAACAAACGCCTCCTTGACTTCTTTGGTTTTGACTTTTACGGGACTGACCTTTGGTGCCTCCATCCTAGTTGAATTTGTCTTGATGGCGACAAAATCGAGCTAAGTGACCTTCTCTTCCACAATTATAACATGCTTTGACTGGCATGGCACAGCTTGATTGGATGATGTCCCTCTTCTCCGCATTTGAAACATATGATAGGTGGTCTTTCTCCTTCCTTAACAACGGTCTTTGGTCTTTGACGTCTTTCCATCATTGTTGAATCTCCGCTTCTTGAAATGTCCATTCTTATTGTTTTAGCCCGATTACCACCGAAGTGGTTACCATATCGGCTGTTGATTCCCTCCACGCTTGTTGTCACCGCTGATGACTACTCGCCGGTATTATAACTTTCTTGCAATACCGCTCTCTTTTAGTTAGCGTTGACTCGTTATCGCGCTCCACTAATCGAGCCCTATTTACAACATCCTAATACAAACACGGTTTATGAGAAATAAGATGTTGGCGTATCTCCGACTTCAAACCTCTTAAAAACATTCGCGCCATTCTCTCTTCATTATCCACCAAGTGGGGCCGAACCGTGATAACTCCGCAAATTTTGCCTCGTATTGCGACACGGTCATATTGTTTTGTTCCAACTTGATAAACTCCACCTCCTTCATGTGGCGAATACTTTCGAGGAAAGTATTTGTCGTTGAATGCCTCTGGAACTTCTCCCAAGATATCTTCATGACAATGAAGTTGAGTCGTTTCTGGAATTCCCACCAAGTCGCGCCTCCAAGCGCAACATAAAGGCGGCAAAGGAACCTTTTTGCTCCTCGGAGCATCCCAAGACATCAAATATCTTGGTAATCTGCTTTATCCATGCTTCCGCCAAGTGGTTTTGGCTCTCCCCTTAAACTCCGGTGGTCCCAGCTCCTTGAATTGTTTAGCGGTGACCGCCGAGAGTTTTCCGTGTTTCCACCTACGTTTTGGATGTGAGTCGCTCTCTTTCTTTGTTGCATAAATCAGACAAAGCCTCTGAACATTTGATCATTCATCATTTGGTCGTTGTTGTTGTTTTGTATGAGGATTGTCGCCTTCCGATGCACATTATCCTCGATTATTGATATGTGGTGAATCAACGATCGCTTTGTGCTCCATTCTATTCTCAACATTCTCGGATGTCATTTTCAGATCTCGCCACAAAACAAAAGATTAATTGACATTTAACAATTATCTTTATATTCGACCCCACCAATAAAATAAAGACAAAAAACTTAGGTAGGTCATACTAATGAAGGTATTCCCCTCTCTCCCTCCTAGTACTTTTCTCACATCTTAGCGAGGATCATATCCCTTAGCTTTGATACTAATCGTGGCGCCCCCAAAATTAGGTATACATCACCCATCTTGGGTCGCCACTTACATGGTACGTAATTTAAATACAATTTATTAACATATCTCGTAGGTATGCAATACTGACATAAAGCGTGAGTTTAAATACAAATATCGCTACTACTAGATATTATACAAACTCAAACAAAAGTCCTCATTACAATTATTATCACACTATTTCACGTAATAGTGAGGACTACTAATGCTATCTTCGTGACCATCACTCGCTTCCCCAGACTCGTCCCAAATTTATATTCTCATTTCACAGAAGAGAACGATTGAAAGAAAGGGTGAGCTCAACTAGCCCGATAAGAAATATTATGACTAAGATAATGCAAAATAAATTATCAATAGTCTTCAACATATGTTAAACCGATAAAATACATAGGCACCCGGTTTAATCTGCGGTGAATATGCAATCCATTAAAAGAGTCAAGTAGAAAATAAAATCTACTATCTTTTATGATTTTAAAAGGTTTTTCATCAATCATTATAAATTGAGACTCAACTTTAATAAATAATCCACATCATCGAATCACCCCCGCACTACTACGCCAAGATATTCTTTAGTAGATCACGATCACAATTATTCCCGCACTACTACCAAGAATAGTTGTGTATTCATTAATGGTCATGATCATGCCAACAATCGTCCATCAATGCACTACTACCAATCGAGGATTTTTTTTTTTTACCACATCATTTGTAACATTACTACATGACACAATCAATAATCCTCATTCATAATCATACCAAGTCCATCCATGCTCTACAGTGCCACGTATGACTTTAAAAAAATATAAAAATGAGGATGATGACAATGATATAAGAATTGATAAAACAAGTTCAAGAATTATTTTATCCAGAATTTTTAACGTCCAAATCACCAACACGATACTTCTTTGTAGAGTAAAATTCAAGAATGATCGTAAGAATATTTCCATGAAAAGATCTTTGGATGAAACGCAAAATATCAAGGATATTCTACTAATTTCATGGAGTATAGAAGTCAAAGTTTTAACCAACTGGGTATAATAAAGAATGGAATAACAAAAGAAATCACCACGCATGCGCAGATTGCATGTAAAAGTTATTCCAACAGAATAATAATAATAACGGAACCAGTCGTGTGAAATTCACACCGAGCGGGATGTTCCAACAGAATAATAAAGATGGAACCAGATCCTGTAAAACACACGAGATAGGATATTCCAACAGAATGATAAAGATTTTACCGGTCCTGTAAAACACACGCATGTGATGTTCCAAAAGCGTAATAATAATAAAAAGCGGAACCAGTCCTGTGTAAAACACACGAGATGTGATGTTCCAATGAATAATAGAAGAATGTCACCAAGTATAGGGTGATCACAGCGTATCTGAGTTATTCCAATGTAATAATAAGCGATGGAATAACATAAGGATTTCACCAAGTATAGGGTATACCGCGTGTCAAAGTTATGTATAGGGTATGCCACTTTTACAAAAGTTATTCCAATGTAATAATAATGAATGGAATAATGTAAGTTCTCTTCAAGAAGAAAGAATAACACCCCTTTACCGTAAAATAACCTGAATATAGAAGTAATGAAGTAGCGAGAATACTCTTCTTCTTTCTATAACTTTCTCTATATAACTTCTCTATAATTCTCTCTGTAGAGTTTCAATGAATTCGTAAGAAAATAATGAAGGAATGAGCTTATTTATAGAAAATGGAATGCGTAAGAATTAATCCATGAAACGGTCCAGTTGATTTACTTTAATCGACGATTCCATGTTTAAAGAAAAATCTTTTAAATAAAATATAATATATTCTATTTATATAAAAACATTTTACTATCTGAAACACTATGCAAAACACTACGCAAAACACTATCGTAATAAAATATAATATATTTTATTTATAAAATAACTTTAATAAAGTATTCATTTTATATAAAAAGATGTTTCGCTTTTATTACGTTAATAATACTGAATAAAACAAAACGTCATTATCGCTATAATAATTCATATTATTAATCGTGATAATGGAATCAAACAAGTGACTTCTCACATAAGCGTCAATAATCAATACCGGTGTACTACTACAATGCAACCACGACATTCTTTTCTTTTACTACCGAAGTAGTTCAACAATGTCAATCGGTAAAACTTCCGCCGTTATTTCAATAAAATATTTTTGTCTTTTTCTCAATCCGACAATAATTACATTTGTGGGGTCCACCAATGATTGAGTAGTTATGCGAATATTCCTCGCTAAACCTAATATATTCCCCACCAATCGAATATAATATAACCACTTGTATACTTTGCAAAATTTATAAATATTACCTACAACTATAACATTATATCAAATTATTCCATAATATTCAAAAATAATATTTATAGAAAATTCATCTTTATTTATAAAAAACTCTGGGTCTTCAAAGATACCCTATATATATACTCAGTGATATCTGTGCAGATACCTATATACTGGTGAAATCCTTATGTTATTCCATTGCTTATTATTACATTGGAATAACTCAGTATCGCTGATTTATCCTATACTTGGTGACATTCTTCTATTATTCTGTTGGAACATCCTCGCATGCATGTGTTTTACACCCACCGTTCCCGCTTTTATTATTCTGTTGGAACATCCCATGCGTGTGTTTTACACCCACTGGTTTCGTCTTTATCATTCTGTTGGAATATCCTATCTGTGTGTTTTACACCGGATCCGGTTCCATCTTTAATATTACATTGGAACATCCCGCTCGGTGTGAATTTCACCGACCTTGGTTCCGTTATTATTATTCTGTTGGAATAACCCGTCTACATCTGCAATCTGCGTACGTGGTGATTTCTTTTGTTATTCCATTCTTTATTATACCCGGTTAGTTAAAACTTTGACTTATATACTCCATGAAATTAGTAGAATATCCTCGATATTTGCGTTTCATCCAATATCTTTTCATGGAAATATTCTTCCCATCATTCTTGAATTTTACTCTCTACGAAACAAGAGTCGTGTTGACAATTTGGACGTTAATAATTCATGGATTAAATAATTCTTGAACTTGTTTTATTGAATTATTATGTCATTGTCATCATCCTCACGTTATATATTATGTTATCTTTGAACTTACGCAAGACAGATGAACTTAGTATGATTATGACCAAGGGGATCATTCGGTATAATCACGACTTGATATAAATGATGTGACAAAAGTCCTCTCCGATGGCACGTAATGCGTGATGGATAGTTTTTGGTATGATTATGACCAGGGGTGATTCGATATAGTCACGACCATCGATAATTTGATGAAAATCCTTGACCGTAGTGCGAGGATGATTAGATGTGGTAGTTTATTTATTAAAATTTCTAGTCTCAAATGATAAAAATTGATGAAAACCTTTTAAAACCTAAAAGATAGTAGACTTTTATTCTCTACTCGACTTTTTAATGGATTCTTAATCCGTACCTGAGCTTAAACCTGGTTGTCTATTGTATTTTATCGCTTTAATCACGTTGAAGGCTAATGATAATTTATTCGTATTATCTTAGTCATAATATTTCTTCTTGAAATTAATTGAAATTTTTTTCTTTCATTGTTCTCTCTGAAATGGTAAACATATTTGATAAGATTAGCCTCGGGGAACGAAGTAATGGTCCGTAGGATAAAATTTAGTAGTACTCACTATTCCGTGAAATAAATGTGATAATAATTGTAATGAGCGACTCCTTTTGAGTTTGTATAATATCTAAGAGAGAATATTCAGATATTTGTATTCAAACTTTACAGTTTATATTGCATTATTGTATACCACGCTTAGGTTAGTAAGTTGTATTTGAATTTATGTATACGAGTGTAAGTGACGGCCAAGATGATGGGTGACGATACCTAATTTTGAGGCGTCACAATATAGATCAAAAAGTATACAAAAATACAAGATATTGTAAATTTTATTTTAATTTAAGTTTACGCAACACTATTATTATAATCTTATAAAATAAGTATAATTTTGGACGACTAAAATTTATTGGAATTTCATTGATATAAGGTGGTTATGGACATCACCAAATTAAATCCTTAATTGTATGGTATAAGTATTATAACAACATCAACAATTCCACCCACAAAGCTTTCAAATCTATATAAAGAAAAAACAGAAGGAAATAAACGATATCAAACTAAAAAGTTAATTTTGATTTTTAAGCACTATAATAATTTTTCATTGCATATACATGGATAATAGTAACGTTAAATTCATATAAAATGATATTTTCACTTGATTTTTTTCGTATAAAATGAGTACTTTACTCATTATTCATATAAAAAATGAGAAAAATTATATAAAAATATTAAATTTTTATGTAAAAATATCGGTTCTCATTGTTTATTTAGCTACATAAACTAAAAATGCACATAATAATACATTAGCATTATCTTACCATTATATATCGTTATCATGCAAATTTTTACCCTTGTTACATCATTATCCTGCAAATTTTTACCCTTTTTATTATGGAAAGATGGTGAAGTTATTTACACCTCTCATTTGTCATCTTTATTCTTCTTCTCCTTCTTCCACTTTTCATGACAAAAACCCACCATCTGTTTTTCAGAGATATTCCTTATTTTCTCTATTTTAATGCCCTCTAATTTCCCATTTCCAAATTCCAATTACCCTTTTGTTTTCTTCTCAATTTCTTTCTGCATAAATGCCATACTAAACTCCTACCTATTTTCTTCATTCCATACTCTTCCACATAGTAGTAGCAGAAAGATAAAAATGGCTACAACTGCTACTACTTTTCTCTCTCTTCCGTACAACTCCCTCCTCTTCACTCTCATTTTCTCTCTCCTCTTCCCTTCAACAATTCTTTCTCGTTCGTCACACTCTGTAAAAACCACTGTTTTTGATGTATCTTCTTCGATTCAACAAGTCAAACACGTCCTAACATTTGACCCACAAACCCTTAAACCCTCTAGAGAAGAAGAGCAACAAACTGTAAGCACGGCTTCTTCATTCATCCTCTCTCTCCAGCCTCGTTCCTCTTTGCATAAACCCCACCACAAGGACTATAAATCCCTCACCTTATCCCGACTCGCCCGTGACTCGGCCCGAGTTGACTCACTCACCGCCAAACTCAATTTTGCCCTCGGTGATTTCAATGGGTCTGATCTCAGCACGGTTGAGACTTCAATTCGGCCAGAAGACCTGCAAACGCCGGTCACCTCCGGGATCAGTCAGGGTAGCGGCGAGTACTTCACTCGTCTCGGCGTCGGAACGCCGGCAGAGCAGTATTACATGGTTCTGGATACCGGCAGCGACATTAATTGGCTCCAGTGCCAGCCTTGTGCGGACTGTTACGAGCAATCCGACCCGGTTTACAATCCGTCCGGTTCTTCGTCCTACAGTTCTATCTCCTGCAGCTCCGCGCAATGCTCCGCCTTAGACGTTTCGGCTTGCTCCAGCTTCGGCGATTCCTGCCTTTACCAGGTCTCGTACGGCGACGGGTCGTTCACGGTTGGCGATTTCGTCACTGAGACGGTGTCGTTCGGGAGCTCCGGCTCCGTTAACAAGGTTGCGATTGGGTGCGGTCACGATAACGAAGGATTATTCGTCGCATCGGCGGGTTTGCTAGGCCTCGGCGGCGGCTCGCTCTCGCTGCCTTCTCAGGTAAAAGCGACGTCGTTTTCGTACTGTCTAGTCGATCGTGACTCGAACACTTCGTCGACTCTCGAGTTCAACTCGGCAAGACCCCCTGACTCGGTTACCGCGCCGTTGCTCCGTAACTCGAAAATACCGACGTTTTTCTACGTTGCAATGACCGGAATCAGCGTCGGCGGGCAATTGCTCTCCATTCCAACGTCGCTCTTTGAAATCAACGAGTCCGGCCGGGGAGGGATAATTATCGATTCAGGAACCGCGGTAACTCGGTTGACGTCTCAGGCGTACAACTCGCTCCGTGACTCGTTCGTAAAATTGACGACGAAGCTGCCGCCGGCGAGTGGATTTGCTCTGTTCGATACCTGCTATGATTTATCCGGTATGACTAAAGCCACCGTCCCAACGGTGGAATTTCATTTCGCGGGCGACAAAAGGCTGTCGTTGCAAGCCAAGAATTACCTGATACCGGTTGATTCCAGTGGTAAATACTGTTTTGCGTTCGCTCCAACGCAAGGCTCACTGTCGATCATCGGTAACGTGCAGCAGCAGGGGACACGTGTCAGTTACGATATTGCCAATTCTCTTGTGGGATTTTCGGCTGATAAATGCTAAAATAATAATAATAATAATAATAATAATAATAATAAAAGAGTTAAAAGGACTATGAAGTAGATTTGTTTTGTATCACTGATTAATATATAAAGGTGAATATGCAAGTGAATAACCTAATTTGCCCTTAATAATTTGGGGATTTAGGTAGGGTCAAGGGTTGGATAGGAGGGGTGAAAAAAATTGAATGGTGTGTAATGAAAGGGGCAGGGTGAGTGGGTGGTATAATAAGTACTAGGGATGATGTTTTGTTGGGCAGTTGGGAGTCATAAATGTGAAAGTAATGTTAGAGGCTTTTAAACAATTATATATTCATAAATTATGTAGTAATAAAATAAAATAAAATAGTATGCAAGTTCTATTGTTTAAATTGATAAGTTTTATTTAACTTTTTAATGTGTCTATACATTACACAAATTTATGTAGTTATTAAATAACGAGGTATGATATAATATTATTCTATCTTATAACTTATAATTTTTTTAGCTGTATTTCGCGTCTTCGATACTATATGGATAGGGATGATGGAATTTATCTTAAATTTTAGACGGTCCAAATAATTTATTAGGATTAAGGAAAAATTTAAAATCAGTTGTATTAATCGAAATTTAAATTTATATTTGTTTATTGACAAATTTGTTACATAAAATATAAATTTATGACAAAAAATTATCTAATTTTGGGGCCATTTATTTTTATATGAATTCTTGTTCACCAAGACCACAACTTACCACCAGAGAAAGGAAACTAGACTATGTTCTTTATAATTAATGAAGTTTTTATTAATATAAAAATAAATTACTTAGGTCAAGATTAAACCGTGAATAATAATATAATCACCTAACCACAAAAAAATGAAAAGGAAAATAAAAATTTGAAGCATAAGGTTATGAACGGGAACGGCCCAAGTAAAGATAAGACAGTCAAAATATTAGTACTAGTAATAGTTTAGTTGGTCAATGATTTTCATATGTAACATGTAAAAGGCTGTAGGCGTTAAAAATATTAAGAGTATGTTTATTTAAAATCATATTTCCAAATGCATCTCTAATTCGAAATAGAGCTAGTAAATAATATAGCTGTTATAGATGCAAGTCCTTTTTAGAGTTCAAATTTCACTTACAGTACAATAGAACCCAACCAATAGAATCTAGCTAAATGACCCAACAACTTCATATGAATCATTTTGAACATGAGAATGGTTAGTATGAAGTTAATTTTCATCGATTAGCCATATAATGTAATAAATATCGTGGGTTAGTAAGTGATTTCTTTACGTGTCAACATCAGATAAGTAATTAACCAACTTACCATAAAGTTAACTTCATAGTAACGAGATCTTCTTGAACTTGGATAGGAAGAACGACTGAAAAGTAAAAACTCCGCACAATGATCTCCAGCCTGCTTTAATGCCTGTCTACTATTTTATGTCCCTCATTCTTTGTGTAATTTCACAACTCTGCTGCATGTCCAAGTGTGTCATATACAAATATCAATAATCGTAAAAATAAATAAACCAGAAGGTTAAAAAAATGACAACACGGTGTCAATTCCAATGTTTTTAGAACCATCTTACTGCCTGTTGAACTAAACAAGAACACTGCTCATTTGAATATCGCCAATTTTTCTAAAGACGGCCAACAAACTGCAATTTGAGCAGTCTAGCCAAAATGTTCCATGGCTTTGGCACTATTGACAAACGTTGCGCTTTTATTAAAACCTTGGTGCAAAAGAATATGCATCGCTTCTAAGCCATTTTGAAATGTGAATTCCAGCTGCAAAGGGTAACTACTGGGATTTAGAATCTAGTATCAAAAAGCATTTATTGACTTAAGCAGACATGCAAATGGTTTATGTAACCTCTCCACGTTCTTGTTTGCTAAATGGACGAAGAACAAAGTTGACAGGATCCATTTTCCCAGGAGGCCGGCCAATGCCTACAAACATTTCAAGTTCACAATCGAATTAAGTGTGCAAACAACACATTCTCGTAGATGGACTACAATATGCTCCCTCACCTATTCTTAAACGAGGAAAATCACGGCTCCCTTTAAGGTGATTGATCACACTCTTCATCCTGAAAGAAAACAAGGACATCAGTCTGCAAGCAGTGTCAACTTTACCATGGATTTCATTCATCAAAGCGATTTTCTAGTTGTAGATAGCAACACGAATTCTTAAACTCCTACACAAACTACTCACAGGATCGTGTTGAAGTAAAATTTCTAAAGAGGATCAGCTACTCTAATTTTAGAAACCATATTAGAAAACACAGGTGCTCCAAAATTTCAAATTGAAGTGGTAGAAATATTTAGTTATGGAATAAAATAAACCATTAATGAATTTCCCCAAAACAACCAGAACAATGACATTCCTTTTAGTAGAAAATATGTACACAGAAATGTCAACAAATTATACATTTTCCAACGGTTAATCTCAAATTAAATGGATGTTGTTTTGGTTAATGATATGCAGGCATCGTCAGCCATTCAATGCCTCCAAGAGACGAGCACTGAAAAGTCACAACACAAATAAAAAAAAAATGAAGAAATGAATCCAAGAGAATATGCATACAATATACTCCGTACGTTCCAAAATATAAGATTAATATTGACCTTTTGAAGTTAAACATAGATATTTTCAAATTCAAAATTATAACAAAATGATTAGATATCCACAACAAGAGCAACTAGTACAAATGTAAAAAAATTACCCATTGTGTCCTCCATGTCCACCTTTTGGCAATAACCGCATCTTTGCGAAAGGCAGATCCAAGTCGTCATAAATCTGTGAATAAGAGATCACGAGTTTGGAGTTTTGGGAGAGCTGATGTTCAAGTCTACAAAGAGTGAGAAATACTTTACCACAAGTACTTGCGTAACTGGAATCTTGTAATATGACACAATTGCTCCAACCTTTGAAATTGGCCGACAAGTTCAACTATTATTGAACTACACAATAGAATCATAACTTATATCACATTAAATATTTAGTCTTCAAAGAGTTACTTACAGACTCACCACTAACATTCATGAAAGTCTGTGGTTTAGCAAGCATGACAGGAACATTTCCAATAAAACCTAGAAACAGAAAATAATAGATCAGTTTTCCATCAAGATCAAGACTTTTGTAAGTACATATAAAGTTTTCTTCTTCATTCAGTATAGTATCATTTTGTCAATTACCAGCTTCATAATTATAAAATGAAAAATAATTTGTACATTCTTACATCAATAGAAATCTAAAATATAGGAAGTCTCAATTGTTAAACTTCACTGGTTTTAAAGTACTTCTTCAAGAATCAGGAATGAGCAGGGATGGCCAGTGAGTTTAATAAGCAGTTAACTTTGGAGTTGATCACAACTTAATTTTTATTGTATATATACATGTATATATATATATATATATGTGTGTGTGTGTGTGTGTGTGTGTGTGTGTGTGTGTGTGTGTGTGTGTGTGTAAGTCTAAAGTTTATTTTCTTTATTTAGTGAGACCTCTTAATTAAGTCAAATGATTTCTCAATTACAATAGGTTTCACCAAGGCCCAGACGACCGCCGTTAAGGTCGTTAATTATGAATGAGCTAACAAAAGAAATTTAAGATGATATACCATGTCGTATGTTATTTGATGATAATATTTTGTTAATCGATGATAGTAGTGCAAGTGTGTTAATGCCAAGTTGGAGGTATGAATAAGTATAAGGGTTTTAAATTAAGTTGGAGTAAGACAGAACGAGTTTGAGTCAATGTTCTAAAAACCGTTAGGCGGACCTAGGCAGCGTAGTGACTTTCGAGCGCCTAGCCCTAGTAGGCGGGGCCTAGACGGTGTTAATTTTATTTTATTAGTGGAAGTAAAGTTTGAAACATATCAAACTTTAGGACTATAACTATAATTAGAAAGAAACTTTAAGGTAAGTAGTTGTAGTATTGCATAATGTTAGTATGAGAAAAATGTCAATGACCCAATATGTTTTGTTTTTTTCAACTAAGTTTGGGCTTTATTCTATAAAAAGAGTTTGGAATCTTTGGGCTTTGTATTAAAAAATGATATTGTTTTTTTTAATAAAATAGTCTGGACTTTGTAAACAGTGAGTTTGGGCTTAGGTTTTAAAACAAGATTTTGGGTTTTATTTTTAAAAAGAAAGAGTTTGGACTTTGTTTAAAAGGAAAGGGATTGAGAAAGTAATTATTTGAGCTGGAAACCTAGCCGTTGCTACTGCCTCCTACCTTCTTTGAGGTAATTTTGGTGACTTCTCCTCCTTTCTTCTTCTCTTTTTTTTTCTTTTGCAAATGGCTACGCCTCAGTCTGTTTTTCTTTCCACCTAGCCATAATTTCCGAGGTTGGGCTACCGCTGCTGCCTAGATGGGTGCCTAGTTCAATTTTTAGAACACCAAGTTCAACAATATAAGAAGAGATGCAAGCATTGCAAACATGTAGGGATAGGAGGTGCTGATGCAGGACGAGCCCCACAAGACATGGTTGGAACAATATAAGACGTTTTGTAAGCCCATGGAAGTAGAAGAAGATTCCAAAGATTGTACTTAATTAATTTATAAGTATGGCAATTATTCATTAGGATTTGGCCTTTCAATGAGACTTGAGGAGATGAGATAATGAGGAAGTATAATTTGTTTAAAGACCGGAGGACTCGGGATCAAAATTTAAGAGGAAAAAATGTGGAAGGATTTAGGATAAGTTGTCAATGTTAATTTTATGATTAAAAAATTTCATTTAAGAGTGCTAAAATTAATTTATTACAAACTACCCTTAAAAAAATATTTAAAATTTAAGGGGGATTTGCCCTCTTGCATCTATTTGTGTCCCCGCCCATTCACCCAAGTAAACATCCACCTTAATAAATTTGCCATCTTCAACCCTATTACTGAACCAAAAGGGAACAAAAACAAAGATAAAAACATAACCCTAAGATTCGAACTTCGTGGGACTCAAGTGACTAATAAAAGAGGAACACGAATTAGCACACCAACAATTTCAATGGAGACCTCACTTTACGTTAGAGAAGTAGGTTCTGAAGGGAAATGCCGTAACCACTTACGGATAGGTTCTTATAGATTAGAATCCCATTGCCTAAACCCCCTCTCCCCCCTCGGTTGACACACCTTATCCCAATCCTCCCTAGCCCTAAATGAAGGTGTAGAGAATAACAACACAACAAACATAGCGAAGAGAAAATTAAAAAAAAACAATCACACAGGACAAAAAATTTACGTAGTTCACCCAAATGTTGGGTTAGTCCACAGTTAGCAGCCAATCAATTTCACTATCTTTTGGAAATTTGGTACATCTTACAATCGTAGGATCCTGTCGTTATATAACACAATATAAGAAACCCTAATTCAACCCAAAAGTACAAAATCATCCGCTCAGAACCTATCGGCCCTCTGCTCTATGAACAGACCCAATTACCTTTTAGGTAGCTTTACAATCAGCTCTGAATTGAAGTACAGATTAGGCTTCACCAATAACAAAAGAAAATGATACATAACATGCTCAGGGAGTTTACAACTCTTACCACAAAGCTAAAAAACAAAATTTAACCTATACTATAATAGCAAAACATTGTAACATCGAATAAAAAAAAAGCCATTTCGCAAATAATTGGTTATCATTATTATTTTTATTTTTTTATCCCTAATACTTGGCCATTTGCCAAGCTAGTTGGATTGCAACAACTAGAAAGATAGATCTTATTTCCAGTCTGATGCAAAAGTTATGTTAGATATTGGGTTGTCGAGTTACCTGTTTAAATTAAGAAATTAAGAACACCTTAAACAAAAAATACCTTTTCCAAACAAAGATTTGAAGGAAACATTGCTCATGGAAATCCCCTCAGCTTTAGCTATTGAATCTACCATCTCAGAACCAACCTTGAACGAAAATAATCATAAAGCAAAGTGAGAGAGATTTCAATTGTATTAAATAAATAAAGGAGTAATTGTAACTTTCACATGTAAATAAAACTAACTATGACTAATTTTAGTACCGTGACATTCTCTTGGGCTATGTTTTTTTGCAAGGATTAAAGAGGGCATGGAATTATTAACTCCTTTCAAATTTTAATCCCCTGTTTGTTTCTACGTTTGTACAATGGGCTATTAGTCCTATGATAAGATAATACCCCAAAATGGAGGACTATTTAATCCCCCTACCCCTAGGTATTAAATAGTTACTCACTTAAATGAACTAAGCATTAAAAAATTTGGACAAAAATACCCTTATTTTAGTTATCGCACAAAGCTTAACAAACACTTCAAGATCAATAAGGTAAAAAAACACCACAGGCTCCAAAACAATTATAGAAGAGAGGTATGCTTTAGATGTTGCTTAAATTGTGAACAAGGTGTTGGAGGTGTTAGGAGAAGAGACCACAAGGCATTAATTTCAAGTACAACTACACATAGGTGCATGATAAGGTAAATTTCATTTGGAGAAGGTGTTGGAGAAATGGGTTATGACTTTTGGCAGATTGAAAACTTGGGTGAGGACTTAGACTTCTCATATTTCAATTGTTGTTCACAAGGATCAAGTCTTGGATCAAGGTAGTGACTGAGGTAAGTATTAATGAATTTTTCAGCAATTATGCTACTTTTGAATTTTGTGCTGCAATCTAAGAAGTAAGGATTCATATTCCAAGGATCTTTATCATTTAAACATGGACAATATTTCACAAAAAATACATCATTAATCTTGTTACATAACTGCCAATCTAGTTTTCACAACTAAACTGGGAATGCAAAATAATGTAAAGCTAGCAACTCAGAAGTCAGAATAGATGGACTCAGAAGTCAGAAGCTAGGACTCAGAAGTCAGAATAGAACTTAGAAATCAGTATAAAATGACTCTTTATCCTCAAATTTGCCAATCATAAAATCAGTATATCATGCCACTGCTACTAGACTCGTCTTACACTTCAAGGGATAAACATAGAACAAAACTATATCCTTAATAATTGAAAATTTTGCAGCCAGGAAGCAATATAGAAGTGAAGAAGCTAAAAAATTTAGATAATTATGCAGAAATTTCAGGTTAGAGATGAATATATGCACACACAAAAATAAATATAAAGAGGTACTAACATTGTGGCGAGTGCCATTATATCTTTTGCCGGGATTTCCGAGTCCGACGATGAGCCACGGCTGCGGCTTCTTGACCAGCGGCTCCAACACCTCGCCGTCCGTTGCGGTGGAAGATGTGGGTTTACAGGCAGTGGTGGTGGAGTAGAACTTATGCGACATCAAATTGGAGCTCCTCCCCAAATAGGAGGAAAATAGTAGGGTTTTAGAGGAGAGGCAGCGGCAATTGATTGGAAATCGAACCAGTGCCGCTGAAAATGCCGAAGAACAACCACCAGAAATTACACCCACCATTTTCATCACTCAAAAATTGAAGAAAAATGAATCGATCAAATTGGGATGGGAATTTACAGTGGAGCCTATTAATGAACGACGTGGTTACCATGCGAAGCAAAAATTAAAAACCTTACGCCGTTGCCGGGGATCGAACCCGGGTCACCCGCGTGACAGGCGGGAATACTCACCACTATACTACAACGACCTCGATGATAATAGTGTAAAGTGTGATAAATTTCACTATAGCGCATATTTCTTACCGTAGTATTCTTAAAACTCATTTATTTGAATACTTGTAATATTTACTAGCATTCAGCATTGTTGATTGACTATATACCGATAAATCAATAAACACAAATGAGCTTGAAAACTATATATTTTCTTATCTAAAAAAAATAATGCTACTATCTATATAATGCTCATATGCATACTGCGAACCCCACATGTTAGGCGGAATCCACATTATATATATGTGTGTATGTGAATATTATGTGATCATTTTTTATGTGATAGTAATATTGTTATAAAAATATATTTTCTATATCAATATAATTTTTTATTAAAAAGGTATCTGATAGATGTCATAATTGTCGCATCAATCTTTTTTAATGGAATGGGTTCCATTCAAGCACTTCCATTTCATCCCTCAAAATGAAATAATTTATTCTATCAAAATAGTTTATCCGTCGAAATAATTAACTAAATATATACTTCTTTTTTTCATTTCATTTCATTCTAACCTTGATTCTTTTCAGTGGCGGATCTATATTGGGGACAGCATAGGCAGCTGCCCCTGCTGAATTTTTTTAATATAAATATAGGGGTAGGGCAGATATATAAATTAATAAATTCAAGAGAGCAGATTAATGTATGAGTTAATTTTGGAGAGGGTAAAAAAATATCATAAACTGATTCTAAATACAAGGACAAAAATCTTCTTATTTTAAAGTTTGGTGAAATTTTAGAAGTATTTTTTTGTATAATTTTTGATTTTGAATGTAAGCGTGTAAACTGTTAGGGATTGTTTGATTCAAGTTTGATTTTTTTTTTGTTTGTTATTGATTTGGTTGAATGTGAATACTTTTTGTTTGGTCTGAAATGATTTTTGTTTTTAGGTTGTTTGATCTTCAATTGAAAATGAGATCATTTTTGTTGAGTAATTTTTGTCTTTTATTGTGATAACTTACAATGATGTTGTCTAATTTTATAATGGAAAATGAAAAATAGAAAATGATTATGAGCCTTTAGCAACCCCTCATTTCTAGTTGTTATAATCACTTTACTTCTCTGCATTTAACTAATGAATCATGTATAATTTTTGGTGTTCTGAGTATAAATTTTAATTGGATAGTTTGTTTTTTTTATTTAAAGTAAAACTTATTTGAAACTTACAAAAAGATACTAAAACTATTTATACTTTGAAATTAATTCATGGTATTAAGCAAATTTGGTTTAAGACTTTGAGCATTTGAGAAATAATTTAAATTGTACTATGACAAGTAACTAAAGTAAGTTTCTAAATTGTATCTAAATGTTTTTTTATTTAAAATTCCTTTTTAAATTTGAATTATGAATATTTATTACAATTTGTAAAAATTATTATGATTAAATAATATTATGATTAGTTCAAATTTTTTTTATTTAACTTAAACAAAAAAATTAATTAAAATTAAATCCAAAAAAATTTACTGGATCCAAATATTCTTTCTATCCAAATACAACATAAGTATATTGTGTAAGGAAAAAGTTATCACAAACGTCTTAAAAGAGGCCAATGACAAGTTGAATCTTTAGTATACTTGTGAAAAAAAGAAGAAAGATCTCGAGATCCGAGATCAAGTTTAAAAGAGTACAAAATTTAGGATTCAACTGGTACAACTTAATTTGTGAAAGAAACGGGGCGCTAGCTAGTGCTAAAAATAATAAGTTAAAATTTACTTCCTCCGTCCCAAATTAACTGTTCAGTTTTGACTTTTTAAAATCAAATTGACCATTTTTAAAACTAATTTTTTTACTATTTTTTTTAAAATATAGGTGAAGAAATTATAACCAAAAGAAAGTATATACAATTTATTATTAACCCCAATTTTTATAATTTTAAAAATATATTTATATATGCTTAATTATTAATTCTAAAAATAGTCAATTTGACTTAAAAAAGTCAAAACTGAGCAATTAATTTGAGACGGAGGGAGTATCTATAAACTTTGTAAAAATTTCCCCATATATTAAAGAAGATTTTCATTATAGGATAAATATATGTAGTAACAACATACCGTAAATATATGTAGTAATTCAAATAAATCGACTCAACATTGTGTGATTGGTTATTTCTTTTCATACTTCTATAATTGTTTCAGTAGCGGAATTAGAATATTTTTAAATGGGATCAAAATATATCAGTAAAAAAATTTATTTATTGACACTTGGAGTACTTTTTTTAAATTTATGTTGCCCAATTATAGTATTTCACAACATCCTATTTAAACCCTTATCAACCTTTGAATTGTGAGTCTAATGACTTTAAATATACATATATATATATATATATATGTATATATATATATTAATGTCCCCAGAACTATGAAACTATTAATCAGACTTTGAAGTCTTTAGTCAACTGATTAACTATTTTTATATATAGATAAATTACAAATTATAATATTATATATTCAAAACCTTATATTATGGTTTTGGTCATCTTCCTTGAAAACAACTAAGAGAAGTCACTCAAAGCAAGAAAATGAATTAATTTATTCATTTACAAAAAATTGATACCAATGTATGATTAAGTCAGTAAGACAAATGAGTACAATATTAATTAATTAATCAATCATCAAACTTATTTAACATTATTTTATCTTATAGTAATATTGTTAAGTTATTATAGGTGGAAGGACATGAGAAAACAAATAAATTAATATCATCTCATAACAAAGATCAAATTTAACTAACATTAGCATGATTTAGATTCCAGGGTTGGGGGTAGTTCCGCTAGTGTTCTGTTTTAATTATAAAACATCACTCAAAATACTTAAAAAAAGTACTAGTAAAAAATAATTTAAGAAAATTTAAAAGTCAAATGATTTATAAATATATAAATAATATATTTAGCTCCATTCTAGATTATATATTATTACCCTTTCATATTTTTTGTAAGACGAAGAATTAAAAAACTAGTGGTCGACTCCTATATTTTGTCTACTTATACACATATGTGCATATATATTTGCTGAACAAACGAACATGGGCTATGACGATATATCTTTCATCAATATAGACATGTTCATTTGTTCATATATATATATATATATATATATATATATATATATATATATATATATATATATATAGGAACCGATCCATAGTTAACGGTGTCAACTTAAACTTATCCTTACAACACATCGTGACCCTCCATTCTACGATCGAACGGTTATATATGGAGATCGTCCGCAATTTAATTTTTAGTATTTCGTAGTTTAATACTGCGAACGGGGCAGAAGACCAAAATACCCCTCCTTAAGAAGTCCCCGTCTGAAGTTTAATATTTCAGACTATAGGTCTATGAAGCGATAGTCGGACGATGTCGAATTCAACTGAAACTTAAAGGTCCCGTCTATAGTTTAATACTGCAAACGTTCATGTCTGCACGATTAAACTACGAACGCAAGGTTACCTATATATATAAGACGGTTAGTACTGCAAACTACTCTGGATAAGCGAAAGAGCTCGACCTAAAGTAAAAGAATTTTCTATTTCTTCTTGCATATTCTTATTATTACTGATTCATGTGATATGTGATGAAGAGACATGCATGTCACAATATTTGGAAGGCACAAAATCTTCAAGGCTCTGTGTGCTGAAAACACTTCACCCCATCGAATCTTTTTGTCCAAATTTCTTCAGAGGCGGAACTGTAATGGGTCGGGGGGCATACGACCCCCTAGATGAAGCTTTCTCTACTACTGCACGCCACGCCCTACCTCTCACTTTCTTCTTATCATTTTCATTCTTTACAACATAATCCCCTGTCGTTCTTATCCTCCTATCACCTCCCCCAAAAGATAATAAATTTCCCCACTTTCTTTGATTTTTAGGCTGAAATCCCAAATGGGTTTTCCTAAAACTAATCAAGCTTGAATGGGTATTAGAAAATTTTGAAAAATGTAGGCCAGATTTAGTAGTGGGAGTAACGGCTGCCATGAGAGAGAAATTCCTAGAGAGAGGAAAAATTAATGTAATGTATAACTCCTTGGATGTAGAGGCGAACCGGGGGTCGAGGGGGCATATGACCCCCCAGGATGAAGCTTCTGCCAGCTAGGCTAGCTGCTTTGCCCCTGCCGCCTCTCACTTTCTTCTTATCATTTTCATTCTTTACAACATAATCCCCTATCGTTCTCAGAGGCGGAACCAGGGGGGTCGAGGGGGGCATATGACCCCCCTAGGATGAAGCTTACCACTACCTGCACGCCACCGCCTGCCGCCGCCTCTCACTTTCTTCTTATCATTTTCATTCTTTACAACATAATCCCTCGTCGTTCTTATCCTCCTATCACCTCCCCAAAAGATAATAAATTTCCCCACTTTCTTTGATTGTTAGGTTTGAAATCCCAAATGAGTTTTCCTAAAAGCGATCAAGCTCGAATGGGTATTAGAAAATTTTGAAAAATGTAGGCCGATTTAGTAGTGGAATGTAATTTGCCATGAGAGAGAAATTCTAGAGAGAGGAAAAATAAGTATATCTAATTAATGTAATGTATAACTCCTTGGATGAATCATTATTGTAAGTTTAATTGATCCACAAATGGGGTTTTTCTGGCGATGGAGAGGACGAATTTAAAGGGGAAAGTACGAGGAAGAAACAAAGGAGTTTGTTCAGAGGTTGGTGAGGTATTTTCGACGGTCAATGATGGGTGAAAGTTATGCATGTGGTGGTGAGATATTTTCGACATGACCACTGTAGACACATGTTATTTACTCCTTAATCTTATTTAAATTTAGAAAAATTAATTGTAACTAAAATGTTTTAATGAATATTATATTACCAATTTGGTCCATTTGAAGATCAATTTAATAGTTACAACACATGTTGGAAATTTGAATAAGAATGATTCAAGTTTTTCGAAGTAGTGAAAATTAACTATAAAAGAAAAGAATAAATTATATTAGGTAAAGATTCATATCGATCTAAAACAAATGTATTAGATAAATTTCCACATCTAAAACAAATGTATGCAGAGGAGACCCTACGATTTGAAATATTTTTGGCTTCTTAAAATGCCCTTTAACTTTTATAAAATTTCTATTTCATCTTTATAACTCTAACTTTATTTATTTTATTACTTAACTTTCAAATTTAGTATTTTACTATTTAAATCTAATAATATAATATAAATTACACACTTGTGTCTTGGAGTAATGGGTAACTGGTTCACATATTTGATATTGACATTCCATTGGTCCATTAACTACTGATTGTAGGAATTAGAAAATACTAATGATAGGTGCTTTGAGAATTGAGACCTTGCTTCAAAAAAATTGAGGTCATTGTTTTCACGTGTTGCATTCAACCAGTTGGGTCTGATTATTGGTGTTCTTATCGGTAACATGCTACCTTGTGCATTGGGCCACGATTCCCTGGTCGGTATGCATTGGGCCGCTAATATACTTTTTATTTTTTTCAATCCGGGTCAAAATCAAACCCAAGGACCTTAACTCCGCTCCCTCGCCGTTGCAACTTACACGTTGATGTTCCGGACCTTCGGTAACCGCCCTTAAATTTTGACCCCTCTCAAATTTTATTCTAGTTCCGCCACTGCCAGCCTTCCAATTTTTGTTGCCATGTGTGTTTCTAATCATCCCAGATTACTTGAATATGTAACAATTACCAATAATATACAACATAACTAGATGATTTTTAGCTTTAAAAACTTATTTTTAACGCCTGCATGTCTCAAAATGTACTGTCAGGATGTGTTAATTGTTAAGCTCTTTGAAGCAAACCCTGGAGTGTCCATCACAACATCTGGAGATTATTCATTAATAAACCTCAATTTGTTGTGCCAACACTTCCAGGGTTTGCATCGAAGACCTGAACAATTGGCCCATTATGGCAGTCGACGTACCGTCCGTAGTTTAATACTGCGGACGCTAATTCCCCTATATAAATGATGTCGTACATTATTAACACTGAAAGGTCCGAACGATGACGTATCTTTCTTAAGTTTGGAAGGTCCCGTCCGCAGTTTAGTACAGGACGCTAATTCCCTTACATAAACGACGCCATACATTATTAACACTGAAAGGTCAAAACGACACTGCATCCTTCTTAAAACTGAAAGGTCCCTTAAGAATGAAAGGTCCAGTCCACATGCAGTTTAGTACTGCAGAAGTGGAGGAATTAAAAACTAATATTAACATATGTTGCGGAACCACCCAAAATCCATACAAAATTTGGACTTCAATAAGCAACAGGATAGAGACATGCAGTTACTGACATTAACATACATACAGAGATCGATCAAAAGCAAACAATAATATTATATTTGTAAAAAAATGTCAAAATAACTCGAAAGAAATGAAATTATTAAGATTCAGGTCTTGTTAACCCTAAATATTTATAATGGTTCTGCTTATCATGGTTTGTAAAGAGTCTACATATTGCACACTTTCGAAGTGCCTTTTGACTTGCTAATTGTTCGACAATAATTTTCAACCGTGTTACTTTTTTACGACCTTTTTTCTATGAACATATTGGATCAAACACATGATCATTGGAAGCAGCTGCATCATTGTAATCATCATCATCGAACAATTACATAGCGACCCCATTATTGATAACAGGTTTCACATTGTCGTTCTGTCTTACTTTCACACCTTCTGTAGGGATACTGGCCACAATTTTGTGCTCACGATCTATCACTTGGAGAGCATAATCTGTGGCTTCTTTAGAAGATAAAGCATCCAACACAAACCCCATAATTCGTTTGTGTATATGATTGAACCGACCGGTTTGTCATTTATGCTAGCTCTACTTAATCTTTCATTATTTTCCCTTTTTAAATCTTGATACACAATGCTCAATCATGTGATCTTTCTAGGACTCTTTATTATCCATTTGATTTATTTACGTTAAACTTCATTGCACGTCTTATTACGTTTCCTCTTCTTTATACTTAACATATAAACTCAAGTTTTGAAAAACTCACGCGCACCAGCGTTTTATCATCTAATTCATACTTATTCATAATTTGCTTCAAATGATAACTCATAACATCGCTGAGCATCTATTTGATTAAGTAATTAATCACCACCTTCTAATATAATTAATTATTTAATAATATTTTAACCATTCTCAAATATTATTAATCCTTTAATAATATTTTTGTCACTCACTAATATTTTTAATTATTTAATAATATTTTAATTTAACTTTAATATAATATTATTAATCATTTAATAATATTTTAATTTAACTTTAACCTAATATTATAAATCATTTAATAATATTTTAATATAACTTTAACATAATATTATTAATTATTTAATAATATTTTAATTTAAATATTATTAATTACTTAATAATATTTTAATATAATATTATTAATTTTTAGTAATATTTTAATCATCTATTAAACTCATAAACATATAATTTTATTTGTTTATCCTTTACTAATTCATTTATTTAATAAGCCTAAAATGCCATAAATATAAAATTTTACCAAAATGACCAAAATACCTCTCCACAATTCTTATTAAATCATATTAAGGGTGGTCTTTTTCAAAAAAAAAATACATTTTACACTTTATAACATCACATTACTTATTTTATCCATTTATTCATAACTCTATCGTTTACATGAAAAATACCATAACAACTTATTATTTTTTTTTATCTTCCGAAAATATTAGTATATGATATTTTAGTGATAAAATAATTTTCCTGTAATTTTTAATTTCTTTTCCTATTTTTAAATAGGCTAAAACAAATTCAAAATGACAATATTTATCATAAATTATCTTTTTATCCAAAATTTTTGAAATTTACACGGTAGACTCACACTACTAAATTATAACTCCATTTCAAATTTTACAATTTTCTGAGTTGTATCTTAAGAGTTATTACAGTTTACTTTTAAAATCGTATTTTCTTGTAAAAGCCATAACTCTACTTTTGGACATCCAAAAATTCTCATATTTGAATAGAATCTATTTAACTTTTTATACTAACATACCAAAAAAGCCTAGAATTTTTAGAGCTTTTAAAGTAGCCGAAACAGTGTTCACCAAAAATTGGCCAGGGAATTTGTCTGATTTTCCAGATTTTTGCCCAGTTGGGAGAGTTTTGGGAAAAATGATGCTACGGTTGATTGTTTTAAACTTTTTGAGTGATATGTGACGCCCCCAAAATTAGGTATACATCACCCATCTTGGGTCGCCACTTACATGGTACAGAATTTAAATACAACTTATTAACATAACTATGCATATACAATACGACATAAACCGTGAGTTTAAATACAAATATCGCCTACTAGATATTATACAAACTCAAACAAAAGTCCTCATTACGATTATTATCACACTATTTTACGTATAGTGAGGACTACTAATGCTATCTTCAGACCATCACTGCTTTCCCAGACTCGTCCCAAATTATATTCTCATTTCACGAAGAGAACAAAGAAAGAAAGGGTGAGCTCAACTAGCCCAAGAAGAAATATTATGACTAAGATAATGCGAATAAATTATCAATAGTCTTCAACAATGTTAAACCGATAAAATACAATGAACAACCGGTTTAATCTGCAATGAATAAGAATCCATTAAAAGAATCAAGTAGAAAATAAAGTCTACTATCTTTTAGGTTTTAAAAGGTTTTTCATCATCGTTATAGCCGAGACTCGCCTTTAATAAATATTCAACATCATCGAATCACCCCTTGCACTTCTGACCAAGGATATTCTTTAGTATCACGACCACAATTATTCATGCACTACGGGCCAAGAATATTTGTGTATTCATTAATGGTCATGATCATGCCAACAATCATCCACCAATGCACTACTACCATCGAGGATTTTTATCACATCATTTGTAACATTACTATTAATGCCATGATTACACCGAATAGTCTCTCGGTCATAATCATAACAAGTCCATCTATACACTACAGTGCCACGTATGACTTTCAACATAATATAAACATGAGGATGATGACAATGATATAAGAATTCAATAAAACAAGTTCAAGAATTATTTTATCCAAAAATTATTAACGTCCCAAATTATCAACATGATCTTTGTTTTGTAGAGTAAAATTCAAGAATGATCGTAAGAATATTTCCATGAAAAGATCTTGGATGAAACGCAAATATCAAGGATATTCCACTAATTTCATGGAGTATAAAAGTCAAAGTTTTAACCAACTGGGTATAATAAAGAATAGAATAACAAAAGAAATCACCATGCATGCGATAGATCAAGACAGCGAGTTATTCCAATGAGAATAATAAATAACGGAACCAGGTCCCAAAGTAAAAAACGCACGTGCATACGATGATGTTCCAATGTAATAATAAAGAATGGAACCAGTCCGCGTAAAACACACAAACAGATGTTCCAACGTAATAATAATAAAGATTTTAACCAGTCCCTGTAAAAACACACGAGCATGTGATGTTCCAATGTATAATAATAAAGATTTTAACCAGTCCTGTAAAACACACGCATGTGATGTTCCAACGAATAATAGAAGAATGTCACCAAGTATAGGGTAAACCACAGATATCAAAGTTATTCCAATGTAATAATAAGCAATGGAATAACAACAGCTTCTTCATGAATAAGAAAGAATAACACCCTTACTTTTGGTAGGAGATTGAATATCGCAAAGAAGTAAGAACAAAATACTCTTCTTCTTTCTCTCTTATTCTTTCTATACTTTCTCTCTATCTATAACTTGAATGAATTAAGTGAAAATAATGAAGCCCTAGGCCTCTATTTATAGAAGATTTCTAATTACTTTTCTTAAGACCGTGTGTGAAAAGGCAAGTGGCTTGACGACTAATGATGTGAAAAGAAAAGTGGTTTGACGCTTTGTAATGTGAAACGACAAGTGGTTCGGCCTTTGTAATGTGAAACGACAAGTGGTTCGACGTCTGGTAAAGGTAATTACTATTAACGAAGGTAAATACTATTCACAAGGGTAATTACTATTGACGAAGGTATTTACTATCGACGAAGGTAAATACTATATCACAAGGGTAATTACTATTGACGAAGGTAAATACTATTAGACGAAGGTAATTACTATTCACAAAGGTAATTACTATCGACGAAGAGACTCTTAGATGATGACATATATGAGCCCCCATAAAATAATCAAACTTACCACAAATCATAACACATATTTAATCTTTCAATAATTATTAATCATTTATAACTTATCGCCTCAATTATTGATTTAATACTATAACATATTATACGATGATAATGTGACAATAATTGAATCAATAATATAAGAGATATGATCACGTGAATTATCAGAGTAATAATTAAGTATAGGTTGAGTGACTTCTCACGTAAGCATCAATAATCAATACCGTGTCTTACTATGCAACCACGCCAGATTCGCATTTTTTTACCACCGGGTAGTTCAACAGTTTTAATGGTAACACCTCCGTAGTTATTTTTATAAAATATTTTTATCGTTTTCTCAATCGACAATAATTACATTGTAGGGTCCACCAATGATTGAGCCGTTGTATTTAATATTCCCTAAAAAGAATATTCCCAGACCAAACGAATATTTTATAACAACTTGCATACTTTGCAAAATTTATAAATATTACCCACAACTATAACATTATATCAAATTTATTCCATAATATTCAAAAATAATATTTATAGAAAAATTCATCTTTATTTATAAAAGTTGGGGTCTTACAACCTCCTCCTCTTCTTATGAAATTTCACCCTCGAAATTAGGGTGCGTACACTGTATGTCGAAGAGGTAAGGATACCTTGATTTCATTTCGATTCTAACTCCCAAGTCATTTCCTCAACATCGTGGTTCCTCCACAAAACTTTGACTTGAGGTATAACCTTGGAGAGTAGAATATGTTCCTTCTTATCCAAGATTTGAATATGAACCTCTTCATACGTCAAATCTTCCGCTATTTCGTCCGGTTCTAACTCAATAATGTGGTTCGGGTCTTTCACATATTTACGTAACATGGATATGTGAAAAGCGTTATGAACACGAGACATATTTAAGCGGTAAAAGCGAGTCTATAGGCCACGCCTCCTACTCGATCGAGGATTAAAATGGACCGATGAATCGAGGATTAAGTTTTCCTCTCTTTCCAAATCTTGTAACTCCTTTCCATGGAGCAACTTTTAACAACACACGATCTCCTATATCGAATTCCACGTCCTTTCGATGAAGATCAAGATAACTCTTTTATGTCGATTTTGTGAGGATTTTATACGTTGTCGGATCGTTTGAATCTTTTCCGTAGTCATACGTACCAACTCCGGTCCCAACAACTTTGCTTCACCCACCTCATCCCAAAGATCTTTGAGAACGACACTTTCTTCCATACAACGCTCGAATGGAGCCATGCCAATACTTGCTTGATAACTGCATTGTTGTAGGAAAACTCCACCAATGGGAAGAACTTGTCCCAACTCCCTTGAAATCAAGGACACAGAGTCTTAATAGATCTTCAAGAGTTTGAATAGTCCTCTCCGATCGTCCGTCCGTCGAGGATGATATCCGAAACTAAACCGTAAGTCTGTGCCCATAGCTTTTTGCAAACTAACCCAAAATCGTGAAGTGAATCTTGGGTCTCGATCGGAAACTATGGATACCCCAAGCATACCATGCAGCTTTTACAATCTCGTTTATGTACATACTGAAGCAAGACGTTCAAGTGTATAAGTTTCTCGATTCGGTAAGAAATGAGCGGACTTGGTCAATCTATCAACAATGACCCAAATCGCATTAATGCCTTGAGAAACCTTAGGAAGACCCAGAACGAAATCCATGGTAATGTGCTCCCACTTCCATTCGGAATTTCAAGTGGTTGCAATGGACCTTTTGGTACTTGATGCTCGCTTTAACTCGTTGACAAGCTAGACACCTTGAGATAAATAAATATCTCTCTCTTCATATTGCTCCACCAAAATGTATGATTTAATATCATGATACATTTTGGTACTCCCGAGATGGATTGCAAATGGTGTGTTGTGCGCTCCATCATGATATTATACTTTAAATCGGGGTCGTTAGAACACAAAGTCCGGAGTTGACTCAAGTATTCCTTCTTCATCGATTCTTGCTTCCGCATATAGCACCTTCTTGCACTTTCTTCTTCATACGCGCATCGCCTCCGTGTCCCAGAGTAGCTCGAGCAAACTTTAACTTTATCGATTAAAGTCGGTTCTACTCAGATATACTTGCTATCATCACACGCGTCCCCAGAGTCTTTAACTCTATCTCCATCCTTTGCAAGTCACACAAAATGGGCCTTTGCGTTGACAATATCGCACTTTTCGTGCTTGCATATGATTTTCTACTCAATCGTCGCCTACCACGCTCGCTTTTCCGGGATGGTATTGGATGGTATGATCATAATCTTTCAACAATTCAAGCCAACGTCGTTGTCGCATGTTGAGTTCCTTTTGAGTGAAGAAATATTTGAGGCTTTTATGATCCGTAAAGATCTCCACTTTCTCCCATACAAGTAATGCCTCCAAATTTTAAGTGCAAAGACAACAAATGCTAACTCTAGATCATGAGTAGGATAATTCCTCTCATATTCTTTGAGTTGTCGCGAGGCATAAAGCTATAACTTTTCCATGTTGCATAAGAACACATCCCAACCCTTTGCTCGAAGCATCACCGTAGATGACAAATCCTCCGAGCGGATGGTATTGTCGTAACAGTCTTCTGAAATAAGTCTCCTCTTGAGTTCTTGAAAACTCTTCTCACATTCTTCGCCTCCAACCGAACTTTGTATCTTTCCGAGTCACCGAGTCAATGGAGTAGCGATTCGAGAAAATCCTTCCACAAATCTCCGATAATAACCAAATTTAAACCGAGAAAGCTACGTGCGGTCCATCGATTTAGGTTGTTCCCACTTTGAATAGCTTCAATCTTTCTTTGGGTCAGCAGATATTCCATGACTTGATACCACGTGCCCCAAGGAATGCTACTTCTTCAAGCCGTAACTCACATTTCTTCAACTTGGCATAAAGCTTAAATTTACGAAGCTTTTGGAGTGTCGACCTCAAGTGTTGCTTTCATGATCTTCACGGCTTTTGGAATAAATAAGGATGTCATCAATAAAGACGACCACAAAGTGATCTAAATATTCCTTGAATACTCGGTTCATCATATCCATGAAGGCGGCGGAGCATTAGTCAATCCAAAGGACATGACTAGAATTCACAATGCCCGTCTGGGAGTTCCGAAAGCCGTCTTTGGAATGTCGGTGGTTCTAATCTTCAATTGGTGATATCTCGGAACGAAGATCAATCTTTGAAAAGAATTTGGCTCCTTACTCGGGTCAAACAGGTCATCAATACGTGGCAATGGATACCTATTTTTGATGGTGACATGATTCAACTCCCGATAATCAATACAAAATCGCATACTCCCATCTTTCTTCTTCATGAATAGAACAGAGCACCCAAGGAGAAGTACTAGGGACGAATAAAGCCAATGTCTAACAATTCCTGCGCAGTTGGGTCTTTAACTCAAAGTTCAATAGAGAGCCATTCGATATGGGGCTTTGGAAATAGGTTTTGTCACCGGGTTCAAGGTCGATACAAAATTCAATTTCACGCCTGGGGTAGGCCGGAAGTTCTTCGAGAATACGTCGAAAATTTATTAACAATAGAAATATCGTTTAAAACCGGCGTATTTTTGTTTAAATCATGACATGAGCTAAGAAAGCTTGACATCCGCTTTTCAATAAACGAATAGCTTTATGGCTTGAGATGACCGTGATTGATTTTAATGGTTTGGTCGTTTGAATTCGCATAATAGGTTGATTAGGAATATGAAAGCTAACAACCTTACGAAAACAATCAATTTTTGCATGATAAGTAGATAACCAATCAATCCCTAGAATCACGTCAAATGCAAGTATTTTTAATGAAATAAGATCGACAGGTAATGTGAGGGTACCGATGTAAGACCCCGAATTTTTTTTAAATAAAAAGGAATTTCCTTTATTTATTATTTTGAAATAGTAAGGGTTGATTTGATTAATGTGGATAGTTAAGGGTTAAATACGCAAATATTTCAAAATAAGCAAGTGGTTATAAAATATTCATTTTTGTGGGGAATATTCGTTTGGTCGTGGAATATTCGTATCGTCGGGGAATATTCGCATGCACCTGCAATTTGCCCATGTGTGGGCCCCATAACTTGAGCGATTGGATGAAGAAAACGACAAATATAAGTTGGTTAAAAATAACTACAGCGTAGTTATTCTGCAAGTAATCTTCGTTGGAATAATTCGGTGGTTAAAATACGATGTACGGCGTGGTTGCACAAGAAGACACCAGATTGCACGTAATTGTTGAATTATTGATCCTTACGTAAGAAGGCACTACTCAATAATTTTCACATGAATTATTGCTCAATATTTTATTTTATTGATTCAATAATTCTTTGCGTTGATATTTTATATTATTATTGTTCAATAATTGTCATTTTACACATTATCTCCATTATCGGATCAATAATTCATATTATTTGAATAATATTATTAGATAGCATTATTGGCAATGTCTAGAAAGTTCATCAAGGAGAGGTTTGGTCACCTAATTGCGCCCAATGAAGAGAGAAATCCTTATCTAAAAGCCCTCTTCCCCGAACTACTGTCATTGTCATAATTGTGATTCTCGTAATATTATTTGTGAATAATTAATTATTGATTCATATGATAAAGAAATATTTATTTTATGTGGATATAAATGATGGATTTATTTATGTGGTTATAAATGAAGAAATTAATGTTGAGGTGTTTTATCGGTAATTTTGTCGAATGGAGGTATTAAAAATCAAATCAAGATTTTTACGATGTATTGTGTGACTTATAATTTTTAATCCGAATAGTTGGATCGTTGTAATTTTTGGATATGTTATACATACATAAGTTGAGTATATGTCCACAAATTTTGAACCGTTAAAATGAACGAATGATTTGTTATGAATTTTAAGAGGTGACCATTCAAAATTAGGGTTATAATTGATTTTGGTGGAAAATTCTAGAATTGAGTGGGCCCCACTTGTGGTTGGTGAAGAAATGTGCTGAATTTTATTTCAAATGTGGTGGGTGGCAATAGTAGCGTAAAGCCATCGGTAGCAGTCAAGTCTGCCTTGCCATAGCTAACATTTTCCTATAAATTGAGGGCTAAGTTAGAATTGAAAATCACACCGTAAACAAAGTTTTCTCTCTCTCTCTCTATATTATTGAGCGTATTTTGTGAGTATTTAGATACTTTGAGAGTTCTTTATTGCTCAAAGATGAAGTTTCATTCAAAGATCACTTCCGACCTTTCCTTCCGGCAATCGATTCTTTGAGGTAAGGGATATTATTTTTTTTCAGAATGATATTATTTCTTCAATATCATTATCTTTGAAATGTTGATCTGAAGTTTTTATCAAATTTGGAACTATTTCATGTCGGGGTTACTATTCATGAGTTACTATTCACGAGTTACTATTCACGAGTTACTATTCATGAGTTACTTATTCACGAGTTACTATTCACGAGTACTATTCATGAAGCGTGAAAATGTTTTTTTGTGGAATTTCTATCTTTTGGTGTCTGAGTTACTATTCACGATATATATTAGACTATTCACGATATCTTATGATACTATTCATCGAAAAATAAAATTTCTTCTTTTCGTCTAAAATATCTATTTTGGATACTAGCTTTGATTGATCCATGTTTTGATCATTCTTGAATTTTACACCACTATGATTATTTTTGAGGTATTGTTGGACATGGATAAAACAAAGTACGAATCCTTAATCCTTAATCCTTGTCATTTTGTTTCAATTTGGATTCGTTCTTTAAAATATTTTTCATCATCCTCGGTCTTAAATGATGATATTATTGAATATCCTCGGCCTCAGTAGTGCAAAGATGAATGATTTCAAGAATATCTTTGGCACAGAGTGCAAAGATGAACAGTGTTTAAATGAACATGACCAATCGATGAATATCTTTGGCTTCAGTGTGCAAAGATGAACAGTGTTGAGATGAACATGACCGATCGATGAATATCTTTGGCTCAGAAGCAAAGATGAATGTTTGATTTGAGATGAATATTGATTGATGTTACTGAGGATAAAATATTGATGATGGACATTAAATTCATAGATTATAGTAGATTTCATTTTCTATGTAACTCTTCTATGAATTATTATTTCATTGCTGCGAATATTGATCCGAAACTTGTTGTCTATCAGTATTCTATTAAATTTTTCCTCGTTGAAGACTAACGATAATTTGTTGTATATTATCTTAGTCATAATATTCTTTATTGAGCTAGTTGAGCTCACCCTTTTCCTTTTTGTTCCATTCTTCTCGTGAGGCGAGAATATAAATAGTACGAGTAGCCTGGGTATGGAATGAAGGTTTTAGAAAAGGATTGTTTAGTAGTCCTCACCATTTTTGTAAAATAATGTATCAATAAATGTGATGAGGATTTATTTGAGTATAAATATTGTCTGAAGATAATATTTGTATTTAAACTCACACAAATTAACTGTTGTAATAATAAAGTTGTAGTTGTTTCGCATCCATGTATTGAAAACTCGAATGGGTGATGTATACCTATTTTGGGGGCGCCACAATTGGTATCGAGCTTAGGATATGATCTCCATGCGAGATCGGGGAATAGAACTAGGAGGGAGAGACGAGTAAATCCTTCGCTAGTGTGTCCTACCTAAGCTTATTTGTTAGTTGGTCAAGATATAGGGATATTATGTGATATATTGATTTCCTTAATTAACCCTTGTTTTATGACAAAGATTTGAGAATGTCGAATCGAGAATATTAACAATGGAAATGAGAACGTGGAGACGCCTGTACTCACCAACGAGGAGAACGTGCAACAGTCGGGCAATGTTCCTCCCGTGAATAACACCATTGAAGCGATGATGAACGAGGGATGTTTAGAAGCTTTTTGCGCTTCATGCAAAATCGATTTGAGGAGACTCGTGTTCAAAATACAGAGGAAATGATAGCAATTCACGGGTTGTCACAAATGCAAGCAGCTTCAAAGAGTTGGGACCACGAATTTAAGGGAAAGCGATCCGATCATGCCGGAAACATGGGTCAAACAAATTACCAAGATATTCGATGTCTTGGGATGCACGGAGGAACAGAAGGTTCCATTCGCCACCTTTATGTTCCGTGGCGAGGCAGACTCATCGGTGGGAGTCTGTGAAGCGTGCCCATCCATCCACTTTTCAAAGATGTCTTGGGAGACGTTTGAGAGACTATTTAATGACAAATACTTTCTTGAAAGTGTTCATCATATGAAGGAAGTGGAGTTCATCGATTAGAGCAAAACAACACGACGGTGTCTCAAGATGAGGCAAAGTTTGCGAGTTATCCAGTTTCAGACCTCATTTGGTGGAGAATGAGGAACGATGACGCGGATGTTTCTTAGAGGTTTGAAACCCAGATACGTCAAGATCTCATTTCTCATAAACTTTCTCTTTATTCGGATGTTGTAAATGGGGCTCAATTATTAGGCGAGATAACGAGTACTACCAACTGAGGACCACTAACCAGGATCGCATCTACGAGATAGCGATCAATGTAATAATGATAACTCGGAGAAAGAAAATGTATTTGGATGAAATGGTAACCACTCGTGGTAATCATGGTCGTGAAAATGTAAGAAGCGAGTCAGAGGAGATTTTAAAAGAGGAGATTTAACAACGACTATGTGAAGACGACAAAGTCTTAAGAAGAATCGGTTCTAAGGGAGAGAACGACCACCCCATTATATGCTACAAATGCGAAAAGAGGGACATATCACCAAACCGCCCACAACAGATTCAAGGTATGCTATAGTTGTGGAAAGGAAGGACATATCGCTTTCGAGATTATGCGAGTAAAAACCTAGTTCAATGAGGATTTGTGACTCAAAAGATCGTCCCTGAGAAAGTCAAAGTCAACGATTCCGGAAGAGCGTTTGTTGTGATCGGTCATAATGCGAGGAACCCAAACGAGGTGATCACGGGTAAGCTATTTATAAATTCTTGCGAAGTTTATACCTTACTTGATCCTGTATACCCATTCATTTATCTCTCCCGCAGTGCTCAACGCTTAAACTTGACTCGGAGAAATTAGACTTTGACCTATCTGTGGAAAACTCCGTAGAGAAACTTTCATCACATCCACTGCTTATAAATTTTGTTTGATTCTAAGTTGGCACCATCACCTTACACCGTGACCTTATCTCTTTAAAGATACTTTCTTTTGATGTGATTTTAGGGATTGATTGGTTAACTACTCATCATGCCAAAATTGATTGTTTTCGTAAGGTTGTTAGTTTTTCATATTCCTAACCAACCTGTTATGCAAATTCAAGCAAACTAAACCATTAAAATCAATCATCGTCATATCTAATCATAAAGCTATTCGCTTATTGAAAAACGGATGTCAAGCTTTCTTAGCCCATGTTATGGATTTGAATAAAGACACGCCAAATTTGAATAATATTCCTGTTGTTATTGACTTTCCCGACGTATTTCAAGAACTTCCTGGCCTACCCCTTTAAACGTGAAGTTGAATTCTTTATTGATCTTGAACTCCAGTACAAAGCCCATTTCTAAAACCCCATATCGAATGGCTCCTATTGAACTTCGGGAGTTAAAGGTCCAACTACGTGAATTGTTGGACATCGGTTTCATTCGTCCTAAGACATCTCCTCGGGGTGCTCCTGCTTTTATTTGTAAAAAGAAAGACGCGGGAGTATGCGACTTTGTATTGACTATCTGGAATTGAACCATGTCACCATCAAGAATAGGTATCCTCTACCTCGTATTGATGACTTGTTTGACCAAATGCAAAGGGGCACAATTCTTTTCAAAAATCGATCTTCGCTCGGATATCATCACCGAAAATTAGAATCGAGGATATTCCAAAGACCGCCTTCGAACTCGATATGGGCATTATGAATTCTTAGTCATGTCTTTCGGACTAACTAATGCTCCTGCGGCTTTCATGGATATGATGAACCGAGTATTCAAGGAATATTTGGATCGGTTCGTTGTTGTCTTTATTGATGACATCCTTATATATTCCAAAAGTGAAGATCATGAGCACCATTTGAAGTCGGTACTCAAAGGCTTCGTGAAAACCAACTATATGCCAAATTGAAGAAATGCGAGTTCGGCTTGAGGAAGTAGCCTTTCTTGGGCATGTGGTGTCAAAACATGGAGTATCTGCATGATCCGTGCCAAGATTGAAGCAATACAAAGTTGGAGCAACCGAAGTCGGTGGTCAAGTACGTAGCTTTTGGGCTTAAATGGGTTATTATCGAGATTCGTGGAAGGGTTTTCTCGAATCGCTACTCCATTAACTCAAACTTAACCTTAAGGATACAAAATTGTTTGGAATGAAGAATGCGAAAAAGTTTCCAAGAGCTTAAGAGAGACTTATTTCTAAGACTGTTCTAACAATACCATCCGGTTCGGATGGATTTGTTATCTACAAACGATGCTTCGTGCAAAGGGTTGGGATGTGTTCTCATGCAACGTGGGAAAGTCATAGCCTATGCCTCATGACAACTTAAAGAGTATGAGAGGAATTATCCTACTCATGATCTAGAGTCAGCGTGATCGTTTTCAAGCGCTAAAAATATGGAGGCACTATCTATATGGGGAGAAAGTGGAGATATATTCGCACCATAAAAGCCTTAAATATTTCTTCACTCAAAAGAACTCAACATGCGGCAATGACGCTGGCTCGAGCTATTGAAAGACTACGACCACACTATTCAATACCATCCCGGTAAAGTTTAACGTGGTAGCCGACGGCGTCGTAGAGAAGATCATATGCGGAACGAAAGTGCGATGATGTCAAGTATACGACAGAGCCAACTTTAATAGAAAAGTTAAGGTTGCTCAAGCCACCGGGCCGGAAATGATGCGCGTATGAAGAAGAAAGTACAAGAAGGAGCTATTCCTAAGCGAGAATTGATGAAGAAGGAATACTTGAGTCCACTCTAGACTTTGTGTTCCTAACGACTCTCGATTTGAAGAACAAGATTATGATGGAGGCACACAATACACCATTTGCAATCCATCCTCGAAGTACTAAAATGTATCGTGATCTTCAACATACATTTTGGTGGAACAATATGAAGAGAGAGATTGCAAAGTTTATCTCGATGTGTTTAACTTGCCAACGTGTAAAGGCGAGCATCTAATACCTAAGGGTCCGTTGCAACCACTTGAGATTCCTAATGGAAGTGGAACACATTACCATGGATTTCGTTCTTTTGGTCTTCCTACGGTTTCTCAAGGCATCAATGCTATTTGGGTTATTGTTGATAGATTAACCAAATCTGCTCATTTCTTGCTGACGATACGGAGACTTATTCCTTGAACGCCTTGCTAGTATGTGCGTAAAATGAGATCGTGAGGTTGCATGGCATGCCTGTATCCATAGTTTTGATCGTGACCCAAGATTCACTTCAAGATTTTGGGTTAGCTTGCAAAAAGCTATGGGCACGAATTTGCAATTTAGTTCGCATACCATCCCAAACAGACGAACAATCGGAGAGAGGACTATACAAACTCTTGAAGATTTATTAAGACTTTGTGTCCTGTACTTCAAGGGTAGTTGGGATAAGTATTTACCATCAGTGGAATTCTCCTACAACAACAAAGCTTATCGTGCAAGTATAGGTGTGGCTCCATTCAAGCATTATATGGACGAAAATGTCGCTCTCCAATATGTTGGGATGAGGTGGGTGAAGCAACATTGTTGGGACCCGAAGTTAAGACGTATGACTCACCGAAAAGATCCAAATGATTCGACAACGATATAAAAGCAAGCACAAGATCGACAAAAGAGTTATGCGGATCTTCATCGAAAGGACGGAAATTTAATGTAGGGATCATGATTGTTGTTCATGAGTTGCTCCATGGAAGGGAGTTACAAGATTTGGGAAGAGAGGAAAGCTCAATCCACGATTTATTGGTCCATTTCAAATTCTTGACCGAGTAGGAAATGTAGCCTATAGACTTGCGTTACCTCCGAGTATGTCTCGTGTTCATAATGTGTTTCATATATCTCGTATTTCAGAAATATGTAAAAGACCCAACCACGTTATTGAGTTAGAACCGGACGAGATAGCCAAGACTTAACGATGAGGAGGTACCTATCAAGATCTTGGATAGGAAGGAGCATGTCCCACGCCAAGAAAGGTCATACCACAAGTTAAAGTTTTGTGGAGGAATCATGCTATAGAGGAAATGACCAGGAATTGGAAACGGAAATGAAAGCGAGGTATCCTCACCTTTTCAAACACTGTGTACGTCACGTCCAATTTCGAGGACGAAATTTCATAAGGAGGGAGGTTGAAGACCGAATTTTTTTTAAATAAAAAGGAATTTCCTTTATTTATTATTTTGAAATAGTAAGGGTTGATTTGATTAATGTGGATAGTTAAGGGTTAAATACGCAAATATTTCAAAATAAGCAAGTGGTTATAAAATATTCATTTTTGTTTGGGAATATTCGTTTAGTCGTGGAATATTCAGATGCTTGTGGGAATATTCGCATGCGGACGGTAGCGACCCCATGTGTGGGCCCATAACGGAAAGCGATTGGATGAAGAAAACGACAAATATAAGTTGGTTAAAAATAACTTGGCGTAGTTGTTATCAAGTTAATCTTCGCTTGAATACCCGGTGGTTAAAATACGATGAATACGCGTGGTCAGACAAGAAGATACACCAGATTGCATGCAATTGTTGAATTATCGATCCTTACGTAAGAAGGCACTACTCAATAATTTTCACGATGAATTATTGCTCAATATTTTATTTTATTGATTCAATAATTGTCACGTTGATATTTTATATTATCATTGTTCAATAATTGTCACCGCATTTATCTCCATTATCGATCAATAATTCATATTATTTGAATAATATTATTAGATAGCATTATTGGCAATGTCTAGAAAGTTCACAAGGAGAGGTTTGGTCACCTAATTGCGCCCATGAAGGAGAAATCCTTATCTGAAAGCCCCTCTTTCCCGGAACGGCACCGTTGTCATAATTGTGATTCGTAATATTATTTGTGAATAATTAATTATTGATTCATATGATAAAGAAATATTTATTTTATGTGGATATAAATGATGGATTTATTTATGTGGTTATAAATGAAGAAATTAATGTTGAGGTGTTTTATCAAGAATTTTGTTTGAATGGAGGTATTAAAAATCAAATCAGATTTTTTACGATGTATTGTGTGTGACTTATAATTTTTAATCCGACCGTTGGATCGTTGTAATTTTTGGATATGTTATACATACATAAGTTGAGTATATGTCCACAAATTTTGAACCGTTAAAATGAACGAATGATTTGTTATGAATTTTAAGAGGTGTCTGATTGTAAATTAGGGTTATAATTGATTTTGGTGGAAAATTCTAGAATTGAGTGGGCCCCACTTGTGGTTGGTGAAGAAATGTGCTGAATTTTATTTCAAATGTGGTGGGTGGCAATAGTAGCGAGTAAAGCCATCGGTGTAAAGAAGTCAAGTCTGCCTTTGCGGCTAACATTTTCCTATAAATAGAGGGCTGTTAGAATTGAAAATCACACCGTAAACAAAATTTTCTCTCTTTCTCTCTCTATATTATTGAGCGTATTTTGTGAGTATTTAGATACTTTGAGAGTTCATTGCTCAAAGATAAGTTTCATTCAAAGATCACTTCCGACCTTTCCTTCCGGGTCTCGATTCTTTGAGGTAAGTGGATATTATTTTTTTCAGTAATGATATTATTTCTTCAATATCATTATCTTTGAAATGTTGATCCGAAGTTTTTATCAAATTTGGAACTATTTCATGCTTCGGGGTTACTATTTATGAGTTACTATTCACGAGTTACTATTCACGAGTTACTATTCATGAAGTTACTATTCACGAAGTTACTATTCACGCAGTACTATTCAATGAAGCGTGAAAATGTTTTTTTGTGGAATTTCTATCTTTTGGTGTCTGAGTTACTATTCACGATACGGCACTATTCACGTATACTCACTACTATTCACGATATCTGACTATTCATCGAAAAATAAAATTTCTTCTTTTCGTCCAAAATATCTATTTTGGATACTAGCTTTGATCAGATCCATGTTTTGATCATTCTTGAATTTTACACCACTATGATTATTTTTTGAGGTATTGTTGGACATGGATAAAACAAAGTACTTAATCCTTAATCCTTAATCCTTGTCATTTTGTTTCACCGGATTCGTTCTTTAAAATATTTTTCATCATCCTCGGTCTTAAATGATGATATTATTGAATATCCTCGCCCTCAGTAGTCTGCAGAGATGAATGATTTCAAGAATATCTTTGGCCTCAGAAGTGCAAAGATGAGCAGTGTTTAAATGAACATGACTAAATCGATGAATATCTTTGGCCTGTAGTGCAAAGATGAACAGTGTTGAGATGAATACGACCGATCGATGAATATCTTTGGCTCAGTAGTGCAAAAGATGAATGTTTGATTTGAGATGAATATTGATTGATGTTACGTGGATAAAATATTGATGATGGATCGTTAAATTCATAGATTATAGTAGATTTCATTCTCTATGTAACTCTTCTATGAATTATTATTTCATTGCGAATATTGATCCAAACTTTGTTGTCTATCAGATTCTATTAAATTTTTCCTGTTGAAGACTAACGATAATTTGTTGTATATTATCTTAGTCATAATATTCTTTTATCGAGCTAGTTGAGCTCACCCTTTTCCTTTTTGTTCCGCTTCTTCTCGGGAGAGGCGAGAATATAAATGCGAGTACGAGCTCTGGGGTATGGAATGAAGGTTTTAGAAAGGATTGTTTAGTAGTCCTCACCATTTTTGTAAAATAATGTATCAATAAATGTGATGAGGATTTATTTGAGTATAAATATTGTCTACAAGATAATATTTGTATTTAAACTCACAGCTTTAACTTGTTGTAATAATAAAGTTGTAGTTGTTTACGTACTCATGTATTGACAACTCAGAATGGGTGATGTATACCTATTTTGGGGGCGTCACAACCGATTTGAACCAAACAAGACTTATAAACATGATGGATGTAATGAAGGTTTCTCTAACGGAGTTTCCACAGATAAGTCAAAGTCTAATTTCTCCTGAGTCAAATTTAATCGATGAGCCGCAAGTAGGAGAAATAAAAGAATGGGTAGAACCCAGATCAAAAGTATAGACTTCATTAGAGTTTATGATAAGCTTACCCGTGATGACCTCATTCGGATTCCTTTCTCTTTGGGAGGTCACAACAAACGCTTTCCTCAGACTAATGGGTTTTGAATTTTCTGGACGGCCTTTGGTGCCTCCATCCCGGCTGAATTTGTCTTCTTGACGACAAAATCGAGCTAAGTGACATTCTCTTCCACAATTATAACATGCTTTGGACAACATGACGCAGCTTTGATCGATGTGTCCTCTCCTCCGCATTTGAAGCATATGATAGGTGGTCTTTCTCCTTCCTTAACAATGGGTGCTTGCACGACGTCTTTCCATCATTGTTGAATCTCCTTTTCTTGAAATGTCCATTCTTATTGTTTTGGCCCCGATTACCACCGTGGTTACCATATCCGGCCCGTTGATTCCTCCACGCTTGTTGTCACCGCTTGATGACTACTCTCGCCGGTATTATAATTTTGCCATTTGCTTCTTTTTTAGTTGCAGATTGACTCATTATCGCTACTCCACTAATCGAGCCCTATTTACAACATCCTAATACAAACACGCTTTATGAGAAATAAGATGTCGACGTATCTCCCGCTTCAAACCTCTTAAAACATTCGCCCATTCTCTCTTCATTATCCACCAAGTGGGGACGAAACGTGATAACTCCGCAAATTTTGCCTCGTATATTGCGACACGGCCATATTATTTTGTTCCAACTTGATAAACTCCACCTCCTTCATGTGGCGAATACTTTCGTGAAAGTATTTGTCGTTGAATGCCCTCCTCGAACTTCTCCCAAGATATCTTCAAGACATGAGTTGAGTACGCTTTCTGATTCCCCACCAAGAATCCGCCCTCACAGAAACATAAAGGCGTGAAGGGACCTTTTTGCTCCTCGGAGCATCCCAAGACATCAAATATCTTGGTAATCTGCTTTATCCATGCTTCCGCCGTAAGTGGTTTTGCTCACCCTTTAAACTCCCGGTGGTCCCAGCTCCTTGAATTGCTTAGCGGTGACCGCCGAGAGTTTTCTCTGTTTCCACCCCACGTTTTGGACAGAGTCGCTCTCACTTTCATGTTGCATAAATTGTGATAAAGCCTCCGAACATTTGGTCATTCATCATTTGGTCGTCGATGCACATTATCCTTCGATTATCGATATGTGGTGAATCAACGATCGCCGCTGCGCCCATCAAGCTATTCTCAACATTCTCGGATGTTATTTTCGACATCGCCACAAAACAAAAGGTTAATTGACATGTAACAAATTATCCCTATCTTCCGACCAACCAATAAAATAAAGACATAAACTTAGGTAGGTCATACTAGCGAAGGTATTCCCTGCCTCTCCCTCCTAGTACTATTCTCACATCTTAGCTAGGGATCATATCCCTACGCTCGATACTCAACCGCGACGCCCCAAAACTAGGTATACATCACCCATCTTGGGTCGCCACTTACATGGTACGTAATTTAAATACAACTTATTAACATAACTGTAGTACATAATACGACATAAACTGTGTGAGTTTAAATACAAATATCGCCTACTAGATATTATACAAACTCAAACAAAAGTCCTCATTATAGATTATTATCACACTATTTTACGTATCAGTGAGGACTACTAATGCTATCTTCGTGACCATCACTGCTTCCCCGACTCGTCCCAAATTTATATTCTCATTTCAAGAGAACGGTGAAAGAAAGGGTGAGCTCAACTAGCCCAAGAAAAAATATTACGACTAAGATAATGCGTAATAAATTATCAATAGTCTTCAACAATGTTAAACCGATAAAATACAATGACAAACAAGCTTTAATCTGCAAATGAATAAGCAATCCATTAAAAGAATTAAGTAGAAAATAAAGTCTACTATCTTTTAGGTTTTAAAAGGTTTTTCATCAATCATTATAAATGAGACTCACTTTTAATAAATATTCCACATCATCGAATCACCCCCTCGCACTACTACCAAGGATATTCTTTAGTATCACGACCACAATTATTCACGCACTACGCCAAGAATATTTGTGTATTCATTAATGGTCATGATCATGCCAACAATCGTCCACCAATGCACTACTACCATCGAGGAGGATTTTTATCACATCATTTGTAACATTACTACCATGATTACACCGAATAGTCTCTCGTCATAATCATACCAAGTCCATCTACGCACTACAAAGCCACGTATGACTTTCAACATAATATAAACATGAGGATGATGACAATGATATAAGAATTCAATAAAACAAGTTCAAGAATTATTTTATCCAGAATTATTAACGCCCAAATTATCAACACGATATCGTTTTGTGTAGAGTAAAAAATTCAAGAATGATCGTAAGAATATTTCCATGAAAAGATATCGGATGAAACGCAAATATCAAGGATATTCCACTAATTTCATGGAGTATAGAAGTCAAAGTTTTAACCAACCGGGTATAATAAAGAATAGAATAACAAAAGAAATCACCACGCATGCGATAGATCATGCACAGCAAAGTTATTCCAATGTATAATAAATAACTAACCGTGTCCCGTAAAACGCATGCATGTGATGTTCCAATGAGATAATAAAGAATGGAACCAGTCCGAAAACGTAAAACACATGCATGTGATGTTCCAAATGTAATAATAATAAAGATTTTAACCAGTCCGGTAAAAACACATGCATGTGATGTTCCAACAGAATAATAATAAAGATTTTAACCGTGTCCTGTAAAACACACGCATGTGATGTTCCAATGTAATAATAGAAGAATGTCACCAAGTATAGGGTAAACCACAGATACAAAAGTTATTCCAATGTAATAATAAGCAATGGAATAACAACAGCTTCTTCATGAATAAGAAAGAATAACACCCTTTACTTTTGGTAGAGATTGAATACCGCAGCGGTGTAAGAACAAAATACTCATCTTCTTTCTCTCTTATTCTTTCTATACTTTCTCTCTCTATAACTTGAATGAATTCGTGAAAAATAATGAAGCCCTAGGCCTCTATTTATAGAAGATTTCTAGCTTAGACCGCCGTGTGAAAAGGCAAGTGGCTCGATGACTAATGATGTGAAAAGAAAAGTGGTTTGACGCTCAGAATGTGAAACGACAAGTGGTTCGACGCTTCAGTAATGTGAAACGACAAGTGGTTCGACGTCTGTAAAGGTAATTACTATTAACGGTTGTAAATACTATCGACGAGGTAAATACTATTCACAAGGGTAATTACTATCGACGAAGGTATTTACTATCGATAAGGTAAATACTATTCACAAGGGTAATTACTATCGACGAAGGTAAATACTATCGACGAAGGTAATTACTATTCACAAAGGTAATTACTATCGACGAAGAGACTCTTAGATGATGACATACGAGCCCCCATAAAATAATCAAACTTACCAAATCATAATAACACATATTTAATCTTTCAACAATTATTAATCATTTATAACTTATCGCCTCAATTATTGATTTAATACTATAACATATTATATGATGATAATCTTGTGACAATAATCAATCAATAATATAAGAGATATGATGCAAAGAATTATCGTGAAGAATAATTAAACATATATTGAGTGACTTCACGTAAGATCAATAATCAATACCGTGTGCTACTATACAACCACGCCAGACATCGCATTTCTTTACCACCGGGTAGTTCAACAGCTTTTAACTGTAACACCTCCGGCCAAGTTATTTTTATAAAATATTTTTGTCGCTTTCTCAATCCGGCAATAATTCTTGCTAGGGGTCCACTCAATGATTGAGTAGCCAGTATTTAATATTCCCTAAAAAGAATATTCCCCACCAAACGAATATTTTATAACAACTTGCATACTTTTGCAAAATTTATAAATATTACCCACAACTATACCATTAAATCAAATTTATTCCATAATATTCAAAAATAATATTTATAGAAAAATTCATCTTTATTTATAAAAGTTGGGGTCTTACGTGATATCACTTCGGTTTAACAGATAACTCACTTATCTAACACTCCTCTTTGACGGATCTCAAAAATAATTTGTAGGTTTCAAATGGTAGTCTCAAAGTGGCTGATATTAATTATGGTTTTTTTTTTCCTTCAGATTTTGCCTACTTTACCAAAATTAGTCCATACAAAAATATACAACACTTTTTTAGGTGATTCAAACTGGAGAAGTTAGAAAACTCATAAATCTAACTCTAGGACTTGACCACACTCAAAAATTTGAAGTAGAATGAGAGATCCGATTGTTTGAATTTCATGTTTTGTTTTCTAGAAAATCAGTTTTTCATACTTGAATGTTTTCTAAGAAAACTTCCATGATCTCTTGATTAATCAAACATTAATACATCGTAAACCTCCTTAAACTCAAGGATCTACTGTGATCCATGATTAATTTCATCAAACTCACATGAAAACAAAATTAAACATAGTTTAAGGTTAGGGTTTTATACCTTTAGGGATTTTCTTCTTCTTTCTCCTCTTCTCCCTCTCTTCTTTTTCTTCTTTAATGGCAGCCATTTTCTCTCTCTTCATTCTCCTTCATGGTCGGGTGTATGGTGGAAATGAAGAGAACAAGTTCCTTTTATTTCCTTTATTTAGTTAAATGATATTTAGGAGAAAGAGGGAGTAGTTAGGATTAAGTGAGATTAGATGGGGAGTTGGTGACAAGTAGGTGGCTGCCCATGTGCTGGAAATCCAGTTGATATTAGTATTGTGGGTCCTGCTTTTTTTTGCGTGTTTAATGAAGTCTCTTAGGTTATAATTCTTTTTGGAGCTTATAAATTTTATTGTTGTAGTAAAAGAAGCCTATAATATAGTGGGATGGTGTTATGGGCACTTTAAATTCATAGTGTTATGAATCCAGATTGCTTGAATCACATTGAACTTTGAGAACTTTGAAATAACTATATATTCTTAAGAACTGTTTTGCATGTCTTATGTGATGCCCCCAAAATAGGTATACATCACCCATCTTGAGTCGCCAAATACATGGTACAAAATTCAAATACAACTTAATTATACAACAAATGTGTAAAAAATACGACAAAACATATGTCGTGAGTTTTAATACAAATATTGTTATCTAGACAATATCCACACTCAATCGAGTCCTCATTACATTTATTATCACACTATTTAATATAATAAAGGAGGACTACTAATGCTATTATCTCGACCGTCCACTGCTCCCCAACTAGTCCTCGCCACGCTCTCATTTCCTCAAGAGAACAATGAAAGTAAAAGGGTGAGCTCAACTAGCCCAAAGAAGAAATATTATGACTAAGATAATACATAATAAATTATCGTTAGCCTTCAACAAAGTTGTTAAACCGATACAATATAACAAACATCAAGTTTAATCATAATTAAACAAGCAATCCATTAAAAGAGTCAAGAGAATAAAATCTACTATCTTTTATGATTTAAAAGGTTTTTCATCACTTTTATCACGGGATTCAAATTAATAAATAATCCACATCATCCCCCGCACTACTACCAATGATATTCATTAGTATCACAACCATAAATTATCCATGACTCACGAGCCAAGGATATTCGTATATTCATCAATGGTCATGATCATGCCAACAACTCGTCCCATCAATGCACTACGCCAACGAGGACTTTTACCACATCATTTGTAATATTACTACCATGATTATACCGAATAATCCTCGGTCATAATCATACCAAGTCTATCTATGCACCACAGCCACGTATGACTTTCAACATAATATAAACATGAGAATGATGACAATGATACAAGAATTTAATAAAACAAGTTCAAAAATTAATTTATCCGTAAACCAATAACGCCCAAATTGTCAACATGATACTCGCTTTGTGGGGGTAAAACTCAAGAATGCTCAGAAGAATATTTCCATGAAAAGATACTGGATGAAGCGCAAATATCAAGGATATTCTACTAATTTCATGGAGTATAAAAGCCAAAACATTAACCAACTGAGTATAATAAAGAATGGAATAACAAAAGAAATCACCAAGCACGCGATGATCAAGATGCATGTGTTATTCCAATGTAATAATAAATAATAGAATCAAAGTCACGCAGAACGCATACGTGATATTCTAATGTAATAATAAATAATGGAACTGTGTCATGCCAAGAAACGCATGTATGTGATATTCCAATAGTAATAATAAACAACGAAACTAAGTCACGCGTAAACTCCCGCACAATATATTCCAATGTAATAATAAAGAATGGAATAACATAAGAATTTCACCATGTATGCAGATTGTCATGTATACAAAGTTATTCCAACATAATAACAAAGAATGAAATAATGTAAGTTCTCTTCATGAAGACGAAAGAAAAAAATAATAGCCCTTACCTGTAAACAAACCGATATAGGAGTAGAAGAAGAGAAGAATACTTTTCTTCTTTCTCTCTATAGTTTCTCTCTAGAGTTTCAAAGAATTCAGCAGAAATAATGAAGGAATGAGCTTTCTATTTATAGAGAATGGACCTAATAAGAATTCAATTCTCTAACTATCCCGTATTGATTTACTTTTTAAATGGATGGTCCAGATTGGTTACTATAAAATATTCTAATAAAACAAAATCTTTTAAATAAAATATAATATATTCTATTTATAATATAATAAAATGAATAACTTTATAAAAGTATTCTATTTTATATAAAAAGATTTTACTACGCAAAACACTATGCAGCACTACGCAAATACTACGATAATAAAATATAATATATTCTATTTATAGTCTAATAAAACGAATAACTTTATAAAAGTATTATGCTTTATAAAAAGATTTTACTACGCAAAACACTACGCATATTGTAATATAATATATTCTATTTATAGTCTAATAAAACTAATAACTTTATAAAAGTATTCTGCTTTTATATAAAAAGTTTTTCATTTTATTACATTAATAATACTAATAAAACAAAACTTCATCATCATTATTATAATTCACACTATTAATCGATCAAGTCGCTCCTTAAAAGAGGGGCTTTCCAATAAGGATTTCTCCTATCAAGGCGCCAATTAGGTGACCAAACCTCTCATCATGTAACTTCTGTACATCATTAATATTGCAAATAATAATATTAATAACTTCGCTGCCTCAATTATCGATTTAATAATATATAAAATATCGACAATAATCAATCAATTAACGTGAGATACTATGTAAAAATTATCAAGCAATAATTGAACAAAACCGAAAGTGACTTCACGTAAGATCAATAATCAATACCGCAAAGCTACTACGCAACCACGCCAGATTGCAGATTTTTAACAACGGGTGTTTCAACAAGCTAATCGATAAAACTTCCGCCGTTATTTTCATAAAATATTTTTGTCATTTTCTCAATCCGATAATAATTCCGCTAGGGGTCCACTAATGATTGTACCGTCAGCATTTAATATTCCCCCGTTAAAACTAATATTCCCCACCAATCTAATATTATATAACAACTTATGTGATTTTGCAAAATTTATAACTATTACCCACAACTATAACATTATATCATTCATTCCATAATATTCAAAATGATAATTATAGAAAATTCATCTTTATTCATAAAAGTTGGGGTCTTACATCTTAAATATGTTAAGTCAAATTTGAGGAGTAATAATTAATATCATTTCAATTATTTTATTGTGTGATAATTTTGAACCTTTTCTAAGAGTCTTTTTAGTAAATGTTTATGTTTCATTTTAGTTGCAAAAGCAACCTGCAAGGGAGTAATTATTAGGAGTTGGCGTTGACCTTATGTAGAAAGTTGGATTTATAACTTTACACGCAACAACGATTCGCTATTCTACTCCACTTTCAGATAATAAAACTAATATTTAGCTGAGATATGACATGAATATTTAACAACTTATACAATCCGTTATTTAAACTAGCACCTGAATTACATATACTGTTGGGCCAAGGATATTTGGGCCTAGGAGATACAGTGGGTTGTTATCCACGTGGTATTATGTGGGATTGGACAAGTGATTGTTTTGGTAGACGGGGGATTTGTGGATTAAGGTTCTTAATTATATTTGGTCTCTAGTTATGGAAAGAAGTGTTGGGTTATAAACCAACTTCCTTAATTCTAGGAGATTCGGTGCAATCCTATTAAGGAACTACTAGTTGGGTGGGAACCTTATATAATCCGGTCCGGAAAGGGATTTCATGCAGGTGGTGAGAACTTTATAAATACAAGGCTTTTTCCTAATTCTAAGGTACATGCAAATTAGTACTTTCCAGCACTAGAACTTTAAGCATACATTATTAACTTTATATCAACCTATGACGCCCCCAAAATAGGTATACATCACCCATTCTGAGTTGTCAATACATGGTACAGAAACAACTACAACTTTATTATTACAACAGTAAAACTGTGAGTTTAAATACAAATATTATCTTCTAGACAATATTTATACTCAAATAAATCCTCATCACATTTATTGATACATTATTTTACAAAATGGTGAGGACTACTAAACAATCCTTTCTAAAACCTTCATTCCATACCCCACTTGCATCTCGCTTATATTCTCGCCTCCCGAGAAGAATGGAACAAAAGGAAAAGGGAGAGCTCAACCACCAAGAAGAATATTACGACTAAGATAATATACAACAAATTATCGTTAGTCTTCAACAGGAAAAATTTAATAGAATACAATAGTATAACAAGTTTCAGATCAATATTCGCAATGAAATAATAATTCATGTAAGAGTTACTTAGAGAATGAAATCTACTATAATCTATGAATTTAATAAATTCATCATCAATATTTTATCCCCTCAAACATCAATCAATATTCATCTCAAATCAAACATTCATCTTTGCACTACAGCCAAAGATATTCATCACCTAATATGTTCGTCTCAACACTGCTCATCTTTGCACTACACAAAGCCAAAGATATTCATCACTTGGTCATGTTCATTTAAACACTGCTCATCTTTGCACCACAAAGCAAAGATATTCTTCGAAATCATTCATCTTCACTACAAAAGCCAAAGATATTCAATAATATCATCATTTAAGACCGAGGATGATGAAAAATATTTTAAAGAACGAATCCAAAGGAAACAAAATGACAAGGATTAAGGATTAATGATTCGTATTTGTTTTATCCATGTCCAACAATATCTCAAAAATAATCATAGTGGTGTAAAATTCAAGAATGATCAAAACATGGATACAATCAAAGCTAGATCCATAATAGATATTTTGGACGAAAAGAAGAAATTTTATTTTTCTATGAATAAGGCCGATATGCGTGAATAAAGGTCAGATATCGTGAATAAAGGCCGAGATATACGTGAATAAGAATCTCACACCAAAAGATAGAAATTCCACAAAAAACATTTTCACGCTTTTCACTTAATAAGACTCTGTGAATAAGAATCGTGAATAAGAACTCATGAATAGTAACTCGTGAATAAGAACTCATGAATAAGAACCCCGACATGAAAAAGTTCCAATTTGATAAAAACTTCGTATCAATATTTCAAAGATAATGATATCAAAGAAATAATATCATTACGAAAAAAATAATATCCCTTACCTCAAAGAATCAAGATTTCTAAGGAAAGATCTAAGTGATGTCGAATGAACTTGTACCGAATAAAGAACTCTCAAAGTATCTAAATACTCACAAAATACGCCTTCAATAATATAGAGAGAGAAGAGAGAAAACTTTGTTTCGTGTGATTTTCAATTCTAACTTAAATTTCTATTTATAGAAAATGTTAGCCACCAAGGCGCATTTCGACTCACACTAATTATGGCTTTACCTCGCTACTATTGCCACCCACCACATTTGAAATAAAATTCAGCACATTTTTTCACCAACCACAAGTGGGGCCCACTCAATTCTAGAATTTTCCACCAAAATCAATTATAAACCTAATTTTAATCCGACACCTCTTAAAATTCACAACAAATCATTCGTAAGATTTTTAATCGGCTCAAAATTTGTGGACATATACTCAACTTATGTATGTATAACATACCCAAAATTACTACAATCCAACTATTTGATTAAAAATTATAACCCCGCAATATATCTCAAAACCCCGATTTGATTTTTAATACCTCCAATCCGATAAAATAATCGATAAAACACCTCAACAATAATTTCTTCATTTATAACCACATAAATAAATCCATCATTTATATCCACATAAAATAAATATTTCTTTATCATATGAATCAATAATTAATTATTCACAAATAATATTACGTAATCACAATTATGACAACCAGCCGCTCCTCAGAAAGAGGGGCTTTCCGATAAGGATTTCTCCTCATCGGGCGCCGCAATTAGGTGACCAAACCTCTCCTCGATGTAACTTTCTAGACATTGCCAATAATGGTATCTAATAATATTATTCAAATAATATGAATTATTGATCCGATAATGGAGATAATAATGCAAAGTGACAATTATCAATGTTAAATAATATAAAATATCAACGCAGCAATTATCAATCAATAAAATAAAATATCGAATGAAGAAGTATCGTGGAAAATTATCGAGTAAAGGCCTTCACGTAAGGATCAATAATTCAACAATACTATGCAATACCGCAAGCCATCGCAAGAACCACGCCAGACATCAGATTTTAACCACCGGGTATTCCAACAAATTTTAATTGGTAATAACTACGCCCGTTATTTTTAACCAACTTATATTTGTCGCTTTCTTCATCCAATCGCTTTTCATGGGGGCCACATATGGTCATACCGTCGCATTTAATATTCCCTTGACAAAGATTTAATATTCCACGCACCAAACTAATATTCCCCGACAAAAATGAATATTTTATAACCACTCATTATTTTGAAATATTCATGATTTAACCCTTAACTATCCACATTAATCAAATCAACCCTTACTATTTCAAAATAATAAATAAAGGAAATTCCTTTTATTTAAAAAATTTCGGTCTTACAACCTCCCTCCTTATGAAATTTCGGCCCTCGAAATCGACGTGACGCATTCGGTGTTTTCAAAAGGTGAGGATACCTCGCTTTCATTTCCGCTTCCAATTCCCGTGTCATTTCTCTATAAAGATGATTCCTCCACAAAACTTTAACTTGTGGTATGACCTTTCACAGCGTAGACATGCCCTTCCTATCCAAGATCTTGACAGTACCTCCTCATACGCTAAGTCTTCTACCATCTCGTCCTAGCTTCTAACTCAATAACATGGTTCGGGTCTTTCACATATTTACGAAAGTACGATATGTGAAACACATTATGAACACGAGACATACTTGAGGTAACGCAAGTCTATAGGCTACATTTCCTACTCTCTACAAGAATTTGAAATGGACCAATAAATCGTGGATCGAGCTTTCCTCTCTCCCAAATCTTGTAACTCCCTTCCATGGAGCAACTCCTCAGAATAATACATCGATCCCATTTGGATCTTTTCTAGTCACATTAAATTAACTCGTCCACGTCCTTTCGTTGCTTCACCCACCTCGATCCCGCTTTGTATACGCTGTCGAGAATCGATTTGGATCTTTTCGGTGTCATATAATGCTTCAACTGGAGTCCCAACAATGTATACTACCCACCTCATCCCAACATATCGAGAACGAATTCCACCAATGGTAAATGGAGCCACACCTATCCTAACCCTCGATAAATGAAGTGTCAGGAGAATTCACCAATGGTAAATACTTATCCCAACCGCTTCAAGTTCAGTTTGAAGTCTTAATAAATCTTCAAGAGTTTGAATAGTCCTCTCGATTGTCCATCCGCTTTGGGGATGGTATCCGAACTAAATCGCAAAATCGCGCTCCATAGCTTTTTGCAAGCTAACCCAAAATCTTGAAGTGAATCTTGGGTCACGATCCAAAACTATGGATATAGGCATGCCATGCAACCTCACAATCTCATCTATACTAGCAAGACGCTCAAGTGAATAAGTCTCCCGCATTCCGGCAAGAAATGAGCAGACTTAATCTTAATCTATCAACAATAACCCAAATAAAGATTGATGCCTTTGAGAAACCGTAGAGAAGACCTGTAACGAAATCCATGGTAATGTGTTCCTACTTCCATTCCTAATCTCTCAAGTGGTTGCAAATTTTAATTCTTAGGGTACTGGGGATGTTCGCTTTACACTTTGGCAAGTTAAACACATCGAGATAAACTTTGCAATCTCTCTCATATTATTCCACCAAAATGTATGTCAAGATCACGATACATTTTAGTACTTCCAGATGGATTGCAAATGGTGTATCAGTGTGCCTCCATCATAATCTTGACTTCAAATCGTAGTCGTTAGAACACAAAGTCTCAGAGTGGACTCAAGTATTCCTTCTTCATCAATTCTCGCCCTAATAGCCTTCCTTCAGATTTCTTCTTCATACGATCGCCCGCCTGGCTCGAAAGCAACCTTAACTTTTTCTATTAAAGTTGGCTCTATGCGAGATACTTGACATCATCGCACTGCTCCCAAGATATGATCTTCTACTCAATGCATCACCTACCACGCTCGCTTTTACCAGATGGTATCAATAAAGGTGGTCGTAGTCTTCAATAGCTCGAGCCAACGTCACCGCCCGCATGTCGAGTTCTTTTGAGTGAAGAAATATTTAAGACTTTTATGGTCCCAAATATATCTCTACTTTCTCCCCAGATAGATAAGTGCTCCATATCTTTTAATAAAACGATCACGCTAACTCTAGATCACGAAAGTAGGATAATTCCTCTCATACTTTTAAGTTGTCGCGAGGCATAGGCTATGACTTTCCCACGCTGCATGAGAACACATCCTAACCCTTTTCACCAAGATCATCAGAGATAACAAATCCATCCGAACCAGATGGTATTGTTGTAACAGCCAAATAAGTCTCCTTGCTCTCTTGAAACTCTTCTCGCATTCTTCATTCCAAACGAATTTTTGTATCCTTCCGAAGTTAGCCGAAGAATGGAGTAGCGATTCGAGAAAACCTTCCACGAATCTCCGATAATAACCAAATGCCCAAAAGCTACGATGACTTCAACAATCGACTTTGGTCATTCCCCAACTTCAGATTGCTTCTTCAATCTTCACGATCAATGATACTCCATGTTTTGACACCACATGCCCAAGAAAGGCTACTTCGCCGCCCGTAACTCGTGATTTCTTCAATTTGGCATATAGTTGGTTTTCATGAAGCCTTTTCAGTAGCATCAGCTAAAAAACGGTGCTCATGATCTTCACGACTTTTGAATATATAAGGATGTCATCAATAAAGACAACAACAAATCGATCCAAATATTCCTTGAATACTTGGCTCATCATATCCATGAAAGTCATAGGAGCATTAGTTAGTCCGGAAAGACATGACTAAGAATTCATAATGCCCATACCGAAGTTCTCAAGGCGCCTTTCGAATATCCTCGGCTCTAATTTTCAAATTGATGATATCCGTAATCTAAGATCGATTTTTGAAAAGAATTGTGCCTCTTGCAATCGGTCAAACAAGTCATCAATACGAGGTAGAGGATACCTATTCTCGATGGTGACATGGTTCAATTCCCCGATAGTCAATACAAAGTCGCATACTCCCGCTCTTTCTTTTTTTACAAATAAAACAGAGCACCCCAAGGAGATGTACTCAGACGAATGAAACCGATGTCCAACAATTCTCAGAGTTGGACCTTTAACTCCCGGAAGTTCAATAGAGCCATTCGATATGGGTTTTAGAAATGGGCTTGTACCAGTTCAAGATCAATAAAGAATTCAACTTCACGCTCGGGGTAGACCGGAAGTTCTTCAGAAATACGCCAGAAAGTCAATAACAACAGAATATTATTCAAATTTGACGTGTCTTTATTCAAATCCATAACATGGGCTAAGAAAGCTCGACATCCATTTTTCAATAAACGAATAGCTTTTATGATTAGATATGATAGTGATTGATTTTAATGGTTTAGTTGTTGAATTCGCATAACAAAAGTCAAGTTAGGAATATGAAAACTAACAACCTTACGAAAACAATCAATTTTGGCAATGATGAGTAGCTAACCAATCAATCCCTAAAATCACATCAAAAACAAGTATCTTTAAAGAGATAAGGTCAATGTAAGGTAATGGTGCCAACTCAATCAAACAAGATTTATAAACAAAGGATGTGATGAAAGTTTTTCCCAACTGAGTTTCCATGATGATCAAAGTCTAATTTCTCCTGAGTCAAGTTTAAACGCTGAGCACATGCAGGAGAGATAAATGAATGGGTAAAGACCGTGATCAAGTAAGGTATAAACTTCGCAAGAATTTATAAATACTTACCCGCGATCACCTCTGCTTGGGTTCCTCGACATGACCAAATACAACAAACGCCTTCCTAATCGCTGACTTTCGACTTTTCTCGGGACATTTTTTTCGTCACCGTCCCTCACCGAACTAGGTTTCGCCATCGCATAATTCGAGCGATATGTCCTTCCTTTCCACAACTATAGCATACCTTTGAACTGTCAGGCGCTTTGACCGATATGTCCTCTTTTCCGTGATTAAGATATGACCGGTGGTCGCTCTCCTCCTTAGAACCGGGGCTTGTCACGCAAGACCGCTGCCTTTCACATAGTCGCAGTTAAATCTCCTTTTAAAATCTCCTCCCGACTCGCTTCTTCTGCTTTCACGACTATGATTACCACCGTAGTGGTTACCATTTCATCATTCTGCTTTTCTCCGCAGTTATCATTATTCTGCTGATCGCTATCTCCGTACGATCCTCGTTATGGTCCTCAACACCAGACTTCAAGTATCTCGCTTTCTAATAATCGAGCCCGCTTATAACATCTCAATAAAGAGAAAGTTTATGAGAAATGAGATATCGACGACGCCGGTTTCAAACCTCTAAGAAACATCCGCCATACGCTCTCATTCTCCACCAAATGAGGTGCAAACCGGATAACTCGCAAACTTTGCCTCTTCATCGAGACACCGCCATGTTGTTTTCGCTTTAATCATGAACTCCACTTCCTTCATATGACGTAACACTTTCGTGAAAGTATTTGTCATTAAATAGTCTCCAAATGTCTCCCAAGACATGCCGAAAGTGGCCGATTGGTACGCCTACGTACTTCCCACCAAGAGGTCCGCCTCGCCACGGAACATAAGGTGGCGAATGGAACCTTCGCTCTCCGTGCATCCCAAGACATCGAATATCTTGGTAATTTGTTTCGACCCATGTTTCCGCGTACGATCGGATCCGCTTTCCCTTAAATTCGTGGTCCCAACTTTGAATCGCTTTCATTCGTGATAACCCGTGAATTGCTATCATTTCTCCTCGTATTTTGAACACGAAGTCTCCCTCGCCTAATTTTGCATGAATCGCAAAAACTTCTAAACATCCCCTCGCTCATCATCTCGCCCATGGTGTTGTTCACAGAGGAACATCGCCACTTTCAGACGCTCTCCCTCGCTGGTGAGTACAAAGGCCTCCACGCTCATTTCCATCATAATATTCTCTCACGACATTCTCAAATACCGCCATAAAACAAGGGTTAATTAAGGAAATCAATATATCACATAATATACCTTATATACCGACTAACTAACAAAAAAGCTAGTAGACACACTAGCTCCCTCCTCCTAGTTCTATTCCCCATTCGATCTCAGAGTTTCAATCCCCAAGCCTCATTGTATCTGATGGCTCCCCAGCTCTCTATTCAATATTTTCATCCCCGTAACATCAATCAATATTCATCTCAAATCAAACATTCATCTTTGACCCTATTCTGAAAGATCTTACTATATTCATCACGTGGTCAGCTGCTCATTTTAAACAATCTGCATCTGAACTATTCTTTCGAATCATTCATCTTATATAAGCCAAAGATATTCAATAACATCATCATTTAAGACTCAGAGGATGATGAAAAATATTTTAAAAGAACATTTAAGGATTAATGATTCGTGATTTTCTTTCAACATATCTCAAAAATAATCATCAATCAAAGTTTCAGATCCATAATAGATATTTCTAAAAGAAGAAATTTTATTTTCTATGAATAAAGGTCAGATATAACATCTCATTTTTCATCAAATCATTAATAAGAATCAGAACTCAAATAAGAACTCGATTCGAAAAAGTTCCAATTTGATAAAAACTTCAGATCAACATTTCAATAATGATATCAAGAAATAATATCATTAATAAAAAATAATATCTACTGGTAAAGTTAATCAAGTTTTAAATTGATCTCTATTCTAAATACTACAAAATACGCCAATAATATGAGTAGAGAAAGAGAAAACTTTGCTTCTATGTGATTTTCAATTTAACTGATCAATTCGACCAAGCATTCGCTTTACCTCACCATTTATAAACAATTATAAACCCATTTCTAAATTCGAGACCATTCACACACATTAATTACGACACCAGCTGCCCCGTGAGCAGCGGCTGGTTTAACCACACTTATATTTCAAAAATAAATTTCATTCAAATTAACGCCATTTCTAAAATTTATTATAAACACTACGCAATTGCGCTACTGTAATGCCCAAAATTCCTCGATGAAAATTTAATATTCAAATCCACATAATCGTATATAAACTAATATTCCAAAAAATGAATATTTTATAACCATTCATTATTTTGAAATATTTAAGATTTAACCCTTAACTATCCACATTCAATCGAAATCAACCCTTACTATTTCAAAATAATAAATAAAGGAAATTCCTTTTTATTTAAAAAATTTTGGTCTTACACAACCTCGTATTTATTCTTATACCGAAAGATTCCCTCCCGATTTCCACTTTACCAGCCAAGCTTTTTTTATACTTACTCATTTTTGTGCATAATTAAATGCGTGAACAAATCTTGGCGTTAACACATACTATTACCTAATTATAGATAAATAGATAAAATTAAGCCACAACACTACATGAAATTAGAACAATATATAGAACAATAGACACGTCGGGACACTAGTAATGACTAGAAAAATGAACCAACATACATACCAATTTTTTTTGTAGTTGCCCAACTTGTGTATTAATACCTAAAATAATTAAATAAATGAACCGAAGTTGAACATCTGAGCCCAACTCAAGCTCATTTATAATCAATCCAACAATCCCTGTGACAGCGAGGCAACCCCTAAAAGGTTATGTTAATTGTACCTTTTCTTTTATGAGTTTTGATCATTTTTGGGATTAATTTAGACCCATTAATTGATTGAATTTATATTAAATTAAAAGTGCATTTGATAGTCTATTACAAGGAGATTAATAGAGAGCAATATATGCTTCAAGTAGGAATTATATATTGTGCTTTAATTGTATCCAAAGTGGAGTATTATGAAAAGGTTCATTGTTGTTTAAGAAAACAATTTTCTTTAAGTCCCACATTAAGTAGGAATAAAAATATTTAATACTTTATAAGTATATGTGGAATAGTTTAATTCATTAGTGGTACTAAAGGAAAGGCTTGGATTTGGTCACAATGACATGGTGCAAAGCACCACCCGCCCGCTCCCGCAACCCGTGTAAGACCCCGAATTTTTTTTAAATAAAAAGGAATTTCCTTTATTTATTATTTTGAAATAGTAAGGGTTGATTTGATTAATGTGGATATTTAAGGGTTAAATACGCAAATATTTCAAAATAAGCAAGGGTTATAAAATATTCATTTTTGTTTGGGAATATTCGCTTAATGTCGTGAATATTCGCATCGCTTGGGAATATTCGTATTTGACGGCAAGCAAAAAATGTGTGGGCCCCATAACTGAAAGCGATCGGATGAAGAAAACGACAAATATAAGTCGTTAAAATAACTACAGAAGTTTGTTACCAAGTATATCGCTGAATACCCGGTGTTAAAAATACAAGAATACGCTGGTCGCATAAAGAAGACACTCAGATCGCATTTAATTGTTGAATTATCGATCCTTACGTAAGAAGGCACTACTCAATAATTTTCACAGTGAGTTATCGCTCAATATTTTATTTTATCGATTCAATAATTGTCAAGGCTGATATTTTATATTATCATTGCTCAATAATTGTCACCGCACATTATCTCCATTATCGATCAATAATTCATATTATTTGAATAATATTATTAGATAAAGATTATTGGCAATGTCTAGAAAGTTCACTGGGAGAGGTTTGTCACCTAATCATACGCCAAGAAGTGAGAAATCTTATCTGAAAACCCCTCTTCCTGAACTACCGTCATTATAATCAGTGATTCTCAGAATATTATTTATGAATAATTAATTATTGATTCATATGATAAAGAAATATTTATTTTATGTGGATATAAATGATGGATTTATTTATGTGGTTATAAATGAAGAAATTATGTTGAGGTGTTTTATCAAGATTTTATCTGATCGAGGTATTAAAAATTAAATCGTGGGTTTCAGATATATTATGGGGTATAATTTTTAATCCACCGCTGATTGTGGTAATTTTTGGGTATGTTATACATACATAAGTTGAGTATATGTCCACAAATTTTGAACCGTTAAAACTTCACGAATGATTTGTTATGAATTTTAAGAGGTGTCTCATTCTAAATTAGGTTTATAATTGATTTTGGTGGAAAATTCTAGAATTGAGGGGCCCCACTTGTGGTTGGTGAAGAAATGTGCTGAATTTTATTTCAAATGTGGTGGGTGGCAATAGTAGTGTGTAAAGCCATCGTGTAGCAGTGTCAAGTCTGCTTCGACGGCTAACATTTTCCTATAAATAGAGGGCTGTTAGAATTGAAAATCACACCGTAAACAAAGTTTTTCTTCTTCTCTCTATATTATCGAGCGATTATTTTGTGAGTATTTAGATACTTTGAGAGTTGCCGCTTAGTACAAGTTTCATTCAAAGATCACTTCCGACCTTCCTTCCAAGCATGTATTCTTTGAGGTGGATATTATTTTTTCAGAATGATATTATTTCTTCAATATCATTACGTCAAATGTCGATCCAAGTTTTATCAAATTTGGAACTTTTTCATGCTGGGGTTACTATTCATGAGTTACTATTCATGAGTTACTATTCATGAGTTACTATTCACGAGTTACCATTCACGAAAGTACTATTCACGAAGCGTGAAAATGTTTTTTTTTTGGAATTTCTATCTTTTGGTGTCTGAGTTACTATTCACGATACTGCACTATTCACGATATACTGCACTATTCATCGAAAAATAAAATTTCTTCTTTTCGTCTAAAATATCTATTCTGGATACTAGCTTTGATCAGATCCATGTTTCGATCATTCTCAAATTTTACACCACTATGATTATTTTTGAGGTATTGTTGATATGGATAAAACAAAGTACTTAATCCTTAATCCTTAATCCTCACATTTTGTTTCACCGGATTCGTTTTTAAAATATTTTCATCATCCTCGCCTTAAATGATGATATTATTGAATATCTTCGGCCCGTAGCGCAAAGATGAATGATTTCAAGAATATCTTTGGCCTCAGAAGTAAAGATGAATGTGTGTTTAAATGAAATACGACTAATCGATGAATATCTTTGGCCCAGAGTGCAAAGATGAACAGTGTTGAGATGAACACGACCGATCGATGAATATCTTTGCCTATAAAGGCAAAAAGATGAATGTTTGATTTGAGATGAATATCGATTGATGTTACAGTGATAAAATATCGATGATGGATCGTTAAATTCATAGATTATAGTAGATTTCATTCTCTCACGTAACTCTTCTATGAATTATTATTTCAATCATGTAATATTGATCCGAAACTTGTTGTCTATCAGATTCTATTAAATTTTTCCTCACAAGACTAACGATAATTTGTCAGATATTATCTTAGTCATAATATTCTTTATCGAAGCTAGTTGAGCTCACCCTTTTCCTTTTTGTTCCATTCTTCTCGTGAGGCGAGAATATAAATGAAAGTACGTAGCCTGGGTATGGAATGAAGGTTTTAGAAAGGATTGTTTAGTAGTCCTCACCATTTTGTAAAATAATGTATCAATAAATGTGATGAGGATTTATTTGAGTATAAATATCGCTCTGTAAGATAATATTTGTATTTAAACTCACGCTTTATCGTTGTAATAATAAAGTTGAAGTTGTTTCGTACTACGTATTGACAACTCGAATGGGTGATGTATACCTATTTTGGGGCGCCACAACCCAAAAGTAGTTTGGGTCGCAAAAGTCGCATCGACGCTTTTAGCGCGCATTTCAGATGATGACAAGATCGTCTGCTGTGGAGCCTCGCACTCGAGCCAAGAGCCTATCTTTTTAGCTTGAACTAGATTAATAGACTTCATTAATGGTTAAACAGTTTTGTGTTTAATCATTTTGGGATACAAAAGAGTTTTAAAACTGATCTCATGTGATTATTACATCATTTACTTTGTAAATGATGCTTTATTCACAATTTTGTTTTGAAACTGAGGAGTTTTCAGTTTTAAAACTGAGGAGTCTTCAGTTTTGGAACTAAGGAGTCTTCATCTTCTTCCTTCTAATTACCTTTATAAAGTAGCATAAATTAAGATTCATCAGTAAGTTGCTATTACTGTGAATTAGTGTAGGCTTGACATATATCCTGGAGGTGAATTATTGGGAGCCTTTAGCAAACCTTTTTGGTAAGGAACAATAAATACCTTAAGGACATGGACTACCCCTGTCAATCCTTGTTCCTATTAGTCTGTGTTCATTTTAGTATTTTATAATCTTATGGTGTTTATAAGAAATGGATACAGAGTCTTTCAAAATCATGAACCAGGATTTTGTCAAGCTCGATCGTTTTGATGGAAATAATTTCAGTCGTTGGCAAGATAAACTTAAATTTTTACTCACAATTTTAAAGATTGCGTATGTTTTGGACCCTAACCTCCAGAAGATCCTAAACCAGTAGAAGGTCAGTCACCAGATAATGATACCATCGAAGCACAGAAAGAGAAAAGAAGGAAGATGACTGAAGTTAAGGAACTTACTCGTGGACATATCCTCAACACGCTGTCGGATCGTCTTTACGATTTCTACAGCAATATTCAGTCACCAAGGGATTTATGGGAGGCTTTGGAATTCAAATACGAGGCTGAGGAAGAAGGTACAAATAAATATTTAGTTTCTAAATATTTTGATTTTAAGATGGTTTATAACAAACTAATTTTGGAGCAAGTGCATGAGCTCCAGGTTATTGTTAATAAGTTTAGGGTTCTTAAAATTGTCTTGCCTGAAACTTTTCAAGTTGGAGCAATAATTGCAAAATTACCTCCATATATCTTGGAAAGATTTTGCCAAAAAGTTGATGTATAAATCTGAGGATTTCTCCTTGGATCAAATTCAGAAGCATCTTTGTATTGAGGAGGAGGCCCGCAAACGCGATGCTAAGAATTTGATTCAAGGACAGTCTAGTGTAAACTATTTGGAGGCAAGATCATTTAAAGGGAAAGGAGCTAGATTTAAAAAAGATAACCATAAGTTCAAGCATCCTGGACAGAAAATTAAAAAATCTGATCCTAATAAAAGAAAGGGTAAGTGTCATGTTTGTGGAGAAACTGGACACTATGCTAGAGAATGTAAACAACGCAAAAGTGATTATGCTAACATGGTTGAAGAGAACCTTGTTGCCATGGTATCTTATTTTAGTCTTGATGTGACTATGATTTCTGAGGTTAATATGGCAAGTGAGCCGGATGGTTGGTGGTTGGACTCCGAAGCTACTGTCCATATTTGTAATAATCGAGAAATGTTTAAAATATTTGAAGAAATTATTGGACCTGAATTTCAGATGGGAAATAATTCACTGGCTAAAGTTGATGGAAAATGAACTGTGGAAGTTAATTTTACCTCTGGGAAGAAGCTAACCTTGCTGAATGTGTTGTTTGTGTTTGAAATTAGAAAGAATTTAATTTCTGTTGATCTTTTAGATAGGAAAGGCTTTAAAATTTCTGTTGAGTCTAGCAAAGTCATTCTTTTAAAGAATGATGTTTTTGTTGAAAATGGTTATGCTTGTAATGGAATGCACAAATTATCTATTAATAAAAATAGTTCTGTTTTTGCTTATATCACTTGTGCAATTTCTTTGTGGCATAGTCGTTTAGGACATATAAATTCAAAGAATTTGAAAAATATGCATGCAATGAAATTGATTGATATTGGCAATACTGAACTCGAGAAATGTGAAATTTGTGTTGAATCAAAAATTTATGAGGAAACCATTTCCAAATGTGCAAAGAGAATCACAATTATTAGATTTAATACATACTGATACCTGTGAGTTAAATGGAATATTAAAAAGGGGTGGAAAATGATATTTCATTACTTTTATAGATGATGCTAGCAGATATTGTTATGTGTATTTGTTGAGAACAAAAGATGAGGCATTTAACTCATTAAAAAAATACAAATTAGAAGTAGAAAATCAACTTGAGAAGAAGATTAAAATTTTACGTTCTGATAGAGGCATGTAATATTGTTTGAATACTTTTGATGCATTTTGTGAAGAAAAATGACATTAAACATCAAACAAGTGCATCATATACACCTCAACAAAATGGTTTAGCAGAAAGAAAAAATCGTGTGTTTCATGATATGATTAATTGTATGTTAAATCATGCTTGTTTGCCAAATAATTTATGGGGTGAAGCACTTTTAACTTCATGTTATATTTTAAATAGGATTCCTAGTACTGTAATTAAAACTAGTCCTTATGAAATATGGAAAGGCAGAAGACCTAACATAAATTATTTTAAAGTGTGGGGGTGTATATCTTTTTTTCGAGTTCTTGATCTTAAGAGCATTCACAACAGATTATCCAATAGACTCTCTATCCCCACATTTGAATAATATATCAATAAATCAATATCCAACAGTTTTCTTATCCTTATATAATTCTCTATTTTAATCCCTATATATGATTTGACTCCTCAGGGTGAGGGAATCAAAAGAGCGTTCCCTATTTATGTAAAATGACATTTCACACCCTATTTATTGCGATTTTATGTTGGTTAAAGGATCTTTATCTCACTTAATTGTTGATTTGGGTATGCATGCCTATCAAATTCACTCATTTTTATTTTTTAAATAGAGGATTTAGAGAAGAAAGAGAACTATAAAAAAATTAAAAATCAGTCAAATTTTGATTTTGATCATTTTTGTACAAAATATTACTACTAATTATAAATTTTATAATTTTATATTTAAAATAATGTTGTTTTAGTTCTCATAAACACATAATGATCGTTGCACATTTTGATTTCTAGCAATATTTATTTTTAAATTAAAATAATTGTAAATTTTAAATTCAAACAACAATTACTTTTAGATAAAAAAATAGTTACAACATTCAAAACATGATTTGACTGTTGGAACTTTCAAATTTTAAATTTCAAAATTTAATATTTAAGGAATCAATATAAGGAACCTGTTGGGTACATAGTGAAAAAATTGAATCCCTATCTTACAGAATGACCCAATAGCACTACAGAGTAAGAATAAAGATAAAAAACTGTTGTGAATGCTCTAAAAGGACTAAGTTAGGAGCTAGAGCTATTAAGAGTATATTTGCTGGATATGCTGAGAATAGTAAAGCGTACAGGCTTCTTGATTTAGAGTCTAATGTTATAACTGAGTCAAGGGATGTGGAATTTTTGAAAATAAATTTTCAAAGATGTCGAGAATGTGGATATGCCTAAATTTGATGAGCCTAGAGGTCCTATAAGGTTCAATATCGAGGTTGAAGAACCTAGTGTTCCAATTCAACCAAGTGGACCTGAAGAGAGTACTAGAGCTAGAAAAGATAAAGATTTAGATGATGATTTCATTTCTTCACGCTCTCTTATTATTTTGTGGAAGGGACCAAAATAATGAGGTGGTAAATGAAATACCCTATGATATAGTCTTGAGAGTGATCCTAAATCATTTAAAGAAGCTACGGCTTCTAGGGATGTTTAACTTTTTGGAAGGAAGTCAGAAAATGATGAAATGAATTCAATCTTGGGAAATAGTACTTGGTATCGATGATTTACCTAGAGGTTCTAAACCCATAGGTTATAAATGGGTTTTAGAACAAAGTATAATACTAATGGTACTATTTCTGCTTTTAAAGCAAGATTAGTAGTAAAAAGTTTTAGACAAGTAGAGGGTATTGACTACTTAGATACTTATGCACCGGTAGCACGAGTTACTTCCATACAATTCTTTTTGCCTTATCTTCATTGTTTGATCTTTACGTTCATCAAATGGATGTAAAGACTACATTTTTGAATGGCAATTTGAATGAGGAAGTATATATGGAACAACCTGAAGGGTTTGTTGCTCCCGGAAATGAGTCTAAAGTATGCAAATTAGTTAAGTCTCTTTATGGTCTAAAACAGGCACCAAAAAAGTGGCACGAGAGATTTGATACTGTTATTATAAACTTTGGGTTTAAATATAATAGTGCAGATAGGTGCATATACTCCAAAACCACTTCGATTATATGGTGATATATTGTTTATGACGTAGATGATATGTTGATCATCGCATTGAATATGGTTGGAGTAAATGAGACTAAAAAGTATTTATCCTCTGTCTTTAAGATGAAAGACTTAGGTGAAGTAGATACTATTTTAGGCATCAAAGTTAAAAAACATAGTGGGGGTTTTGTAATGAATCAATCTCACTATATTGAAAAAATATTAACTAAGTTTAGTCACCTTGAGGTTAAGGAGGTGAATACTCCTTTTGAGAATGGAGTTAAACTCAAAGAAAATGATGGTAGAGCTATTGCACAGCTAAAATACGCAAGTACTATTGGTAGCCTTATGTATGTTATGCATTGTACTCAGCCAGATATTTCTTTTGCAGTTTCTAAACTTAGTAAATATACGAGCAATCCTAATATTGATCATTGGAAATCTATTGGAAGGATACTTGGATATCTAAAAAGAACCAGTGGCTTAGGATTGTTCTACTATAAATTCCCTAGTGTTTTGGAGGGATACTCTGATGCAAGCTAGATCAATAGTGTGGGAGATAATAAATCTACAAGTGGGTGGATTTTCACTCTTGGTAGTGATGTCAAGCTTTCAAGCAAGCAAGAAATGCACAGATTTCTCACTCTACTACGGAGTCGAGTTTATCGCTTCTGCTCAAGCAGAAAAAGGGCCGATTGGATTAGAAATATGTTGTTGTACATAGATCTATGGCCAAATCCAATGCTCCTATTTCACTATACCGTGATAGTGAAGCTACGCTAAACAAGAGCGATAGTGGTACCTATAATGGTAAGTCTAGACATATTGGTTTAAGACATGGATTTGTGAGACAATTGATACATGATGGTATCATAACTATTGTCTATGTGAAGTCAAGTAAAAACTTTGTTGATCCACTTACTAAGCCTCTGACGAGAGATTTAATAAGTTTAACTACACGAGATATGAGACTTAAACCATTCTGAGCCACGGGTGATGGGAGCCCAACCTATTACTAGGTTACCTCTAGTTTATAGGTTCAATGGGAAAAATAAGTTACAGTTGGCTGTGTTACTATCAAATTGGTCTCATATGTAGTATATGATAGTAACGTCTGTTGCACGACTGAGGATGAGCTGCGCTCTTAACAAAGTGTTGCACTTATAGCAACAGGGGTGCTAAAGAAACATTTTGCCTATATGAACTAGAAGTGAAGCCGCTTCTTATAGAGAGTTATGGTTTACGTACTCTCTTAGAGGTTCAAGAAACAGGATATTGCGCATGGCTTTAATAGCGCAAAGCCGATGATTATGCTCACTGTAAAGGGAGGTTTTGTGTGTGTATAATAGCTCCGGTCATATCATTTAAAATAGAGGTTCAATCTACGGACACCATCTATATTGATATGACTTTGAGTTGTTTATACTAAAAGAAGGTTCAATGTTCGTCACACCTTCTATTATGCATACAAACCTTAGAGTTGATAGATAGAGAATTGTTTGAAGAAATGTAGTTTTTCAAACAAGTGGGGGATTGTTAAATGCTCCTTTTCTTTTATGATTTTTGATCATTTTTGGGATTAATTTAGACCCATTAATTGATTGAATTTATATTAAATTAAAAGTGCGTTTGATAGTCTATTACAAGGAGATTAATAGAGAGCAATATATGGTTCAAGTAGGAATTATATATTGTGTTTTAATTGTATCCAAAGTGGAGTATTATGAAAAGGTTTATTGTTGTTTAAGAAAACTATTTTCTTTAAGTCCCACATTGAGTATGAATAAAACTATTTAATACTTTATAAGTATATGTGGAATAGTTTAATTCACTAGTGGTACTAAAGGAAAGGTTTGGATTTGGTCACAATGACGTGGTGCAAGGCACCACCGGCCCGCGATCCGAGGGCCGGGTGCGGGTTCGGGTCGCAAAGTCGCATTAGCGCTTTAGGCGCACTTCGCATGTGCGCATCGTCCCTAGGAACCTCGCCCGATTAAACAGACTTCATTATTAAACAGTTTTGTGTTTAATCATTATGGGATACAAAAGAGTTTTAAAATTGATCTGTGATTATTACATCATTTATTTTGTACATGATGTTTTATTCACAATTCAATTTTGAAACTGAGGAGTCTTCATCTTCTTCCTTCTAATTGCCTTTACAAAGCAACATAAATTGAGATTCATCAGTAAGTTGCTATTACTGTGAATTAGTGTAGGCCGATATATATCCTTATGAATCATTTTTGGGTTCCTTTGCAAAACCTTTTTACTAGAGAATAATAAACATATTAAGGACAAGGATTACCCGTGTTAATCTTTGTTTGTATTAGTTTGTGTTCATTTTACTATTTTACAGGTTATACTTGTTCTTGAGCTGTCAAAGTCTATCTTCTAGACTAAATTAAAAGTCTAGAAACTTTAATGTTTGTGAAGAAATGAAAGACAGAAAAGTCTGATTTCATTTTGAAGATTGCATAACGTCCAAACATAATAATCGTGCTTACCATGGATTTTCCCCCTATATATCGTTTGTGAAATATATATTATGTGAATCTAATTATTCATCTATTATTTGTTATAAAATTAAACAGATATGTATTATTGGAATTAAATGATCACAAGAATATTTGATGGTAAAATATAAATAACTAACACATTCAAAGAGGATAGAATTTTTTGTGAAAATTCAAATCGAAAAAAATTAGGTACGAAGACGGATCAAAGTATTTACTATATGAAAATATGAATTCAAACACTCGATCCAAACGTAAATATCAGAATCGAGTATACGCAAAACTCTTTCAAAGAGTAAATACTAAAGAGAGGCAAGAATAATCAACCTTGAAGAAATTAAGGCTGGATATGCTTTGTATGTAATAGATGACTTCAATAATAGCTCGTACCAATTTGTAATCAACTTTGAAGAAATTAAGGCTGAATATGCTTTGTATGTAATATACGACTCCAATAATTAATTGCTCGTACCAATTTGTGATCAAGTAATCGCCACACCATTCTTCACCACTAAAGGAATACTAACAAATCAATCTACACCACAAAAGAAGTCAAAACTTTATAATTAAGAGTTAAATACACTTTCAATCTCCAAAGTCTATCTCATTTTGCACATTACATCTTTTATTTTAAAACGTGACACTTTGCATCACGTACTTTTAACGAATAACACATAACATTCTCCGATCCAAGATCAATCGCTGAAAGTAACGTGGTTAGTTTTTTAAAGTGACGGATTTTACACTTTTAGTGATGAATTTTGAGTCAAAAGATGTTATATGTTGATTCGCTAAAAGTGCGAGATACAAAGTGTCATGTTTTAAAATATATGATGCAATTTACAAAAATAAGATAAACTTGGAGAATACAAAGTGTATTTCAACTCCATAATTAAAACATCCACACTATTTCATGCTATAAATGGACTACATACATTGAAATAATAATTAAACCTTCACAAACTACCAAAAATGTCTCCTTACAACTACACCATTCTCCTAGCCCTCATCGGACCCCTCGGTTGGTTCATCTGCAGCTGGCTCACCCCGTGGGTCCAAAACCGCCACCAGAAACTTCCACCAGGTCCCAAAGGCTTACCAATAATCGGTAGCCTTCACTTACTAGGAAAACTCCCCCACCGCGCCCTCCACAACTTAGCCAAAAAAATATGGTCCTATAATGTCCATGCGGCTAGGAAATGTCCCAACAATCGTTGTCTCATCTCCCCAAGCTGCCGAGATATTTCTTAAAACTCATGACCTAATTTTTGCTAGTAGGCCTAAGCTACAATCCTCCAAATATGTGTCATACGGATCAAAGGGCATGGCCTTCACGGAATACGGTTCGTATTGGCGCAATGTTCGGAAATTCTGTACACTAGAGCTTTTAAGTGCCAAGAAGATTGATTCTTTGGTGGGGATGAGAAGGGAGGAGTTGGTTTTAATGGTTAACAGTATTAAAGAAGCTGCGGTGGCGCGTGAGGTTGTGGATGTTAGTGATACGGTGGGGGGTGTAATTGAGAATATGACATATAGGATGTTGTTTGGGCGCAGTAAGGATGATAGGTTTGATCTGAAGGGTACCATAAAGGAGCTTATGGATCAGGCAGGAGCTTTTAATATAGCAGATTATGTCCCCATTCTTGGGCCGCTTGACCTTCAGGTACTAAACACAAATAAATTCATATTCATTTTGAATTTGAAGATTTTAAATTAGTGGTTGAGATTGTGGGATCAAAAGTTATGTTATCAGAACAATAAGTGTGGATAAAAATACTCTCCATTACACCTTCATTCAATTTATCTCGATACACATTTATTGAAAGGTTAGGTGTGCCGTAGATACAATTGCTAAAAATAATATTTGTGTTGCTAAATATGCATGGAAAAAGATTAGGTGAAAGGTATAATGGAGGGAACATAATCCATTAACTATCACTATAACAATTGCAAAAGTGTTGGTAAATGTATATTTTCTCTTATAACATTACTTTTGGATAAATATCTGCTCAATTACACCATTCGCATAATCTCTCCAAATACACTTTAGCAACACCATAATATTTTTCATAAATTATTACGACCCAGTAACTTTGTTAAAAGCAATATTTGTATATATACTCTTTGCAAAAGAAATTTTAATTGTAGTTGAGTCAAAATCAGCATTCTTTTCTTGTTTATCAGTTTGCCTGCCTGCCTGCCTGCCTTTCTTTATATGGACTACACCCTGGGTAAAAATAGCTATTAGCTGCTTTTCTCTTACTTTTTTTTTCTTAACCGAATCTCGTTTTTCACAGTCTCTCTCTCGGGAGCAATTAACCGTAGCGTACACGGGCCTGGGGGGAGGAGGGCGTGTTCAAATACTACAAGTTATCTAGAGAGAGAATTTTAAAAAATGATAAAAATGATCATTAAAATTTAGTTCCATCATCCATGCTTCTCTTGCTTAGTTTGTTTGTGTTTTTCTTAATTCTAAACACTAAAATGTATGTTGACTTTGAAAACTTCTCAAGTACTTGACGTTGATGTTGCTATTTTTTCTACCATATATAGGGATTGACTCGACGTATAAAATTCAAATAAATTCATATTCATTTTGAATTTTAAGATTTTAAATAAGTGGTTGATATTCTCGGAACAAAAGTTATGTTATCAGAATAATAAGTATGGATAAAAATACTCTCAATTACACCTTCATTCAATTTATCTCAATACACATTTATGGACAAAAAAATTACATTTTGTGACACAATATTATTCGTCGCAAATAATAGTGTCCGTCGCTAAATATAATATTTGTGTTGTTAAATGTGCATTAATGGGAAGATTGAGTGAAAGGTATAATGAAACATTAGTTGACTTTGAAAACTTCTCAACTACTCCCCAGTTTTTAAAAGTAGCTAGTGACAGTAGATGATGTTGAAACTAGTTTTAGTCAACTGATCTTGCCATATAGTAAACAAATAGTAGTTGACAAAAAAAAAACTTTTTATCACCCGGTTTTTAAGCTATTAATATTCATTATCTTGTTTAATTTCTTGCTATTTTTCTACCATATATAGGGATTGACTCGACGTATTAAGGCGATGCATCATTCTGTTGACAAAATCTTGGAGATCATTATTAGTGAGCATGAAGAAGATGCTAGGACTAGACAGAAGGGGAATCATGAAATGGATTTTGTTGATATATTGCTATCATTAACGAACAATTCCCCAAATAGACATGACGAATTATCGCGCATAATTGATCGAGCAAGTATCAAAGGAATCATGGTAGATATGATTGCAGCAGCTATTGATACTTCACATACAGCAATTGAATGGGTCATGACAGAACTCATAAGGCACCCAAGAATCATGACAAAGCTTCAAGAAGAAATTAAGACTGTTGTAGGAAATAGTGAAATCGTCGAGGACACAGATTTAACTAAATTCAAATATCTGGATATGGTGATTAAGGAAAGCTTTAGGTTACACCCAACTGTTCCATTATTAATTCCCCGTGAATCAATGGAGGACATTGTGGTCAACGAATATCATATACCAAAGAGGTCACGAGTTTTTATTAATGCTTGGGCATTAGGACGAGACCCTGGCGTCTGGTCCGAAAATGTTGAAGATTTTATTCCCGAGAGGTTTATTGGTAAAAGTATAGACTTTAAAGGACATGACTATGGCCTATTACCATTTGGGTCTGGTCGAAGAGTGTGTCCTGGAATGTACTCGGGCTTAATCAACGTTCGGTAAATTGTGGCACAATTGGTGCATAGCTTTGATTGGGAGTTACCTAATGGGATGTCAGTTAATGATCTAAACATGGATGAAAAGTTTGGTCTGACATTGCCAAGAGAAAATAGCTTAGGAGCAGTCCCAAGTTCTCGCCTATGAAGATGTATTGTGTTTTATAATAAGCTCAGCATTTTGTGTACTGCTATTTGATGGTAACTAGTAACTACCCTAGCTATTTGCTGAGTAGCACTAAAGGCAAGGCCATTTATTTAAATTTGTGTTGTTTTGTTTCTGAGTTGGTGTACTCACGTTCATCCTTTGTTCTTTCTATATATGTTTCCTATTAATAAAAACAATTTATTAGTTGGGCCAAATTTAAAAATTTTCCATCCAAGTAGCCACCTAATTTCGATATGGCCCTCTAAGTGGTAAAAATATCAATTTTGTACTCCAAGTGGCTAATTTGGTTCAGTCTAATCATAAAGTTCACTTGGGCCATTTTCGAGGGGCAAAACTCTAAACTCGTGATAATAGTTGCAAGACAAATAATAAATTAGTAATCCTAGGAACACAAATTATACACAAAATTTGTGCACAACTAGTATAAAAAAGGGAGAGAAAATAGGAAGTAGGACCTACGATTAGATTACTTTACACATTTTCATTGACAAGTAGTCATGTGTCCTACTATCTATTTGTGCACATTTTTCATTTTTGCACAACTTTTTGTGTACAATTTGTGTACATAATATTATTTATAATAAAATAAAATAAAATAAGCAAAACTCAGAATAAATAAAATAATAAATAATCAGTTAACTAATATAATAAGAGTAAAATGCAAACGTGACACGTGAACTTTAAGTGTTTTTAGGTATTGAACCCCTTTTATATTAGTCAACGTGAAATGAGCCCCTTTCTGTCAAGAAATTTGGATAATTTATCCTCAAGTGTCACATGTGCGTTGACTTGCCTACGTGACACACGTGGCATCGCTAATGTGTACTTAAACTCAATTAAATCCCAAAAAGATGTTGCTCCACTAATTTGATCCCAAAACCTCATGCTTGAGGTTTTAGCAATGAGACCACCCGAGCACCAAATGACTAAATACTTAAATTACCCAAAGAATAAATTATACACTAAATCAATTGATTTTCTCCAGCAAAATATTAAAAGACAAACTCATTTTTCTCTTTCATATTTTTCACTTTACTCTTTATGCTTTTAGTCGCTTTCTCTCATCCTCTCACCTAAACAACCAGAGAAATTAGGGTTACATCCTCAATTTGGGGGTTTGTACTTGTGCCATTTGAAGTGATAATTGAAGGATCTGAAAGAATATTTGGAGATGGCGAAGTGTCTCAAAATTCGTTGTGGGTGGAATTGAACTCAAATTTTGCTTCCCATGAAAAATTGTCCAATAAGCTTTGATCAAGGGGGTTGACACTATGATAATGTCATTGTAAAAGGCATGAAGCTTTGTGATAGGTTTAAATTATTCTACTGTTTTGATGATAACAAAATAAGAATTAAAAGTCTTTCGAAAAACTAGGATATAATCCTCTCCATAGGATATTATATTACATAATACATTATTTATTTTACTTTCTTATTTTCCTATGACTCAAATTCTTTAATTAGTCCAAAAGGAACTATAATCAAATGATTTAGTAATTGGAATAAAAGTATTTTTCCAAAAAATTAACTCTACGATTTTAGTCGTTCTGAATTTTAATGAAGAAACATATATAGGGTGAGTTTTCAAATCCTAGAATGACTTAAATCTATAATACTAGACTTTACATTTTGCAGTAGCTCTATGACAGACAAGTAACTTTACTTGTTTACTCTATGATAGTAGAGTGACTTCAGCCTTAACTTTACGAACTAGTATTCCACTCAATGATCGATCTTAGAGTTATCTTTAAGTGAAATATAAGTTCGTAGAGTTAAGGTTGATGTCCCCTCAACCGAAACCCCCAGCCCTCAAAATGAGAATACTCCGATTCCCGAGGACCCTTCATCCAAAACATCAGAACCGAACCCAAATCAAAACCAGAAAAAGGAAAGAACCCGAAAGCTTCTCCCTCGAACCCCCACATAAGAAGTCCAATACTGCAAAATCTCCTGAACCTCATCCTCAACGTGTCATACCACCACCCAAATAACCTTCCCCAAATAGAACCCGTAAATTTGCTTCTTCATCAACACTCTAGCCAAAGATCCCGATGATTACCCTTTAGAATTATTTGACCACTTTGTCCTCCTAGCAGATGAGGCCAGGTTCAAAGATATTTCTACCACCGACCTCGTTGTCGCTAGAATCATGCACCAAGGCCGAGTAAGTTTTATTTTTACTCACCTTTTGCATACCATCTTCATCCCACTTTATTACTTATGCCACACCGTTTATTTTTGGTCGATGCCGTCTGGGGTCGCGTTCTTTAGTGATGGAAAAAGTTTGAAACCGAAGAAGCCCAACTGAAAAGAAATAATGCGTTTTTGTAAGCCACTCTGGAAAAGGAAAGGAACGAACACCAGGGCATGGAATTCGCCTATGAAAACCTCCAAAGCAAAAATGCCAAACTGAAAGAAGAAGCCGCGGAAGCTATAACTCACCAAAAGACCGCCTTCGAGAAAAGCGAAGAAGTAATATAGGATAACGAGAAGCTGAAAAACATCAACATGATACTTAATTCTTTGCCAAAATTCAAATTTGAGCAAGCAGGCTGAAAAAACTTTCAAACATGTTTCTTTTAAAAAAAAAATCAATAACTATAAGGCATTGGGACCACCTCTGATTGAAGAGCTTCGAAACCAGATTCGACAGGAATACAGGAAGTCTCCCAAACTCACAACTGAGATAATACAGATGTATTCCAAAGGATACGAAGCTGCCCAGAACAAAGATAAAGCCAAACTCTCAGTTGTTGCACTGAACTTGTTACTCCTTGATTCTTCAGAAGATGAAGACGAAGATGAGACTGAAGACAACCCAAAAGATAACAATCCACAACAATAGTTTATTACCTCAACTTTTTCCTGTTGGTTTCACAAATCCTGCATCCGTAAGGTTTGGTAGCAGAATGGTAGAGGAAGGAACTGATGGATGCTTGTGCGGGTTCCGATGGTTTGATTCAGAGGAATAGCCCAATCCAGCCTTATTTGTTTGGTTAGGAATTTGAACTAGATTTCTGATTCCTTGCTAACTTTTCCCTAGCCCTTGTCCAGGTCAGAAACCCAAGGATATCATTTCTTGGCTAGCCGACATTACTTCGGTGGAAACTCTGGGCTTTAAAGCTGGGGCCCCAATAAGTAGGTATTGAGTGTTGCTCACCTCAAGGGCTTGAAAACTGACATGCTTAATTCCTTCATTGAGGTTGATGAAAGGCATATCATTTTGCATATGGACAGGATATTCTGGTTTGGCATTGACAGTGACCAGATTGCCATTGATGATGTATTTAACTTGTTGATGAAGGGTAGACGGGACTGATCCTACCATATGAATCCACGGTCTTCCCAATAATAGATTATATCATGTAGTGATATTTAACACTTGAAAGGATATGTAGAAGGTATGGGGACCAATCTTGATTGGAAGCTCGATTTCTCCTACAGCCCCTCGCCAAGATCCATCAAAGGCCCTTATGACTATATGACTAGTCCGGATCCAATTTGGATTGATTATCATTCTTTCTAATGTGTCATAGGGACAGATGTTCAAGGACGATCCTCCATCTATCAACAGACCTCCTACCATATATCCCGATGACATCACTGCTATGTGCAATGACTTGCAATGGCCCGTCCCTTCTGATGGTATACATCATCAGTGAAAGATATCACATTATTGTTGAAAATGTGATCAATCAAATGATGAAACTTCTCTTTATCCACAGCTTTAGGCAGATGTGCTTATTCTAATACTTTCACTAAGACCTTGCGATGGTCTTCCGAAGATAAAACAAAGTTTAGAATTGATATCTGTTGAGGTGCTTGCTTTAAGCTCTGCACTACTTTGGCTTCATTATGCTCCATCTTGCTGAGGAACTCTTCAATTTTCCCCTTAGACACTTTTCCCTTAGATTTAATGAATGGGTTCATTACTCGCTGAGGTAGATACAACGGGTTTTCGTTCAATATGGCAGCAATTTGATTTGAAGTTGATCCTTCATCCTTCCCATAAATCCAGGGGACTCTTTTCAAGCTAATTATATTACAGGATACTGCGGCCTAAATGGCAGCATCAGAGGCTCGGGCGCAACCACTTTCACAGGATTCTTTCCCTCTTGGTCCCCTTTTCCTTGAATTACTAGAGGTACCATATACAAGCCTCCTTCAGAAGATATGAGTGCTATAACTTCCCTCTATCTCTGTGTTCTAGGAGGGACTATCTCCTCTTCTTCAGGCAAAATATTATCCCGATTGGCCATTTGAAGGTCACCGTTGTCGATCATATTCAGTTTAATAACATTAATTCTATTTAATTATTACTAAATAATAATTAAATAGTTATTTACATTTTAAACAATATTTAATTAGTTTAATAATCAACTAGTGGCATTAAAAATTTATTAATTAGTAATTTTAAATGATTTAAAAGGGTTTTAAACCATTAATTACACTAATAATTACTTAATTACACTGAAAAATTCCCAATTAAATATTAAATTATTCTATATTAATTTAGAAAATTTTATTTCAAGACCCGACCCAAGAATCGATCGGAAAGGTGGTGAACTAGTCACTGGAATGTTCTGGCCGGTTCACCGGAAAAAAACCGGCAGTAGCTCCCTTAATTTTTCTGATTTTTCCATATTTAGGGTCCTTCAATAAAACTTGAATAAAATAAAATCTACAACTCCGATTAACATCTAGTCGGTCTCATTAGATTTGTATCTTTCTAAACTATAAGATTCCATCATCAAAATGCAAGTTTGGACATGTTTTGGTTACTGAACAGTGATGTGGTTTTAGAAAATATTTCATATCTTGCTCATTTTAAAACATTTTTGCATGCTTTAAAAGGGATTTTCTTCTTAACTTACATATCTAGCATACCAAGAAAGAAAATCACAAAAATCATTAGTAAGTTTCAAAATGAAAAACTTCAATCACACCTTCTGATTAAGTTTTTCGGTAAAACACCTTTTCATGTATTTTACCAAACTTTTCTACACAACCACATACAAGTACACATGTTAAACCCATTTAACTCTATATCTACCATTCTAGTATGCTTATAGCCCTTTAAAGATTGATCTCCATGTATCTAACATAAAAATACACAAAGCATACAAGATTAAGGTTTTTCTTAAACTTTTGAACATAGTTTCTTTTCCTTCTTCTTGATCATCTTTTAAACACTCAAATAGGTAAGATCCAAATATGAAACCATAGAAAACATGTAGATCTAGGGCTTTGAACTTCAAGTACATAGTTTCTTTATTTTGTAAAACCAACAAAATACATGAAACAAAAGCTTAGGATTTAATATTTTTACCTTGATTTGAAGGCACATTTTCTTATTTTACCACAGAGATAAATTTTGGATTCATAAGACTCAAAGATCTACTCCCCTTCCTCTTCTATGGCTGCCGCCCACTCACCCTTTCTCTCTCTCTATGTTTTGTTTTTGCTAGTTAAGTTTGGAAGGAAATGTTAACTTTATTTACTAATGAGGTGTGGGTTTATATAAGTAGTAAAAAAATATGTATATACCATATCTATATGTAAATGTATATTACCCACATCTATTGCTTTACTTGATCAAATAAACAAAATAATTTGGCTAAGGATTAGGGTGACACATCTAGGGAGTGGGTGAAGAGTTGGTTGTGATGCCCCCAAAATAGGTATACATCACCCATCTTGAGTTGCCAAATACATGGTACAAAATTCAAATACAAACTAATAATATAGGAGTCGTGTAAAATACGACAAAACATATGTTGTGAGTTTAAATACAAATATTGTCTTATAGATAATATCCACTCTCAGAATAAGTCCTCATTACATTAATTGTCACACTATTTAACAGAATAGTGAGGACTACTAATACACCATCTAGGACCATCACTCCGTTTCCCGACTAAATCCCATTTCACGTTCTCATTTCCTCAAGAGAACGATTGAAAGAAAGGGGTGAGCTCAACTAGCCCAAGAAGAAATATTATGACTAAGATAATGCGAATAAATTATCGTTAGCCTTCAACAAGTTAAACCGATAAAATATAATAGACAACAAGTTTAATCTGCAATGAAAAAGCGATCCATTAAAAGAGTCAAGTAGAGAATAAAATCTACTATCTTTTATGATTTAAAAGTTTTTCATCACTTTTATCACCGAGACTCAAATTTCAATAAATAATCCACATCATTAAATCATCCCCGCACTACGGGCCAAGGATATTCTTTAAGATCACGACCACGAACTATCCATGCACTACGGGCCAAAGATAATCGTGTTTTCATCAACGGTCTTGATCATGCCATAAAACAATTCATCTTTGCTCCCTTGGCCGAAGAGAATCCATAGCCATAATCATACCAAAAACTGTCCATCAATGCACTACGGGCCAATGAGGACTTTTACCACATCATTTGTAACATTACGGTCAAGATTATACCGAATAATCCCTGGTCATAATCATACCAAGTCCATCTATGCACTACAGGCCACAGATGACTTTCAACATAATATAAACATGAAGATGATGACAATGACATAATAATTCAATAAAACAAGTTCAAGAATTAATTTATCCAAGAACCAATAATGTCCAAATTGTCAACATGATCTGCTTTGTAGAGTAAAATTTAAGAATGCTCGTAAGAATATTTTCATGAAAAGATCTTTGGATGAAGCGCGAAATATCAAGGATATTCTACTAATTTCATGGAGTATAGAAGTCAAAACTTTAACCAACCGAGTATAATAAAGAATGGAATAACAAAAGAAATCACCACGCATGCGGTGCTTAAGATATACAAAGTTATTCCAACAGAATAATAATAACGGAACCAAAGTCGGTGAAATTCACAATCGACGGGATGTTCCAACGAATAATAAAGAATGTAATAACAACGAAATCACCATGCATGCGGTATTTGATAGACGAAGTTATTCCAATGTAATAATAAAGATTTTAACCGAGTCCTGTAAAACACATGCATGTGATATTCCAAATGTAATAATAACAAAGACAGAACCAGTCCTGTGTAAAACACACGATGTGATATTCCAACGTAATAATATTAAAGATTTTAACCAGTCCGGTGTAAAACACACGCATGTGATATTCCAACGTAATAATAGAAGAATGTCACCAAGTATAGGGTAGCTTCACGTATCTGAGTTATTCCAACGTAATAATAAGAAATGGAATAACAGAAGTTCTATTCATGAATACAAAAGAATAATATCCCTTACCGTATAAAGAAGAACTGAATAAAGAAGTAGTGAAGTAGCAAAATACTTTTCTTCGTTCTCTCTATAGTTTCTCTCTCTAGAGTTTCAATGAATTCGTAAGAAATAATGAAGAAATGAGCTTCTATTTATAGAAGAATGGAATGAATAGTAACCAACCCATGAACGGTCCGTAGATTGATTTACTTTAATCGAATCGGTCCATATTTAAAAGCAAAATCTTTTAAATAAAATATAATATATTCTATTTTATATAAAAGATTTTTACTACGCAAATACTATGTATTTACACTATGCATCACTATGCATAATAAAATATAATATAACCTAATTATTATCAAATAAAACGAATAACTTTATAAAAGTATTCATTTTATATAAAAGATGTTTCGCTTTTATTACGTTAATAATACTAATAAAACAAAACTTATAAATCAACAATAATTGAATCAAATAATGTGAGATACTTATGTAGTAACTATTGTAGTAATAATTGAACAAAACCGGTGACTTCTCACATAAACATCAATAATCAATCTGCAGTGTACTTCTTATGCAACCAATGCATATTATCGTATTTTTACTACCGAGTAGTTCAACAAGATTAATCGGTGAAAACTTCCGCCATTATTTTCAATAAAAATATTTTTGTCATTTTCTCAATCCGACAATAATTCCGTTGTGGGGTCCACCAATGATTGCGCTGTTGTATAAATATTCCCTGCTAAAACGAATATTCCCCGACCAATCGAATATAATACAACAACTTGCATACTTTACAAAATTTATAAATACCACCCACAACTATAACATTATATCAAATCCACTCCATAATATTTAAAAAATATTTTAAGAAATTTAAATCTTTATTCATAAAATCTGGGGTCTCACATTGGTGACCAACTTTGACAAATAAGAGACCAAAAATAATTTTAGTCACATGCCTTAAAACACCCAAAAGGGGTCGGGTACTCCCATTTACTTTGCTCCAATTTGGTTTATTTTTATTGCTAAATTTGATTAATTCAATGGCCAAAAAGTCCCTCTTAATTTGGGCTAAAATTTGGGCCATTTTATTTTATGTTTGGGTTTTAAAATTAATTAGTTTGGGCCATGTAAAATGACATGGTCCAACATTTTAACTTTACATTACCCTAATTATTTAATTATGGTTTCCATTCCTCTCATTTTGGAATTTAATTGATTACTTATGTACATTTAATTTTATAACCCAATTAGACTTGTTTTAATTTGGTTTAAAATAAATTATAAATTGAGATAATAAGATTAATCTTTTATGTTAGTATAATTTTAAATACTAATATTCTACAATACCATAACCCTTAGGTTACTTAATTTAACATACCTAATGTATAATTAGGTTATGTAGTATTCTTATTACATCTCTTTATAAATTAAATACATATATATACATATTTATATTATATATATATATATATATATATATTCATTTTATTACATTTCTAACCCACATCGGTCATTACACATTTATCATCATTACTAAATAATTATAATATCCATTTGTCCATATACTTAATCATTACATGTGACAAAGTTTTCAATATCCTTAATAATTAATTAATATATTTATTTACAATGTGACTTAGAAATTCTTGGTTATTACATGGATAATAAGTGACATGTCAATTTCTTTAATCAACCCTTGTTTTGTGGTAGTATTTGAGAATGACATCTGATAATCTGGAGTTAAGCAATGGAGCATATGAGACTATTGAGACACCACAAATCAATAATCAGGATAATGTGCATCAGGAAGGCAATAATCCTCCTGTAAACAACACCACCGACCAAATGATGAACGATGGGGTGTTTAGGAGCTTTCTACAATTCATGCAAAATGAGACGAGAGAGACTCCTTGTTGGGTCTAAATCTAATTATGCACGGCACACAAGTATACATGATCAACAAGTAATATAATGATAAGTCAAGTATCGTTCCCACAGAGACAAGTATTAATTATAATCTAACAATTACCAGCTTTGTATTATTTCAATTTTATTAAACTAATCGAATTAATGATTGAAAATAATGAAAACTTATAAATTAAAAATCAAAAATAAATCAAGCCTACAACTTCACTTTAAGCTTCAGTCAGATTATCACACTTCCTTTCAATTCAATTAACTATCCCAGTTCATTAATCAAGAACACAAAAGTAGAATTAGCCATCTCTCGATGCATTAACACCATATTAACTTAAATCAACAATGGATAGAATTAAGCCAAACACCCTAATTAACTAATTCACTATATCTCTATGTGCATTACAATTAAAGAAGGTTTAAATTTCAAGTTCTCACACGATTACATGCGATGTTAGGTATATCTCTATCTTAAACATACATCAAGAATTCCATCAAAACGCAGAAATCATGAACACATGTTATTATAACTAAGTTTAGATTCATATCTCATCTCTCGAATCCATACAAATCCACAAAGAATTGGTGATCAAACAATTCATAAATTATGCACAAATTATAATAGATGAACTACAAAGATAATTTTATTGAACTGAAATCAAAACATGAAAATCATCGTTCCACTCAAAGATCCATTGCAAGCTTAATAAGAAATTTAGTTCATAACGAATGAATTAAAAACTGAATAGATTAAAAAATACATCATCCTAATTACAGAAACTAAAATAAAGATTAAGAATAGTAAAACACCACCCTTCTCCGCAATCAGTTCTTAAATCTTCATGATCTTGCTCTTCAATCCGCTCCTCCACGATTTTCTCCAAAATTAGGGTTTCAAGAGTTGTACTTGATGATTGTATAATTGAATAAATTAATTCCCCAGTTTAAGTCTCTGTAATAGTTGATAACAACGACCAAAATCCAATCCCAATTGAAACCAAACTCGTTCAGTCCACGCCACAACAATATTCAAATCGCATCAAAACTCTCCTTATGTCTCACTTTTTTCCCGGACGGATAATTAAGCTTATAACCCTCGCCTCAGAAGAGGTGCTAAACTCTTGTTGCCACGTACACCCCTGCCCCAGCGGGGTATTACCTTCTTTAAATGCCTGCCCTGGCGAGGTATTTAACTGCAATCCATTGTTTTTTTGTTTTTTCATGCTGTTTTCCGCCACATCACCAACATTGTACCAAGGCTAACACGTAATGAAACCTTCAAATAAAACAAACACAAACACAAACACGTAAAATTATACAAAAATAATCAGATTATACACTATTTTAGTCCGACTAAGAACCTTATGCGCATGTATGAAACCCACTCATCACTCCTATTCAAAATACGGGTGGAAACAATGGTAACTCGTGGATGATCACTGCCAAGCAATTCAAGGAGTGGGGGCCGCCAGAATTTCTGGGAAAGCCAGAACTGCTCAAGGTAGAAGCTTGGGTTAAGCAGATCACCAAAGTATTTGATGTCCTGGGATGTACAGAGGAGAAAAAAGTTTCCTTTGCCACCTTTATGTTGCGTGGAGAAGCAGATTATTTGTGGGAATATGTGAAATGTACTAATCTTTTCGCACTTAAGATGTCTTGGGTAAAGTTTCAAGAATTGTTCAACGAAAAGAATTTTTCGGAAAGTATTCGTCATATGAAGGAGGTGGAATTCATCAAACTAGAATAGAACAATATGACTGTATCACAATACGAGGCCAATTTTGCTGAATTATCCCGGTTTGCATCCTATTTGGTGGATAATGAGGAGCGAATGACACGAATATTTTTAAGAGGTTTGAAAACTGAAATTCGTCAATACCTCATTTCTCATAAACTTTGTTTGTATTCAAATGTGGTGAATAGGGCTTAATTATTGGAGTAAGATAATGAGATATTTTAACAAAAAGACAATAACCGACAACACGATAATAGTCGTATCGGTGGCAAAAATCATTGAAACACAATGATAACCAGCATGGAGGAAGTTATCATGCCAGAAATGGTAATCACTTCGGTGGTAATCATTGCCTGGATAATAGGAGAAGTGAATCAAGTGGAAACAACTTTAAAAAGAGGAGATTCAACAATGACGAAAAGACATCGACAACAACATCAACACTCATTTATAGGGGAGGAGAACGACCACCAGTTGTATGTTACAAATGCGGACAAGAGGGGGACATTAGTCCAAATTGTACACAACAACCCAAAGTGTGCTACAGTTGCAGAAAGGAAGGTCACATAGCTCGAGTGTGCTTTATACCGAAGTCGACTCCAGTTGGGATGGTGAAACCAAAGGCTATCTGTGAGACCCCGAATTTTATGAAATAAAAATATTCAATTTTTCTATTTTGGTAAATAATTAAATTGATAAAAGTTTAAAGTTAAGGGTCATATTTGAAATTTTTTGCAAAGTAAGCAAGTTGATATAAAATATTCTTTTTTTCGGGGAATATCAGTACGACGGTACAATTATTGGTGGACCCCACAATGGAATTATTGTTGGATTGAGAAAACGACAAAAATATTTTTATGAAAATAACGTCGAAAGTTTTACCGTTAAAACTGTTGAACTACTTCCATTAGTTAAAATACAAAAAATGTCTGGCGTGGTTGCATAAGTAGCACACCAAGTATTGATTATTAATGCTTACATGATAAGTCACTCGCTTTTTGTTTTATTAGTATTATTAACGTAATAAAAGAAAAACTTTTTATATAAAAATGAATACTTTTATAAAGTTATTCGCTTTTATTAAAGCTAATAGTAAAATCTTTTTATATAAAATGTAATACTTTTATAAAGTTATTCGCTTTTATTAGATAATAATTAGATTATATTATATTTTATTATGCATAGTATTGCATAGTGTTGCATAGTACCTGCATAGTGTTGTATAGTGTTTTGCATAGTAAAATCTTTTTATATAAAACAGAATACTTTTATAAAGTTATTCGTTTTATTAGATTATAAATAGAATATATTATATTTTATTTAAAAGATTTTTCTTTAATTATGGACCTTCCGATTAAAGTAAATCAATCTGGACCGTTAATGAGTTAGTTACTATGCAGTCCATTCTTCTATAAATAGAAGCTCATTCCTTCATTATTTCTTATGAATTCACTGAAACTCTAGAGAGAGAAACTATGGAGAGAATTCTTCTTCTATAATCTTGAGCGTATTTCTTTAGAGTTTAAGAAAGCTTTGAGCGTAGTAAAAGTTTTCTTCGAGTATATCCTCGCCCTACCAGTCGGAGTACTCTTCTTTCAAAGATAAGCTAGGGATATTATTTGTTGTACCTGTAAGGAGTATTATTTATTTTGTATTTATGAAGAGAACTTCTGTTATTCCATTCTTTATTATTCTGTTGGAATAACTTTGATACGCTGCTACCCTATACTTGGTGAAATTCTTACATTATTCAATCGAATATCCTCATGCATGCGTTTTCTACCGGACTGGTTCCGCTCTTTATTATTCTCGTTAGAATAACTTTGCCTACATCTTGATACCGCATGCATGGTGATTTCGTTGTTATTCCATTCTTTATTATTCTCGCTGGAATATCCTCGTCTCAATGCGTTTTTTTGGGGACTGGTTTCGCTCTTTATTATTCTATCGAATAACCTGCCTACGCCAAGCACCGTATGCATGGTAATTTCATTGTTATTCCATTCTTTATTATTCTGTTGAATATCCCGTCTGCAATGCTTTTTCTGGGGACCGGTTTTGTCTTTTATTATTTTGTTAGAATAACAGGTCTATCGCGGTATCGCATTTACGGTGATTTCGCTTGTTATTCCATTCTTTATTATTCTCATTGGAATATCCTCGCTTGGTCGCGTACGCCTCTGACCGGTTCCATTATTTATTATTCTCATTGAGAATAACCTATCGGTGCGATCTATCGAATGCATGGTGATTTCTTCTGTTATTCCTTTCTTTATTATTCTGTTGGAATAACCTGTCTATGTGGATTACCACATGCATGATGAATGATCCTTTATATTCATTCCTTATTAAATTGTGGAAATGATCTGTCTAAGTGGATTACCGCATGGCGAACGAAAATCCATTTACAGTTTCATATATTCTCTTATACTTAGTTGGTTAAAGTTTTTACATCTATACTCCATGAAATTGATGGAATATCCTTGATATTTGCGCTTCATCCAGTATCTTTTCATAGAAATATTCTTCTGATCATTTTTGAATTTTACTCTACAAAGAAGTATCATGTTGACAATTTGGACGTTATTAGTTCTTGGATAAATTAATTCTTGAACTTGTTTTATTGAATTATTATGTCATTGTCATGATAAGTTATGTTGGTTATTTGAAAACATGAAAGTTTCTTAGAAATAACAAAGAGTTGAAAATCAGATTTTGGTGAAAATGGAACATGAAATTCAATTGACCATATCTCCTATTCTATTTCGAATTTTTGAGTGTGGTCAAGTCCTAGAGTTAGATCTATGAGTTTTGTAACTTATCCAAGTGGAATCACTGGAAAAGGTGTTGTAGATTTTCGTGTGGACTGATTTTAGCAAAGGAGTCAAAAGCTGTAAAATACCAAAAAGTTCATTGTCAAAATTTTGCAAGGGTTTTGTTTGACCACTTAATTTGTGAGAAAAGTTCTGGCCTTTTGGGACATGAAAGTATATGGTATAAAGTACCTCTTGTCCAAAAATGAGCTCATTCCGACTTAAAATGAGCAAGTTAGGACTATTTTAATATTTAGGTTTTTCTGACAAAAAACGCTATAACCGGAGTTCTATAACTCCGATGACAATGAAATTTAAACTGGAAGCTCACGTTAACATGTGTAAGATCCTGCCAAGATTTGGGAATTTCTGGAGTTAACCTTGAGGTAGCTAATTTCTTAAGGAATTAATTAAAAATTAATTTTTGAAAAATAGTAAATGAATTTTAAAAATGTCAAGAAAAATATATGTTCAATATGGGACTATATTATGCTAAATCTCATAAAAGAATAATTTTTGGGACTGATTTGGTATTTTTTATGAAAATAGTTTAGTTACAAATATATGAGTTAAATATGTTATGTGATGTAACAAAGTTGGAAAATAAGATTTTATGGCTTGCAAATCCTATATAAGGTATGTGCAGATTTTGATGAGTAATTTGATCATTGGTGATGAAATCTTATGAGTATGACATTTTTGAATGATTAAATGCATTATTTGGTAAAGTGTAAACAATTGAAATAAATTGTTTATAAGTTTAAGAAGTGATTAAAATATTGTTATAATATTAATAATATTAGATTATGAGTGGTTGATAATATTTGGATAAATTTAAAGTCTTTAATATTTATCCTTGCTTTCGTTTGATTGATACTCATGTCATTGTCATCATCCTCATGTATATATTATGTTGAAAGTCATATGTGGCCTGTAGTGCATAGATGGACTTGGTATGATTATGACAAGGTGTTATTCGGTATAATCATGACCATAATGTCACAAATGATATGGAAAAATTCCTCATTGTCCGTAGTGCATTGATGGACAGTTTTTGGTATGATTATGGCTATGGATTCTCTTCGGTCAAGGGTGCAAAGATGAATTATTTTATAGCATGATCAGGACCGTTGATGAAAACACGATTATCTTTGGCCCGTAGTGCATGGATAATTCGTGGTCGTGATACTAAAGAATATCCTCGATGCAGTGTGCGGGGATGATTCGATGATGTGGATTAATTATTGAGCTGAGTCTCAGCAATGAAATATTAATTCATGGATGTAATAATAATGAATATCTTTGGTCGTAGTGCAAAGATGATTTAATTAGTATGATTATGAGCAGAAATTAAGATTTGGTATAACCATGATTTTTGATGCAGGTCAAGATAGGTGATGAAAATTATCTTCGTCCTGGGTGTGAAAAGGAATTCAGAATCACAATTATGATTATGAGTTATTCATATGATTGTGGACAGGAATTGTTGATTGATGTTACAGGGATAAAACATTATTGGTGGACTTTTAACATGGAGAAAATAATAGACCTGATGGTCTATTTGACTCTTTTGATGGATTGCTCGTTCTGTTGCAACTTTGGTTGAAAAGTTTTATCATCTACCATATGTTTTAAATCTCTGATTTATTATTGACAAAAGCTATTGATAATTTAATTATCTTTAGTTATGATATTCTTTACTGGGCTAGTTGTGCTCACCCTTTTGCTTCACAATTCCTTTCGTAATAAGAGTGTAGTGGGTCGAGCGGGGATAACAGGGAATAGAATCGGTGAATATAGTCGCATTGAGGTTCTCCCTAAATAGTATGAAAATAATTTTATTGAGAACTTTAGATAAGTGTGTCGTATTGTATATGTCATTTAATATTTAACTTTGGTGAACCAAATAGGGTGAGGTGAATCCAACTTTGGAAGGATGTTTTGCCACTATCATACAAGATGTCTAACGACATACAACCTCGTGTTATCATAAAGACGTGGGTTGTGCACATCCACTTCTTTGAGTATATCTACGAGCACTACCTATATGATCTTTGAGTTTATTTGAAATATAATTTTCACTTGGAGACAGTGGAGATAGTTATATGCCAAGAGAAGACTCACCATTGGAAAGAAGATGATAGTAATCTTCTCGTTTTTCTTTGGGGTCTATTAGGTCAACCAAGGATAATTCTGTGGACATATGATATCTATCATAACCTAGACGCATGGCCTCCCATGTACGAAGGTTTCTTTGAGCACTTCCCAAAGATTTTAATTTCTAAAACAGTTTTTGATTGTACCTTTATGTAAGGTGCAATTATGACATGAGTCAGAGTTGGTATATGTATTTGTATTTAAACTCACAGTATACATGTCGTTGCATTTTGCATGACAGTTGTATAAATGAAGTTGTATTTGATTTTTATAGTGTATTTTCTGGCGACTCAGAATGGGTGATGTATACCTATTTTTGGGGGCGTCAAACTATCCCGGACAATTCAAAATCAGTGGTTCAGGGGAGAGCTTATGTCGTGAATTCCCAAAAAGAGAGGAACCCAAACAAAGTTATCACTGGAAAGCTAATCATAAACTCTTGCGAAGTATATACCTTATTAGATATTGGTTCTACCCATTCTTTTATTTTACCTACTTGTGTTGAACGTTTGAACTTGACTCTTGAAAAAGTAGACGTTAATTTATCTGTTAAAACTCCATTGGGAGAAACCTTCATTACATCCACAGTTTATAAATCTTGCTTGATTCAAATTGGCACCCTCACATTACTCGTTGATCACATCTCTTTGAATATACTTACATTTGATGTAATTTTAGGAATTAACTGGTTAACCACTCATCATGATAAAATTGATTATTTTCTTAAGGTTATTAGCTTTCATATTCCTAATCAACCTGTTATGATAATTCAAGCAACCAAACTGTTGAAATCAATCGTTGTCATATCTAGCCATAAAGCTATTCGTTTATTGAAAAACGGATGTTAAGATTTATTAAATAAAAATACGTCAGATTTGAATGATATTTCTATTTTTAATAAATTCCCTGACATATTTCCCGAAGAACTTCCTAGCTTACCCCAAGAGCGTGAAATAGAATTTTATATTGACCCTGAACCCGGTCAAAACCCATTTCCAAAACCCTATATCGAATGGCTCCTATTGAACTACAAGAGTTAAAAGCCCAACTTCAAGAATTGTTAGACATTGGTTTCATTCATCCTAGCACATCACCTTGGGGTGCTCCTGTTTTATTCGTAAAGAAGAAAGACGGGAGTATGCGACTTTTTATTGATGACTATCGAAAGTTGAACCATGTCACCATCAAAAATAGGTACCCTTTACCTCGTATTGATGGCTTGTTTGGCTAGTTGGAAGGTGCTAAATACTTTCAAAGATCGATCTTCGTTCTGGATATCATCATTTAAAGATTAAAAATGATGACATTCCAAAGACTGCCTTCAGAATTTGATACGGGCATTATGAATTCCTAGTCATGTCTTTCGGCTTGATTAATGCTCCTGCTGCCTTCATGGATATGATGAATCGATATTCAAGGAATATTTGGATCATTTTGTGGTTGTCTTTATTGATGACATCCTCATTTACTCCAAAAGCCATGAAGATCATGAGCAACACTTGAGGTTGATACTCCAAAAACTTCGTGAAAATAAGCTATAAGCCAAGTTAAAGAAATGCTAGTTCTGGCTTGAGGAAGTACCATTCCTTGCGCACGTGATATCAAAACATGGAATATCAATTGACCTAGCAAAGATTGAAGCAATACAAAGTTGGGAGAAACCTAAGTTAGTAACCAAAATACGTAGCTTTCTGGGCTTACCTGGTTATTATCGGAGATTCGTGGAAGAATTTTCTCGAATCACCACTCCATTAACTCAATTGACTCGAAAAGATATAAAGTTCGGATGAAGCGAGAAATATGAGAAGAGCTTCCTAGAGCTCAAGAGGAGACTCATCTCAGCTCCTTTTCTGACAATACCATCAGGTTCGGAGGGATTTTTCATCTACAACGACACTTCAGGCAGAGGTTTAAGATATGTTCTCATACAACATGAGAAAGTTATAGCCTATGCCTCACAACATCTCAAAGAATATGAGAGAAATTATCTTACTCATGATCTAGAGTTTGCAACAGTCATTTTTGCCCCCTAAAGATATGAAGACACTGTATGGAGAGAAAGTGGAGATCTATACAGATCATAAGAGCCTTAAATATTTCTTCACTCAAAAGGAAGGTCTCAACATGCGGAAACGACGTTGGCTTGAGATGTTGAAAGATTATGACCATACCATCCAATATCATCTTGGAAAAGCGAACGTGGTAGCTGACGTGTTGAGTAGAAGATCTTATGCGAGTACGAGTGCGATATTTTCAACACAAAGGCGCATTTTGTATGACTTACAAAGGATGAAGATAGATTTAAAGACTCCAAGGACCCACGTGATGATGTCAAATATACAAGTAGAACCAACTTTAATCGATAAAGTTAAAGTTACTCAAGCTACAGACCTGAAGCTGATGAATATGAAGAATAAAGTACAAGAAGGTGTTATTCCAGAAGCAAGAATCGACGAAGAAGGAATATTTCGAGCCAACTCCAGACTTTGTGTTCCTAACGACTATGATTTGAAGTATAAAATCTTGATGGAAGCACACAACATACCATTTGTAATCCATCGTGAAAGTACAAAAATGTATCGTGATCTTTGATATACATTTTGGTGGAGCAATATGAGGAGAGAGATCATAGAGTTTATCTCAAGGTGTTTAAGTTGTCAAAGTGTCAAGCTAGAGCATCAAGTGCCAAACGGTCCATTACAACCACTTGAAATTCAAGAATGGAAGTAGGAATACATCAACATGGATTTCTTTATGGGTCTTCCCAAGGTTTCTCAAGGCATAGATGCAATTTGGGTCATTGTCGATAGATTAACCAAGTCTGGTCATTTCTTGCCTATACGAGAAACTTATTCACTAGAACGTCTTGCTCGTATGTACATAAATAAGATTATAAGACTGCATGGTATGCTAGTATCCATAGTTTCTGATCGAGACCCTAGATTCACTTCACGATTTTGGGTCAGCTTGTAGAAAGCTATGGGCATTGAGTTATGATTCAGTTCTGCATATCATTCCCAAAAGGAAGGGCAATCGAAAAGGACTATTCAAACTTTTAAAAATCTATTGAGACTATGCGTACTAGACTTCAAAGGAAGTTAGGAAAAGTACTTACCATTGGTGGAATTCTCCTCCAATAACAATTATCAATCAAGTATATGCATGACTCCATTTGAGGCGTTATATTGACGAAGGTGTCATTCTCCATTATGTTGGACAGAGGTGGGTGAAGCAATATTGATGGGACCAGAGTTGGTACGCATGACTAAGGAAAAGATTCAAATGATCCGACAACAGATACAAATGGCACAAGATCAATAAAAAAGTTATGATGATCTTCATCGAAGGGACGTGGAATTCAATGTAGGAGACCATGTGTTGTTACGTGTTGCTCCATGGAAAGGAGTTACGAGATTCGAAAAGAGAGGAAAGCTCAACGCTCGATTTATTGGTCCATTTGAAATTCTCGATCGAGTAGGAACTATGGCCTATACACTCGCTTTACCGCCAAACATGTCTTGTGTTCATAACGTTTTTCACATATCCATGTTACGTAAATATGTGGAAGACCCAAACCACATTATTGAATTGGAACCAGACGAGATAATAGAAGATTTAACGTATTAGGAGATACCTGTCAAGATCTTGGATAAGAAGGAACATATTCTATGCTCAAAGGTTATACCTCAAGTCAAAGTTTTATGGAGAAACCTTGATATTAATGAAATGACCTGGGAGTTAGAATTTGAAATGAGAGAAATTTATCCTCACCTCTTCGAAATACCAGGTACGTACATCAATTTCGAGAAAAATTTTTCATAAGGATGGGAGGTTGTAAGACCCCAACTTTTTATAAATAAAGATTTAATTTTCTCTTGATATTATTCTAAATAGAAAGGTGATAATTTAATAAATCTTATAGTTATGGTTGATTTGTGCAAATTTTACAAAGTAAACAGCTTTCGAAAAATATTCGTTTTATCGGTGAATATTCGTTTTATTGGAGAATGTTCGTATGACGACTGCAGTCAATCATCATTGGGCCACATAACTTAATAACTGCTTGATATATTAAGCGTTTACAAAAAATAACCTTTTTATAAAAATAACGGCAAAACTTTTATTGTTAATTATTGAAATACCCGGTGATAAAAGTACAGTAATACGTGTTGTTGTACAGTAGCACACAGTATTGTAAAGATCTCTGATTATTGATTATTACGTAAGAATTGATTCTTACGTAAGAATTCACTCAGTATTCAATAATTGTCACAGTAATTACTGTTTAATATATTATATTATTAGTTCAATAATTGATATAGTTATTGATTCAATAATTGTCACAGTAACAACTAAATAGTATTTCACATTATTAAATCAATAATTGTCATAACATAATAACTAATAGTATTTAAATAATATTATTAGATAGAATTATTGATAATTTTTAGAAAGTTCTGTCGAGGAAAGGGGTTAGGTTATATAATCATGCATTGATGAGAGAAATCTTTATCGAAAAGCCCCTATTTCACAGGAATCGATCCTTAATATCATGAATAATAATTAATGATTAAAAATAATATTAATTGTGAATAATAATTGATGAATAAAAATATTATAATTAATGTATGATATAGTTTTTTTTATAATATTATATTAACTTTCTCGATAAAATTTCATAAGTTTTATTAAAACTTCTCGTATTATAATTATATTTTTTATAATAATATTAACTGGATGGAATAAGTTTTCAAAATAGTCTTTCTCTTTTTTTTTTGAATGGCAACATTTCTCCTGCAAATTCTTTTCCAAAGTGTGGGCCTTTAACCAATAAAACGAAAGAAAAAAAGTTAGGCATATGTTAGGCAGGAAATTAAGCAGAGAAAATTAGGCAGGTTTGCTTATTTTTTTCCTCCATGCAACACTATAAAAGGGGAGGTAACCCTCCATCCTAAACACACCAAAAAAGTACAAGCGTTCCTACGGCAATATTGTGAGTATTTATTTTGAGTATAAGAATAATTAGAGTGTAGCTTGTGCAAGGTTTTCTAAGGATACTATCTATTATATCAAGTTAGATCTAGTTTCTACTAAAGTAAAAGATGTTATTTTCTTTCAATACTCGTAAGGGATATCATTTTCTTTCATACTTCATATTATGTAAGTGATAATATTTCATTTCATATTCCTAAATTTAAACTTTCTACGGTAAGTATTGCTTCTATAATTCCTGAAATGATTAGAGATTCCTTGAGGTTTGTACTTCATCTAATATCATTTCATTGGAATATTGGTCTGAATTTTCTTATTAGATTTTAATCTTTTCATTTCGGGGTACTATTCATCCGTGGTACTATTCATGTAAGACCCCAAATTTTATGAATAAAGATTAATTTTCTCGAAATAATTTTTTTGAGTATTAAGGTGTGGATTTGATATAATATTATAGTTGTGGGTAATATTTATAAATTTTGCAAAGTATGCAAGTTGTCATAAAATATTCGATTGGTCGAAGAATATTCGTTTTATCAGAGAATATTCGCACGACGACACAATCATTGGTGGACCCCACAAAGGAATAACTGTCGGTGTTAGAAAATGACAGAAATAACTTTTTATGAAAATAATGGCAAAAGTTTTACCGTTAACTATTTAAATACCCGGTGGTAAAAATACAGTAATACGCGTGGTTGCATAGTAGCACACGGTATTGATTATTGATGCTTACGTGAGAAGTCACCCAGTTTTATTCAATTATTGCCACAAAGAATTACTTTGATAAAGATCTCACGTTATCGATTCAATTATTGTCACAATATTTTATATTATTAAATTAATAATTGAGGACGACAAAGTTATTCATATTATTATTTGCATTATCGACGATGTCTACAGAAAGTTCTATCGAGGAAAGGGTTTGGTCACCTAATCAAGGCTAATAGGAGAAATCCTTATCAAAAACCCCACTCTTTCCTGGGAATGATCTGGTTGTTAATATTGCAAGTTATATTATTGATGAATAAATGTTGTTAAATATATTGAGGGGATTTTTATGAAGTATTTGTTATAAATTTGGCTTATTATATGGACCCCCCACTTACCCATTTTTCAAAACTGTCGGTAGAAAGCTATCTCAGTTTTGTTTTATACACTCTTATATATATATATTATATAAAGTTTTTTTTATGAAAAATAAAATATATTATATTTTATTATGCATAGTACTACATATTGTTGCATAATGCTGCATAGTAAAATCAATTTTTTTAAAAAAAGTTTCAGCCGAACATCTGTGATTTTCAATTACTGTTCACCCGTGATTTTCTAAATTCAAATAGTATCCTTTTATTCTCCTAAAATAGGATGGTCAGTTTAGAAATGAAAATCACACCAGAATCAGAGAATTCTTCTTCTATAATATCGAGCGTATTTCTTTTGAGTTTAAGGAAGCTTTGAGTGTAGAAAATAGTGCAAGTTTTCTTGAAGAATATATCCGCTTATAACAAATTTAATTGCTTTCTTTTTTGAGTTAAGGGTATTATTTATTTCATACTACTCACCATTTATATATATTTTTCAGTATTCGTAAGGAATTTTATTTTCGCTTTAATATTCGTAAGGAATATTATTTTCGCTTCAATATTCGTAGGATATATAGTATTCGCTTAATATTCGTAAGGAATATTATTTTCGTTCAACAGTTGTAAGAGATATTATTTTTGTTCAATATTCGTATGAAATAATATTTTCTTCCATACTCTGTAGTATGTAAGTAATATTATTTCGTTTCATATTCCCAATTCTACACTCATGTTGAGAAGTTTTGCTTCTATACTCCTTGAAATTAGTAGAATATCCTTGAAATTTGCGCTTCATCTAGTATCGTTTCACAATGATATTTTTCTGAACATTCTTGTTAAATTTTAAGCTTTTCATGTTGGAGTACTATTCATGGATACTATTAATACGTACGACACTATTCATATGTATAGTACTATTCATACGTACGGTACTATTTATACGTATGATACTATTCACGAAGTACTATTTACGAGATACTATTCACAAAGTATTATTCACGGGGTATTATTCACTCGGGTACTATTCACCCGCGGTACTATTCATTACAGAAATTGATTTCTTTTCTGTCCAAAATTATTTTTGATACGTGAATATTATTCTTGAATTTTACTCCACAAAGCAGTATCATGTTGACAATTTGGACATTTTTAAACTCTGGATAAATTTAAAGTCTTTAATATTTATCCTTGATTTCGTTTGATTAATGCTTATATCGTTGTTATCATCCTCATGCTTATATTGTGATAAAAGTCATCTTTGGCCCATAGTGCATAGATGGACTGTTGATTGGTATGTTATGACCAGGAATTATTCGGTATAATCATGACCTGTAATGTTACAAATGATGTGGTAAAAGTCCTCATTAGCTCGTAGTGCATTGATGGATAGTTGTTGGTATGATCATGACCATACGTTCTTTTCGACCAAGGGTGCAAAGATAAATTGTTGTTTGGCATGATCATGACCATTGGTGATAACATGAATATCCTTGGTCCGTAGTGCATGGATAATTCGTGGATGTAATACTAATGAATTTCCTTAGCTCGTAGTGCATGAATAATTCAGTGATGTGGATTATTTATTAAGCTGCGTCTCAACGATAAAATTGATGATAAATTTTTAAATCATAGAAGATAGTAGATATTATGCTCTACTTGACTCTTTTAATGGATTGCTATTTTTGCTGCAGTTGTTGATCTAAAAGTTGTTGTCTATTGTATTCTATCAGTTGTTATACTGTTGAAGGCTAAAGATAATTTATTCAACATTATCTTAGTCATAATATTATTTACTGGACTAGTTGAGCTCACCCTTTTCTTTCACTGTTCTCTTCAGGAAATGAGAATATAGCTGGGACTTGTCAGGAATGGAGTGATGTGGAGTGATGGTCCAAGATTATTGTTATAGTAGTCCTCACTATTCTATAAGAATAGTGTGATAATAATTATAATGGAGACTTATTTTGAGTTTGGATATTGTCTAAAAGACAATATTTATATTAAAACTCACAGCTTATGTTTTGTTGTATTCTGCACGACACTTAACAGTTGTATAAATTAAGTTTGTATTTGGATTATGTACCATGTATCTGGCGACTCAGAATGGGTCGTGTATACCTATTTTGGGGGTGTCACAATTCATACCGGAGTACTATTCATTCGGGGTACAATTCATCCCAGAGTACTAGTCATCCGGGGTACTGTAATGACTAAGAAAATCCTATGTAATATTTAGTTATTATAATGTCAAATTTTGGGTATAATTTTTTTTTTATTATTATTATACCTAGTTGAAGTGGCATTAATTTATTTATTGTTTATTAACTTATATATATCTCAAGACCTTGTATGGTACAAGAGGGGAAGAATAGTATACATTAATATATTGTTAAATAAATATCAAGAATGAAAAGGAAAGCCAACATGACTTAATTGAGAAAGATTCTTGATACGAAGCTATCTATGTGTTTAAAGAGTTAATTATATTAAGATAAAAGTGTTATTTAATATCAAATAAAGAAATGAGGTACTATCTCTTGAATTATTTAGAATTCATGAAACCAACATTTTTTAAAATAATGTATGTGCTAAATATGTTTCTTAGTAAAAATAAAAGTGATAAATACAATTCAAGATCGGGACATAATAACTTGGGAGATTTACATATTCTATTACATTTTTAAAAATAATTACAACAATAATGCCTCATAAAACTTTTACACAACTAATACACCTTCCATATTTATTTACAATGTTAGTACAATTAGGATTCCTTAATTTAGGGAATTAGTATTCAATTAGAATTCCTTAATTTATGGATTAGTTATACCCATGACTTCTTCTCTCTCTCCTTATCTATAACAACTGTACTTAGTCATCACCTTTCTTCTTCATTCAACGTATTCTTTCTCTCTCTCTCTCTCTATATATATATATATATATATATATTACCTGCATTCATGTGTTTATAGTCGCTCATGGAGTTCAGTAGGTCGTGACACGTGAGTCAACTCGATGGATTGAAACGAGTTAGAGATCATTTTGAAGATCGTGAATGACGAGACGGAGGAATGATGTTGAAAACGAAAAGCTTGGGAATGGCAATTCCGACGAAGACGAAGACGAGTCGTTGCTGACGATTCCGACGAAGACGAAGACGAGTCGTTTACTTCCATTGATTCAGCCCAGATTAAGGTTGTTGGTGTTGGTGGTGGTGGCAATAATGCCGTTAATCGCATGATTGGTAACTTCACCGGCGAGGCCATAATTTACTATGGAAGCTCAAGCAGAGGACTAGCAAAGAAGTGAGGAACCAAACCTTTATACCAAGGTAACTAAACTGTCATATCAAAGTAACTAATCAACCTCCACACTTTAAATTTTTTCTTAAGATACGATTTGGTTACCAAACCTTCGGATCAAGGTAACAAAACTTTCATACCAAAGTAACTAATTCACACCCACACATGCAGCTTTTTTTCATAGTGTAATTGGTAGCCAAACCTTCAAACCACTAGTAACTAATTCAATTTTATTAAGTTACCAATTTCGTTTGAATGTGATGCAAAGGTTACTAATTCAATTTTATTAAGTTACCAATTTCGTTTGAATGTGATGCGTTGGAGTAGCCAACCATTCATACAAAGGTAACCATTTTATTATTTACTGAGTAACAAAATAGTTATAATTTTTTTTCAAAACATTAATAGTTACATCTATTTATTTTAAACTTTTGTAGGGCAATTCTTGTTCTTATTCTCATTGACGTTTTGGACAATGGAGATTCATGCGGTGTAGCAGCGGACTAATAGCATGCAGGGCTAGCAGGTAATGGCGGTAATTACCGTTGTTACAAAATAGTTGTAGTTTTTGGGTTTTGGAAAATAGTTACATTATTATTTTGAATTTGAATTTATTTTGTTGTTAGATCCCAAATCTTTGAATTTGAATTTGAATTATTAATTATAGCAGTTATTTTCCTTGATTTTAGGTTTCCTTATTAATGTGTATTGTACTATTTTTGTAATATTTACACTCCTTTTGTAATTATTTGGTTGATGCACTATTCTTGTAATTACTTTTTTTTTGTTGTATACTTATGTAAAGAACCCTAATAACTTTTGCCATGTATGCTATTTTAGGGATATAGGTTATTGTATTGGGTCTAAAATAAAGCCAATTCTAGCCTAATTTACAGCCCAATTCGACAGCTATATTTGTTAAAAAGGGGAGGATTGGTTTAAGCCCAAAACAAAAATTGACTAACTTTTCCAGTAAACTAGATGATGTGTAACAAGAGGATTGTTTTAGCCAATTAAAGGAGGAGTGTTAAGATTTGAGCACTCAGTCAGTTATAAAGTCAATCGGATTCTAAACTAGTTCCAAGTCAGTAAGTTAGTTCAGTTAGCCATCAGTTAGTAATTGGTTATAAGAAGAGATAAAGTTGCAGGGGATAAGAAGTGATAGAATAGCTGTGTTTTGACAGGTCCCATAGGGGCCAAGTAGACTAGACTAGGAATGATGGTTTGCAGCTTGGTAGGGTGGCTGTGTAGAGGCCAACTTGTGGCAATAGGACTGACTTGGAGGGGGAAGAAATCTGCATATAACTGACTCTCTAAGGAGTAGAGCAGTTCAGTCAAGCAAGAGACTGATGTAAATAGAATATAGAGAGAAAGTGAGGAGCTACGGCTAGGAAGGGGAGAAAGATTGATCAACCGAGTATTTAGTCTCTAAGAGTCCAAGAAGGTAAACCAATTCAGCCTCTTCCCATTCAATTTCAATTCATTTTCTGTTTCATTGTTGATAACAAAGTGGACTGTTGGTAGCTAAATGAATTGGTTGGACTGCTATAGGATTGTCACTGCTATGGGGACTGTTATGTGTGGTCATTTATGTTGTTGTGATTATTATTGATGTGTTGTTCTTTTGTTGTGCTGATGTCATAGCTGGAACAAAATAGCTAAAATGTATGCATCATATGTAAGTTTGAAGATTGTCCACCAACCGTCCGATTAAATGCTAAAACCAGAACTGCTTTGAGGTAACTAAGTAGTAACTGTGTAGAGAAGAATAGAGGCTTTATTATCGTGCTAGTAATCAGGCAAAGACATGTAGGCTTATATACTTCATATAATAAGGCATGTTGAGAGTAACTTGCATGCTATGATAGTTTCATATACGAAATAAAATAATTGAAAATAACTGTGTTAACAAGCTAGTTAGGGACTGATTTCCCTTGACCATAATGTGATTTGCATTTCAAGGTGTCTAAACAACCAAATCATAGAGGCAAATAATAATAAAACCTAATTGGAGTTTTTAGCAAGCTTGAAACCAAAATAAACTAAGTTTGGACCTGTTTTGCACTGGCCAAACTCTGCCACTATTTTAACTGGCATGATATGCCATTAACCAACCAATTGCCTTGCTAATAAACTAAGAGAATGAACTATTTGAGCAGTCCTAGTAATGATTAGGAAGGAGGTTGTGCAAATCAGTCTATAATATCATGTTATTTGTTAAAAGACATAGCTTAAATCTCATGTGTTAGAACTTGAAGACAAGAGGAGACTGTTTTGAACAAAGTCTTTAGTCTGTGAGTTTATAAGCCATGTGTATTGATTATGTAGCATGTTTATGAAGTCAAAATCCTTACAACTTGATCCTTTGAATACCTAGGACTGTTATGGTAAAGTATAACTAAACTATGCCTAAAGTGCTCTAAATGGATTGTTATGGTATTAATGTATGATAACTGTAAATAGAGTCTAGTATCATGTCTACTTGCTTATATAGAAAAAGGAATACCTCAAGAATATGTTATGCTTAAATAGGACATGATTGATAACTCCATAAATGAGGAAAACAAAGTAATTGGGACTGCTATTGAGGTCTTGTATGATAACTGATTATACATGTTTCTAAAGTGATCTTCATGATAATATATATACATGGTATGCAATGGGCTAAACATGGAAGGTTAAAGTAGTATAACAAGTAGCTTTTGTAGTCGATTAAAGAACCAAAACAGGACACTTTAGGCCTATTGAATCCAAACAGACTCAGTCACTGTTTGATAACATGTATGCTAGCTAGAATGGGCTTATGATGTACTATTAAGGTATAGACTGATTTTAACCATCCAGATATAAGCTATACATGTTAAATACTATGTAAACAGTTAGTACATGCTTATATGTGGCATAATCATACTATCCTTGTTGACCATGTTGCTATACCACGTGTCCTTGTGGAATTATAAAGCCTATCATGGGCTGTTTTGAACTAAAGCTAGAAATCCTGCATTTTGATGTTTTAAACCATGAACATATAATATATAGTAGGTTCATGTTGTAATAATGCATATACTTGAATTTTTGGAACTGTTTTGGTGAAATGGTGCTAATTCATACTTAGATAAAGACTGTTTTGGGTATGAAAAGATTGATCTTAGTTTTCAAACATACTAGAGTATGTGCTTATGAGTTTTCATGGTGATTTAAGGTTTATAGGAATGCTTAAAGGCCATATGTGTTCTATTGTGGACTGTTGGAGATTTGGTAGCCAAAACTGTGCTTATAAGGGACTATTATGGCCAATTTGTGTAACTGATATTGTTAGACAGTAAGGAGTACATACATTGCCTATAAATAATATGTAAAAATGGTTCCCTAAGTTAGTTAAGGTCTACAAGGTGTGTGGTGCAATTTCATGCTTAAAAAGTAATGAAAATAAGCTTTAAAGAACAATGAACACTAAAATAGTGAACCACCATACTTGGACCCCATACACAAGTTTCAATAGTCATAATAGGACATAAGAAAGCTACATAAACTAAAAGAACTAAGCCTAAACCATTTTGAGCATGAGACTTGCTAAAAATCACATTTTAAAGCCAAAAGAGGACTATTTTGGGCAATCCTTAGTATCTGACCTTAAGGGACTATTATGAGCTTAAACAAAGTTGGTCATAAGCCTAAAGTGAGCTTTGATAGGTCAAAATGGGCTAGATGATTAAATAAGGTATGGTGATGCTAAAAATATCCTTAAGTAACTTAAATACACATGCCTAGACTATCCTAGTGGCCAAAACTAGAAAAATTTGAAAAAAGTTCAAAAATAGTTTTGTAAAATAAGTGAGAAAATGGCTAAGTTTGAGCCCTGTTTTGGGAAGCTTAATGGGCATGAACAAGAAACCTAAACCTTGATTAAAATACCTTGTAGTATGGTCTAGAAGTAGGGCCAAATGGTTAAGCTCTTGGCTTAACCAAGAAGTTTAAACAAATCACCAAACTAGCTTGGAAAATCACTAAAACTGCAGTTTTTGCAAATTTGTCTTAGTATGAAAATTTGAGATTTTTCCATTTGTCCTAGAACTTAGTTTGGACACCTTAGAAAAGTAATTTAGAGTTATGCTAGGCTATTCCAAGTGTTGGAATGCTAATGTATACAATAACTTGAGAAGTTAGTATGTAAAATCTTGAAAAAACTTGGTTTAAAGGGTTAAAACCCAATCTATGATTAGCAAACCTAAAGGAATGCTAGAACTAGTTCTAAATAGATATAATTCGAGTGTTGGAATGAACCAAAGTTGCTAGAAATGAAATTGACAAGAATTGACCAAAACTAGTAAACTCAAAACTGTGAATAATGGCCTAGTTTGGGCATTACATTCAAGAAGCATAAGAGGCTTACTTGGGAACCTAAACCAACACAAAAATACTTTGGTATATAGGCTAGAAGTATGTTCAGAGTTCTTTTCCAACATCCTAATACAAAAATTCCTAAAAATCATCAAACTGGCCTTGAAATTCATGAAAAATGCAGTTGCCTTCAAGATTGTTGAAAACAACCCATTTGAGGCTTGTTTTTGAATTGCTTAACTTTTTAGTTTCTACGAATTAAACCAAAGATAAAATACGTTGGTATGGGGTGTATAAAAATGCATAAATGATAGGTTCAAAAGACTATCATAGAAAATTCTAAAAATCCTCAAAGTTGCCTCAAAAATCATAATTTTGTATTTTTGAGTCATGTTGTAAAAGTGAAGTTTAAAGCTAGTAAATTTCCTAACATTTCTAAATAATTTAATAAAAGTGTGTTATGATCTAAGCTCTATAACATGTTATGATTGGGTGGAATCAAGTATATTTTAGTATATATTTGAATTATAAATGTGTAAGGTGCTTATGTGAGCTAATTATAAGAAAAGTGCTATATATGTATATACTAAACTTTGAAAATGTGTAGTGATGAGTTATATACCTATGCGTAACTAACTGTATTTTTAAATAGAAGATATCTATATGATGGTTTGATGATAGTAAGTAACGTACATATTAGTTATTTGAAATGACTTCACTATCTATAGTTGAGTTATGTGTATCAATAAATATAGACTATATGTTAAAAGATAACTAAATAAGCCAATGCTGAATATATGTAGGCTACTTAGTGGTAACATGTGACGCCCCCAAAATAGGTATACGTCACCCATTCGGAGTTGTCAAATATATGGTACAGAAATAACCACAACTTTATTATTACAACATATAAACTGTGAGTTTAAATACAGATATTGCCATCTAGACAATATTCACACGCAAATAAATTCTCATCATAATTATTGATACATTATTTTACAAAATGGTGAGGACTACTAAACAACTCTCTCTAAAACCATCATTCCATACCCCAGACTCGCACTCGCTACATTCTCGCCTCCCGAGAAGAAAAAATGGAACAAAAAGGAAAAGGGTGAGCTCAACTAGCCCAAAGAAAGAATATTATTACTAAGAAGATAATATAAAACAAATTATTGTTAGTTTTCAACAGGAAAAATCGAGAGAATATAATAAACAACAAGTTTTAGATCAATATTCGTAATGAAAATAATAATTCATAGAAGAAAAGTTACGTAGAGAATGAAATCTACTATTATCTATGAATTTAATAAATTCCATCAACAATATTTTTATCCTGTAACATCAATCAATGCACATCTTGAATCATATATTCATCTTTGCACTACAGCCAAAGATATTCATCACCGGTCATGTTCATCTCAACACTGCTCATCTTTGCACTACTACGGGGCAAAGATATTCATCATAAAATCATTAATCTTTGCACTACAAAACCAAAGATATTCAATTATATCATCATTTAGGACCTGAGGATGATGAAAAATATTTTAAAGAAAACAAATCCAAAGGAAACAAAAGAATAAATATTAAGGATTCAGTATCTCGCTTTATACATGTCCAAAAATACCCCATAAATAATCATAAGTGGAGTAAAATTCAAGAATGATCAAAACATGGATACAATCAAAGCTAGTATCCATAATAGATATTTTGACGAAAAAGAAAAAATTTCATTTTTCGATGAATAGTCAAGATTCGTGAATAATTAATCGATATCGTGAATAAGTAACCCCACACAAAAAGTTTCAAATTTGATTAAAAGTTCAGATCAATACTTCTAAGATAATGATATTGAAAGAAATAATATCATTTTAAAAAAAAAATATCTCTTACTTCAAAAAAATAGTAGATTTCTAGTTGAAACACCTGATATAGACTATGACTTGAACTTCAGACCGTATAAAGCAAGACTCAAAGTATTAAAATATTCACAAGAATACACTCAATATATCGAGAGAGAAAGAGAGAAAACTTCAGTTTCTGGTGTAATTTTCAATTCTAAACTAAGCACCCTATTTATAGGAAAATGCTTAGAATACCAAAGCAGAAAATTTAATAAAATATAATATATATATCAAATTCATACGCCCACTTTCTTAGTCAAAAATTAGCCACCCAAGTAGCCTTCCTCACAAAAAAAACGTTTTTGTGACTTAAAATATTTTAAACTTAATTTTTTTTTATTATTCTGGAACTTCAGAATTTCAATAATTCATAATAAATAGCTCTTTTGTCAGAAAAATTTGAAACTCGCGTCTTTTCCATAGGAAATTCCATTATCTACAACTTTGCAGAAGAAAGCTTTTCCAAATTCCAAACAGAAATTGACCGAAATCCATAAACGAGCGATTTTACAGGCTATAATCAAATTTCAGTCAAGAAATGGGGTCCACCGACATGTTTGACATGTTTTAAACATTTATTGCAACAAAAATACTCTTTCTCCTCATATACTCATATATCCCACATTCATTGTAAAAATATCACCATTATTATATTATTAAAATATAATAATATATTTAAACGAATTATTTTATCAGAAAAAGATAAAATTTTAATTTTCAACAATTGTCACATTAAAAATTTTCTCCATCTATATCCACAAACTCAATATTTTTCTCATCATATAAATCAATAATTAATTATTCACGAATAATATTACGTAATCACAATATCGATGTGACGTGCAGCTTCTGTGATAGAGGGGGCTTTTCAATAAGGATTTCTCCATCTTGGCAGCAATTGATTAGATGACTAACCTCTCCTTGTATGTAACTTTCTGTACATTGCCAATAATGTTATCCAATAATATTATTCAGATAATATGAATTATTGTCCGATAATAGAAAATATTGTGTAGTGACAATTATTGAAACGATAATAATATAAAATATCAATGCAAAGAATTATCAATCAATAAAATAAAATATTGATAAAGAATTATTGTAACAATTATTGAGTAGTGCCTTTCACGTAAGAATCAATAATTGGTGCAATACTGCGTGTAATCTTGTGTTTTAACCAATTTAGTATTTTAACAATGATAATCTGTGAACAAATACGCCAAGTTATTATAAACAACTAATACTTGTCGCTTTCTTCATCCAATCGCTTTTCACATGGGGCCCACATAAGGTCACTACCGTCAGCATTTAATATTCCCCGACGTGCCAGAATAATATTCCACGACCAAATGAATATATTTTATAACCACCGCTTATTTGAAATATTTATGTATTTTACCCATAACTAACCACATTAATCAAATCAACTCTTACTATTTCAAAATAATAAATAGAGGAAATTAAATTTTATTTATTAATAATTTGGGGTCTTACAACCTCCCCTCCTTATGAAATTTCGTCCCCGAAATTGACGTACGTACCTGGTGTTTCGAAAAGATGAGGATACTTCGCTTTCATTTCTGTTTCCAACTCCCAGGTCATTTCTTCTATAGTATGGTTCCTCCATAAAACTTTAACTTGTGGTATGACCTTCGTGCGTAGGACATACTTCTTCCTATCTAAGATCTTGACAGGTACCTCCTCATACGTTAAGTCTTCGGCTATTTCGTCCGCTTTTAACTCAATAACGTGGTTCGGGGTTTTCACATATTTACGAAGCACAAACACGTGAAAAATATTATGAACACGAGACATACTTGGAGGTAATGCGAGTCTATAGGCTACATTTCCTACTCGGTCAAGAATCTGAAATGGACCAATAAATCGTGGATTGAGCTTTCCTCTTTTCCCAAATCTTGTAACTCCCTTCCATGGAGATACACGCAACAATACGTGATCCCCAATACTAAATTCCACGTCCTTTCGATGAAGATCCGCATAACTCTTTTGTCGATCCTGTGCCGTTTGTATACGTTGTCGAATTATTTGGATCTTTTCCGTAGTCATACGTACCAACTCGGGTCCCAACAATGTTGCTTCACCCACCTCATCCGAACATATAGGAGAGCGACACTTTCGTCCATATAATGCTTCGAATGGGGCCACACCTATACTTGCCTTATAACTGTTGTTGTAGGAGAATTTCACCAATGGTAAATATTTATCCCAACTGCCCTTGAAGTCTAGGACACAGAGTCTTAATAGATCTTCAAGAGTTTGAATAGTTCTCTCGATTGTCTTCATCTCTTTTGAGGATGGTATGCCGAATCCAATCGTAAATCTGCGCCCATAGCTTTTTGCAAACTAACCCAAAATCTTGAAGTGAATCTTGGGTCACGATCCAAACTATGGATACCGGCATGCCATGCAACTTCACAATCTCATTTACGTATACATCTGAGCAAGACGTTCAAGGAATAAGTCTCCCGACGGCAAGAAAAATGAGCAGACTTGGTTAATTTATCAACAATAACCCAAATAACATTTATGCCTTGAGAAACCGTGGGAAGACCCGTAACGAAATCTATGGTAATGTGTTCCCACTTCCATTTCGGAATCTCAAGTGGTTGCAATGGACCCTTAGGCGCTTGATGCTTCGCCTTAACACGTTAACAAGTTAAACACATCGAGATAAACTTTGCAATCTCTCTCTTCATATTGTTCCACCAAAATGTATGTCGAAGATCACGATACATTTTAGTAATTCCAGGATGGATCGCAAATGGTGTATTGTGTGCCTCCATCATGATCTTATACTTCAAATCAGAATCGTTAGGAACACAAAGTTTGGAGTGGACTCGAAGTATTACTTCTTCATCGATTCTTATATCGAATAAAGACCTTCTTGACTTTCTTCTTCATCCGCATCACCGGTTCATGGATTGAAGCAACTTTAACTTTTTCGATTAAAGTTGGTTCTATGCGTATGCTTGACATCATTGCTTGGGTCCCCTGAATCTTGAATTCTATCTTCATCTTTTGTAAATCACATAAAATGGGCCTTTGTGTTAACAACATTGCACTCGTTCCCGCGTATGATCTTCTACTCAATGCGTCAGCTATCACGTTCGCTTTTCCAGGATGGTATTGAATGGTGTGGTCGTAGTCTTTCAATAGCTCGAGCCAACGTCGCTGCCACATGTTAAGTTCTTTTTGAGTGAAGAAATATTTGAGGCTTTTATGGTCTGAATATATCTCCACTTTCTCCCCGTATAGATAGTGCCTCTAGATCTTTAATAAGAAAAAACAACTAACGCCAACTCTGTAGATCGAGTAGGATAATTCGTCTCATATTCTTTAAGTTGTCGTGAGGCATAGGCTATGACTTTCCCACGCCAGCACGAGAACACATCCTAACCCTTTGCACAAGCATCATTGAGATAACAAATCCATCCGCATCGGATGGTATTGTTGTAACGGTGCGAAAATGAGTCTCCTCTTGAGCTCTTAGAAACTCTTCTCACATTCCTCGCTCCATACGAATTTTGTATCCTTCTGAGTCAGCTGAGTTAACGGGGTAGCGATTCGAGAAAACCCTTCCACGAATCTCCGATAATAACCAATTAAGCCTGAAAAGCGCGTACTTTGGCCATCGCCTTCTGCTTGCTCCCAATTTTGATTGCTTTAATCTTCACCGGATCAATGATACTCCATGTTTCGACACCACGCGCCCAAGGAATGCTACTTCTCGCCGTAACTCGCATTTCTTCAACTCGACATATAGCTTGTTTTCACGAAGCATTTGGAGTACCAACTTCAAATGGTGCTCATGATCTTCACTTTTGGAATATATGAGGATGTCATCAATAAAGACAACAATGAACTCGATCCAAATAATCCTCGAATACTTGGTTCATCATATCCATGAAAGTCGATGAGCATTAGTCAATCCAAAAGACATGACTAGAATTCATAATGCCCGCATCGAGTTCTCGAAAGCGCTTTGAATATCCTCGCCTCTAATCTTCACCGATGATATCCGTAACGAAGATTAATCTTTGAAAAGAATCAGGCTCCTTGGTCGGGTCAAACAGTCATCAATACGAGGTAAGGATACCTATTCTTGATGGTGACATGGTTCATTTCGATAGTCAATACAAAAGTCGCATACTCCCGCCTTTCTTCTTTACTGAATAAAACAGAGCACCCCAAGGAGATGTACTTGGACGAATGAAACCGATGTCTAACAATTCCTCGTAGTTGGACCTTTAACTCCTCGAAGTTCAATAGAGCCATTCGATATGGGATTTTAGAAATGGGCTTGTATCGTGTTCAAGATCAATAAAGAATTCAACTTCACGCTCCGGGGTGAGAATCTGGAAAGTTCTTCGTGAAATACGTCGGAAAGTCAATAACAACAGAATATTATTCAATTTTGATGTGTCTTTATTCAAATCCATAACATGGGCTAAGAAAGCTTGACATCCGCTTTTTCAATAAACGAATAGCTTTATGATTAGATATGACAATGTTGATTGATTTTAATGGTTTAGTTGCTTGAATTGCATAACAAAGTTGTTTAGGAATATGAAAACTAACAACTTTATTTAAAACAATCAATTTTGGCATGATGAGTAGTTAACCAATCAATCCCTAAAATCATATCAAAGGCAAGTATCTTTAAAAAGATAAGGTCAATGCGGGTAAGGTAATGGTGCCAACTTGGATCAAACAAGATTTATAAACGATGGATGTGATGAAAGTTTCTCCTAATGGAGTCTCCATGATAAATCAAAGTCTAATTTCTCCTGAGTCAAGTTTAAACGTTGAGCACAAGAAGGAGAGATAAATGAAGGGTAGCACCAGATGATCTAGTAAGGTATAAACTTCGCAAGAATTTATGATTAGCTTACCCGTGATCACCTCGTTTGGGTTCCTCGCATTTTGACCAGTCACGACAAACGCTCTTCCAGGAACCGTTGACTTTGACTTTTCTGGGACAACCTTTTGAGTCATCGTCCCCGTTGAACTAGGTTTTGCTACCGTACAATCTCGAGCGATATGTCCTTCCTTTCCACAATTATAGCATACCTTGAACTGTTGTGGGTAGTTTGGACTGATATGTCATTCTTTCCCGCATTTGTAGCATATGAACGGTGGTCGTTCTCCTCCTTTGAAACCAGTTGTTGCTAGTGCTGTCGTCTTCACATTATCGTTGTTGAATCTCCTCTTTTTAAAATCTCCTCCTGACTCGCTTCTTCTATTCTCATGGCCATGATTACCACCAGAGTGGTTACCATTTTTGTCCGTCTTTTTCTTTTTCCGCTAGTTATCGTTGTTCTGTTGACTGCTATCTCCGGTATGATCCTGGTTGTGGTCCCTCGGTTGAACGTACTCGTTATCTCGCTCTAATAATTGAGCCCTGTTGACAACATCTGAATAGAGAAAAAATTTATGAGAAATGAGATATTGACGTATGCCGGGTTTCAAACCTCTCAGAAACATCCGCGTCATACGTTCCTCATTCTCCACCAAATGAGGTGCAAACTTGGACAACTCTACAAACTTTGCCTCGTACTGGGACACCGTCATGTTATTTTTGTTCCAGTCTAATGAACTCCACTTTCTTCATATGACGAATACTTTCAAGAAAGTACTTGTCATTGAAAAGTTTTTGAAACGTCTCCCAAGACATGCTGAGTGCGGCTGGATGGGTACGCTTCACAAATTCCTACCAGTAATCTGCCTCATTACGGAACATAAAGGTGGCGAATGGAACCTTCTGTTCCTCCGCGCATCCCAAGACATTGAATATCTTGGTGATTTGTTTGACCCACGTTTTCGCCTTAATCAGATCCGGCTTTCCCCAAAATTCTGGTGGTTCCAACTCTTTGAACTGCTTGGCTGTGACAACCCATGGATAGGTATCATTTCCTCCTGTATTTTGAATACGAGTCTCCCTCGTCTGATTTTGCATGAATTGCAAAAAGCTTCTAAACATCCCATCGTTCATCATTTGCTCAGTGGTGTTGTTCACAGGAGGAACATTGCCACTTGACTGTTACGCTTCTCCTCGTTGGTGAGTACAGCGTCTCCACGGTCTCATTTATTCCATCATAATATTTTCAGTCGACATTCTCAAATACTGCCATAAAACAAGGGTTAACTAAGGAAATCAATATATAACATAATATCCCTATATACTGACCAACTAACAAATAAGCTTAGGTAGGACACACTTTAGCGAAGGATTTACTCGCTCTCCCTCCTCCTAGTTCTATTCCCCGATCTCCGCATGGGAGATCATATCCTAAGCTCTGATACCAACTGTGACGCCTCCAAAATAGGTATACGTCACCCATTCGGAGTTGTCAAATACATGGTACAGAAATAACCACAACTTTATTATTACAACATATAAACTGTGAGTTTAAATACAGATATTGCCATCTAAACAATATTCACACGCAAATAAATTCTCATCATAATTATTGATACATTATTTTACAAAAATGGTGAGGACTACTAAACAACTCTCTCTAAAACCATCATTCCATACCCCGACTCGTACTCGCTACATTCTCGCCTCCTGAGAAGAAAAATGGAACAAAAAGGAAAAGGGTGAGCTCAACTAGCCCAGTAAAGAATATTACGACTAAGATAATATAAAACAAATTATCGTTAGTTTTCAACAGGGAAAAATCTGAGAGAATATAATAAACAACAAGTTTTAGATCAATATTCGCAGCGGAAATAATAATTCATAGAAGAGTTACGTAGAGAATGAAATCTACTATTATCTATGAATTTAATAGTCCATCATCATTTAGGACTGAGGATGATGAAAAATATTTTAAAGAAAACGAATCCAGTAAAACAAAAGAATAAATATTAAGGATTCGTATCTCGGTTTATACATGTCCAAAAATACCCCATAAATAATCATAGTGGAGTAAAATTCAAGAATGATCAAAACATGGATACAATCAAAGCTAGTATCCATAATAGATATTTTGGACGAAAAGGAAAATTTTCATTTTTCGATGAATAGTGTCGTATTTGTGAATAGTGCCGTATACGTGAATAGTAATCCCGACACAAAAAGTTTCAAATTTGATTAAAAGTTCAGATCAATACTTCGGCATAATGATATTGAAAGAAATAATATCATTTTTAAAAAAAAAATAATATCCCATACTTCGAAAAAAAAATAGTACTTCTAGTTGAAACACCGGATATATGCTATGACTTGAACTTGCACTGTATAGCAGCACTAAAAGTATTAAAATACTCACAAGAATACGCTCAATATATCGAGAGAGAAAGAGAGAGAAAATTTCAGTTTCTGGTGTAATTTTCAATTCTAACCTAAACACCCTATTTATGGGAAAATGCTTAGAACACCAAAGCAAAAAATTTATTAAAATATATATATATATATATATATATATATATATATATCAAATTCATACGCCCACTTTCTTAGTCAAAAATCAGCCACCCAAGTAGCCTTCCTCACAAAAAAACGTTTTTGTGACTTAAAATATTTTAAACTTAATTTTTTTTTATTATTCCGGAACTTCAGAACTTTAATAATTCATAATAAATAGCTCTTTTGTCAGAAAAATTTGAAACTCGCGTCTTTTCTATAGGAAATTCCATATACAACTTTGCAGAAGAAAACTTTTCAAAATTCCAAACAGAAATTGACCGAAATCCACAAACGGGCGATTTTACAGGCTATAATCAAATTTTAGTCAAAAAATGGGGTCCACCGACATGTTTAACATGTTTTAAACATTTATTGCAACAAAAATACTCTTTCTCCTCATATACTCATATATCCCACATTCATTGTAAAAATATCACCATTATTATATTATTAAAATATAATAATATATTTAAACGAATTATTTTATCAGAAAAAGATAAAATTTCAATTTTCAACAATTGTCACATTAAAAATTTTCTCCATCTATATCCACAAACTCAATATTTTCCTCATCATATAAATCAATAATTAATTATTCACGAATAATATTACGTAATCACAATCATCGACAATCGAGCGCTTCTGGGATAGAGGGGCTTTCCAATAAGGATTTCTCCTTCTCTTGCGCCGCATTAGATGACCTAACCTCTCCTTAGATGTAACTTTCTGTAGACATTGCGCTAATAATGTTATCCAATAATATTATTCGGATAATATGAATTATTGCTTCGATAATAGAAAATATTGTGTAGTGACAATTATTGAAACAACAATAATATAAAATATCAACGCAAAGAATTATTGAATCAATAAAATAAAATACTTGAATAAGAATTATCGTAACAATTATTGAGTAGTGCCTTCACGTAAGAATCAATAATTGGTGCAATACTGGTGCATCTTCTTGTGTTTTAACCACCGAAGTATTTTAACAAAGATAATCTGAATAAATACGTAGTTATTATAAACAACTAATACTTGTCGTTTTCTTCATCTAATTATTTTCCGTTATGGGGCCCATACAAGGCTGCACCGTCGTACGAATATTCCCCGACAGCAAGAATATTCCACGACCAAATGAATATTTTATAACCACCTGCTTATTTGAAATATTTGCGTATTTTACCCATAACTAACCACATTAATTAAATCAACCCTTACTATTTTAAAATAATAAATAGAGGAAATTAAATTTTATTTATTAATAATTTGGGGTCTTATATAACACACTTTCTTAAAAAGATTAGTCGACGCGACAAGCAAGTATATCAGATCTTTCTCTCTTAAATAAGTTTATATTGCAAAAACTATTTTTTTTAAGTTATTCAACTTATTGTACTTTAATGTTTCAAATTCAGTTATTCTGATGATATTGAAAGAATGTCAATGCCATTATTTCGGCTAGATAGCTGTTGAGATATATTGATATTATTCATTCATGAAAATATCATTTAATGTTCTCCAAACCATTTTGTTGTGGTGCAGACTCTTGTATAATGTTGTGAACGAACAACCCTTTTATAGGGGAATATTGTACCGGACATATGATTCCGAAGGACATGTAATGTGTCATTAGATTGCTATGTTGTTCACAATATAGGGTACTTAGGCTGATCCCCTAAAGTACAAGTCTAGGATATAGATCAGTTTTAATAACTGTTTGTATCCATGGATTGTCTTATTAAGATCTTTGATAATTTTAGTCTGAGTTCACTTTGGTCATTCGACCTTCAAACATGCTAAAGCCTAATTTTCAGACTCAAAACTTTTAAAGAACTATTTTGTTCAGTATCTATTGATTTATATCCTCTTTATTATAAATATTTCTGTTCCATTATATTCAACTGTTTATTTCCTTGCTTAGCAAACTTTTGCTCACCCTTGCGTTGAATATAATATTTTCAATTAAAACCGAGAACACTGGTACGTCCGAAAAAGATAAGGGAAAAGACAAAGTTGCAGAATAAATATTTATTAAGCGCCTGTGCTTATATGAGTAGTTGATGTAATAAATACTTTTAGTATTATGTTTTGTAATAATATTTGGTATTAAAGTTATGTAAATGTCTATAGAACCTGTGACTTAAGTAAGATATTTATGTAATTTAAGACATGTTTAAGTTAGTATTTTGATGAAATGAATGGTTATGTTAGTATCGTGAGCACCAAACCCGAGGTAAAAGTAACTCGAATTTGGGGGCGTTACATGTACTATTCATGCCGGAGTATTATTCATGACGAAATTTAGTTTTTTTTTCCTGTCCAAATTAACTTTGAAATATGAATCTTAAACATCATTCTTGAATTTTACTCTACAATTGATGACCATGTTGACAGTTTGGACATTCTTGAACTCTGGATAAATTAAATTATAAATCTCTAATATTTATCCTTGATCTCACTTGATTCATTCTTTATATCATTGTCATCATCCTCATGTTTATATTGTGGTGAAAGTCATCTTTGGGCCTAATGCAAAGATGAACTGTTGATTGGTTTGATTATGACCATAGATTGTGTATTGGTATAATCATGACCTTTAATGTTATAGATAAAAGTTTATGGTGAAAGTCTTCTTTGGCCTGTAGTGAATAGATGGACATGTGTTTTGCATGATCATGACCACTGGTGATACAAACAAATATCTTTGGTCTGTAGTGCGTAGATAATTTGTTGGTTTGAAACAATTATTTATTGGTGTTACAGAGATAAAATATTGATGATGGACATTTAAATCATAGAAGATAGTAGACATCATGCTCTACTTGACTCTTTTAATGAATTGTTATTTCTGCTGCAGTTGTTGATCTAAAACTTATTGTCCATTATATTTTATCTGATTTATCATTGTTGAATGTTAAAGATAATTTATTCCTTATTATCTTAGTCATAATATTATTTACTGGGCTAGTTGAGCTCACCATTTTCCTTTTTGTTCTATTGTTCTTTTCTGAAAATAAAAATGTAACTGGGACTAGTTGGGGAGTGGAGTAATGTTCTGAGATAGTTACTATAGAAGTCTTCACTATGTTGTGAAATAATGTAATAATAACTGTAATGAATACTTAATTTGAGTTTGAATATTGTCGTATTATGTACGATGCAATATTTGTAATCAAACTCATAATATGTGTGGTCATATTTTGAACGACAGTTTAATAGTTGTAAATAGAGAAGTTTGTATTAAAATTTTGTAGTATATATTTAGTTACTCAAAATGAGTTGTGTGGACCTATTTTTGAACAATTAAAAATATATATTCTAACTTATTTAAAACATATTTTAACTTAAAAAAATATACTTTCTGCACTCTCTCCTCCATTATAAAAAGAAAAAAGAGATACTATTTCTTGTAGTTTGCAAAAGTTGAACCGCAATTCTTAGTTGTGGAAATGACGTCCGACTGATAGTAATGGCCAATTAAATCCACGTTTTAGACATGTACGCCCCGTGTCTAATGACGTCCGACTGATAGTAATGGCCAATTAAATCCACGTTTTAGACATGTAGGCTCTTACTGGGACTATGCATACTTAGGCAGTGTTTGATTATTTCTTAATGACTCTGAATGAATTTGACTCTAAATCGATTAGAGACAAATTTTGTTTGACAAAAGTTTTTTTACTTCTTAATGGATTAGACACAAATAATTTTATAGCATTAAGAGGCATGTCTGAGCAAATTTATATTATTTTTGGACAAAAAGTATCCTCTTTTTAACCTTCTTCGATCTCTGCGTTCTTTGACTTCACTTCACGCTTCTTCTCTCCGCCACGCTTCTTCTCCTTCGTTGTTGTCATTGGTACTAATTTTTAGTAGGATAGAGGGAGGATGAATCTGAAATATAGCTATGGATACTTCTTGTCGAAAAATCTACGATGATGACCATCAAAAAATCCTGGCTCTGCCGCCTTCAATTCTAGTGAAACTCCAGCTGGTACTTCTCGGTAGTAGATGCTGACTTCCATGGATGTTGTAAGACCCCAACTTTTTGAATAAAGATGAATTTTTTATAAATATTATTTTGAATATTATGGAGTGAAATTGATATAATGTTATAGTTGTGGGTAATATTTATAAATTTTGCAAAGTACGTAAGTTGTTATATAATATTCGATTGGTTTGGGAATATTCGCTTTAACAGGAATATTCGCATTTACCGACAATAATCATCAGTGGACCCTACAATGTAATTATTATCGGATTGAGAAAACGACAAAAATATTTTATTAAAATAACTATGGAAGTTTTACCATTAATAATTTGTTGAAATACTTTTAGTAGTAAAAGTAATGCGATGAATACGCTATGGTTGCATAAGAAGACGCGGTATTGATTATCGATGCTTATGTGATAAGTCACTCCGGTTTTGTTTTATTGGTATTATTATTGTAATAATAAAAGCAGAATTTTTTTTATATAAAATGTAATACTTTTATAAAGTTATTCGCTTTATTAGGTTAATAAGAAAATCTTTTATATAAATTATAATACTTTTATAAAGTTATCTCATTTTATTAGACAATAATTAGAATATATTATATTTTATTATGCATAATATTTGTATAAATGCTGCGTGATAAGTTTTCGCAGATAAGGTTCTGCATAGTATTTGCATAGTAAAATCTTTTATAAAGTTATTCGTTTTATTAGATTATAAATAGAATATATTATATTTTATTTAAAAGATTTTTCTTTAAATATGAACCGCCGATTAAAGTAAATCAATCTGGACCGCTCATGAGTTAGATACTTATGCTAGCTTCATTTTTCTATAAATAAGCTCGTTCCTTCATTATTTTCTTACGAATTCATTAAAACTCTAGAGAGATAAACTGTAGAGAGAAAGAAGAAAAATATTCTGCTACTTAACTACTCTTATATCCAGTTTTTTTTACGGTAAGGGGTATTATTTGTTGTACCCGTAAGGGGTATTAGTTCTTTTGTATTCATGAAGAGAATTTATGTTATTCCATCCTTATTATTCTGTTGGAATAAACTGTATACGCGGCATACCCTGTACTTGGTGAAATCCTTATGTTATTTCATTCTTTATTATTCTGTTGGAATAACCTGTATACGCGGGCTACCCTATACTTGGTGACATTCTTCTATAATTATGTCTTTATTATTCTGTTGGAATATCCTGTCATGCATGCGTTTTTACTGGCGGACTTGGTTCCATCTTTATTATTATTCCGTTGAACATCCATCTGTATGTGTTTTACACCTGACTGGGTTCCGCTCTTTATTATTCTCGTTGGAATATCCTGTCTCATGTGTTTTACACCTTGACCTTCGGTTCCGCCTTTTTATTATTCTCGCTGAATATCCTCGTACGTGTGTTTTACATCGGACCGGTTTCGTCTTTATTATTATTCGCTGGAATAACTCGTCATGCGGTACCGCATGCATGGTGATTTCTTTTGTTATTCCATTTTTTATTATACTCAGTTGGTTAAAGTTTTGACTTTTATACTCCATCAAATTAGTGGAATATTCTTGATATTTGCGCTTCATCCAATATCTTTTCATGGAAATATTCTTCTGTGCATTCTTGAATTTTACCCTACAAAAAAGTATCTTGTTGACAATTTGGACGTTATTAGTTCCTGGATAAATTAATTATTGAACTTATTTTATTGAATTCTTATATCATTGTCATCATACTCATGTTTATATTTTGTTGAAAGTCATATGTGGCCTGTAGTGCATAGATGAACTTGGTATGATTATGACCAGGGATTTTTCGATGTAATCATGACCGTAATGTTACAAATGATGTGATAAAAGTCTTCATTGGCCCGTAGTGCATTGATGGACAGTTGTTGGCATGATCATGACCATTGATGAATACACGAATGTCCTTCACTCAGAAGTGTATGGATAATTTGTGGTCGTGATACTAAAAGAATATCCTCGGTCAGTAGTGTAGGGGTGATTCGATGATGTGAATTATTTATTAAAATCGAGTCCCAACGATAAAAGTGATGAAAAACCTTTTAAATCATAAAAGATAGTAGATTTTATTCTCTACTTAACTCTTTTAATGGATTGCTTGTTACCGCAGCTTAAACTTGATGTCTATTGTATTTTATCGGTTTAACATTATCAAGACTAATGATAATTTATTCTCGCATTATCTTAGTCATAATATTTTTATCGGGCTAGTTGAGATCACCCTTTCTTTCACCGCTTCTCTTGAAATGAGAACGCGTCGACGAGTCGAGAACTTAGAGTGATTGTCCTGGATGATAATATTAGCTAGTAGTCCTCACTATTCTCGTTAAATAAGTGTGACAATAAATATAATGAGGACTTATTCGAGAGTGAATATTGTCTGTAAGATGCGGTTTTGTATTAAAACTCATAGCTCTCTTGTTGTATAATTAAGATTGTATTTGTATTCACGTACCATGTATTTGGCACTCGTAATAGGTGATGTATACCTATTTTGGGGCGTCACGATTTGGTATCAAAGCTTAGGATATGATTCCCTGCTAAGATGTGAGACAAGAACTAGGTGGGGAGAGACAGAATTCTTTCACTAGTATGACCCTTTATGTTTATTTGGTATTTAATTGGTCGGTCAGAGTTTAGAGATAATATGTGATATGTTATTTAACCCTTGTTTTGTGGCAGTATTTAAAAATGACAACCGAGAATGTTGAGATTATCAATGGAGCACAGGAGACCGTTGAGTCTCCACAGATCAATAATCAGGATAATGTGCTTCATGAAGGCGACAATCTTCAGGCAAACAACAACACTGACCAAATGATAAACGATGGAATGTTCAGAGGCTTTATGCAATTCATGCAACATCAGGCAAGAGCGGCTCCTGTCCAAAATGCAGGTGGAAACACTGGCAACTCTCGGACGGTTACCGCTAAGCAGTTCAAGGAACTGGGATCACCGGAGTTTATTGGAGAGCCAAAACCACTTAAGGAGGAGACATGGATAAAACATATTACCAAGATATTTGATGTCTTGGGATGCTCCGAGGAACAAAAGGTTCCCTTTGCCACCTTCATGTTGCGTGGAGAGGCAGATTACTGGTGGGAATCTGTAAAGCGTACTCAACCTGCCGCACTGAAGATGACTTGGGAGAAGTTCCAAGAATTGTTCAACGACAAGTACTTTCCCGAAAGTATTCGACACATTAAAGAGGTAGAGTTCATCAAGCTGGAACAAAACAACATGACCGTATCGCAGTACGAAGCCAAGTTTGCCGAGTTGTCCTGGTTTGCGTCCCATTTGGTTGATAATGAAGAGAGAATGACGCGAATGTTTTTAAGAGGTTTGAAACCTGAGATACGTCAATATCTTATCTCTCATAAACTATGTTTGTATTCAGATGTTAATAGGGCTCAGTTATTGGAGCGTGATAATGAGTCATCCCAACCAAAAGATAGCAACCGACAAAGTGATAATACTAGTGAGAGCAGTCATCGAAGCGGTGACAAAAAGCGTGGAGAAAATCAACATGCCAGAAATGGTAACCACTACGGTGGCAATCAGGGCCAAAACAATAAGAATGGACATTTCAAGAAGAGGAGATTCAACAATGATGGAAAGACGTCAGCACCAGCACCCGTGGTTAAGGAAGGAGAACGACCACCTATCATATGCTTCAAATGCGGAGGGAAGGACATATCGGTCAAACTGCGCGATCTTGATCCAAAGCATGTTATAATTGTGGAAGAAGGTCACCTAGCCCGATTTTTTCGCTCACCAAAGACAAGTTCAACTAGGATGGAGGCACCAAAGGCCATCCCGTAAAAAAGTCAAAGCTCAGAAGTCTGGGGAGGCGTTTGTTGTGACCTCCCAAAAGCAAGGAACCCGAACGAGGTCATCACGGGTAAACTTATCATAAACTCTAGCGAAGTTTATACCTTATTTGATACCTGGGTTCTACCCATTCTTTTATTTCTCCTACTTGCGCCAACGCGTTTAAATTTGACTCGGGAGAAATTGGACTTTGACTTATCTGTTGAAACTCCATTGGGTGAAACCTTCATTACATCCACGGTTTATAAGTCTTGTTTGGTTCAAATCGGTACCCTCATAATACCTGTCGATCTTATTTCATTGAAAATACTTGCATTTGATGTAATTCTAGGAATTGATTGGTTAACTACTCATCATACAAAAATTGATTGTTTTCGTAAGGTTGTTAGCTTTCATATTCCTAATCAACCTATTATCGCCAATTCAAGCAAACCAAACCATTAAAATCAATCACCGTCATCTCAAGCCATAAAGCTATTCGTTTATCAAAAACGGATATCGCTTTCTTAGCTCATATCACGGATCTAAACAAAATACGCCGGTTTTGAATGATATTTCTATTGTTAATGAATTTCCTAACGTATTCCCTAAAGAACTTCCCTGCCTACCCCCAGAGCGTGAAATCAAATTTTATCGACCTTGAACCCTATGAAAACCCATTATCAAAGCCCCATATCGAATGGCTCTATTGAACTTCGAGAGTTAAAGACCCAACCGCAGAACTGTTAGACATTAGTTTTATTCGTCCCAGTACTTCTCCTCGGGGTGCTCTGCTCTATTCGTGAAAAAGAAAGACGGAGTATCGCGACTTTGTATTGATTATCGGGAGTCAATCATGTCACCATGAAAAATAGGTACCCATTGCCACGTATTGATGACCCGTTTGACCAATTGCAAGGCGCCAAATTCTTTTCAAAGATTGATCTTCGCTCGGATATCACCAATTGAAGATTAGAACCGATGACATTCCAAAGACGGCTTTCGTAACTCCTATGACGGGCATTATGAATTCCTAGTCATGTCCTTTGGATCGACTAATGCTCTTCTTTGTCCACGGATATGATGAACCGAGTATTCAAGGAATATTTGGATCACTTCGTGGTCATCTTTATTGATGACATCCTTATTTATTCTAAAAACCGTGAAGATCATGAGCAACACTTGAGGCTGATACTCCAAAAGCTTCGAGAATATAAGCTTTATGCCAAGTTGAAGAAATGCGAGTTCTGGCTTGAGGAAGTAGCATTCCTTGGGCACGTGGTATCAAGTCATGGAATATCTGTTGACCCGGCAAAGATTGAAGCCATTCAAAGCTTGGAACAACCTAAATCAGTGACCGAAGTACGTAGCTTTCTCGGCTTAGCTGGTTATTATCGGAGATTCGTAGAAGGGTTTTCTCGAATCGCTACTCCATTAACTCAGCTGACTCGGAAAGATATAAAATTCAGTTGGAGTGAAGAATGTGAGAAGAGTTTTCAAGAACTCAAGAGGAGACTCATTTCAAAGACTGCTCGACAATACCATCCGGCTCGGAGGATTTGTCATCTCATGATGATGCTTGAGGCAAAGGGTTGGGATGTGTTCTCATGCAACACGGGAAGTCATAGCCTTATGCCTCACGACAACTCAAAGAATATGAGAGGAATTATCCTACTCATGATCTAGAATTGGCAGCTGTTGTCTTCGCACTTAAAATTTGGAGGCATTACTTGTATGGGGAGAAAGTGGAGATCTTTACGGATTATAAAAGCCTCAAATATTTCTTCACTCAAAAGGAACTCATTATGCGACATCGACGTTGGCTTGAACTGTTGAAAGATTATGATCATACCATTTAATACCATCCTGGAAAAGAAAACGTGGTAGCTGACGCATTGAGTAGAAGATCATACGAGGGTACGAAAAGCGATATTGTCAACGCAAAGGCCCATTTTATATAACTTGCAAAGGATGGAGATAGAGATAAAGACTCTGTGGACCCATGTGATGATGGCAAATATACGAGTAGAAAGAAACTTTAATTGATAAAGTTAAAAGCCAAACAATGTACTTGGAGCCGATGCATATGAGGAAGAAAGTGCAAGAAGGTGCTATGTGTCGAAAGCAAGAATCGATGAAGAAGGAATACTTCGAGTCAACTCCGCACTTTGTGTTCTAACGACCACGAGTTAAAGTATAAGATCGCGATGGAGGCGCATAACACACCGCTTTATAATCCATCTCGGGAGTACCAAAATGTATCATGATCTTCGACATACATTTTGGTGGGGGCAATATGAAGAGAGAAATAAATACCGCTTATCTCAAGGTGTCTAACTTGTCAACGAGTCAAGTGCGAGCATCAAGTACCAAAAGGTCCATTGCAACCACTTGAAATTCCGTAATGGAAGTGGGAGCACATTACCATGGATTTTTCTTTCGGTCTTCCCAAGGTTTCTCAAGGCATTGATGTAATTTGGGTCATTGTTGATAGATTGATCAAGTCCGCTCACTTTTTGCCAATCGAGAAACTTATACACTTGAACGCCTGCTCGTATGTACATAAACGAGATTGTAAAACCTGCATGGTATGCCAAGATCCATAGTTTACGATCGAGACCCAAGATTCACTTCACGATTTTGGGTTAGTTTGCAAAAAGCTATGTGCATCAATTTAGGATTTAGTTCAAAGATATCATCCTCGGACGACGGACGATCGAGAGGACTATTCAAACTCGGAAGATTTATTAAGACTCACGTGTCCTCGACTTCAAGGGAAGTTGGGACAAGTTCTTACTGGTTGGTGGAGTTTTCCTACAACAACAAGTTATCAAGCAAGCATTGCATGGCTCCATTCGAGACGCGTTGTATGGAAGAAAGTATCGCTTCTCCAAAGATATCTTTGGGATGAGGTAGGTGAAGCAACGTTGTTGGGACCGAGTTGGTACGTATGACTACAGAAAAGATTCAAACGATCCGACAACGTATAAAAACCTCGCAAGATCGACAAAAGAGTTATGCTGATCTTCATCGAAAGGACGTGGAATTTAATATAGGAGATCATGTGTTGTTACGAGTTGCTTCGTGGAAAGGAGTTACGAGATTTGGAAAAAGAGGAAAGCTCAACCCTCGATTCATTGGCCCATTTTTAATCCTCGATCGAGTAGGAACTGTGGCCTATAGACTCGCTTTACCACCAAGTATGTCTCGTGTTCATACCGTTTTTCACATATCCATGTTACTAAAATATGTGGAAGACCCGAACCACATTATTGAGTTAGAACCGGACGAAATAGCAGAAGATTTAACGTATGAAGAGGTTCCTATTCAAATCTTGGATACGAAGGAATATATTCTACGCTCCAAGGTTATACCTCAAGTCAAAGTTTTGTGGAGAAATCACGATGTTGAGGAAATGACCTGGGAGTTAGAATCTGAAATAAAATCAAGATATCCTCACCTCTTCAATATACCAGGTACGTACCCTAATTTCGAGGGCGAAATTTCATAAGAAGGGGAGGTTGTAAGACCCCAACTTTTTGAATAAAGATGAATTTTCTATAAATATTATTTTTGAATATTATGGAGTGAAATTGATATAATGTTATAGTTGTGAGTAATATTTATAAATTTTGCAAAGTACGCAAGTTGTTATATAATATTCGATTGGTTGGGGAATATTCGTTTTAACAGGGAATATTAAATGCGACGACAACAATCATTGTGTGGACCCTACAATGTAATTATTGTTTGATTGAGAAAACGACAAAAAATATTTTATTAAAAATAACGGCGGAAGTTTTACCATTAAAACTGTTGAACTACTCTTGTAGTAAAAATACAATAATACTGGCGTGGTTGCAAGAGTAGCACACTGTATTGATTATTGATGCTTATGTGATAAGTCACCCGCTTTTGTTTTATCGGTATTATTATTGTAATAAAATGTAAAGCTTTTTATATAAAATGTAATACTTTTATAAAGTTATTCGTTTTATTAGGTTAATAGTAAAATCTTTTTATATAAAATATAATACTTTTATAAAGTTATCTGCTTTATTAGACAATAATTAGAATATATTATATTTTATTATGCATAGTATTTGTATAAATAGTACTGCGTAAGGTTTTCAGATAAGGCTACTGCATAGTGTTTACATAGTAAAATCTTTTATAAAGTTATTCATTTTATTAGATTATAAATAGAATATATTATATTTTATTTAAAAGATTTTCTTTAAATATGGACCGCCGATTAAAGTAAATCAATCTGGACCGTTCATGTGTTAGTTACTTATCGCGATTCATTTTTCTATAAATAGAAGCTCATTCCTTCATTATTTCCTTACGAATTCACCAAAGCTCATTCCTTCATTATTTTCTTATTTTATTGAATTCTTATATCATTGTCATCATCCTCATGTTTATATTTTTTTAAAGTCATCTGTGGCCTGTAGTGCATAGATGGACTTGGTATGATTATGACCGTGGATTTTTCTGTAATCATGGCCCGTAATGTTACAAATGATGTGATAAAAGTCCTCTATTGTCTGTAGTGCATTGATGGACGATTGTTGGCATGATCATGACCATTGATGAATACATGAATGTGCTTGGCAGTAGTGCATGGATAATTTGTGGTCGTGATATTAAAGAATATCCTCGGCAGAAGTAGTGTAGGGTGATTCGATGATGTGGATTATTTATTAAAATCGAGTCCCGTGATAAAAATGATGAAAACCTTTTAAACCATAAAAGATAGTAGATTTTATTCTCTACTTGACTCTTTTAATGGATTGCTTGTTCTACCGCAGCTTAAACTTGATGTCTATCAGATTTTATCGGTTTAATATTGTTGAAGACTAATGATAATTTATTCGCATTATCTTAGTCATAATATTTTTTTCTTTGGGCTAGTTGAGCTCACCTTTCTTTCACCGCTCTCTTCGTGAAATGAGAACGTAGGCTGGACGAGCCGGGGAACGGAGTGATTGTCCGGATGATAGTATTAGCTAGTAGTCCTCACTATTCTATTAAATAGTGTGACAATAAATATAATGAGGACTTATTTTGAGAGTGGATATTGTCTAGAAGACAGTATTTGTATTAAAACTCACAGCTCTCTTGTTGTATAATTAAGATTGTATTTATATTCTGTACCATGTATTTGGCGACTCAGAATACGTGATGTATACCTATTTTGGAGGTGTCACAGATGTGTATACCCAAAACAAGCCACCGATGCCGCACAACAAACACTCACCACCGAAAAATACGTCGGAAACATTTTACTCTGCAGATTACCAAACTGATGCCTCAGAAGATTCCTAAAAATCAAATACAAGAAAAACACCCAATTTGAATATAGGGTGGGAGAAATGGAGGAAAGAGAAATAGAAGAGAAAACAAAGTCTTTTGTTGTAATCCATGAGGTTCATGAGATGAGATATTGACAACATATATGTATGTATGATTGATTGATGCCAAATTTAAAGCCCTCCGATTTGTAGAGGGAATTCGAAATTAGATCATTGCAGTTGGAGTTCAGGACACTAGTAGAATTTCGCATAATTGTACTGATTATGTAGTTAAAATTATACATTGAATATTGCAAAAGTCTTTGTTTTCATTTACAAGGTTAAAATTGTAAAATATTGTTATTAAGATGTTTTAACAATTTCAATTATCAAACAACTTTATAAATTCAGATGCAATTTCATTCATATGATCTAATTTATTAAGATGTCATAACCACTCAGATCTTAATTACTCAATTCTATCAAACACCACCTTACTCCATTATTTATCTCTTAAATAAATACACTCTCCCTATCTCACGAAAATAGTTAGCATGAAATTCATTTTTTAGTAAGTTGGTTAATTGGTCAATAGAGTACTGACATATAAACGAAGCTCTATGTGTGTCAACATTCTATTGGTCAATTGTTCAATTTATCAAAAAATAAATTTTATGCTAACCGGATCCATTGGTCTTACCTTTAGTCGTCTTTTTATAAGTCATGTTAAATCATGTTCCTTTTAGTCATGTTAGGAATGTGCATGTAAGGTAGGATATGAGAGTCGTACGTATATAGGAATGTGGATGGTTTATAGGATATGAGAGTCGTACGTATATAGGAATAATAGGATATGAGAGTCGTACGTATATGGATTCGGTTAGTATGAAGTTATTTTTTTTGGTAAGTTGGTCAATTAGCCAATAGAATACTGACACACATACAATTTCGCCTGCGTGTCAGTATTTTATTGGCTAATTGACCAACTTACCCCAAAATAAATTTCATACTAATCACTTCCTACGTATATAGGAATGAGAGTTGTACATATATAGGAATGTGGATGGTTTATTAGGACATATTTGGTATAATCGCATATGGCATAATAGGATGAGAGTCGTACGTATATAGGAATCCTAGTTGGGATTGGACGTGAATTAGGCTACTAGACTAGAGGATAGGGGCTGAACTACGTAAAAATTTTGGTGTGATTTACTGTTCTTTTGTTTCTATTTTTAGCTTTGCAGATTTTGATTTAAGTCGAAAAATTTTATACTAATACGGACAGGTATTAGCTGTCTGTTTATAACAAACAAAGAACATAACTAATACGGATAGGGTTAGACCGTTCAATTATAGCCTGCTATAATAAACTTTAAAATTTGGCCACTGTAAATCAACTCTTAGTATTTACACCTATTCAACCACTCTAAATGTGTTTAATTACGTAATTTCAAAGAGTCGTACGTATATAGAAATAATAGGATATGAGAGTCGTACGTATATAGGAATGTGGATGATTTATTAGGACTTATTTGGTATAATCGCACATGGCATAATAGGATATGAGAGTCGTACGTATATAGGAATGTGGATGGTTTATTAGGGCTTATTTGGTATAATCGCGAAACACGTTTAAATGTGCATGTGAGGTTTATTTGCACCTCATGAAAAATAAGATTAATTAGAAAAGAAATGTAGAATTTCTTTTTAACTTTTTGTACGTATTCTTTATTATAATTTTCATGTAAGATATTTATTATAATTAATATTTATAATTTTCATGATTAAATTTTCTTTATTATTTTATAAGAATATCACTCAGATAAATGACTACATGCATATGGTTAAAGGTTTTCTTCCCCTAGACTCCCTCTAGTTCATCTATAAATATCTTACAGAAATCAACACACCATACAACATACACATACCAAACATGTCTCCCTTCACCATTACCATTTTCTTCCTTCTCCTTGCAACCCTATTGTGGTTCATCCTTAGCTGGATGACGCAAAACCAAAACCAAAACCGCAACCGCAAACTACCGCCAGGTCCCCTAGCCTTACCAATCATCGGTAACCTCCACATTTTAGGAGCCCTCCCCCACCGCGCCATCCACACCTTAGCCAAAAAATACGGTCCCATAATGTCCATCCGCCTGGGAAATGTCCCAGTAATCGTCGTCTCCTCTCCCCAAGCCGCCGAGCTCATCCTCAAAACACACGACACTACTTTCGCTAGCCGCCCTAAAACTCAAGCCTCCGAAATATTGTCTTATGGAACAAAAGGGATGGTTTTCACCGAATACGGTCCGTATTGGCGAAATATTAAGAAATTTTGTACACTAGAGCTTCTTAGTGCTACAAAAATTGACTCATTTGCTCGAACGAGAAGGGAGGAGGTGGTGTTGTTTGTTGAGAATATTAAAGAAGCCGCGGCGGCGGGGCAAGTGGTGGATGTTAGTGAAAAGGTGGGGGGTTTGATTGAAGATATGATGGTTAGGATGTTGTTTGGGCGCAGCATAAGAGATGATAAGTTTGATTTGAAGTGTATTATTCAGGAGATGACGGATGCGGCAGGAGCTTTCAATATTGCTGATTTTTTGCCAATTCTTGCTCCGCTTGACCTTCAGGTACGACTGATTTTCTGATTCTGAGTCCAAGAAGTTCAAATGGACAATTTATTTGGATATTTTATAGAAATAAATTACATTTTATATAATTGAGAGTTTGATTTGTATAACAATTATTCTTTTAAAATCCAACTCTTTCTATATAAAATACAACTTGTTTCATTAAACTGCCTCAAAATTTAAGATCACTAAAATATTATATTTTAGAATGAAGGTACGTAATATAATTTTAAAAAAAAGTAAAATTAAAAAAGATTGTTTCACTTGGATTATAAGATGTATACAATACAATTTGTTTTATATTTTGAATTTACATAAATCAAATAATTAATAAAGTTGACAAATTATAATTTCACTCAGTTATATTTCATGAGCCCTGTCACACCTTTAAATACCACAGCTACATCCTAACAACAAAAGAAAATATGATTCATCATAGAGCCATTACATAAATTATATTTAATAATTTTAAATTCCAATTCAGTATTCTTTATATCTAAAATATAGTACTATTGTTTGAAAACATAATATCTTAAAGTTTAAAATATATTCTATCTTAAATATTAAGTTATTATTTTGAAAAACACAGCACATTATATTTTAATTCTCACTTTTCTGGAGCAATTTTTTTTTAATAAATATTGTCATAGCTGAACCAAAATTCTAAATTCTAAATTTTTTTAATAACACGAAAGCATGTCATTTTTTTTGTTTTCGTGTTATTTTAAAGGTGCTTTCTTGATTTCGATTCTAGAAATTTGTGAAATTGTGCTTCTTCTTTTTTAATTAATATTGTTGGTACAGATTAATCTTTAATGCGGATTAGGATTCCTCCATTATATATATTATTCAATTTCTCTTAATAAATATTTATTTATATAAATATTATATTTAGTGAAGGTACTAACGACATAATAATTGATAATGAATTTTCTTTTGTCGGTTATTTATGAAAAATTTTATTGTGCCGCTAAATGTAATTATTGTGTCCCTAGATGTGTATTGATAGAAATAGAAATTGGATTCAAGACCAAATATTTGTGATGGAAGGGACTTAATCTTGTAAAAAGAAATTAAATTTTTTATATATATTGTTACTAATATTACATTTATGTAATTTACATAATAAATCAACAAATAAAATTTACTTTACCAACCCTCCAGATTATTGTTAGTCAACACCATGAAGAACAACAAGAAGTTATAAATGCCCTTTCACTTCCGCTCTCTCTTGATGTAATTAGTAAGAACTTCATTTCCGGGAACACAGATAGTGCACAATATTTACTTGATAGTTCCTCAGTTCATGTTAAGGTTTGGATTAGACAAACAAACACATGATTATTTTGGATAATTTTTTAACATATATATAACTATTTTTATGTGTTCATGAAGCCCTAATACACGTCCTTGTATATTAAACCTTCTAGTTTACACTTGAACGCCTTGAACGCCAACGTTCGACTATAGTAGCAACTCACAAGTTACCTTAACAACATATATAGTTTTATTACAATTAAGCATATCCTTATATTTACCGAGAACAAATAAAGTTTAATGTATCTATTAATGTGTCTTATATTAATTCATTCACCTGTCTGATTATTTTTAAATTTTCTATAATCCATAGGGACTGAATCGACGTTTAAAGGCACTGCACAAAAATCTTGACAAAACCTTGGAGATGATTGTTAATGAGCATGAAGAAGCTGCTACTAGTGGAAGTAAAAAGCTTGACCTGGATTTCGTTGATGTTCTACTATCATTATTGGATAAATCTTCAAAAAATACTTATGCTGAGCTATCACACATGGTAGATAGAAGAACCCTAAAAGGAATTATAGTAGATGTGATAGTAGCCGGTATTGACACTTCACACGTTGCAATTGAATGGATCATGACTGAACTCATAAGACATCCGAGGATCATGAAACAACTTCAAGAAGAAATTAAGAGTGTTGTTGGAGTTAATGAGATTATAGAGGAGACTGATCTGACTAAGTTTAAGTACCTAGACATGGTGATTAAAGAGAGTTTTAGGTTACATCCAGTTGTGCCACTCCCCGTACGTGAATCGATGGAGGACATTGTCATCAACGGATATTATATACCTAAGAAGTCGCAAGTATTAATTAATCATTGGACATTAGGACGAGATCCTGACTTGTGGTCGGAAAATGTTGAAGAATTCATACCAGAGAGGTTTATCGCTGGTGTTGACTTTTTTGGAAATGACTATAAGGTCATACCATTTGGTTCAGGGCGGAGAATTTGTCCTGGGATGCGTTTAGGTTTAATTAATGCACGACAGATAGTGGCACAGTTGGTGCATTGCTTCGACTGGGAGTTGCCTAATGGCATGCCACTTAGTGATTTAAACATGGATGAAAAATTTGGTCTAACATTGCCTAGAGCACAACATTTACTCGCCATGCCTATTCGTCGCCTATGAAGTAGTAGTTCTTAAATTAGTACTGGGAATTAGCCTAATTATTCGGAATAAAGAGGTGGTTGACTAAAAGGAAAGACCACATGCATCATGAGACAAATCAATGAGTATTGGTTAAGATAGTTTGTTCAAGGTCTGTTTAAGAGTTGGTTTTTCGTTTCAAGTTGATGTATTTTTCATGTTTCTTTTAGTCATTTGGCATCATGTTGGGGTTAAATCTATTATAAGTTTATGTATTTATTCTTGTTGCTTTATGACCATTAGGTATCCGTATCTCTGTGGATGTATTTATTATTCATGTTTCTTGCAGATGCACTACCTCATTACCACATTTGGTATTCTTGTTGATGTATTATTCGTAGACCCGGCAAACTGGAGCCCAACGGGTCGGACTTAGGGCTGTAATTTTTTAGCCCAATAAAATTCGGACATTTTTGGTCCGCCCATTTTTTGTCCGGCCTTGTTTGGACCAAACCCAAAAAAATAACATAAAATAGGCACAAAATTGATCTCGGCCCATGGTAGAGCTTTGAGGCTGAATTTTAGCCATTAAAACCAAGGTCTTTTGGCTCGCCTGCTTTTTAGTTTTTTGCCGCTCGACCGGCCCGTTTGAGTTGGGCCCGCCCGTTTGTCAGGTCTAATTATTCGTAAGGTTTAGACCCTTCATGCTTTTCGTTTTAAGCCGATTTTCTAATTCCGCATCGTTCTGAACACAATCGGGTGTTTTGAATTGAAGATTGGAGGCTCGCGGGTTAGATCTGTTGTAATATATGAAGAAACGTCTTAGAGGAGACAATATAAAATTTTGACTAAAAGACAATTTGCACCCCAAATTTATATCACTGTTGATTTTTGCACCCCAAACTAAAAAAGGTGTCTAAGTCCACCCCAAACTTCAATTACACATAACAAAAAACACACTTTCTTCATTTAACCTAATCAAAAGTGACCAAATTAAAATTAACAATAATATTGATTACAGAGGGGTATTTAAGTCTTTTTCATATAATTCCTCCCCTTTTTCTTCACCAAACCAAACCAAACCAAACCAAATCAATTTCCCGTTAAAATTTTCTTCATACCTCATCGTGATGAATACACATTACATATATATTAACTCAAATTAATCGTGTTGTTGCTGCTGCAAGTTCAAACTTCAGACTTCATTACATATATAAAAGCTCTGACCCACCACAAATACTTTTTTGGCCTGCGATTAACCCACGATTGCAAAACTCTCACAAACCGAGCCTGCTTGCGAACCACCACTTGTTTTTGATCTTTCATTTCCTAATCCAGTTTTCATCTCCTTAACATATTCTGAAGTCACCCATGAAGATTTACTGCTTAATTTCTTTACAGGGTGCTGCTTAGTTATAAACTGGCAATTGTTTTGTGCCCATTTTCTATTTTTGTAATGTTTTCCTCTTGACCTTGAGACAGAGGATGAAAGATTTGGAGAAGAAGGTCCCTCAGTGCCAATATGAAGTTTGTGCACACCTCATCAGAATGAGAAAATGTAGAAATCAACTTATGAGAAGAGATGTGATGGAACCTACATTTTTGGTGATCGGTGATATACCAAGTGTTAAAGAAATCAGAAAGGTCGCCTATCCAATATAGGATTAGTAATCAATTCAAATACTACATTTAATTGGAAAAAAACATACGGATGGCTTATCTGGAACCACCCATCATCACTGCAAGGCAATAGACAGGAAAATTAAATTCATCATTAACTATACAAAAGCAAGGATTCTAACAAAAAAAATAAAAATATTATGAATGGTGGAGACCAACTTTTCACACGAAGTAGCTTCTGAAGTGAGATCCACCCAAATTGGCGCTTCAATTTTGTCCTGCGTATGTTATTGTGTGCTGTATGTCAAACAGACAAATACCCATCAAAAATTAAAGAGATCCCACGTTAGATTCTTAATAATTCTACAAACCCATAACAAAAATCTTCATAAAAAATGCAACTCTCTAATATATACACACAAAATATTTATAAAAAAAAAAGTACACCAAGAAATCAATAGCTATGTTTCTCTCTATATCTATACTATACATAATAGCACACATATACATGTAGATATGTAAATGTAAGAACCAAGGCAAATCTAATTTTACTCACATTAGACTGAGCCCAGAGGATTCATAGAACTTGGTGAGTTTTCCATAGAACTCATCCGATAAGCTATAAGAAGAATAAGACTTCACAGGACTACTCTGAGCAGTAGGGCCGGTCCTGAGTTTTTCAGGGCCTAAAGCGATAAAAAAAATTGGGTTCTTTGCGAATTGCTATTAAGATAGGTATAAAAAAATTAAGAACTTTCAATAAGAAAGAATACGAAAGAGCATAAATATGAAAGAATACTAAATATAATAACCGACTATTTCAATATTTTCAAAGCATCATATATAACATTATCACTAATTCAAAAAAGTAATCAGTTCAAAGACATAATATCATCAATAGAGGGGTGGATGATATCATCAACAACTCCTCTTGAATAACACTCACTTATAATGGGCAAATTATAAATAAAGAAGCATAAAATTTTATTGTTCAGGTAATGGAATGTAACCTTACTGAATTTCAAATAGTTTCACAGAGATCAATTAGGGGGTAAAATCAAATAAAAATTGTCAATGGAATTATTAAATTACAAAAGGAACACATGTATACAGTGAGCGAAATTCAGAAATTCAGGATTTCGCTGTTGTAGATATGAGTCTTGTGAAAATAAATGGTTTAGATGTTTCTAGGAATTTTACAGGGTATTCACTAATATTGCCAGAAAATAACAGGGAGAAAACATTAAACTGATGAATGGGTTAATCCAGGGAGGACTTATAAAAAGTATAAGAAAATAAGATATGGTGAAGAGGAGATTGAGGCTTTGAGATTTCTTGGGCTAAGGTATGTACTAAGTAAAAGGAACAATTTGCAAAAGGAGTACATCTCTTGTTTAAAAACTAAGAAAAAGAGATATAAGAAAAAGAGGCCCTAAAAAATTTTGAGCCTAAAGCCCGGGCACCTTAGGCTTTAGCCCAGGGCCGGTGCTGCTGAGCAGCAATCTTCTCCGACTCGGAGTTTTCGCCTGCTACCTCCGGTGACCCGCCATATGCATTTGTAAGACACTGAATTTTATGAAACGAAAGTATTCAATTTTCTTATAATTATTATGTTATTTAGTAAATGGTTAAATTGATAAAGGTTAAAGTTAAGGGTGATATTTGAAAATTTTGCAAAGTAAGCAAGTTGGTATAAAATATTCGTTATGTCGAGGATTTTCCATTGGTCGGGGAATATTCGTTTTAACAGGGAATATCCGTACAATGACACAATCATTGGTGGACCCCATAACAGAAGTATTGTCGTAGTTAGAAAACGACAGAAATATCTTTTTATAAAAATAACGGCGAAAGTTTTACCCTTAAACTGTTGAAATATCCGGTGGTAAAAAATAAGATGTCTGGCGCTGGTTGCATAGTAGCAGCACGCAGATATTGATTATTGATACTTACGTGAGAAGTCACTCAGTTATACTCAATTATTGTTATAGTAATTGTTGCATAGTATCTCATGTTATTTGAGTCAATTATTGTCACAGTATCATCTGCTTAATATTTTATATTATTAAATCAATAATTGAGACGAGAAAGTTATTCATATTATTATTTGTATTATTGACAATGTCTAGAAAGTTCTATCGAGGAAAGAGGTTGGTTCACCTAATTGCGCGTCAATAGGGAGAAATCCTTATCGAAAAGTCCCATCTTTCCTGAGAATGATATGATTGTTAAATATTGTGAGTTATAATATTAATGATGAATAATTGTTAATAGATTAAAAATATTTTTATATAAGATAAATGATTTATGGTAATTATTTATTTAATTTTTGATATAAATATATAGAGAGGTTTGTTATGAGGTGTTTGTTATAAGTTTGGCTTATTATTCTATGAGGAGATGTGCTAATTTTTCAGACCGTTGGTTGAAGTTCTAATAGTAAATTAATATGGATCGTTGGTTGAAGATATAATAATAAATCAATATGGACCGCTGGTGGAAAGTTATAATAGTAAATCAATATGGATCACTGGTTTAAAGTAAATCAGTATGGACCGTTGTCATCAATTGTCGGGCCTCCTTCATCAAGGTGGTGATGAACATCTGGCACTTGGTAGCGTTGGAATAATCATAAAACCTCATGAGTTGATCGTACGCTTGGGTGTGCTTATAGGGATCACCAGTGATATTGTAACTCTCCAAGTGCAGAACTTTCTTGTTGGGATCGGCCCAAACCCGTTCTATCTCTGGAGTAAAGGGTGATGTTAGATCAATCGGGACCTCGTTTTCCTGATTAACCCCTACTAGCTTCTTTTCCAGCTCTGGTAATCTCCGTACGAGGGGGTCGTCTCCTCCTTCTGGGGGAAAAATTGCGTCGACCCCGATTGTGTTTCGGAGAAGTCATCCGCTACCTACATCCTTACCTCCATCGTCGTTCACTACTACCTTCCCGAGAGTGTCTTTTACGCCTACTTATTGCATACGCGTCGACAACTGTATAAACGATGTGTCCTGGATCGTTCCTCTGGCCTGGCTTCTCGGCGACAATGATGGCTTGAAGAAACTTTCTCTCCACCCATCAATGCTACCAATTGGGCATCCAATTCTTTCTGTTGAAGGCGCAAGGCCTCCATAGCTTCTTTATTCTCCTACATCTTTTTAGGAAGAATCAGTTCCCTTTTGTCTCAATCATCGCGCTTCAAATTTTGATCCCTTGTGTTTGTGTCTGGGACTGAGTATCCTCGGCATGACTACTAGGGCCTATAGCTTTCTGAGTGGCTGAGAATAATTATCATCTGATTGGGGTCATCCTAGCCTTCGTCGGGCTCATAGAGTGACTGTTGGATTCGAGACTGTCCGAGACATGATTGAAAAGTCTCAACCGGTCTTTGACCGAACCCTTGGGTTGAGCAAATGGGTTGGTCAATGATTTATACCGTCCTGAAACTGTGTTTGCCTTACTCATTGTCATAACTCCGGTTAGACTTCTGGGTGATTTTTTTAAAAAAAAGTTGTCTAGCACCAAATGCCCTGCTTCTAGAGTCAATGTTAACATCAATATTCGTCCACGCATCCAATAACCAACAACGCGTCCAATCCTGCACAGAAATGTACTAGGTCACATGTAGGAACTTAACGGCTTGGGTTGCCGGGGGATAGCTCCGGTGTGATAATAAGTACATGATAAAAAATAAGTCAACAATTAAGGCTTAAAGCTTTTGTGCTCAAAATATAATCAAGTACCTGTAAATCAGGGTATAAATTTGTATTTATAATGATCACACATCCTTAAACGTTCTGTCCCTGAATTGGAATAGGATTCCTCATCATGATAGCTATCAAAATTGAATAAAAGTGAATCTCTTTAAATAAAGAAAATCGAATATAATTCTGACTTTTTCCTTAAAAATTAGAAATTAAACATAAGTAAGAATCATAGGTGTCTTAAAATCCAACCTGCTTTCCGGAATAAACTCCTACCAAATCATCGGGTCCATCCAATCATGTCCCAACAGTTATCATCACATTTTAATAAAAATATTTATTTATAATAATTGAAAATGTACCTCTGCCTTCCAGGGACGTCCATGCTAGTCTTAATAATAAATTAATTATAACTTCGTTGTTCCTTTCTTGTGAATGAATTTAAAAAAAATATCCAAATTTGTTGCTACCAAAGAGGCCAGCGCTAAGTTGAAAGAAAAGAAAGAGACGCAATTACTCAAATCAATTTTTCATGAAAAATAATATTGTTGGACTTGATCTTGTTAGATTCATTTTTACGGATTTGACTAATGATTATTACGATAGGGTAGTCGATCGGTCTCGCTCTCCCGGTGAGAGAATGACTGTCCACTTAACCGGTGAGTTGGTGGTATTGCGAGAGGACAACGATCACACAAGATATAATTGAACTTGAGGATTTATTAGTAGTCCGATCTTGAATTTTATTAATATATTGAATCTCATGAGTTTAAACTCATGTTATAACCGTTAAATTTTTCTTGTTAGTATAAAGTATTATTTGGTGTGTGATTCATTGTAGAGCGTGTGAGACATCTTATGAATACTGATAACAAACATAATTAACCAAAGTAATAAACCTGAATATATCGTATGTTCTTACTTTTTTTGTTCTTAAATTTTAACATTACTAATAATTAATGTTGTTGGACCGCAGAAGACTTCAACCTTACTGAGCATAAAGTAGCTTTGTAGTCAATTTGCAAAATGCTAGTAATCTTTTAAATTGAAAATGAGTTTCTTTAAATTTTGAAAGTTATCAGTTTGATAATTGTTGGGATTGACTTTATCTTACATGGCTTAAATGAATGGTCACTATGATTAGCCAGGTCGGGATTTCGTTCAATTTAGAAGTCAATGTTAAAATCTTGATTGAGGGGAGATTTATTAAGAAATTTCGATCTTGGGTTTTTCTAATGTATTTGGTTTTATGTGTTTGAACTCATGTTATAGAAGCTATGGTTTTTCTAGTTACTATAAAAATATTGTTTGGTGTGTGAACCATTGTAGAGCTTGTGACACATCTAATGAATACATCAGACAAGCAGGACTAGTCAAATTGGTGAACTTGGATATATCGCGTGTTCATATTTTTTCATCTTTCATATAATATTTGTGTGATTTCAATATTTCTTAAATGCTAATAATTTTTTTAATTCGTTTACAATAATTATAATTATTTGTGTTCCAAAATTAATTAAATTCGTACGAATTATGAGTTTTAAAATTTTTATACATCGACTTCATCTCTAATTTTGAACCGAACTTTCTTCGTTTCCTTTCCTGCAGATATACGTCAGAAAAAATCCCAAAAACTTGTCAAAATACATTGATTAATTGTGTTAAACTGGAGAAGTGAATATATAGCAGCTGAATTTGGCGCATTCACAGATTTATAATCGAGATCACGTTATTTTATTTGATAAAATAAAACCACGTGATCTAGCAATAAAATATAATCGACACTCATTTATAATCGAGATCACGTGGTTTTATTTGATATCTACCTTTAAGTGCCAATAAATAATGGACACTAATTTTGAGGGGAAAAAAATACTATATATTTTTTAAAAAAAACTTCAAAAAAAATAAAATATCGCTAAAATGTCCCCAAAATAATGTCTCCCTAGAATTTCTGTTATTCAATAGTTGCTCCTTCTGTCTGAGCTCCATTATGTTTCTCTCTCCAGAATAATTTGGGTGCGTCTGAATTTGGTTTGGCGTCCGTTGACACGACTTGTCACACAGAGATACTGCAGAGAGAAAAGATGTTTTAATTAGCCTTGAAGTTCAGCAAAAACTACGGATGTTGCCACTACTCTTTTGCATTAGACAAAGTATACGGATGTTGCAACTACTCTTTTGCATTAGACAAAGTTTATTTTTCTTTTCTTTTCCTTTTGTCTTTTTCCTCCTATTCATTTCTATAATGTTATCTTCCTTTTTTTTTTCTTTTGTCAAGTGGCATTTCTTTAAGAAAATAATCTTAAGTGAGATTATTGCAATGTGTAACCAATTTTAATATTTTAATAAGGAAAATAAATTGAATTGATTTGTCATATTTACAATAAATAAACCAAAGGAAATTAAATAAACATATGGTGTAATTTATTTATATTTTAAAGTTAATGAGGATAGAAAACAAAATAAATGGGTCTCACTTTCACCTCAAAAAGAAAATGACCCAAATAAATGGGTCTGACAATAATTTCCTACCTATAAATTTTATAATCCCAGATATATTTTAGAGTAAAATTACCCAAGGTATCCTCATTCTTATCAATGATTACACGTGGATGGCCGGAAGATTTTCCTCTCATATATTCCCCTTGGCAATTTCTTATACTTATATTGGCATCCCCAAAATGGAGAGAAAATAAAAAACAAAAAGAAAGAAAAAAGAAACCTATAATTTTCATGATTAAATTTTCTTTATTATTTTATAAGAATATCACTCTGATAATGTGAGACCCCAGATTTTATTAATAAAGATTTAAATTTGGTGAAATAATTTTTTAATATTATGGTGTGAATTTGAGATAATATTATAGTTGTGGGTAGTATTTATAAATTTTGCAAAGTATGCAGTGGTTATATTATATTCGATTGGTGGGGAATATTAGGTTTAGCGAGGAATATTATTGCATAACTACCAATCATTGGTGGACCCATAATGAATTATTATCATTTGATCGAAAACGACAAAAATATTTTATTGAAATAACTATTAAGTTTTACCGGTTGATCTTTGTTGAACTACTTTCGGTAGTAAAAAGTACGATAATCGTGTGGTTGCATAAGTAGCATACTGCGGTATTGATTATCATCTTTATGTGAAGTTCACCATTTGATTCCATTATCATTGATTAATAATATGAATTATTATAATGATAATGACGTTTTGTTTTATTCAGACATTAACGTAATAAAACGTAAACATCTTTTATATAAAATAGAATCTTTATTAAAGTTATTACATAAATAGAATATATTATATTTTATTATGCGTAGTGTTGCGTAGTGTTTTGCGTAGTGTTTTTTCGTAGTATTGCGTAGTGTTTTCGAGTAAAATGTTTTTATATAAATAGAATATATTATATTTTATTTAAAAGATTTTTCTTTAAATATGAATTTGTCGATTAAAGTAAATCAATCTGACTGCTCATGGATTAATTCTTATCGCATTCCATTTTCCTATAAATAGAAAGCTTCATTCCTTCATTATTTTCTTACGAATTCATTGAAACTCTGTATAGAGAAATTATAGAGAAAACTATAGAGAAAATTATAGAAAGAAGAAGAGTATTCTGCTTCTTCACTACTTCTATATTCGATTCTTTCTACGGTAAGGGGTGTTATTCTTTCTTCTTGAAGAGAACTTCATTATTCCATTCACTATTATTACATTGGAATAACTTTTGTAAAAGTGGCATACCCTATACATAACTTTGTATACGCCAGACACCCTATACTTGTGAAATCCTATATGTTATTCCATTCTTATTATTACATTGGAATAACTTTGATACGCATGATTTACCTATACTTGGTGACATTCTTCTATTATTACATTGGAACATCCTCATGCATGTGTTTTACACCTTGACTGGTTCCGTCTTTATTATTCTCATTGGAACATCACATGCATGTGTTTTTTACCGGACTGGTTCCATCTTTATTATTCTGTTGGAACATCCTCGCTTGCGGTGTGAATTTCACCCGACCGTTCCGTTATTATTATTATGTTGGAATAACTCGCTCATGCAAAGCACTGCATTTACGGTGATTTCTTTTGTTATTCCATTCTTTATTATACCCAATTTGGTTAAAACTTTGACTTATATACTCCATGAAATTAGTAGAATATCCTCGATATTTGCGTTTCATCCAAAGATCTTTTTCATGGAAATATTCTTCCGATCATTCTTGAATTTTACTCTACGAAACAAAGATGTCGTGTTGACAATTTGGACGTTAATAATTCATGGATTAAATAATTCTTGAACTTGTTTTATTGAATTATTATGTCATTGTCATCATCCTCATGTTATATTATGTTATCTTTTTTGAAAACTTACGTGCGTAGATGAACTTAGTATGATTATGACTGAGGATCATTCTAGTATAATCACGACTTGATATAAATGATGTGACAAAGTCCTCGATGGCTGTAATGCGATGATGGATAATTTTGGTATGATTATGACCGAGGGGTGATTCGGTATAGTCGCTGACCATTGATAATTTGATGAAAATCCTTGGCCAGTAGTACGAGGATGATTAGATGTGGTGGTTTATTTATTAAAATCGAGTCTCAAATAAAAAATTGATGAAAACCTTTTAAAACCTAAAAGATAGTAGACTTTATTCTCTACTGACTCTTTTAATGGATTGCTTATTCCATTGCAGATTAAACCGGTTTGTCTATTGTATTTTATCGCTTTAACACTTGTTGAAGCTAATGATAATTTATTCGCATTATCTTAGTCATAATATTTCTTCTTCGGCTAGTTGAGCTCACCCTTTCTTTTCACCGTTCTCTTGTGAAATGAGAACATAAATTTGGGACGAGTCGGGAACGCAAGTAATGGTCCGGAGGATAGCATTAATAGTCCTCACTATTCTCGTGAAATAGTGTGATAATAGTTGTAATGAGGACTCCTTTTGAGTTTGTATAATATCTAGTAGACAATATTTGTATTCAAACTCATAGTTTATGTTGTATTACCACTACGCTTATATTAGTAAGTTGTATTTGAATTTATGTACCATGTAAGTGGCGACTCAAGATGGGTGGCGATACCTAATTTTTTGGGGCGTCAGGTTGGTATCGAGCTTAGGATATGATCCCCGCTAAGATGTGAGATAAGAACTAGGAGGAGAGACGGAAATTCCTTCGCTAGTATGACCTACCTAAGTTTATTTGGTATTTAATTGGTCACGTAGTATAGGGATAATATTTGATATATTAATTAACCCTTGTGTTGTGGCGGTGTTTGGAAATGGCAAATGAAAAATATTCACAATGGAGTGAATGTGACCGTTGTGACACCTTTAATCACTAATCGAGTTAATGCGAAGGTCGAGACGAGGAACAAATTAGAGATATCCACGTAGTGAATGAAGAACTAATTGTTGCACCCCGAGCTAGTTGCGCAGAGTAGCGGTGAAAGTGAGGAAGAAGAGGAAGAAGAGGAAGAAGAAGGAACCCGAGGAGAATTGGTTAGAAGAAATTTATGATCAAAACTTAGAATTACAAAATCGTGTTCGTGAGCTAGAAGAACAGAGTTGAAGAAGCGACAAGCGATTAAGTGGAACAAAGGGATACAACAATTCAAAATTGGGTTACCCGATATGTGATGCTCGAACAAAATCACGCTTTGGCGGGGTGTAAGATATTAAAGTTGGAATCGAGAATTTAAAAATCAAAGATCAACTAAAAGAAGAAACAATCAACGAAGAAGAGAATAGGCGATGCATGGGTAAAAAGGCGCACAACGCGTTGATAGTGTAGAAAAGACGTCCGATCCAATAAAGCCAAAATAGATGAAATGGACTTTGCTTTTGGACAAAGAATTGGGAGAACCAACATCGAATTCGAATTACCACATGCATAATGGTCAACCCGAATTCGATATGGATCGAGAATAATGATTCAAATAATGGATCGGGAATGTGAAGAAGCACTTAAGGATGGAATGTACCCTATAGTAAAGTCAAACTTCGGTAATTTAAGCGAGGCGTTTATTTGAGAAACCGAACGAAGTTATTACGGGTAAGTTAATTATAAATTAATCACGAAGTCTATACTTTATTCAATACAAGTTCTACCCACTCTTTTTTTTCACCTAGTTGTGTTCAACGTTTAAATTTGACTCGGAGAAATTAGACTTTGATTTATCTATTGAAACTTCGTTGGGAGAAACCTTCGTTACCTCCACATTTTATTAATCTTGTTGTTTCAAATAAACACTTTCACGTTACTCCGCCTATCTTATCTCTTTGAAAATACTTGCCTTTGAGGTAATTTTTGAAAACGATTGATTAACTACTCATTATTCTTTTTGTAAGGTTGTTAGCTTTCATATTCCTAACCAACCTGTTATACTGAATTCAAAGTAACCAAATCCTAAAGTTAATCAACATTATATCAAGCCATAAGTAAAGAGCCCGATCCTTTCGTTGTTGACTTCCTTGTGTGGAATGCACCGGCCGGACTTTCGTAGAGCGCGACGCCATGATGAAGATGGCAAGTTGATAGGTATCATTGCATGTAGGTCTTATCCAGTTAAGGGATAGAAGTCACGATTGGTATTAATGTGACGTCTTATCCAAGTCTTAGACGAAATAATATTTTGAATGATATTTCTATCATTAATAAATTTCTTGGCGTATTCTTGAAGATTTCCTAGCCTACCCTAGAGCGTGAAATCGAATTTTGTATTGAATTCCAATCTGAAAAACCCATTTCTTAAACCCTCAAATATTTCTTCAACTAAAAGGATCTGCATTACGTGGATTATGATGAAAGTCATAATAAAAGTATAGAACTAATAAAAATCATGGGTATATGAAGTATTAGTAAGTTTTATGATGAGTTATGTTGGTTAGTATGTGAAAACATGAAAGTTTCTTAGAAATCACAAAGAGTTGAAAATCAGATTTTAGTGAAAAACGTAACATGAAATTCAATAGACCATATCTCTTATTATATTTTGAATTTTTGAATGTGGTCAAGTCCTAGAGTTAGATCTATGAGTTACCTAACTAATCCAAGTGGAATTACTGGAAAAGGTGTTGTAGATTTTTGTGTGGACTGATTTTAGCAAAGGAGTGCAAAGCTGCAAAAACCGAAAAAGCTTCTGCCATAATTTTAGAGAGGCTGTTTCGGCCACTTAAATTATGAGAAAAATTTTGGCCTTTTGGGACATGAAGGTATATGGTATAAAGTACCTCCTGTCCAAAAATGAGCTCATTCTGACTTAAAATTTGCAAGTTATGACTATTTCAATATTTAGGTTTTTCCGACGAAAAACGCTATAACCGGAGTTCTATAACTCCGATGACCATGAAATTTAAACTAGAAGCTCACGTTAACATGTGTAAGGTCCTGCCAAGATTTGGGAATTTTTGGAGTTAAACTTGAGGTAGCTAATTTCTTAAGGAATTAAGTGGAAATTGATTTTAAAAATAGTAAATAAATTTTAAAAATTCAGAAAAATATATTTTCATTATGGGACTATATTATGCTAAATCCCAGAAAAGAAATATTTTTGGGGCTGATTTGGTATTTTTCATGAAAATAGTTTAATTCTGAACATATGAGTTAAATATGTTATGTGAAGTATGAAAGTTGAAAATAGGATTTTATGGCTAGAGAATCTATATAGAGTATATGCATATTTTTTTGATGAGGATTTGATAATTGGTGATGATATCTTATGAGTATGACATTTTGAATGATTAAATGCATTATATGGTAAAGTTTAAACAATTAAGATAAATTGTTTATAAATTTAAGAAGTGATTAAAATATTGTTATAATATTAATGTTATTAGATTATGAGATTATTAAATGATTGATAACATGGGGATATTCTTGAATCTGGATAAATTATATTATAAATGTTTAATATTTATCCTTTATCTCATTTGATTGATTCTTTATATCATTATCCTCATGTTTATATTATGTTGAAAGTCATCTGTGGCTTGTAGTAGTGCATAGATGGACTTGGTATGATTATGATTAACGGATTTTCTTATAATCATAATCAGTAATTGAAAACACGAATATCCTCGCCAGCTGCATGGATAATTCGTGGTCGTGATACTATTAATTGCGTCTTAGCATTATTGGTTTCTGAATTGTATATATCTTTTAATTTTAGTAGTGCAAAGATGAATTGTTAATGAATAGCTTTGGCAGATTTCAAAGATGAATTTAATATTTTTAAACGATAAAGGTATTCAAGGTATCCTCATCTCTTTATCATACTGTCGTACCCTAATTTCGAGGCGCTTAAATTCCATAAGGAGGGAGATTGTGAGACCCCATTTTATTAATAAAGATTTAAATTTGGTCGAAATAATTTTTAATATTATGGTGTGAATTTGAGATAATATTATAGTTGTGGGTAGTATTTATAAATTTTGCAAAAAGTATGCAAGTGGTTATATTATATTCGATTGGTCTGGGAATATTTGGTTTAGCGAGGGAATATTAAATATAACTACTCAATCATTGGTGGACCCCAATAATTAATTATCATTTGATTGAGAAAACGACAAAAATATTTTATTGAAATAACGGCGGAAGTTTTACTGGTTGATCTTTGTTGAACTACTCGGTAGTAAAAGTACGATGTCGTGTGTGGTTGCGTAAGTAGACACGGTATTGATTATTGATGCTTATGTGAGAAGTCACTCAACATTTGATTCCATTATTGTCGATTAATAATATGAATTATTATAATGATAATGACGTTTTGTTTATTAAGTATTATTAACGTAATAAAACGAAACATCTTTTATATAAAATAGAATACTTTATTAAAGTTATTCTATAAATAGAATATATTATATTTTATTATGCATAGTGTTGCATAGTGTTTTGCATAGTGTTTTGCATAGTATTGCATAGTGTTTGCATAGTAAAATGTTTTTATATAAATAGAATATATTATATTTTATTTAAAAGATTTTTCTTTAAATATGAATTTGTCCGATTAAAGTAAATCAATCTGGCAGATGCTCATGGATTAATTCTTATGCATTCCATTTTCCTATAAATAGATGCTCATTCCTTCATTATTTTCTTACGAATTCATTGAAACTACAGAGAGAAATTATAGAGAAAACTATAGAGAGAAAATTATAGAAAGAAGAAGAAGTATTCTCGCTACTTCACTACTTCTATATTCGATTCTTTTTCTGGTGAAGGGTGTTATTCTTTCTTCTTGAAGAGAACTTCATTATTCCATTCACTATTATTACATTGGAATAACTCGTAAAAGTGGCATACCCTATACATAACTTTTGTATCTGCCATACCCTATACTTGGTGAAATCCTTATGTTATTCCATTGCTTATTATTACATTGGAATAACTCAGATCTGCCTGATTTACCCTATACTTGGTGACATTCTTCTATTATTCTGCTGGGACATCCTCACATGCATGTGTTTTACACCTGGACTGGTTCCGTCTTTATTATTCTCCGTTGGAACATCCCGCTCGTGTGTTTTACACCGGACCGGTTCCATCTTTATTATTCTGTTGGAACATCCATGCTTGTGAAATTTCACCCGACCGGTTCCGTTATTATTATTATGTTGGAATAACTGCCTGCATAAGCACTGCATGCATGGTGATTTCTTTTGTTATTCCATTCTTTATTATACCCAAATGGTTAAAACTTTGACTTATATACTCCATGAAATTAGTAGAATATCCTCGATATTTGCGTTTCATCCAAAGATCTTTTCATGGAAATATTCTTCCGATCATTCTTGAATTTTACTCTATGAAAACAATGATCACGTTGACAATTTGGACGTTAATAATTCATGGATTAAATAATTCTTGAACTTGTTTTATTGAATTATTATGTCATTGTCATCATCCTCATTTATATTATGTTATCTTTGGCTTACGTGTATAGATGAACTTAGTATGATTATGACCAGGATCATTCGGTATAATCATGACTTGATATAAATGATGTGACAAAGTCCTCGCTGGTGGCTCAGAATGCACGATGATGGATAATTTTTGGTATGATTATGACCAGGGTGATTCTATATAGTCATGACCATTGATAATTTGATGAAAATCCTTGACCGCCAGTGATGCGGGGATGATTAGATGTGGTGGTTTATTTATTAAAAGAGTCTCAAATGATAAAAATTGATGAAAACCTTTTAAAACCTAAAAGATAGTAGACTTTATTCTCTACTTGACTCTTTTAATGGATTGCTTATTCATTGCAGATTAAACTGGTTGTCTATTGTATTTTATCGGTTTAACACTTTTTGAAGGCTAATGATAATTTATTCGCATTATCTTAGTCATAATATTTCTTCTTTGGGCTAGTTGAAATTCACCTTTTTCTTTCACCGTTTCTCTTGGTGAAATGAGAACATAAATTTGAGACGAGTCGGGGAGCGAAGTAATGGTCCGGAGGATAGCATTAATAGTCCCCACTATTCTGTGAAATAGTGTGATAATAGTTGTAATGAGGACTCTTTTGAGTTTGTATAATATCTAGTAGACAATATTTGTATTCAAACTCATAGTTTATGTCAGATATTATACACGACGCTTATATTAAGTAAGTTGTATTTGAATTTATATGTACTATAAGTGGCATTTCAAGATGGGTGGCGATATCACCATTTTTAAAAAGGCGTCATAGATAAATGACTACATGCATATGCCGGAAGGTTTTCTTCCCCTAGACCCCCCCTAGTCGTTCATCTATAAATATCTTACAGAAATCAACACACTATACAATATACACATACCAAACATGTCTCCCTTCACCATTACCATTATCTTCCTTCTTCTTGCAACCCTACTGTGGTTCATCCTTAGCTGGATGACGCAAAACCGCAACCGCAACCGCAAACTACCGCCAGGTCCCCTAGCCTTACCAATCATCGGTAACCTCCACATTTTAGGAGCCCTCCCCCACCGCGCCCTCCACACCTTAGCCAAAAAATACGGTCCCATAATGTCCATCCGCCTGGGAAATGTCCCAGTAATCGTCGTCTCCTCTCCCCAAGCCGCCGAGCTCATCCTCAAAACACACGACACTACTTTCGCTAGCCGCCCTAAAACTCAAGCCTCCGAAATATTGTCTTATGGAACAAAAGGGATGGTTTTCACCGAATACGGTTCGTATTGGCGAAATATTAGGAAATTTTGTACACTAGAGCTTCTTAGTGCTACAAAAATTGACTCATTTGCTCGAATGAGAAGGGAGGAGGTGGTGTTGTTTGTTGAGAATATTAAAGAAGCCGCGGCGGCGGGGCAAGTGGTGGATGTTAGTGAAAAGGTGGGGGTTTGATTGAAGATATGATGGTTAAGATGTTGTTTGGGCGAAGCATAAGAGATGATAGGTTTGATTTGAAGTGTATTATTCAGGAGATGACGGATGCGGCAGGAGCTTTCAATATTTCTGATTATTTGCCAATTCTTGCTCCGCTTGACCTTCAGGTACGACTGATTTTCGGATTCTGAGTCCAAGAAGTTTAAATGGACATATTTTATAGAAATAAATTACATTTTATATAATTGAGAGTTTGATTTGTATAACAATTGTACAACTTATTTCATTAAACTGCTTAAATGAACTACTCATTTACAATTGTCTGAAATCTAGATCCCTGATTTTTCTGTTGTTTTACTTTACCTAGACAAATGTTCTACAAAGGTGTATAGTAGAATCTTGTAGAGATTTGTTTAGAGTCTTGTGAAATACCTAAATGTTTTTTGAAAATTATTTTTCTTGAAACATTTCATTGCAGTATAAATGATGAAAATTGACTATATTAATCTTCAACAACAAAGACAGTTGAATAAGTTCAATAGTAACTATCCATAGGTGATCACATGCGGTTACAGCGGCGGATCTAGCTTATAGCCAGCTATGGCAATTGCCATAGCCGGATTTTGGGCAAACTTAGTAGTATTATATATGTAAAGAAAAAGTTACTCTATCTGTTTTAAAATTAGAGATATATTTTTCTTTTTAATTGGTTTTAAAATTATAGATACATTTTTGTTTTAAACTATAAAATGACAGATGTTCCTAATTTATATACCATTGTTTTTTTATTATTATTTTCAATATCAAAACACTACAGATGAATTTTTAATTAATACTAAAGCTATATTTAAAAATATAAATTATTTTTAAAAATTATCGTTTATAAATTTATTTTAAATTTTAAAACAGAAAGAGTAGAAGCGAAACTTTTTTTAGACTATTCTTTCGACATCTACAAATTTATTGATGTACAGACAGAGTAGTTGGAAGATGGGTAGATGTTAAAGACAACCCCAGTCCATTTGTGAAATTGTGCTTTTTTAATTAATATTTTTGGTATAGAGTAATCTTAAAACTTAAAAGGGGATTAGATTCCCTCGAGTATACAATTTCTCTTAATAAAATATTTACCTATACAAATATTATACTACTATACTATTTAGTAAGGGCACTAACTACTAAAGATAATGAATTTTATTTTGTCGGTTATTTGTGAAAAATTTTATTGTGTTATTAAATGTAATTCTTATGTTGATAAATATGTATCGATAAAAATTAAATTTCACATTGAATACGTGTGATGAAAGGGAACTTAATCTTGTAAAAAGAAATTAAATTTTTATATATATTGTAACTAATATTACATTTATGTAATTTACATAATAAATCAACAAATAAAATTTACTTTACCAACCCTCCAGATTATTGTTAGTCAACACCATAAAGAACAACACATTAATGCCCTTTCACTTCCGCTCTCTCTTGATGTTAAGGTTTGGATTAGACAAACATACACATTATTATTTTGGATGCTTTTTTAACATTTACTCGTTCTGTCCTAAATTATTTGCTGTTCTAGAATTTTACACACATACTAATATGTGTGATAAAAATACTAAAATACTCTTATGTGCTAATTTTTTGTTTTCTGCAATTAAGACTTTTGTAAAAGGAGATTGTCCATGGAAGAGTGTGCCAAGGTCTTTTAAGAAGTATAACTTTGTCAATCACATTCTTATTGGTGAGAATATGAAAAGGATGCTTAAAAAAGAGGAGAGACTTGAATGAGTAATGACTATCAACAATTAAGGTAAAGGGACAAACTTGGAAAACAAGGGGAAAAAATGCATTAAAATCTTGAAAAAGCAGATATTGTGGGACAAAATTTTTCTGCTAAAACAGCAGATAATTTGGGACGGAGAGAGTATAAAACTATTTTTATGCGTTCATAAGTTACCCCCGACGTGCGACTATAGTAGCAACTCATAAGTTATCTTAACAACATACTCCCTCCTATTCAGTTTAAATGACGTTTTAGGGAGTTTAATTTTATTCTATATAAGTGTCGTTTTGGAATCTCTATGCAATATTGCACTATTTTTTCTAATTTACCCCTCTATTTAATATGCATAGTAAATGCAATTGTGGAGAGAGAAATAATTAATTAGGGACAATGGTGGAGAATGAGAAGAGACAATTGTGGAGAGAAAAATAATTAATTAGGGACACAAAAAACATTTTGTGTTATTTTTTAATAAGTGTGCTCAACTCTAAAATGTCATTTAATCTGAATAGGAGGGAGTATATAGTTTTAATACATTTACCGAAGACAAATCAAGTTTAATATATCTATTAATATGTCTTATATTATTAATTCATTCACCTGTCTCCGATTATGTTCAAATTTTCTATAATCCATATATAGGGATTGACTCGACGAGTGAAGGCACTGCACAAAGATCTTGACAAAACCTTGGAGATGATTGTTAATGAGCATGAAGAAGCTGCTACTAGTGGAAGTAAAAAGCTTGACCTGGATTTCGTTGATGTACTACTATCATTATTGGATAAATCTTCAGAAAATAATTATGCTGAGCTATCACACATGCTAGATAGAAGAACCCTAAAAGGAATTATAGTAGATATGATAGGAACCGGTATTGAAACTTCACACACCGCAGTTGAATGGATCATAACTGAACTCATAAGACATCCGAGGATCATGAAACAACTTCAAGAAGAAATTAAGAGTTTTGTTGGAGTTGATGAGAATATAGAGGAGACTGATTTGACTAAGTTTAAGTACCTAGACATGGTAATTAAAGAGACTTTTAGGTTACATCCAGTTGTGCCGCTCTTAGTTCCCCATGAATCGATGGGGGACATTGTCATCGACGGATACTATATACGTAAGAAGTCGCGAGTATTAATTAATTCTTGGACATTAGGACGAGATCCTGACTTGTGGTCCGAAAATGTTGAAGAATTCATTCCAGAGAGGTTTGTTTCAGGTGTTGACTTTTTTGGACATGACTATGAGTTCTTACCATTTGGTTCAGGGCGAAGAATTTGTCCTGGGATGCATTTAGGTTTAATTAATGTACGGCAGATAGTGGCACACTTGGTGCATTGCTTCGACTGGGAGTTGCCTAATGGCATGTCACTTGGTGATTTAAACATGGATGAAAAATTTGGTATAACAATGCCTAGAGCACAACATTTACTCGCCATGCCTGTTCGTCGCCTATGAAGTAGTAGTTCTTAAATTAGTACTGGGATTTAACCTAATTATTCAGAATAAAGAGGTGGTTGAATAAAAGGAAAGACCAATTTTGAGTATTGGTTAAGGTAGTTTGTTCAAGGTCTGTTTTAAGAGTTGGTTTTTCATTTCAACGTAATGTATTTTTGCATGTTTTTTTTAGTCATTTGGCATCAATTGTTGGGGCTAGATGTATTCATGTATTTTTCATGTTTCACTTTGGCCAATTAAAAGGGTCACTTTTAACACTTGATGGAACTTGAAATGACAAATATATATATATATATATATATATATATATATGGGTTTTAATCCATAGCAAACGTTTGTTACGGGCACTGTTCAGCAAACAAGTTGATTACCGTTGATCTAGAATGTTGAGATTGGTCAAATATTCTCTCTGCCGCTACAGCTTGTAGCGGCAGTCCCTTTTCTTTTTTGTCCTTAGGCTTATTATATTATTGCTCCTACCATTTAATACAAATCACGCTGCAGCTACAGTACAGCGGCGATTAATATCTCGATAATATGACTATAATGTAAAAATGAGATTATTTTTAGGTATATATAATGTAAAAATAAAAGATAATGTAAAGATACATAATGTAAAATTAAAAGATAATGTAAAGATATATAATGTAAAAATAAAAGATAATGATAAGATAAGTTTGAATAAAAGATAAATTTATTTTTATAAATATATAATGTAAAAATAAGATAAGTTTGAATAAAAGATAAATTTATCTCTTATAATAAAATAAATTTATCTTTTATAATAAAATAAATTTATTTTATTATAAACGATAAATTTATCTTTTATTCAAACTTATCTTATTTTTATTATATATTTATAAAAATAAATTTATCTTTTCGTGATATTGTGACGCTTTTTAAAATAGGTATACATCACCTATTCGAATAAGTCCTCATTACATTTATTGTCACACTATTTAACGAGAATAGTGAGGACTACTAATACTATCATCCGGATAAATCGCTCTGCTCCCCGACTAGTCCCTTTCGTTCTCATTTCTGAAGAGAACAAAGAAAGAAAGGGTGAGCTCAACTAGCCCAAGAAGAAGAAATATTATGACTAAGATAATGCAAAATAAATTATCATTAGTCTTCAACAATGTTAAACTGATAAAATACAATAGACATCATGTTTAACTGCAGCGAAACAAGCAATCCATTAAAAGATTGAAGTAGAGAATATAATCTACTATCTTTTATGATTTAAAAAGGGCTTTTCATCACTTTTTATCGCTGAGACTCATCTTAATAAATAATCCACATCATCCCTACACTACGGCCAAGGATATTCATTAAGGTCACGACCATAAATTATCCATGCACTACGAGCCAAGGATATTCGTGTATTCATCAATGGTCATGATCATGCCAACAACTATCCATTAATGCACTACGGGCCAATGATGACTTTTACCACATCATTTGTAACATTACGGTCATGATTACACCGAATAATCTCTGGTCATAATCATATCAAGTCCATCTATGCACTACAGGCCACAGATGACTTTAAAAAATATATAAACATGAGGATGATGACAATGATATAAGAATTCAATAAAACAAGTTCAAGAATTAATTTATTCAGAACTAATAACGTCCCAAATTGTCGACATGATACTTCTTTGTAGAATAAAATTCAAGAATGCTCGAATCGAATATTTCCATGAAAAGATATCGGATGAAGCCTTGATTATCGAGGATATTCCACTAATTTCATGGAGTATAGAAGTCAAAGTTTTAACTAATTTGAGTATAATAAAGAATGGAATAACAAAAGAAATCACCATGCATGCGGTACCAGCGTAGACAAGTTATTCCAATGAATAATAAATAACGGAACCGAGTCGTGCAAAATTTACTTGCAAGCGGGATGTTCCAATGAGAAAATAAAGACGGAAACCAGTCCAAATAGTAAAAACGCAGAGATATGATATTCCAAAAGAATAATAAAAACAGAATTAAGTCTGGCGTAAAACGCACAGACATGATATTCCAACAGAATCATAAAGAATGGAATAACAGAAGAATTTCACCAAGTATAGGGTAGACCGCATATACATGTTATTCCAACAGAATAATAAAGAATGGAATAACAGAAGAATTTTACCACGTATAGGGTAGACCGCGTATACAGGTTATTCCAACAGAATAATAAAGAATGGAATAACATAAGAATTTCACCAAGTATAGGGTAGACCGCGTATACAAGTTATTCCAACAGAATAATAAAGAATGGAATAACAGAAGTTCTCTTCATGAATATGAAAACAAATAATACCCTTTACCTTATAAAGAAGAGTACTCTGATGGTAGGGCGGGGATATACTTGAAGAAACTTGCACTACGCTCAAAGCTTTTGTGACGCCCCCAAAATAGGTATACATCACCTATTCTGAGTCGCCAAATGCATGGTACAAATACAAATAAAAGCTTAATTATACAACTGTCGTGTAAAAATACGACAAAACATAACTGAGATTTTAAACAGCGATATTGCCTTCTAGACAATATCTATTCTCAAATAGAGTCCTCGTTATATTTATTGTCACACTATTTAACAGAATAGTGACGACTACTATCTAATACTATCATCCGAACCATCACTCCATTCCCCAACTTGTCCCAGCTACATTCTCATTTCCTGAAGAGAATAGTGAAAGAAAGGGTGAGCTCAACTAGCCCAGCAAGAAATATTATGACTAAGATAATGCAAAATAAATTATCATTAGCCTTCAACAATGTTAAACTGATAAAATACAATAGACATCAAGTTTAATGCAATGGATCAAGCAATCCATTAAAAGAGTCAAGTAGAGAATAAAATCTACTATCTTTTATGATTTAAAAGTTTTCATCACTTTTATCATTTGAGACTCGAAGCAATAAATAATCCACATCATCCCCGCACTACTGACCAGGATATTCATTAGGGTCACGACCACAAATTCCATGCACTACGGGCCAAGGATCTTTGTGTATTCATCAATGGTCATGATCATGCCAACAACCCATCCATCAATGTACTACGGACCAATGAGGACTTTTACCACATCATTTGTAACATTACTATTAATGATTACAATCAATAATTCTGATCATAATCATACCAAGTCCATCCATTCTCTACAGCCACAAAAATGACTTTCAAAAAAAAAATATAAACATGAGGATGATGGCAATGATATAAGAATTCAATAAAACCAAGTTCAAGAATTAAGTTATTCAGGAACTAATAACGTCCAAATTATCAACATGATACTTCTTTGTAGAGTAAAATTCAAGAATGCTCAGAAAAATATTTCCATGAAAAGATACTGGATGAAGCGCAAATATCAAGGATATTCCACTAATTTCATGGAGTATAGAAGTCAAAATTTTAACCAACCGAGAATAATAAGGAATAGAATAACAATGTAAATCACCATGCATGAGGTACTTCACATAGGCGAGTTATTCCAACGGAATAATAATAACGGAACCAAAGTCGGTGAAAATCACAATCGAAGCGGGATGTTCAACGTAATAATAAAGAATGGAATAACAACGAAATCACCATGCATGCGGTACTTCAGATGTACGAAAGTTATTCCAATGAGAATAATAAATCTGACGAATAATAAAGATGGAACCAGTCCGATTAAAAACATACGCATAATATATTCCAACGAATATATAAAGATTTTAACCAATCCTGCCAGAAAGCAGATACGTGATGTTCTAACTAAATAATAAAGATGTAATAATAAAAATGAACCAGTCCGACGTAAAAAAAGACGGGGATGTTCCAACGGAATAATAAAGACCCGAATAATAGAAGAATGTCACCAAGTATAGGGTATTCAAAGCGTATACAAAGTATTATTCCAATGAATAATAAGGAATGGAATAACGAAGTTCTCTTCATGAATACAAAAGAATAATATCTCTTACCAGTAAAATAATACTTGATATAAGAGTAGTGAAGTAGCGAGAAACTTTTCTTCTATCTCTCTATAGTCTCTCTCTATAGTTTCTCTCTCAGAGTTCAAAGGAATTTGTAAGAAAATAATGAAGGAATGAGCTTCTATTTATAGAAAAATGGAATGCATAGTAACTAACTCATGAACGGGTCCAGTTGGTTTACTTTAATCTGACGGACCATATTATTTAAAGCAAAATCTTTTAAATAAAATATAATATATTATATATATATATATATATATATATATTATATATAACATGTGCAAGAAGAAGGAAGGAAAAAAAATCACGGGTGGAAGACCCATGCACGCCTCTTCCTCTATCTCATCCATTTTTCAACTAATATATATATATATATATATATATATATATATATATATATAATAATGCTCTTCCCATCCACCCTCATTTCTCCCCCCCACCCCCACTCCCCCCCCCCCCCCCCCACCCACCTTCCATTAACATTATTATATATATATATGTATATATAATACTTATATATATATATATATGTATTCATATATATATATATATATATATATATATAAAAATGAAACTGAGATAACTTCTACCGACAATTTCTTTTAAAAATGGGAAAGTGGGGGGTCCAAATAATACGCCAAAACTGAGTGACTTCTCACGTAAGCATCAATAATCAATACCGTGTACTACTATATAACCACACGTATTACTGTACTTTTACTACCGAGTAGTTCAACAGTTTTAACGGTAAAACTTCCGCCGTTATTTTCATAAAATATTTTTGCCGTTTTCTCAATCCGACAATAATTCTTTTGTGGGGTCCACCAATGATTGTACCGTCGTACAAATATTTCCTGTTTAAAACGAATATTCCTAGACCAATCGAATATTATATAACAACTTGCGTACTTTGCAAAATTTATAATTATTATCCACAACTATAACATTATATCATAATATTCAAAAATGATAATTATAGAAAATTCATTTTTATTCATAAAAGTTGGGGTCTTACAGCTTTCTTAAACGCTAAAGAAATACACTCAAGATTATAAAAGAATAATTCTCTCTACAGTTTCTCTCTCTAGAGTTTCAGTGAATTCGTAAGAAATAATGAAGGAATGAACTTCTATTTATAAGTGAATGGAAAGGATACTATTTGGAAATAATCACGGACGCACAGTGTTTTAAAATTAAACGAATTCACGGTTCCAATGTCTCAGTATTTCTTTTCAAGGGGCTGGCCAATGAGAAAAAACTACACATGCCAAATGGAGGCCTTGACCAATTAAAAGGAGCCCCAATTCATAAGCTATCAATAATAATGCATAACTTGAAAAAGTTTGGCCAAAAGGTCCAAGCTTTGAAAAATTATCACAGAATCTGCCAAAATAGTTAGCAATGACATTCTTTGAAATTAATTAAGGTCCCCCCTTATAAACCTCATTAGTTAATATATATATATATATATATATATATATATATATTATATTTATTATTGTTAATGGAAGGTGGGTGGGTGGGGGGGAAATTTGGGTGGATGGAAAGGAGTGGGGGAATTTGGGTGGAAGGAAAGGAGTAATATATATATATATATATATATATATATATATATATATATATATATATATAAAAAAAATTGAGATAATTTTCTCCCGATTATTTTGAAAAATGGGCAAATGGGGGTCTATCAATTAAACAAAATTTACATCAAATACTTCATAAAAATCCCCTCAATATTTTTAACAACATTTATCTTCATTATTATAATTCACAATATTAATCGACCAGGTCGTTCACAGGAAAGAGAGTGCTTTCCAATAAGGATTTCTTCTTATTGGCGCGCAATTAGGTGACCAAACCTCTCCTTGACAGAACTTCTAGACATCGTTAATATTGCAAATAATAATATTAATAACTCTGTCATCTCAATTATTGATTTAATAATATATAAATTATCGACAATAATTGAATCAAATAACGTGAGATACTATGCAACAATTACTATAGTAATAATTGAACAAAACCGAGTGACTTCTCACGTAAGCATCAATAATCAATACCGTGTGCTACTATGCAACCACGCGTATTCTTGTACTTTTAACACCGGGTGTTTCAACAGTTAACGATAAAACTTCCGCCATTATTTTCATAAAATATTTTTGTCTTTTTTTTAATACGACAATAATTTCATTGTGGGGTCCACCAATGATTGTGCCGTCGTACGAATATTCCCTACTAAAATGAATTTTCCCCGACCAATCGAATATTATACAACAACTTGCGTACTTTGCAAAATTTATAAATATTACCCACAACTATAACATTATATCAAATTCATTCCATAATATTCAAAAATGATAATTATAGAAAATTTATCTTTATTCATAAAAGTTGGGGTCTTATAGAAAATTTATCTATAAGAATGGAAGGTTAAATGTGTCTGTATCTTTGTCATTGATAATATAAATTACTCAAGTCTCATAACTAAAACACAAGTTACGTGAATCGGGTAATTTTACATAATCAAATACTCTATCCGTCTCTTAATGTAATTTACTTTAGAGTTGTACATAAGTATTAAAAAAATGACAAATGTTCAAAAATACCCATGACATTTACTCCGAAATCTCACTTACACTCTGAACTTTTTTTTTCTCAAAAGTGCACTTGACATTACACATTTAAGGTCAAGTGTGCCCCTGCCCCTGCTCCTAACGGACATGTTAGCTAGACTAACTCCACTTATACCTGGACATTTTCTGATGACTAAGCTTTTTCTCTCTTTCTCTCTCTCTTCATTATTATTTGTTTTTTCTTTCTCTCTCTCCACTATCATTTTCCATCACAATCAAGTCTAAACGAGAGCTCCTCGAAATTAATCGGCATGAAGTAGATTGATCAGATAATTAAAAGAAATTGTGAAATTACGTTTTGTTAGCCGAACAAGTTGGAATCCCGCATTTTGATTAAGAAATCATTTGAATTTCTTGTCGGGTTATTTTTTTTGAATTTCGGTTTTTTGTTTACTTCTTCCCCAGAGAAACTAGTAGAAGAAGAGCATAGAAAAAAGTATGAATTTCTCAGAAGAATGGAAGTCCTTATGGCCCATCTCTTCTGTTGGTTTATATACTTTGTGGTTTTAAGGATGACAATATTTATATGGATTTAATTGATTTTATATTGACTTATTCTTAAATTGGATCATGTTATTCAAATAATTTTATGCATATTAATTATATGATATATAATAGTGTGCATGGGTTATTGCATGGAGTAATCACTTTGTCTCCTAGCTCACGAAAGTTAATGCTGTTTTGGAGTAAGTAAATCAAGTTGGTTTATTTTTTGTCACATGCTTTAAGTTTTTATATAGAATATATATTCAATCCTGATTTGCTTTAAAGTCTAATTCAAATTGGAGTATTTTAAGGTGATTGATATATATATTCAATCTTTATTTGCTTTGAAGTCTAATTCAAATTGGAGTATTTTAAGGAGATTGAAAATCTGTTTAATATTCTTTAAATATCTCATATTTAATTATGGGGTTATATCCTTCCAATATATATATATATGATATCTGTTATATATATATTGAGCTACAAATTTAAATGTATTTGGGAGATTTTTTAGGAATTGATTTTATGAAGGATTCTTATTTAAAGTTGATGGAGATGTTATTTTGTCACATGCTAAATAGTAATTGCTATTTTTAAGGGATCTTGCTAATTGCTAATAGGACTCTTTCAACTAGTATTTGATTTTTAATTGACTTCTTCATAGCTGTATTTTCTTATTTATTGATGTTGTCATTGGTAACGTGGATCTCCTATTTCAATCAAAAAGATATAGTCGTTGCAAGAGGAATTGGAAGGTTTCATAGCCGTTGCTCTCTTCTTTATATATATACTATTTACACGGCTTCATGAAGAACACAAGACTACTGAACAAGAAATTCTTCAAGATATCCAAGATACAAATCAATTATCATATCATTCTTTTAGTTTGGCTTACAGTGTTCGTTTATTCCTTATTTCATATATATTGTAAACATAGTACAAGTCTAGGTTGGCTTGAGGTTTTTATTTTAGTAATATTCAGTCTGTACAACGAAGGTATCAAAGTCTCAGAGGTGAGAGGTGTTGCAGATGTGCAAAGGGGGCAGAGGTGTCCAATCGATCGTCGTTATAACAGGGAGTTTTATTGTCTTTGTAATTGCTGAATATTATTTTAATAAAGTGGGTCTCCAATCCTAGTTGGGATTGGACGTGGATTAGGCCACTAGAGTAGAGGATAGGGGCCGAACCACGTAAAAAATCTCGGTGTGATTTTCTATTGTTTTGCTTCTGTTTGTTTTGGCTTCAATATTCTGCTATTTCTGTTTACGTCGAAAAAGTTTTACACTAATACGAACTGGTATTAGTTGTTCATTTATAACAGACAAAGTATATAACTAATACGGACAGGGTTAGACCGTCCGATTATAGTCTGCTATAGTAAACTTTGAAAATTGGCCATTGTAGATCACTTCTAAGTATTTACACCTATTCACCCCCCTCTAGGTGTGCTTAATTATAGAATTACATTTGGTATCAAAGCAAGGCTCTACTAATATTGATCTTTGCAGGTCGTAGGGAAAGATCCTATGGCACACCTCAATTTTCAAGAAGGTCAATCCACAAGTCGGCCACCTTTGTTGCTCGGAAGTGAAAACTTCAACTTTTGGAAGTTTAGAATGATGATTTATCTCAAACGAGACCCATGGGAATGGTGGGTTGTTGAGAATGGCCCTGTCATTCCAAGACATGATGATGGAAAATCGAAGACTCTCATGGAAATGGATTCAAATGAATCATACATGGTATCCTACGACTCCAAAGCCATGAACACGCTGCTAAGTGGAATGAGTCAAGCTAAAATTGACAAAGTTTCTGCATGCACCACTGCTAAATAAATATGGGATACAATCATCATAAGCCATGAGGGAACTACAAAGGTAAAAGAAGTCAAATTCAGTATGCTAATGTGACGCCCCCAAAATTAGGTATACATCACCCATCTTGGGTCGCCACTTACATGGTACAGAATTTAAATACAACTTATTAACATAACTGTCTTGTACAATACGACATAAAGCGTGAGTTTAAATACAAATATCGCTCTACTAGATATTATACAAACTCAAACAAAAAGTCCTCATTACAATTATTATCACACTATTTCACGAATAGTGAGGACTACTAATCTTATCTTGGGACCATCACTGCTTTCCCACTTCGTTCCAAATTTATATTCTCATTTCACAGAAGAGAACAAAGTGAAAGAAAGGGTGAGCTCAACTAGCCCAAAGAAGAAATATTATGACTAAGATAATGCGAATAAATTATCAATAGTCTTCAACAATGTTAAACCGATAAAATACAATAGACAACCAGGTTTAAGCTGCGGTGAATATCGAATCCATTAAAAGAGTCAAGTAGAAAATAAAATCTACTATCTTTTATGATTTAAAAGGTTTTTCATCAACATTATATAGTGAGACTCACTTTAATAAATAATCCACATCATCGAATCACCCCGCACTACTGCGAGGATATTCTTTAGTATCACGACCACAATTATTCACCACTCACTACGGGCGAAGAATAGTTGTGTATTCATTAATGGTCATGATCATGCCAACAAGCATCCATCAATGCACTACTCACCACCGAGGATTTTACCACATCATTTGTAACATTACGGTCATGATTACACCAATAATCCTCGGTCATAATCATACCAAGTCCATCCATGCTCTACGAACCACGAGATGACTTTAAAAAAAATATAAACATGAGGATGATGACAATGATATAAGAATTCAATAAAACAAGTTCAAGAATTATTTTATCCGGAATTATTAACGTCCAAATTGTCAACATGATACGACTTTGTAGAGTAAAATTCAAGAATGATCGGAAGAATATTTCCATGAAAAGATCTTTGGATGAAACGCAAATATCGAGGATATTCTACTAATTTCATGGAGTATAGAAGTCAAAGTTTTAACCAACCGGGTATAATAAAGAATGGAATAACAAAAGAAATCACCATGCATGCGGTGCTTGCATAAAGAGTTATTCAATGCGAATAATAATAACGGAACGGTGTCGTGAAATTCACACAAGCGGGATGTTCCAACAAAATAATAAAGATGGAACCGGATCCGGTGTAAAACACATGATAGGATATTCCAACGAATGATAAAAAAGGCGGAACCGGTCCTGTAAAACACACATGCATGGATGTTCCAAATGCAGAATAATAATAAAGATTTTAACCGTGTCCTGTAAAACACATGACGGGATGTTCCAATGTAATAATAGAAGAATGTCACCAAGTATAGGGTAAACAGCAGTATCAAAGTTATTCCAATGTAATAATAAGCAATGGAATAACATAAGGATTTCACCAAGTATAGGATATCTTGGCATATCTGAGTTATGTATAGGGTATACCACTTTTACGAGAGTTATTCCAATGTAATAATAGTGAATGGAGTAATGAAGTTCTCTTCAAGAAGAAAGAATAACACCCCTTACTAGTAGTAAAAGAACTGAATATAAAAGTAGTGAAGTAGCGAATACTCTTCTTCTTTCTATAACTTTCTCTATATAACTTCTCTTTATAATTTCTCTCTCTAGAGTTTGATGAATTAAAAAGAAAATAATGAAGGAATGAGCTTCATTTATAGGAAAATGGAATGCATAGTAACTAATCCATGAGCAGTCCAGTTTGATTTACTTTAATCGACGGTCCATATTTAAAGAAAAATCTTTTAAATAAAATATAATATATTCTATTTATATAAAAACATTTTACTTATCTATGCAAACACTATGCAAAACACTATATGCAAAACACATATGAACACTATGCATAATAAAATATAATATATTTTATTTATAAAATAACTTTAATAAAGTATTACATTTTATATAAAAGATGTTTCATTTTATTACGTTAATAATACTGAATAAAACAAAAAGTCATTATCGCTATAATAATTCATGTGAATAATGGAATCAAACCGGTGACTTCTCACATAAGCATCGATAATCAATACCGTAATGCTACTTATGCAACCACATGTATTCTTGTACTTTTACTACTGAGTAGTTCAACAATATCAACCAGGTAAAACTTCCGCCGTTATTTCAATAAAATATTTTTGTCGTTTTCTCAATCCGAATGATAATTACATTGTGGGGTCCACCAATGATTGAGTAGTTATGCGAATATTCCTGCTAAACCGAATATTCCCAACCAATCGAATATAATATAACCACTTGCATACTTTGCAAAATTTATAAATATTACCCACAACTATAACATTATATCAAATTATTCCATAATATTCAAAAATAATATTTATAGAAAATTCATCTTTATTTATAAAAGTGAGGGTCTTACAACCTCCCTTCTTATGAAATTTTCGCCCTCGAAATTAGGGTGCGATACTGGTATGTTGAAGAGGTAAGGATACCTTGATTTCATTTCGCATTCTAACTCCCAAGTCATTTCCTCAACATCGTGGTTCCTCCACAAAACTTTGACTTGAGGTATAACCTTGGGCGTAGAATATGTTCCTTCTTATCAAAATTTGAACAGGAACCTCTTCATACGTTAAATCTTCCGCTATTTAGTCCGGTTCTAACTCAACAATATGGTTCGGGTCTTTCACATATTTACGTAACATGGATATGTGAAAAACGTTATGAACACGAGACATATTTGGCGGTAAAGCGAGTCTATAGGCTACAGTTCCTACTCGATCGAGAATTAAAAATGGACCGATGAATCGAGGATTAAGTTTTCCTCTCTTTCCAAATCTTGTAACTCCTTTCCATGGAGCAACTCTTAACAACACATGATCTCCTATATCAAATTCCACGTCCTTTCGATGAAGATCGGCATAACTCTTTTTATCGATTTTGTGAGGTTTTTATACGTTGTCGGATCGTTTGAATCTTTTCGGTGAGTCATACGTACCAACTCCGGTCCCAACAACGTTGTTTCACCCACCTCATCCCAAAGATCTTTGAGAACGACACTTTCTTCCATACTGGCGCTTGAATGGAGCCATGCCAATACTTGCTTGATAAGCTGTTGTTGTAGGAAAACTCCACCAATGGTAAGAACTTGTCCCAACTCCCTTGAAATCAAGAACACAGTCTTAATAGATCTTCAAGAGTTTGAATAGTCCTCTCCATTGTCAAATCTGTCTCGAGGATGATATCTTAGAAATAAATCGTAAATCTGTGCCCATAGCTTTTTGCAAACTAACCCAAAATCGTGAAGTGAATCTTGGGTCTCGATCGAAACTATGGATACCGCAGCATACCATGCGATCTTACAATCTCGTTTATATACATCTGAGCAAGACGTTCAAGTGTATAAGTTTCTCGTGTCGGTAAGAAATGAGCGGACTTGGTCAATCTATCAACAATGACCCAAATCGCATCAATGCCTTGAGAAACCTTAGGAAGACCGTGAATGAAATCCATGGTAATGTGCTCCCACTTCCATTCTGGAATTTCAAGTGGTTGCAATGAACCTTTTGGTACTTGATGCTCCGCTTTAACTTCGTTGACAAGTTAGACACCTTGAGATAAACAAATAGCTATCTCTCTCTTCATATTGCTGCTCCACCAAAATGTATGGCGAATATCATGATACATTTTGGTACTCCCGAGATGGATTGCAAATGGTGTGTTGTGCGCCTCCATCATGATATTATACTTTAAATCGGGGTCTTTAGGAACACAAAGTGCGGAGTTGACTCAAGTATTCCTTCTTCATCGATTCTTGCTTCCTAAGATAGCACCTCTCTTGCTTTTTCTTCCTCATACGCATCGACTCCAGTGTCCGTAGCTTGAGCAGCGACTTTAACTTTATCGATTAAAGTCTGGTTCTACTCGTATATTCGCTATCATCACATGCGTCCACAGAGTCTTTAACTCTATCTCCATCCTTTGCAAGTCACACAAAATGGGCCTTTGTGTTGACAATAACGCACTTCGTGCTTGCATCGATCTTCTTTCAATGCATCGGCTACCACGTTCGCTTTTCGAGATGGTATTGGATGGTATGATCATAATCTTTCAACAGATTCAAGCCAACGTCGTTGTCGCATGTTGAGTTCCTTTTGAGTGAAGAAATATTTGAGGCTTTTATGATCCGTAAAGATCTCCACTTTCTCCCATACAAGTAATGCCTCCAAATTTTAAGTGCAAAGACAACATGCTAACTCCGGATCATGAGTAGGATAATTCCTCTCATATTCTTTGAGTTGTCGCGAGGCATAAAGCTATAACTTTTCCATGTTGCATAAGAACACATCCTAACCCTTTGCTCGAAGCATCACCAGTAGATGACAAATCCTCCGAGCCGTGATGGTATTGTCAAAACAGTCTTTGAAATAAGTCTCCTCTTGAGTTCTTGAAAACTCTTCTCACATTCTTCGCTCAACCGAACTTTGTATCTTTTCGAGTCAATCGAAATAATGGAGTAGCGATTCGAGAAAATCCTTCCACGAATCTCCGATAATAACCAAATAAACCGAGAAAGCTACGTTTCTTGATCATTGATTTAGGTTGTTCCCGACTTTGAATAGCTTCAATCTTTCTTTGGGTCAATGATATTCCATGACTTGATACCACGTGCCCAAGGAATGCTACTTCTTCAAGCCGAACTCGCATTTCTTCAACTTGGCATAAAGCTTATATTCACGAAGCTTTTGGAGTGTCGACCTCAAGTGTTGCTCATGATCTTCACGGCTTTTGGAATAAATAAGGATGTCATCAATAAAGACGACCACAAAGTGATCTAAATATTCCTTGAATACTCGGTTCATCATATCCATGAAGGCGGCGAGGAGCATTAGTCAATCCAAAGGACATGACTAGGAATTCATAATGCCCGTCTCGGGAGTTACGGCCGTCTTTGGAATGTCACGGTTCTAATCTTCAATTGGTGATATCCTAACGAAGATCAATCTTTGAAAAGAATTTGGCTCCTTGCAACCGGTCAAACAAACAGTCATCAATACGTGGCAATGGATACCTATTTTTGATGGTGACATGATTCAACTCCGATAATCAATACAAAGTCGCATACTCCCATCTTTCTATCACGAATAGAAACAGGAGCACCCCAAGGAGAAGTACTAGGACGAATAAAGCCAATGTCTAACAATTCCTGCGGTTGGGTCTTTAACTCACGAAGTTCAATAGAGCCATTCGATATGGGGCTTTGGAAATAGGTTTTGTACCGTGTTCAAGGTCGATACAAAATTCAATTTCACGCTCTGGGGTAGGCCGTAGAAGTTCTTCGAGAATCGTCGGAAATTTATTAACAATAGAAATATCGCTCAAAAGCGGCGTATTTTTTTGTTTAAATCGTGACATGAGCTAAGAAAGCTTGACATCCATTTTTCAATAAGCGAATAGCTTTATGGCTTGAGATGACCGTGATTAATTTTAATGGTTTGGTCGTTTGAAGTCGCATAATAGGTTGATTAGGAATATGAAAACTAACAACCTTACGAAAACAATCAATTTTGCATGATAAGTAGTTAACCAATCAATCCCTAGAATCACGTCAAATGTAAGTATTTTTAATGAAATAAGATCGACGGTGTAATGTGAGGGTACCGATTTGAACCAAACAAGACTTATAAGCGATGGATGTAATGAAGGTTTCTCCCAACGGAGTTTCCACAGATAAGTCAAAGTCTAATTTCTCCGGTCAAATTTAATCGATGGCGCAAGTAGGAGAAATAAAAGAATGGGTAGAACCGGTATCAAATAAAGTGTAGACTTCATTAGAGTTTATGATAAGCTTACCCGTGATGACCTCATTCGGGTTCCTTGCTCTCTGGGAGGTCACAACAAACGCCTCCCTTGCACTACTAGGTTTTGACTTTTCCGGATGACTTTGGTGCCTCCATCCTAGTTGAATTTGTCTTGATGGCGACAAAATCGAGCTAAGTGACCTTCTTTCCACAATTATAACATGTTTTGGGCGACATGGCACGATTGGATTGATGTGTCCCTCTTCTCGCATTTGAAGCATATGATAGGTGGTCTTTCTCCTTCCTTAACAACGGTCTTTGGTCTTTGACGTCTTTCCATCATTGTTGAATCTCCGTTTCTTGAAATGTCCATTCTTATTGTTTTGGCCCCGATTACCACCAAGTGGTTACCATATCCGCTTTGTTGATTCCCTCACGCTTGTTGTCACCGCTTGATGACTACTCTACCGGTATTATAACTTCTTGCCACGCTCTCTCTTTTAGTTAGCGTTGACTCATTATCGCGCTCCACTAATCGAGCCCTATTTACAACATCTGAATACAAACACGGTTTATGAGAAATAAGATGTTGGCGTATCTCCGACTTCAAACCTCTTAAAAACATTCGCGCCATTCTCTTCATTATCCACCAAGTGGGGACTGCAAACCGTGATAACTCATAAAATTTTGCCCGTGTTACGACACGGTCATATTGTTTTGTTCCAACTTGATAAACTCTACCTCCTTCATATGGCGAATACTTTCGGAAAGTATTTGTCGTTGAATGACTCTGGAACTTCTCCCAAGATATCTTGATCTGACAAAGAGTTGAGTCGTTTCTGGATTCCCACCAAGAATCTGCCTCTCTCGCGCAACATAAAAAGCGTGAAAGGAACCTTTGCTCCTCGGAGCATCCCAAGACATCAAATATCTTGGTAATCTGCTTTATCCATGCTTCCGCGAAGTGGTTTTGGCTCTCCCTTAAACTCCGGTGGTTCCAGCTCCTTGAATTGTTTAGCGGTGACCTTGAGAGTTTTCCGTGTTTCCACCTACGTTTTGGGCGAGAGTCGCTCTCTACTTTCTTTGTTGCATAAATTCACATAAAGCCTCCGAACATTTGATCATTCATCATTTGGTCGGTGTTGTTGTTTGCGTGAGGATTGCGCTTTCTGATGCACATTATCTTGATTATTGATATGTGGTGAATCAACGATCGCTTTGTCTATCATTGCTATTCTCAACATTCTCGGATGTCATTTTCAGAATCTTGCCACAAAACAAAAGATTAATTGACATGTAACAATTATCTTTATATTCGTTGAACCAATAAAATAAAGCACATAAACTTAGGTAGGTCATACTAGCGAAGGTATTCCCGTCTCTCCCCTCCTAGTACTTTTCTCACATCTTAGCCGGGATCATATCCCTTAGCTCGATACTGTTGTGGCGCCCCAAAATTAGGTATACATCACCCATCTTGGGTCGCCACTTACATGGTACGTAATTTAAATACAACTTATTAACATAAGCTGTCTTTGTATCATCACAATCGACATAAAGCGTGAGTTTAAATACAAATATCGCTCTACTAGATATTATACAAACTCAAACAAAAGTCCTCATTACAATTATTATCACACTATTTCACGAATAGTGAGGACTACTAATGCTTATCTTGGGACCATCACTCGTTTCCCAGACTGCGTTCCAAATATATTCTCATTTCACGAAGAGAACGGTGAAAGAAAGGGTGATCTCAACTAGCCCAATGAAATATTATGACTAAGATAATGCGAGAATAAATTATCAATAGTCTTCAACAATGTTAAACCGATAAAATACAATAGACAACCGGTTTAATCTGCGGTGAATATCTGATCCATTAAAAGAGTCAAGTAGAAAATAAAATCTACTATCTTTTATGATTTAAAAGGTTTTTCATCATCATTATAAATTTGAGACTCAAACTTTAATAAATAATCCACATCATCGAATCACCCCACTTTTTCTGCCGAGGATATTCTTTAGTATCACGACCACAATTATTCACACACTACGGGCGAAGAATAGTTGTGTATTCATTAATGGTCATGATCATACCAACAATCGTCCATCAATGCACTACGACCAATCGAGGATTTTTACCACATCATTTGTAACATTACGGTCATGATTACAATCAATAATCCTCGGTCATAATCATACCAAGTCCATCCATGCTCTCTACAGGCCGAGATGACTTTAAAAAAAATATAAACATGAGGATGATGACAATGATATAAGAATTGAATAAAACAAGTTCAAGAATTATTTTATCCGGGAATTATTAACGTCCAAATTGTCAACATGATCTGACTTTGTAGAGTAAAATTCAAGAATGATCGGAAGAATATTTCCATGAAAAGATCTTTGGATGAAACGCAAATATCGAGGATATTCTACTAATTTCATGGAGTATAGAAGTCAAAGTTTTAACCAACCGGGTATAATAAAGAATGGAATAACAAAAGAAATCACCATGCATGCGGTACTTGCCGCGATGTAGCGAGTTATTCAATGTAATAATAATAACGGAATCGGTCGTGAAATTCACACCGCAAGCGGGATGTTCCAACAGAATAATAAAGATGGAACCGGATCCGGTGTAAAACACATGAGATAGGATATTCAGCAAGAATGATAAAGACGGAACCAGTCCGTGTAAAACACACGACGGGATGTTCCAATGTAATAATAAAAGATTTTAACCGGTCCTGTGTAAAACACACGAGACGTGGATGTTCCAATGTAATAATAGAAGAATGTCACCAAGTATAGGGTAAATCATATCACAGTTATTCCAATGTAATAATAAGCAATGGAATAACATAAGGATTTCACCAAGTATAGGATATGCCAGATATACTGAGGTTATGTATAGGGTATACCACTTTTCTGAGTTATTCAGCAATGAATAATAGTGAATGGAGTAATGTGAAGTTCTCTTGAAGAAGAAAGAATAACACCCTTACCGTAAAAAAAGAACCTGAATATAAAAGTAGTGAAGTAGCGAAATACTCTTCTTCTTTCTATAACTTTCTCTCTATAAACTTCTCTTTATAATTTCTCTCTAGAGTTTCAATGAATTAAGTAAGAAAATAATGAAGGAATGAGCTTCTATTTATAGGAAAATGGAATGCATAAGTAACTAATCCATGAACGGTCCAGATTGATTTACTTTAATCGACGGTCCATATTTAAAGCAAAATCTTTTAAATAAAATATAATATATTCTATTTATATAAAAACATTTTACTATGCAAACACTATGCAAAACACTATATCAAAAACACTATGCAACACTATGCATAATAAAATATAATATATTTTATTTATAAAATAACTTTAATAAAGTATTACATTTTATATAAAAGATGTTTCGTTTTATTACGTTAATAATACTGAATAAAACAAAAAGTCATTATCGCTTATAATAATTCATAATGATAATGGAATCAAACTGAGTGACTTCTCACATAAGCATCGATAATCAATCTGGTGTCTTCTACTATGCAACCACATGTATTCTGATATCTTTTACTACCGAGAGTAGTTCAACAATATCAACGGTAAAACTTCCGCCGTTATTTCAATAAAATATTTTTGTCGTTTTCTCAATCCGACAATAATTACATTATTAGGGTCCACCAATGATTGAGTAGTTATCGAATATTCCCTCTAAAACCTAATATTCCCAGACCAATCGAATATAATATAACCACTTGCATACTTTGCAAAATTTATAAATATTACCCACAACTATAACATTATATCAAATTATTCCATAATATTCAAAAATAATATTTATAGAAAATTCATCTTTATTTATAAAAGCTGGGGTCTTACACTAATGCAAGAATATGAACTTTTCAGGTTAGAGAAGAATGAATCCATTAAAGAAGCTCAAGCTAGATTCCTCACTCTCATGAACTCTAAGCATGCTTCTACCAAAAATTGATCAAAGGGAGATAAATAGAAAGATACTTAGAGTCATGCCCAAACGGTTCGCACCAAAAGTTACAACTCTTCAAGACTCAACTACAATCAGCACGATGGAAACTCTCACTTTATTTGGAGAGCTTGAAGAATTCGAAAATCAACTAAAGAGGTATGATGAAGAGGATGAAGCACAAATAAAGAAAACATTGGCACTTCAAGTCGAGAGCAACAATGAAAGTGATCACGAAGATCTTGATGAAGAAATTGAAATGATCTCAAAACTCGAGAGACTACTTCAAAGAAAGAAACAAAGGAAAAATCAAAAAGGTAGCTCAACTCCAGTGAGTAAGTCCAAAACTGAACAAGAAGAAGAAACTGTCCAACTCTGTTTCATGGGACTAGAAGATGATGATCAACTTGAGGTAACAAATTTTCATGAAGCTTTTGAAATATCTATGCCTGATTATATTGCTTTACAAAATGAAAATCAACAGCTCAAAAAGAAAACTGCCTATTTTAAGAATTGTGTAAATGAGATAATGAATGAAGTTAAGTCGCTTATTAAAGGAAGAAAAGAAAATGAATATCTTAAAAATGAAAATGGAGTGTTAAAAGAAAGTTTGAAAATGAGAGATATTTGTATTGATGCTTTTAATGATGGAAAAATATTAAACATGCAAAATAATAACGAGGAAGAAATAATTTCATTGAAAAAGGATCTTGTAAAATTTGTTCAAGGGGAAGAGAATTTAAATATTATGTTAGGTGCACAAAGGTCTAGTCTTGATAAACAAGGAATTGGGTATAATCCTGTTAAAAATGTGAAAAATAGAACAAATGATAATATTAAAATGATTAATAGTAAACCAAGGTCTAAGCCACTTTATTGTTCACCGTTTGTTACTTGTAAAAAATGTGGTTTTAAAGGTCATTTTGATTCTAATTGTAATAAAATTTGAATAAAACAAATTTGGGTAAAGAAATGTGATTTATATGTTACTAACCCAAAAGGACCCAAGAAGATTTGGGTACCAAAAAGGTAGAGACTATTTGTTCATTTTGTAGATGACTCAAGGTCAAAAAGGAGACGAATAATAGTTATCTATAAATTATTTGGCGGAATCTGTAAGTACCCCATATTATTTTTTAAATAATATTTTAATTAGATATATGGATTTTCTAACACAAGGGTTCATAATATTACTTATTCTAAAGTTTTTATTATGCTAAATGGTCCATATTTAATACACATGACAATCATGATGAGGAATCTGTACTTGTATTTTTTTTAACCATGATCTGTCAAAGGAAGAGAATGAGGATTCTGCAGGAAATAACAATTTGAGTCGTAGAAGTTAAATCTGCTAAATCCGAATGACTTTAAGTCGTCCGAATCGGAAGAAAAGATACCGAAATCGAATGACTGACTGCCTGCATTTTAGTAGAAAACTAAGACATGCGATCCACCGAAAAATGAACTGACCAGACTCGTCCGATTTAGAAGAAAAATCAGATACATAATTTGATATGTCACAGTTTGAATCTAACGAACAGATGACCACTGCTAAGATTTCTAGATCATCTCGAACTGTAATAAATCATCCCCCAAATTTGATTATAGGTGACCTCCACATTGAGGTGATCAAAAGAAGTGTTTTTGAAGAGAGTTGATCAAAAACTATAGAGCACATCTAGCAAGCTTACTATTGGTAACAACACGGTCGATATATAGGTAACAAATCACAAAGGTATGATCGTATTGTTTACTTGCTATATGTGTTTTTGTTATAAACTTTCTCGAATGATATTCTCTTTCTTTGAACTTATTCTTTTTATATTGACAAATGGGGCGAGATATCTATTTAGCTACATTGATATGAATTATTTTTTGTTAATGACAACGGGGGAGAGATATTTGGTATTTGAAATTTGAATTGACTTGGTATTCATGTTGGTAGTAAGATACTATATGCAATGATGGTTATTTTTTTGCTCCTTAATATGCATAAATTTAGGGGGAGCATATAGATTTAAAAGATAATATATTGTCATCATCAAAAAGGGGGAGAATATGGCTCCACCTTAATTTAGGCATATTTGTCAAACAAAATCTTTTAACATGGCATGTACATCAAATATTGCATATACATCAAATGACCCATGTTAAACACACATAGTACCCAAAAGAAGAATCATATATCTTAACCAATCAAGACAGATTAAAGCAACAGATTCAAATATCCAAATTTCAAAATATTCAAATTAGAACCAACACATTCAAATATCCAAATTCTTATCCAAAACAGAGTTAAAAACTTTCAATTCAAAATAACAAGTCAAGATCCAAAAAGTCCAAAAACCCCCAAAAATCTGTTTAATATTTAAGGAATATTAAACAAATTTTCAATCTCCTTAAAATACTCCAATTTGAATTAGACTTCAAAGCAAATCAAGATTGAATATATATATATATATATATATATATATATATATATATATATATATATATATATCCTTAAAATACTCCAATTTGAATTAGACTTTAAAGCAAATCAGGATTGAATATATATTCTATATAAAAACTTAAAGCATGTGACAAAAAATAAACCAACTTGATTTACTTACTCCAAAATAACATTAACTTTCGTGAGCTAGGAGACAAAGTGATTAATCCATGCAATAATCCATGCACACTATTATATATCATATAATTAATATGCATAAAATTATTTGAATAACATGACCCAATTAAAGAATAAGTCAATATAAAATCAATTAAGCCCATATAAATATTGTCATCCTTAAAACCACAAAGTATATAAACCAACATTCTCCCCCTTTTTGATGATGACAATATATTATCTTTTAAATTTATATGCTCCCCCTATCTATAAGGCTCCCCCTAAATTTATGCATATTAAGGAGCAAAAAAATAACCATCATTGCATATAATATCTTACTACCAACATGAATACCAGAATAAGTCAATATAAAATCAATTAAGCCCATATAAATATTGTCATCCTTAAAACCACAAAGTATATAAACCAACGTCTTCGATTTGCTCAGCACCTCTCCTCCTCTCAGACGACGCCGCCGTCGGTGGTGGCTCCGGTGGTTCTGACTCTTCACCAATAAAATCTAAAGAAATTGGACCTCTAATCTTCAACCCTTCTCCAGAAACGCTAACCCATCTCGCTATCTCCCTGTCTCTCTATTCTCCAATTCCTCCCTCTTTTTCCTCATCTTTCTGTATATAGATTCCTCGAATCCTCTGACTCAATCCTCCCATCCACAGCTCCTCCATTGGCTCTCGATTTGGCCCACAAATTTCTCGCACCCCTTTGTCCCAAAACTCCCTTCAGTTACTCCGCTGCCCTGACTCAAGTTGGGTTTTTGCATTCTACCCAACTGGGAAAAACTCAGATCAAGTTGGATTTATTTTGTTGTCAGTTAAAGGTGCCCATTTAGGTGTTAAGGTGTCTAGTGGCAGCAGTGCTTTGAATCATCCGACTGCTAAGTTATTGGTGAACCCAGTTGCCGATTCTTCTTTAGTTTCAGGTAATTCTTGTTATACTACTGTTGGTTATTTATCGGTATGCACAATGTATTATGTTATATTCTGTTACATCCGGTTTAAAATTGTGGTGGAATTCTAGATCGTGTACAACAAGTTGACCAATACAGAGTTGGCCATCGTAAAGTCGGTGGTGCAATTGGATTCGCAGCACTTGGCCCAGATCGCCAAGGGAGTGCAGAAGCTGACCGGAGCAAAGAATGTGATCAAGACCGCCATTGATAAATCCTTGGTGGTCGGGTTCACGATTAGGTATAGTAATGGTGGGTCGAAATTGATTGATCTGAGTGTTAAGAAACAACTTGAAGAGAGATTGTTGAGACTCTTGAGGTTGGGGATCTTCAGTTGGTTGGATAAGTTGAGGGGATTTGACTGAGGGTTTCTTGTTAGAAATAATTTGGTTTGGATTAATACTATATATATTTTTTTTTTTTTGTAAAAGATGTTAAGTTTATTAAGAGAGAGGGGGTAGAAAATGGATCTATTTTTTTGGGTAAATATTAGAGAGAGAGAGAGAGAGAGAGAGAGAGAAGGAAATGATATTAGTGAAGAGAGAAAGAAAAAACAAATAATAAAGAAGAGACAAAGTAAGAGCTTAGTCAGCAAATATGTTTATGTGTCAGCAAAGTTAGTCTAGGTGGCATATCAGTTGACGAGAGGGGCACACTTGACTTTAAATGTGCAAGTCAAGTGCACTTTTGGAGGAAAAAAAAGTTCAGTGTGTAAGTGAGATTTTGGGGTAAACGTCAGGGGCATTTTTGGACCTTTTCCCATTAAGAAAATGATTGTATAGCATTAAATATAATAACAATTATCTATATTACCCTTGTATTGAAAAAAGAGAGTATTATTTATTGGGCAAAAAATAGTGAGAGAACCAAATTTATATTTAATACTTGGGGTAAGATTGGAAACTAAGCAATTAATGCTTACTTGAAATTTTTAAATGACTTATATTAAAGAACAAAAACATTTTTCTAAAACGACTTATATTAAGGGACGGAGGTTGTAACAAAGATGCACTAATAAAAAAAAATTGCATGATTAGTATGTGACACGGAAAATGAAAAATATTTATACATTAGAATCACGATTCCTTTGGGAGAGTGATTCTAGTAAATGAATGAGAAAAATGTGGACAAAATGTTAATATTATATATATATATATATATATATATATATATATATAGTATATTTTATAATAATAAATATTATATATTATATACTAAATATATTCGATAAATATTTTATATGTTATAAAAAATATATGTAGTAATATATATTTAATGTATAATATATATAATATTATATTTTTAATATGTATTAGACTTATTTTATATTATATTATATTACATTATAATCTTATACTATATTATATTATAATAATATTACAATATATAATATAGTAATATTATATATGAATATATGACAATATTATATTATATATATTAATATAGTATTATAATATTAATATGTATTATATTTATTTTGAATTATTATAATATTTAGTTAGTTAGTTAACAATATTTTGGTCATTACATTATATTTTATTCCATTCCAATATAACTTTAAGTAGTGTACCAAATGTATAAATAAAATATTCGATTCCGATTCCATTATAATATGATTTCTATTCCAAGTTGAATTTCGTTCTAAAACGATTTTATCCGACCAAATGTCAGGCCCATAATAATATGGGTTCTTTAAACAAAAAACAAAACTTAAAACAAAATAAATAAATAAAATAAAAATATCTTGTACACTAAATCATCAACATATTTCCAAAAGTTATGATATTGCTCCAGATGATTCCCCTCAATCCTCTTCATAGCCTTGACTCTAACTCTGAATGTTTGGAATGGAGATATTTGAATGGAGTGATCAGTCCATACTGTCTCCACAAAAGTGGATGCCTGTATCTTTGGATTTCTTCTAAACTCTTTCAAGTATCACTCCATACTGTCACACCCTTAACTTTGTGGATCCTAGGGCAGGTGTGTATCAAATTGATGATCTTAATCTGTAGGGTGTTATCTTTTTGTAATTTCCCAACATATATTTTCGATGGGCATGAGGGAATGCACATGAACCCCACCCTATATTTCTCATTCTTGTATACATTCACTGCTCTCCCATGCATGTTTCACTGAGTGTGCTACCACAACTTTCTTTAAAATTAAACTTTGTTGTCTGCAAATAACATCCACTCCTCAAACTTAGGATCTTCCATCATTGTCGCAGGATTAAATACAGGCCATTTAGGTCCATCTTCATTATCATTTATCTTCATTCTTGGTATGTCCTCAATCACGAGGTCTTCTTCTACAAAATTAGATTTTAATTCACTAACAGCCTCTTTCCTTCCCTTTGTCAATAACCTTTTCCTTCCCTTCCCTTCCCTTTCTCTTTCCCATGCCCCTGCCCCTTATCACTTACACCTACTCCATCAAACTCAATATTACTATCAACATTCTCTTTATAGTCTTTATCATATATCCTCCTCATATGCACTATCACTAAATGGAGTCACATATGTAGAGTCCTCATTATTAGTGGCACTACACTCAACATCACTCTCATCATGTTCTTTCCCACCACTATAGTCATCAACCTTTTCCTTCCCTTTGTCAGATGTCCCATCATTGCTCCCAACTTGTTCTTCCCCTACCTCTGCATTACCTAGCTCTTCACTAACTAGACACGCTTCTACTTCTTTTTATTCAAGAATAAAAAACTTAATGACACACAGATCTTTTACAGTAGTAAGGCGTTTATAACCCTTCTCAGGCACAAAGTGGTAAAATGATAAATTCCCAACAAAGCCCAATTCCATTGCCATATTTCTCAGTTTCCCGCAACTCAAAATGTGATATCCTGAATATTAGTAATATTTCTTTTAAGGGAAATGTTAATTGATTAAATAAATATTAGAGATTTAACCTAATTATTAATAAAGGAAATGTGAAAAGAGTGAATTGATTTTTTTTTTGTGCCCATAGGGTATAAAATGATTGGGAAGAGAGGCTTTTAATATAAAAGGCTCTAACTAAGAATGTACGAGACAGTATAAATATTACTTACTCATAATGAAAAGAAAGTAATATGTGGAGTTGAATAAATTTTATGAGATGAAGTAAGCAATTGTATTACTAAATGAATACCTTGATTATTCAAAATGAAAAGGGAAGCAAATATGACTTAATTGAGAAATATTCTTGACATAAATCCACATATGAGATCGATGAAATAATTATATTAGAATATAATTAATTTCATTCAAAAGTATTATTTAGTGACAAATAAAGAAAATGGTGGGTACTACCATGAAGTAATTAAATTACATAAAGCCATCATTTTTAATGATGTATGTGCTAGCTATTTTTCTAGCTTAAAGAACTTTGGTGGATAAAAAAAAAGATCCATGTGTTGGTCGATTTAGCTATTGCCAAATCGCGCGCAAGCATACGCGGTCGACAAGTAATATATGAAAGTAGAGTGTCGAACCCACGAGGACAAAGTCTTAAGAGAAAAACAATTACTAAGGCAAAGTCGTTACTAATCTTATCTAAACAAGTAAAAACAAGTGGTTGATTAAGCTATTTCAATAAGACTATAAGAATAAGAGAAGTAGTTGTGCTAGGAAGTCAAGATAGGATTACAACTCCCCTAATGCGTCGCCTAATCTCCTAACTCTCCAAATTACAAACGAATCAAGAAATGGTCGATCGAGAACAATAAATACGCATAAGCTTCTATCGAAGGTCAAATGCACATCCCTAACCAAATAAATCACAATATGTCTATTGGTGAAAATAACTAGCTCAAGGTCATTAAGCTAAGTATCAAGGCCACACAAGGCAAATAGGGATATGTCTATCCTATAAGCATTTTATGCACACATTCCATTGGCATGGTCATAACAGATGTTGTTGTATTTAAAGATAGATAATAACATCCATTTGTCAATTTCCATTACTGTCAATACCAATTTCTTTATCAAGCAATCAGTCATTAAATAAGAAATACAATAACCCATTAAAAAATGATTCATTATATAAAATAGGAGAGAAAGTTAATTAAGCTAAACAAGAGGTTACATTGCAATCCTAAAAATGGAGTTAGTTCATGACTATGGTGCTAACACACATTTTCAATACATTCCACATTATCAGAAATACACAAACAAATGGGAGATTTGGAATAAGAAAACCCCTGTTTGGAAGTGTTCTTCCTCCAAATCTTCTCTTCACTGTGTAGCTTCTGAGCTCTGTCGGATGCAATAACTCTCCTTCCTTGAAACACAGCTTCTTTCTCTTCTAGAAATTATAAGACAAAAATAAAACCTAGTCTAAGCTATCTGCAATAAAAGTTCTCTCTGAATATCTCTGATATTCTTCGATAATGCGGCTTCTCTTTCCTTATATACTGCTCCCCTATTTCTTCTAGGTCATTAAACACTCTTTACTATTTGGGCACCGGAACTCACGCTGCGGCACGAGCATAATCTTGACAAGTGGTGCTGCGGCGCCACGTATGGCTGAAGAAACCGGAGTTCGCGTTGCGGCGTGACCCCCTAGTGTAGGAGCGGTCTTTGTCGTGCCGAGAGGCGGGGACAAGTATATATAGCATTTGGTAGCGAGGAATGAAGTCAGGGCCGATTCTGGCGCCGGGGAGCCAGTTTCTAGTGGGATTTAGTAGCATCCGGCGCTGCAGCGCGGATCAGTACACTCTCCTTGGCGTCGGGGCTCCACTTTACAGTAGGTTCGAGCAATGGCCGGCGCTGGGGCGTGAAGTATGGAGCTGGGGCACCACTTTCTAGTAGCTACCAAAGTGGCATGGTCTTTGTGTGGAGCTCCAAATATGATCATCAAGCGTTTGTGCGTAAATCAACAAAATGCCAAGAAACCTAGAAACAATCTGCAAAGCCTGCATGATAGAACTTAAACAAAATAATAATAAAATATAGAGAAAAACTAACTAAGAGACTGAAAACAGGGAACAACTTAAGCCACAAAGGAACTGATTCGTAGGTATAAATCCCACTCATCACCATGTATAGTAATATGTAATATAAGTCCATATTAAATATTGGATCATTTCAAATTTGCTAGGTGTGCTTGCAAATAATTTAGTGTTATGGACTATATATTTCCTTACGTAAAGAGGGGTAATAAGAGTTCAAGTTATATAAATTGGGCCAAATTAATTTTTCCATGTAGGCATTCAAGCCTTTTTAGTTTATTAATATTATATGAATGCATTGAGCCCAAAGCAAAGTTGTGCCCAACCTTGCATTAGACCCAATTCAATTCGACAATCATATTGGAGAAAAAAGGAACTGTTAGTTCAAATTAGAAAGATCAGTAATGGTTGCGGGTCAGTCAATAAGCTAACAGTTAGTTAGCAATTTAGTTAGTAGCTAGAAGGTATAGAGTGGCTGTAGGAGCCAAGTTCATTGCATGAGCCAAGTAGCTATTAGAGGATTGAATAGGGGCCAATATAGGGGCCAAGTAGACTACAGAGTAGTAGGAGGCTGCTAAGCCTTGTAGGGAGTAGTGGTAATGATGAAGGCCAATGTAGAGGTCAGGTAGGTGCTAAAGAGAGTAGCCAGGTAAAGATAATGTTGGAGAACAACAATAGGCCAAGTAGGTTGATGTAGAGAGAAAGAAAGCTCAGCCATATATGACCATACAATACACCTGAAATCAAATAACTTCTATACTTTTCTGCGTTCCAAAAACAATATCAATAGCAGTCCATTAGATTGAGAGAGTAGCAAAGCTACGAGTGGAAAGGAATGAAGGTTTGAGTAGCAAAGCTAATTCAATCTTTAGAAGTTAGTTAGGTAAGCAAGCTTAGACTCTTTCCATTCCTTTTCCATTTCATATTTGATAGTAGAATGAGCTGATAGTGGCTATAGTATTAAATTAATAAGACTACGGTGGTTGTTATGATAATATTAGAGCTTTGTGTGGTTGTTAAGGCATTATATGGAGACCCTTAATAAATCAAAAGCCAAAAGGTTGGGGAAAATGGACATGAAATTTTTGGTTACATGTAAATAAAATCATGCTCGCCAACTGTTTGATTAAATGTCCAAGTAGGGGTTGTTATAGTATAAAAGCATGCTAGCTAAGAATTAGAGTCCAAATCATGTCTACGGGCTCATATATTGAGATGAATGCCTCAAACATGCTTTTATGCTTAAAAATAACATGTTATAGTATAACTTACATGCTACGATAATTTTATTTTAGATAATAGAGTACCTTACTCCACGATCGTAGATCTCAACTTAAAAGTCATCTGCGAACCCCCCAATTTGAGTCTCAAATTAGAAGACTATAAATTGATATTCCTGAACCAATGAAAGAAGAATTAAAAGCCTATTAGAGACTCTTTTGAACAAAAGATAGAATTTTAGATGTATTAAACCATGAACCTATAGTATAGAGAAAGTACTTGTGGTGATAAAACTTGTACTTGAAAGCTTGAAGGCTGTTATGGTGGTTTAGTACTAACTCGTGCTAATAATGCCTAGAAATGAGTTGTTTTAGTATTGATACATGAGAAAAGTTTCAAGCTTGTTAGTGTGACGCCCCCAAAATAGGTATACATCACCCATCTTGAGTCGCCAAATACATGGTACAAAATTCAAATACAACTTAATAATACAACTGTCGTGTAAAATACGACAAAATACAAACTGTGAGTTTTAATACAAATCATTTCTTCTAGACAATATCCACTCTCAGAATAAATCCTCATTACATTTATTGTCATACTATTTAACAGAATAGTGAGGACTACTAATATTATCATCTGGTCCATCACTCCGTTCCTCGACTCGTCCCAGCTATATTCTCATTTCCTAAAGAGAACAGTGAAAGAAAGGGTGGGCTCAACTAGCCCAGTAAGAAAAATTATGACTAAGATAATGCAAGAATAAATTATCATTATCTACAACAATGTTAAACTGATAAAATACAATAGACATCAAGTTTAAGCTGCGGTGAACAAGCAATCCATTAAAAGAGTCAAGTAAAGAATAAAATCTATTATCTTTTATGATTTAAAGGTTTTCATCACTTTTATAGTTGAGACTCGACAATAAATAATCCACATCATCGAATCACCCTCACGCACTTCTGCCGAGGATATTCTTTAGTATCACGACCATAAATTATCCATGCACTACGGGCGAGGACATTCGTGTATTCATCAATGGTCATGATCATGCCAACAACTCATCCATCAATGCACTACGGGCCAATGAGGACTTTTACCACACCATTTGTAACATTACGGTCATTGTTTACAATTTAGATAATCCACGGTCATAATCATACCAAGTCCATCTATGCACTACACGAATACGAGATGACTTTAAAAAAATATAAACATGAGGATGATGACAATGATATAAGAATTCAATAAAATAAGTTCAAGAATTAATTTATTCAAGAACTAATAATGTAAGACCCCAAATTATTAATAAATGAAATTTAATTTCCTCTATTTATTATTTTGAAATAGTAAGGGTTGATTTGATTAATGTGGTTAAGTTATGGGTAAAATGCGCAAATATTTCAAATAAGCAAGTGGTTATAAAATATTCATTGTTGTCATGGAATATTCGTTTGGTCATGGAATATTCTTGCTGTCGGGGGATATTCGTACGAAGGCGTAGCCTTGTGTGGGCCCCATAACGGAAAGCGATTGGATGAAAAAAACAACAAGTAGAAGTTGTTTATAAATAATGGCGTAGTTGTTACCGTTAATACTGTTGGAATACCCGGTGGTTAGAACACAGTAGCACATGGTATTGCACCAATTATTGATTTTTACGTAGGAAGGCATTACTCAATAATTGTTACAGTAGTTACTATTCAATATTTTATTTTATTGATTCAATAACTGCTACGTTGATATTTTATATTATTGTTGTTTCAATAATTGTCACTACACAGTATTTTCATTATCAGATCAATAATTCATATTATTTGAATAATATTATTAGATAAAATTATTGGCAATGTTTAGAAAGTTCTGTCTAAGGAGAGGTTTGGTCACCTAATTGCGGCGCCATGAAGAGAAAATCCTTATTGAAAGCCCCTTTCTGAGGCGCACAGTTTATCGATATTGTGATTCTATAATATTATTTGTGAATAATTAATATTGATTTATATGATAAGGAAAATATTCATTTTATGTGGATATAGATGGAAAAAAATTTTAATGTGACAATTGTTGAAAAATTGTTATTTTATCTTTTCTGATAAATAATTCATTTAAATATATTATTATATTTTAATAATATAATAATGGTGATATTTTTACAATGAATGTGGGATATATGAATAAATGAGGAGGAAGAGTATTTTTGTTGCAAGAAATGTTAAAAACATGTTAAACATGTCGGTGGACCCTATTTCTTGACTGAAATTTGATTATAGCTTGTAAAATCGCCCATTTGTGGATTTCAGTCAATTTCTATCTGAAATTTGGAAAAACTTAAACTTACAAAGTTGTAGAGAATTGAATTTCCTATGAAAAAGACACGAGGTTTGAATTTTTCTGACAAAAGGGCTATTTATTATGAATTATTGAAGTTCTAAAGTTCCGAAATAATTAATTTTTGGATGTTTTAATTATTTATTTTATGAAAAACGTTTTCTTACTTTTTCTAGAAGGTGGGCATGTGGGAAATCTTATTTCAAAGGATGCGTATGAATTTTGTTATTAATATTAATAATTTATTAAATTTTCTACTTTGGTGTTCTAAGCATTTTCCTATAAATAGGGTACTTAGGTTAGAATTGAAAATCCAACAAAAACTGAAATCTTCTCTCTCTTTCTGTCTCGATATATTGAGTGTATTCTTGTGAGTATTTTAATACTTTGAGTCTTTCTTTATCTGGTTGCAAGTTCAAGTCATAGCCTTATATCCTGTTGTTTATTAAAGTCTTATTCTTTCGAGATAAGAGATGTTATTTTCTTCAAATATGATATTATTTCTTTCAATATCATTATACCGAAGTATTGATCTGAACTTTTAATCAAATTTAGAACTTTTTGTGTCAGGGTTACTATTCACGTATACGACACTATTAACGAATACGACACTATTCACAGAAAAATTAAATTTTTGTTTTTTCGTCCAAAATATCTATTATGGATACTAGTTTTGATTGTATCCATGTTTTGATCATTCTTGAATTTTACTCCACTATGATTATTTATGGGGTAGTTTTGGACATGAATAAACCGAAATACGAATCCTTAATATATATTCTTTTGTTTCACTGGATTCATTTTCTTTAAAATATTTTTCATCATCCTCAGTCCTAAATGATGATATAATTGAATATCTTTGGCCTGTAGAGCAAAAATTAAAGATTTTATAATGAATATCTTTAGCACGTAGGGCAAAGATGAACAGGTGTTGAGATGAACATGACCGACTGATGAATATCTTTGGCCTGTAGTGCAAAGATGAATATTTGATTCAAGATGAATATTGATTGATGTTACAGGGATAAAATATTGATGATGAACTTTTAAATTCATAGATAATAGTATATTTCATTCTCTACATAACTCTTCTATGAATTATTATTTTCGCTGCGAATATTGATCTGAAACTTGTTGTTTATTATATTCTCTCAGATTTTTCCTTGTTGAAGACTAATGATAATTTATTCTATATTATCTTAGTCATAATGTTCTTTACTGGGCTAGTTGAGCTCACCCTTTTCCTTGTTGTTCCATTTTTCTTCTCAGGAGGCAAGAATGTAGCGAGTACTAGTCGGGATATGGAATGAAGGTTCTAGAAAGTCGTTTTAGTAGTCCTCACCATTTTTGTAAAATAATGTATCAATAATTGTATTGAGGACTTATTTGGGTATGGATATTGTCTAGATGGCAGTATCTGTATTTAAACTCATAATTTTTATGTTGTATTAATAAAGTTGTAGTTGTTTTTGTACCATATTATTGATGACTCAAAATTGGCGATGTATACCTATTTTGGGGGCGTCACAAATAACGTCCAAATTGTCAACATGATACTTCTTTATAAAGTAAAATTCAAGAATGCTCAGAAGAATATTTCCATGAAAAGATACTGGATGAAGCACAAATATCAAGGATATTCCACTAATTTCATGGAGTATAGAAGTCAAAACTTTAACCAACTGAGTATATATAATAAGGAATGGAATAACAAAAGAAATCACCAAGCATGCGGTAGACTACACAGGTAGGTTATTCCAACAGAATAATAAAGAGCGGAACCGAGTCCCATAAAAACACACAAAACAGGATATTCCAACAAAATAATAAAAACGGAACCGAATTGCGGCGTAAAAGCGCCTGAGCAGGATATTCAACCAGAATAATAAAGATTAACCGGTCCCAAAAGTAAAAGCGCATGAGCCGGATGTTCCAACAGAATAATAAAGACGGAACCAGGTCATGCGTAAAGCACAGACAGGATGTTCCAACAGAATAATAACGACAGAACCAGGTCATGCGTAAAGCACAGACAGGATGTTCCAACAGAATAATATAGAATGGAATAATAGAAGAATTTTACCAAGTAAACGGTACTTCGCATAGACATGTTATTCCAACATAATAATAAAGAATGGAATAACAGAATTTCTCTTCATGAAGACGAAAGAAAGAAATAATAACCCTTACCTCAGAAGAAACTGGATACTGGAATAGTGAGGTAGCAGGCTTCTCTTCTTCTATAGATTTTCTCTCTACAATTTCTTTCTATAATAATTGCTCTATAGCTTTAGTGAATTGGTGAGAAATGAAGGAAGAATGAGCTTCTATTTATAGAAAAATATAGTTTTAATAATTACACGTTTTGGGGCTCGAAAAATTACAGTACAATACCTCCAACTTTTCCTTTATTTTTAATTTAGTCATCCAAGTATTATCAAACTTGCACCACCTCTCCTAATAGTAAATAATGTGATTCAATAGTAAATCATGTGAATCAATAGTTCTGACATGTGAAAATCTGAATTACGATTATAGTACCTCCATCTATACCTCCATTTTTAAATTAGTTAAATGCAAGTATTATCAATCTTGCACCAACTCCCCTAATAGTAACAAGAATGTGAAATAATAGTATACACATGTGAACAAATAGTTATAATCATGTGAAATAATAGCAATCAATTGGTCATTTATCCGGTTAAATACCCGATTGGTCAACATAACCCCTAGACATCAATTTTTATCGAAATAAATGTCGATTTTCACTAACACAATTAATTCCAACACAATGAAACTATTTTTATCAACAATATAAATTTCAAAATTTTGAAGTTTTATTTTTCCCGAAAAAGTCAACTGTTGACTTTTTGACCAAAAAGTTAATCCCTGAAAATTTTGGGGTTAAATGTCCCTAAATCGACATCTTTTATAGGTTGACTTCTGTATTTGGTCATTAAACTTTTTTTTCTACAGACAACTCATTTGAACTTTAATTTACTAACACTCAGATTTACAAAAGCAATTAAGCGAAGTTGACTTAACGGAATTGATGATAATGGCGGTGACTTGTCTTAAAAAAACCTATGTGGCGATTAGCGTGCGGACGATGGCGATGATGATGTGGATTTAGATGAAAATTTTGATGAAAAATGGAAAAAAATATTTTAAAGTATAATAAAAATTATAAAAATCAATAAAAAATAAGAAAATAAATAAAAAAAATAATTATTTTTAATAAAAATTAAAAAAACATTTTTTTAATTTTTATTCAAAAAAAAAAATTAAAAAGCATTTTTTAATAAAAATAATTGGTTTTTTTTTTTTTTTTAAAAAAAAGTAAAACACAATTTTTTTAAAAATGCGCTTTTTTAATAAAATTATTATTTTTTTATAAAATGCAGTTTTTTTAATAAAAATAAAAAAAAATCTTTTTTTTTAAATCTGTTTTTTTAAAATAATGCGGTTTTCTATTAAAATAAAATGCTATTTTTTAAAAAGTAAAACATAATTTTAAAAAAAAATGCGAGTTTTTTAATAAAATTATTATTTTTTATAAAATGCCATTTTAATAAAATAAAAAAATGCTATTTTTAACTATTTTTTTTTAAAAATAATGCGGTTTTTATTAAAATAATGCTTTTAAAAAATCGTATTTTATTTTAATAAAAACGCATTATTTTAAAAAAAGCAGTTTAAAAAATAGCATTTTTTTTATTTTTATTAAATAAAACGCATTTTATAAAAAATAATAATTTTATTAAAAAAGCGCATTTTTTAAAAAATTGTGTTTTACTTTTTAAAAAACAAGATTTTATTTTAATAAAAAAGCAGCATAATTTTAAAAAATAGTTTAAAAAATAGCATTTTTTATTTTATTAAAAAAAGCGCATTTTATAAAAAATAATAATTTTATTAAAAAAATTGCATTTTTTTAAAAATTGTGTTTTACTTTTTCTTAAAAAAAAACCAATTATTTTTATTAAAAATGCTTTTTAATTTTTTTTAATAAAAATTGAAAAAACTATTTTTTTTAATTTTATTAAAAATAATTATTTTATTTATTTATTTTCTTATTTTTTGCTTATTTTTATAATTTTTATTATACTTTAATATTTTTTTCCATTTTTCCATCAAAATTTTCATCTAAATCCACATCATCACTGCCACGTCGCATGCTAACTGCCACATAGGTTTTTTTTAAGACAGGTCACCGCACGTCATCATTTCCGTTAAGTCAACTTTGACTTTATTGGTTTTATAACGAGTGTTAAAATTAAAGTTCGAAATGAGTTAATCGTAAGAAAAAAAAGTTTAGTGACCCAAATAAAGTCAACCTATAAAATCTGATGACTTAGGGAGCATTTAACCCGAAAATTTTGTGTTGATAGACTATTTTTACTAATTTCATCGTTTCGGACTCAAATATCAGGTCCGCGTCTCCAAATTCAATTCCGAACACAACTTCAATTTAAATAACATTCATCATTAATATTATAACTCACAATATTTATCAACCGAGTCGTTCCCGGGAAGAGGGGCTTTCGATAAGGATTTCTCCTTATTAGCGCCCAATTAGGTGACCAAACCTCTCATTGACAGAACTTCTAGACATTGTAAATATTGAAATTTAATAATATGAATAACTTTGTCGTCTCAATTATTGATTTAATAAAATAACATATTATGTAGATGATACTGTGACAATAATCGAATCAATAATATGAGAGATATGATGCAGCAATTATTGTAGCAATAATTGAGTGTAACTAAGTGACTTCTCACTTAAGCATCAATAATCAAAACCGTGTTGTGACGCCCCCAAAATAGGTATACATCACCCATTCTGAGTTGTCAATACATGGTACAGAAACAACTACAACTTTATTATTACAACAGTAAAAGCGTGAGTTTAAATACAAATATTATCTTCGCACAATATTTATACTCACATAAATTCTCATCACATTTATTGATACATTATTTTACAAAAATGGTGAGGACTACTAAACAATCCTTTCTAAAACCTTCATTCCATACCCCAGGCTAAATACTTCGCTTATATTCTCGCCTCCACGAGAAGAATGGAACAAAAAGGAAAGGGTGAGCTCAACTAGCTCGAGAAAGAATATTATGACTAAGATAATACACAACAAATTATCGTTAGTCTTCAACGAGAAAAATTTAATAGAATCTGATAGACAACAAATTTTCAATCAATATTCGCAATGAAATAATAATTCATTAGAAGAGTTAAGTAGAGAATGCAAACTACTATCTTCTATGTATGAATTTAAAAGTTCATCGCTCTATCTTTTATCCTGTAACAACAATCAATATACATCCGAATCAAATATTCATCTTTGCACTACTGAGCCAAAGATATTCATCGATTAGTCATATTCATTTAAACACTGTTCATCTTTGCACTACTGAGCCAAAGATATTAATCGATCAATCGTGTTCATCTCAACACTGCTCATCTTTTGCACTACTGAGCCAAAGATATTCTTGAAATCATTCATCTTTGCACTTCAGGGCAAAGATATTCAATAATATCATCATTTAAGGCCGAGGATGATGAAAAATATTTTTAAAGAACGAATCCAAAGAAACAAAATGACAAGGATTAAGGATTAAGGATTAGTACTTTGTTTTATCCATGTCCAACAATACCCCAAAAATAATCATAGTGGTGTAAAATTCAAGAATGATCAAAACATGGATCTGATCAAAGCTAGTATCCAAAATAGATGTTTTGGACAAAAAGAAGAAATTTTATTTTTTTGGTGAATAGTCTTGATATCGTGAATAGTGCCGTATCGTGAATAGTCTCAGATATCGTGAATAATCTTAGTATCATGAATAGTAAATCCGACACCAAAAGATAGAAATTCCACAAAAACATCTTCACGCTTCATGAATAGTACTCGTGAATAGTAACTCGTGAATAGTAACTCATGAATAGTAACTCGTGAATAGTAACTCATGAATAAGAAACCCCGACATGAAAAAGTTCCAAATTTGATAAAACATCAAATCAATATTTCAAAGATAATGATATTGAAGAAATAATATCATTACGAAAAAATAATATCCCTTACCTCGAAGAATCGATTACTTGGAAGGAAAGGTCGGAGTGATGATCTTTGAATGAAACTTGTCTTGAACAACAACTCTCAAAGTATCTAAATACTCACAAAATACGCTCGATAATATAGAGAGAAAGAGAAAAACTTTGTTTACGGTGTGATTTTCAATTCTAACTTAGCCCTCTATTTATAGGAAAATGTTAGCCCGCCAAAGGCAGACTTGACTCTGCACGATGGCTTTACTCGCTACTATTGCCACCACCACATTTGAAATAAAATTCAGCACATTTCTTCACCAACCACAAGTGGGGCCCACTCAATTCTAGAATTTTCCACCAAAATCAATTATAAACCTAATTTCCGAATCGGACACCTCTTAAAATTCATAACAAATCATTCGTGAATTTTAACGGTTCAAAATTTGTGGACATATACTCAACTTATGTATGTATAACATACCCAAAAATTACCACAATCCAACGGTCGGATTAAAAATTATAACCCCTGAATATATCTCAAAAACCCCGATTTAATTTTTAATACCTCCAATCCGATAAAATCTTGATAAAACACCTCAACAAAATTTCTTCATTTATAACCACATAAATAAATCCATCATTTATATCCACATAAAATAAATATTTCTTTATCATAAGAATCAATAATTAATTATTCACAAATAATATTACTGAAATCACAATTATAATGACCAGGTAGTTCCCGGAAAGAGGGGCTTTCAGATAAGGATTTCTCCTTCTTGCGCGTTGATTAGGTGACCAAACCTCTCCTTGATGAACTTTCTAGACATTGCCAATAATGCTATCTAATAATATTATTCAAATAATATGAATTATTGATCGATAATGGAGATAATGTGCGGTGACAATTATTGAGCAATGATAATATAAAATATCAACGCAGCAATTATTGAATCAATAAAATAAAATATTGAATAATAACTTCACCGTGAAAATTATTGAGTAGTGCCTTCTTACGTAAGGATCAATAATTCAACAATCTTGTGCAATCTGGTGTCTTCTTCGCATGCAACCACGCCAGACATTCGTATTTTAACCACCGGTATTCCAACGATCTTAATTCTTAACAACTTCTACCAATTATTTTTAACCAACTTATATTTATCGTTTTCTTCATCTAATCGCTTTCCAGTTATGGGGCCCACACATGGGTAGCTGCGTGCGTACGAAATATTCCCACTGAAGATCATGAATATTCCACGACCAAACGAATATTCCCCGACAAAAATGAATATTTTATAACCACTTGTTTATTTTGAAATATTTGCGTATTTAACCCTTAACTATCCACATTAATCAAATCAACCCTTACTATTTCAAAATAATAAATAAAGGAAATTCTTTTTTATTTAAAAAATTTTCGGGTCTTACAACCTCCCTTCTTATGAAATTTAGTCCTCGAAATTGACGTGCACGTACACAGTGTTTGAAAAGGTGAGGATACCTCGCTTTCATTTCCGTTTCAATTCCCAGGTCATTTCCTCTATATAGCATGATTCCTCCACAAAACTTTAACTTGTGGTATGACCTTTCTTGGCGTGGGACGCTCCCTTCCTATCCAAGATCTTGACAGTACCTCACTCATACGTTAAGTCTTGGCTATCTCGTCCTGGTTCTAACTCAATAACGTGGTTGGTCTTTCACATATTTACGAAGTACAGATATGTGAAACACATTATGAACACGAGACATACTCGGAGGTAACGCAAGTCTATAGGCTACATTTCCTACTCGGTCAAGAATTTGAAATGGACCAATAAATCGTGGATTGAGCTTTCCTCTCTTCCCAAATCTTGTAACTCCCTTCCATGGAGCAACTCATGACAATACATGATCCCCTACATTAAATTCCACGTCCTTTCGATGAAGATCCGCGATAACTCTTTTATCGATCTTGTGCCGTTTGTATCGTTGTCGAATCATTTGGATCTTTTCGGTAGTCATATACATACTAACTTCGGGTCCCAACAATGTTGCTTCACCCACCTCATCCCAACATATTGGAGAACGACATTTTCGTCCATATAATGCTTGAATGGAGCCACAACTATACTTGCACGATAAGCTGTTGTTGTGGGAGAATTCCACCAATGGTAAATACTTATCCCAACTACCCTTGAAGTCTAGGACACGAGTCTTAATAGATCTTCAAGAGTTTGAATAGTCCTCTCTCGATTGTCCGTCCGGTTTGGGGATGGTATCTTTGAACTAAATCGCAAATCCGTGCCCATAGCTTTTTTTTGCAAGCTAACCCAAAATCTTGAAGTGAATCTTGGGTCACGATCCGAAAACTATGGATACAGGCATGCCATGCAACCTCACAATCTCATTTACGTACATACTAGCAAGGCGTTCAAGTGAATAAGTCTCCGTGTCGGCAAGAAATGAGCGGACTTGGTTAATCTATCAACAATAACCCAAATAGCATTGATGCCTTGAGAAACCGTAGGAAGACCCGTAACGAAATCCATGGTAATGTGTTCCCACTTCCATTCCTAATCTCAAGTGGTTGCAACGGACCCTTAGGTACTAGATGCTCCGCCTTTACACGTTGGCAAGTTAAACACATCGAGATAAACTTTGCAATCACTCTCTTCATATTATTCCACCAAAATGTATGTGAAGATCACGATACATTTTAGTACTTCCGGGATGGATTGCAAAATGGTGTATTGTATTGCCTCCATCATAATCTTGTACTTCAAATCGTAGTCGTTAGGAACACAAAGTCTAGAGTGGACTCAAGTATTCCTTCTTCATCAATTCTCGCTTAGGAATAGCTCCTTCTTGTACTTTCTTCATCATACGCATCGACTCGGGTTGGTGGCTTGAGCAACCTTAACTTTTCTATTAAAGTTGGCTCTGTCGTATACTTGACATCATCGCACTTCGTTCGCATATGATCTTCTACTCAACGCGTCACCACCACGTTCGCTTTACCGGGTGGTATTGAATAGTGTGGTCGTAGTCTTTCAATAGTTCGAGCCAACGTCATTGCCAGCGTGTTGAGTTCTTTTTGAGTGAAGAAATATTTAAGGCTTTTATGATCTGAATATATCTCCACTTTCTCCCCATATATGATAGTGCCTCCATATCTTTAAGCGGCAAACATTGCCGCTAACTCTAGATCATGAGTAGGATAATTCCTCTCATACTCTTTAAGTTGTCGCGAGGCATAGGCTATGACTTTCCCACGTTGCATGAGAACACATCCTAACCCTTTGCACGAAGCATCATGTGAGATAACAAATCCATCCGAACCGGATGGTATTGTTAGAACGAGATTAGAAATAAGTCTCCTCTTAAGCTCTTGGAAACTTTTCTCGCATTCTTCGCCCCAAACGAATTTCATATCCTTCGAGTTAGGCCGAGTTAATGGAGTAGCGATTCGAGAAAACCCTTCCACGAATCTCCGATAATAACCAAATTTAAGCCCAAAAACTACGTGCTTCATCACCGACTTCTATGCTCCCCAACTTTGTATTGCTTCAATCTTGGCGGATCAACAGATACTCCATGTTTTGACACCATTGCCCCAGAAATGCTACTTCCTCAAGCCGAACTCGCATTTCTTCAATTTGGCATATAGTTGGTTTTCACGAAGCCTTTGGAGTACCAAATTTCAAATGGTGCTCATGATCTTCACGACTTTTGGAATATATAAGGATGTCATCAATAAAGACAACAACGAATCGATCCAAATATTCCTTGAATACTCGGTTCATCATATCCATGAAAGCGCGAGGAGCATTAGTTAGTCCGAAAGACATGACTAAGAATTCATAATGCCCATCTGGAGGGTTACGAAAGGCGGTCTTTGGAATATCCTCGATTCTAATTTTCAATTGATGATATCCTTAATCGAAGATCGATTTTGAAAAGAATTGTGCCCCTTACAATCGGTCAAACAAGTCATCAATACGAGGTAGAGATACCTATTCTTGATGGTGACATGGTTCAATTCCGATAGTCAATACAAAAGTCGCATACTCCCGTCTTTCTTTTTACAAATAAAGCAGGAGCACCCCAAGGAGATGTACTTGGGGCGAGATGAAACCGATGTCCAACAATTCTTGTAGTTGGACCTTTAACTCCTGAAGTTCAATAGGAGCCATTCGATATGGGGTTTTAGAAATGGGCTTTATGCAGTTCAAGATCAATAAAGAATTCAACTTCACGCTACGGGGTAGGCCGGGAAGTTCTTGAAAAATCGTCGGGAAAGTCAATAACAACAGAATATTATTCAAATTTGACGTGTCTTTATTCAAATCCATAACATGGGCTAAGAAAGCTTGACATCCGTTTTCAATAAACGAATAGCTTTATGATTAGATATGAGCGGTGATTGATTTTAATGGTTTAGTTGCTTGAATTGCATAAACAGTTGGTTAGGAATATGAAAACTAACAACCTTACGAAAACAATCAATTTTGGCGTGATGAGTAGTTAACCAATCAATCCCTAAAATCACATCAAAAGCAAGTATCTTTAAAGAGATAAGGTCAATGGGTGTAAGGTGATGGTGCCAACTTGAATCAAACAAGATTTATAAGCAGTGGATGTGATGAAAGTTTCTCTAACGGAGTTTCCACAGATAGATCAAAGTCTAATTTCTCTGAGTCAAGTTTAAACGTTGAGCACATGCAGGAGAGATAAATGAATGGGTATGCCGGTGTCAAGTAAGGTATAAACTTCGCAAGAATTTATAAATAGCTTACCCGTGATCACCTCGTTTGGGTTCCTCGCATTATGACCAATCACAACAAACGCTTTTCCTTAATCGTTGACTTTGACTTTTACGAGACGATCTTTTGAGTCACCGTCCCACCGAACTAGGTTTCGCTCTCGTCTAATCTCGAAGCGATATGTCCTTCCTTTCCACAACTATAGCATACCTTGAATCATTGTGGGCGGTTTGACCGATATGTCCCTCTTTTCGCATTTGTAGCATATAATGACCGGTGGTCGTTCTCCTCCCTTAGAACCGATTCTTCCGCCGCCTTTCGCCGCCTTCACATAGTCATTGTTAAATCTCCTCTTTTAAAATCTCCTCCCGACTCGCTTTTCTCATTTTTCATGACCATGATTACCACCAGAGTGGTTACCATTTCGTCCGTCATTCTGCTTTTTCTCCGTAGGTTATCATTATTCTGTTGATTTGCGCTATCTCTCGATACGATCCTGGTTATGGTCCTCGGTTGACCGTACTCGTTATCTCGCTCTAATAATTGAGCCTGCTACAACATCTCAATAATAAAGAAAGTTTATGAGAAATGAGATCTTGACGTATCTTGGGTTTCAAACCTCTAAGAAACATCCGCGTCATCGTTCCTCATTCTCCACCAAATGAGGTGCAAACACGGATAACTCTGCAAACTTTGCCTCGTCTTCGAGACACACCGTATGTTGTTTTGCTCTAATCATGAACTCCACTTCCTTCATATGATTTAACACTTTCGGAAAGTATTTCTCATTAAATAGTCTCTGAAGCGTCTCCCAAGACATCTTTGAGTCTTGGTTTGGATGGAGTACGCTTCACGAGACTCCCACCATGATAGTCTGCGCTCGCCACGGAACATAAAGGTGGCGAAGGAACCTTCGTTCCTCCGTGCATCCCAAGACATCGAATATCTTGGTAATTTGTTTGACCCATGTTTCCGCCATGATCGGATCCGGCTTTCCCTTAAATTCTGGTGGTCCCAACTCTTTGAATCGCTTGTTTGTGACAACCCGTGAATTGCTATCATTTCCTCCTGTATTTTGAACACGAGTCTCCTCGTCGATTTTTGCATGAATCGCAAAAAACTTCTAAACATCCCCTCGTTCATCATCTCTCCAATTGGTGTTGTTCACGGGAGGAACATTGCCACGACTGTTGCACGTTCTCCTCGTTGGTAAAGACAGGCATCTCCACGGTCTCATTTACTCCATCATTAATATTCTCGATCGACATTCTCAAATCACCGCATAAAACAAGGGTTAATTAAGGAAATCAATATATCACATAATATCCCTATATCTTGACCAACTAACAAATAAGCTTAGGAAGGACACACTTGCGAAGGATTTACTCGTCTCTCCCTCCTAGTTCTATTCCCCGATCTCCGCCAGAGATCATATCCCTAAGCTCGATACCAACCGTGGCGCCCCCAAAATAGGTATACATCACCCATTCTGAGTTGTCAATACATGGTGCGAAACAACTACAACTTTATTATTACAACAAATGTAGCGTGAGTTTAAATACAAATATTATCTTACTGCATATTTATACTCACATAAATCCTCATCACATTTATTGATACATTATTTTACAAAATGGTGAGGACTACTAAACAATCCTTTCTAAAACCTTCATTCCATACCCCAGGCTGCGTACTTTCGCTATATTCTCGCCTCCTGAGAAGAATGGAACAAAAAGGAAAAGGGTGAGCTCAACTAGCTCAGTAAAGAATATTATGACTAAGATAATACACAACAAATTATCGTTAGTCTTCAACAGGGAAAAATTTAATAGAATACAATAGACAACAAATTTTCAATCAATATTCGCAGCGAAAATAATAATTCATTAGAAGAGTTAAGTAGAGAATGCAAACTACTATCTTCTATGTATGAATTTAAAAGTTCATCGTCTATCTTTTATCCCTGTAACAACAATCAATATACATCCGAATCAAATATTCATCTTTGCACTACTGAGCCAAAGATATTCATCATTATTAGTCATGTTCATTTAAACACTGTTCATCTTTTGCACTACAGGCCAAAGATATTAATCGATCGGTCGTGTTCATCTCAACACTGCTCATCTTTTTACACTACTGTGCCAAAGATATTCTTCAGAATCATTCATCTTTGCACTTTTACTGGGCCAAAGATATTCAATAATATCATCATTTAAGGTAGAGGATGATGAAAATATTTTTAAAGAACGAATCCAAAGAAACAAAATGACAAGGATTAAGGATTAAGGATTAGTACTTTGTTTTATCCATGTCCAACAATACCCCAAAAATAATCACGGTGGTGTAAAATTCAAGAATGATCAAAACATGGATCTGATCAAAGCTAGTATCCAAAATAGATGTTTTGGACAAAAAGAAGAAATTTTATTTTTTTGGTGAATAGTGCAAGTATCACGTGAATAGTGCCAGATATCGTGAATAGTCTTAGATATCGTGAATAATCCGTATATCATGAATAGTAAATCAGACACCAAAAGATAGAAATTCCACAAAAAACATCTTCACGCTTATTTGAATAGTACTTTCGTGAATAGTAACTCGTGAATAAGTAACTCATGAATAGTAACTCGTGAATAGTAACTCATGAATAGTAACCCCCGACATGAAAAAGTTCCAAATTTGATAAAAACATCGGATCAATATTTCAAAGATAATGATATTGAAGAAATAATATCATTACGAAAAAAATAATATCCCTTACCTCAAAGAATCGATGACTTGGAAGGAAAGGTCGGAAGTGATCTTTGAATGAAACTTATCTTGAACAACAACTCTCAAAGTATCTAAATACTCACAAAATATGCTCAATAATATAGAGAGAAAGAGAGAAAAACTTTGTTTACGGTGTGATTTTCAATTCTAACTTAGCCCTCTATTTATAGGAAAATGTTAGCCGTACCAAGCGGACTTGACCTGCTACCGATGGCTTTACACTACTATTGCCACCCACCACATTTGAAATAAAATTCAGCACATTTCTTCACCAACCACAAGTGGGGCCCACTCAATTCTAGAATTTTCCACCAAAATCAATTATAAACCTAATTTCCGAATCGAGACACCTCTTAAAATTCATAACAAATCATTAAGTGAATTTTTAACGGTTCAAAATTTGTGGACATATACTCAACTTATGTATGTATAACATACCCAAAAATTACCACAATCCAACGGTCGGATTAAAAATTATAACCCCGCAATATATCTCAAACCCCGATTTAATTTTTAATACCTCCAATCAGATAAAATCTTGATAAAACACCTCAACAAAATTTCTTCATTTATAACCACATAAATAAATCCATCATTTATATCCACATAAAATAAATATTTCTTTATCATAAGAATCAATAATTAATTATTCACAAATAATATTACTGTAATCACAATTATGAATGACGGTAGTTCCGGGAAGGGGGCTTTCCGATAAGGATTTCTCCTTCTTGGGCGCCTTGATTAGGTGACCAAACCTCTCCTTGTGAACTTTCTAGACATTGCCAATAATGCTATCTAATAATATTATTCAAATAATATGAATTATTGATCGATAATGGAGATAATGTGCGGTGACAATTATTGAGCAATGATAATATAAAATATCAACGCAAAGAATTATTGAATCAATAAAATAAAATATTGAGCGATAACTCACTGTGAAAATTATTGAGTAGTGCCTTCTTACGTAAGGATCAATAATTCAACAATACTTTGTGCAATCTGGTGTGCTTCTTTGTGCAACCACGCGTATTCTTCGTATTTTAACCACCGGGTATTCCAACGGTCTTAATGGTAATAACTACGCCAAGTTATTTTTAACCAACTTATATTTGTCGTTTCTTCATCTAATCGCTTTCCGTTATGGGGCCCACACATTGTCATTTAACGTGTCGCATTTAATATTCCCCGAAAGCATTCTGAATATTCCACGACCAAACGAGTATTCCCAAACAAAATGAATATTTTATAACCACTTGTTTATTTTGAAATATTTAAGTATTTAACCCTTAACTATCCACATTAATCAAATCAACCCTTACTATTTCAAAATAATAAATAAAGGAAATTCCTTTTATTTAAAAAATTTGGGTCTTACACGTGTGCTCTTATGTAACCACACCGCATATTCATCGTACTTTTACTACTGAGTAGTTCAACAAGATTAACAGTAAAACTTCCTACCGTTATTTTCATAAATATATTTTTGTCATTTTCTCAATCCGACAATAATTCTGTTGTGGGGTCCACCAATGATTGCGCGCATTGTACGAATATTGCCTGCTAAAACGAATATTCTCCGTCCAATCGAATATAATATAACAACTTGTGTACTTTAAAAAATTTGCAAATACTACCCACAACTATAACATTATATCAAATTCATTCTATAATATTCAAAAATGATATTTATAGAAAAATCATCTTTATTAAAAAGTTGGGGTCGTACAGTTAGAGTATGTGATGATGAGTTTTGAGGATAATTTGAAGTTATATGAATGCTTAGATAACCCTTGAATCATAGCTTGGGGACTATTTGTGAGTAATAGCCAAAACTGTGCTTAAACTCTAGATTAGAGGACTGTTTTGGTCAAGGTCAGTACTTAAATTTTTAAGTCATTAAAGGGACCATAATATGTCTATAATTAACATTTAAAGTTTTTCCTTAACTTAGTTGAGGTCCATATTTAGTATTACTAAATTTTCATGTTTAAGAGCCATGAAAAGTAAGCTTTAATGTGTCATCTAACACTTAAACGAAGAGAGGCCACACCTGAACCATGTAGGCAAGTTTCAATAGCTATAATATGGCATAAGTAAGCTACACAAGTTAAAAAAACCAAGTCTAAACCATTTTAAATATTGGACTTGTTAAAAATCACATTTAAGGCTAAAAGTGGTCTGTTTTGGGTAAATTTTTAGTACCTAAATTCATATGACCATAATGAACTCATATAAAGTTGCTAATGAATGCTTGTGATGATTCTTAATCATTGTTATGACCAGAGCTAGATGATTCCTAATCATTTTAGTGTCTATTTTTCGAGCATAAAGTAAGCTTTGATAGGTCAAAATTGGTTAGATGATTAAACAAAGTGAGATGATGATAAAAGTGAAAGTAGTATGCATACAAGCCAATCATGTTTGATGATAAAGCATATACTTTGTAACAATCTTATTCATTTATTAATAAAAAGTATTAATTTATTAAAGGCTTTTAATTATCTACATGATGCTGTTTTATAATATGTGATAAACCCATAGTTTTAAGCAATGCTTTTAGAATAATGATGATGATCATTCTAATGAGATCTAAATTCTTAGAAAGCTTAAAACTAAAATAGTTCCCAATCGTTGGATTACTAAATTGGGGATTAGTGAATCCGGATAGATTGGTACATCGTTCTTGCTTTCATTGGATGAGGATGATTGATCTCACGATCATTTGTGTGGAGACACTAAAGCAAGTATGTAGGTGCTTATTAGAGAATAAGTTCATTTGAACGTTGGCGCTTGAGAAAATACCTAATGGAGTTTTATTTGCTGTCGATAGGAATTCTGTAGTGATAGTAGTCAAGTAATCCTTGGACTTGAGATCATCATAGTATCTTGTGTATGATGAGTTATACTTTGACTTATTCCTTAAGACCCTTAGGGTATATCAAAGGGTATGCTTGGGTATAATAAGTTATACGTGGAGATAATGTATGATCAATAAAGAATCTACCACTTCTAATAAAAGAAGAAAATGTCCTATGTGATTCGATAAATGACAACCCAAAGAGTCCTCTTGGCAAAGGCGAATGAAATTAGAAAGGAGTTTCTAATTTGCATTATTTAGTGTTGTGCATTTAAGAGTCGAAATACATATAATTAAATAAAATAAGACTTGACAATAATTCCATGTCTTATATTTAATTGGGACATTGTATGGTGGAAGGATTGAATTGTCTGGTAACTATTTACTCAAAGGTTCTTTTATGATTAATGTTGAAATCTATATTATCCGGAAAGTCGTTGATCGCTAGGGAGAACTTATCCTATTGTAGAATAAATATTATTTATTTAAATAAATTAATTGTTTGATTTATTTATTTAAATAAGATTAAATTGTTCTAATTGATTTATTCACAACCTAGGTTTAATATGGAGAACCTAAAGAATTCACACCATAAAAAAAAGGAAGAATAATTATTTAAGAAGTTAATGGCATAATCGTAATAATATGTTAAGTATATTTATTTTAATCTATGGTGATAGAATAAATTAAATAGCTTAATATTTATTATTTAATATTTTAGAAATATTAAATATAAATTAATAAGAGAGTCTTATTAATATTATTACAATTATTATTATTTTAATTTCTAAAAGAGTTTAGGAATTAATTTAATATAAAATATTTCATTTATTCCTAATTGGATTAGGAAGGAAAATTAATTAAAGAGTTTAATTAATTATCCCTAATAAGATTAGGGAGCTTAATTAATTAAAAGAATTAATTAATTAAAACCCAATTCCTTAATTGTTAAGGTGGGTTCTTGTCATCTATAAATAAGAGGAGTCTTATTATGGGTGTGGAGAGTACATTGACTTTTTCAACATACGTAATAATTCCGATTGTTGGGAAAGACACATGCTTCTATAGAGATAGAAAAAACTAGGGTTTAGCCAAACACCCATCTTCTTGAATTTTATTCTTCCTGGTGGATCACCTCAGAGGCCCAAACACATGGGTGGCTAACGTTGATCAAAGGAAGGAACCAAACCCGGTGGATTCAAGTTGAGCGAAAAAAGATTGGAGGTGAACTTGTCACGAGGCTTCGATCTTCAAGGTATGATTTTATTCTTTATCTTTTCGTTTAATTAATAATTGTGCGTAAAGGGTGATCCGGTATATGGTTTGTAAATTTTTTAAACTACGATTTTACACGCTTAGCAATTTTTTGCAATTTGATTGCGTTATGAATATTACTGAACCTAACAATGATGGCGTGAGAGCCAAACCTTTATCACGATTATTAATTGTTCAGATTTGATATGTATATTGATATGTGTTTAGAACAATTTAATTGGGCATAATTTTAATTGTATAAAATTTAAAATAAGAACAAACAAATAAAAAAAAAAAAAAACTAGCAGCCAAGTTACTGCAGCACGTGGGACAAAATAAGGCAGCATTCACGGTTCTTTTTTTTTTTTTCTGTAATATCATGCTGCTGTTTTTTAAAAATCACGGGTTTCAAGGCAGCACAATACCAGCCACTAAGCACGGAAATAAAGGCAAGAGGCTGCCGGTTTTTTGGATATTAACAGCTGCCGTTTTTTTTGTTCAAGGCTGCACGCAAATGGAAAAACCGGAAAGGCCACGGTTTTATTTTTTTTGAAAAGCACGGATCACGATGCCAGCAATTCAAATTAAGGAACAGCTATATATATATATATGGTGCACGGAAATCTAGTCTGAATTGTTATAGATTCACGTTATATATATATATATATATATTCTTAATTATTTTATAATTAAAATAAAAACTTTATTTTAATTTTAAAATAAAAAGTTTATTTTAATATTAAAATAAAAATGTTATTTTAATTTTAAAATTAAATTTCATCTTAGCCCAATTAGAGTTGGAATTGGATTCCATGATAACTAATTGGAGTTGAAATTGATCTTTCCTTAAATAAAGGAGTTTATTTAGATATGAAATAGGATTTCATATTATTCAAAATAAAAGAGTTTATTTGTGAATAGGAAAGAAAATCCGTATTTCCTTAAATAAAGGAGTTTATTTAAATATGGAATAAGATTTCATATTATTCAAAATAAAGGAGTTTATTTGTGAATAGGAAAAGAATATCCGTGTTTCCTTTAATATTTTTTTTTTTTTTCGAATTGGATTCCATAATTAATTAAAATAAAAGAGTTTATTTTAATTAAAGATTTTTTTTATTACATGGAATTGGATTCCATAATTAATTAAAATAAAGGAGTTTATTTTGATTAAAATTTTGTTTAAAATAAAATAGTTTATTTTATTCAAAATTGGATAAATTAAAATAAAATAGTTTTATTTTGATTTAAATTTGGATTAAAATAAAGGAGTTTATTTTAATTCAAAAATTAGATTTTATACTAACTAAATTTGCCCATTAAATGATATCAATATATATATTAAATGATTATTATTCAGCAGATGAATGTTATTTATTGATACATATGGTGATGTGTATGATAATAAATGGGATTGATTATGGACTATCGATTAACTCGATTGGATTTTATTTTAGTTGGATGCATGAATGTATGGGTTTTATTAAATGGAATTCTGCGTGCCTCGCCTTCTCTAATTTTTCTTAATGTAAATTCTATCTCCTCCTATGTACTTCCCTCGATTTACGATCATCGAGGTTTCTATTTATTTTAAATAGTTTTGTAATAGGAATAGTTAGAATTAATTTTGAAGAATTGGAGATAAAGGAACAAGAAGGAGCGCTTGAAGACCCGTTTTGTAATGGAGCCCGGGTTTAAATGTAATAGTTATATTTAAATATTAATTCTTGCACCCCTAGGGTTTGACCTTTTTTGGTTCACTTGGTGGCTCTAGTGAACCAAACTAGAATAAAAGTCCATAATCAATCCGGGTAGAATATAGTATTCTATATGTGCATGCTATACTATATATATATTATATATTATGCAAACATGCTTCGCATGTTTATTAATATAACGCGTATTTTATATATATATATATAAATGCATGCGCTAAGAGATGAGACAAATTAATAACAAACCCCTCAATTTTTATATTAAGTCCTAAGCGTTCAAAGATATTTGGAATATCGAACGTCGCCTTCTAGCATGATAAAATTAATAGAGTATTAAATATTTAATATGAGTTTGTTGTGTCACCACAAGGCAAGTATTAAGTATTTAAGATGTTAATTTATCACATTTGATGCTTATAAAGAAAATTGAACAATATTGTTTTGTTGTGTCACCACAAGGATGATATTTTTCTTTTTTGAATATATGGAGTGCTAGGTCGGACTTAACTTGGATAATTTTGATTCGGATGTGCCACCACCACTGATCAAAATAATCTAAGAGGCAAAATCTGAGGAGTTGCGTAGTTGATGTAATTGACAAAAGTTGTCTACCTATTTATTTATATATAGTTTGTTGTGTCACCACAAGGCTATATACATTTGAAATGGGATCCTTATCCTCACTAGCAAATCTTTAATTAGATTTTGCGAACTATATAAGTGAGGGTAATATAGTTTGAAGAAAATAGTGGGAGATACCAATTTAAAACAAGACCTAATTTATTTTGGTAATTAATAATAGAATGTATGTTAAAATGTTGTTAATTACAAATTCATTTCTGAAATTTTACAATGTCTAAAATTACTATCATCACTGCGAAGCATATTAGATGCTAAATTAATCAAACCAATTAAACGGATTGGTTAAGGAATTTGAGAATAGTTCTCATAAAATTTGAAAAGCTATCTTATGTCCTTATCGCCTATCCTCAAGAATGGTTGCGAATAATGCCTCTGAGGAAGACATTGGTACTTTTAGAAAGTGGCAAGATGATGCACAATTGGCTCGATGCATCATGCTCGCATCTATGAAAGTAACGAGCTTCAAATACGTCGATGTGAAACTATGGATGCTTCTACTATATTCCCGCACATCAAGTAGTTGATGGTGAGGAAAGTAGGGCCGATAGATATCGAGATCTAAGGAGCTCTTCCGATCTAGAATGGCCAATGGCACTTTCTGAGATGTATAAAGTCCTTAACATTATCAATTTGATTGATCAATTAGGACAACCGGTTTTGTCATGGATGGAGAGTTGAGTCAAGATTTGATCTTGCACTCACTCCCTGGACTCCTTTCATAATTGTTGTGAATTTTTCATATGAACAAGCTAGATATCGACCTCATTGATTTGTAACATATTGAAAAATGTTGAGAGTCACTTTCAACCAAGAAAGACCAAGTCTTCTTGGTAGGGGCCAAAGGATCTTCCGAAAAGAAGAACGATTCAAAGAAGGTAAAAAGAAAGGCATAAACAAAGGATAATAAGAACAAAACTGATACGGATAGCAAAGGAGTTTGCTTCCACTGCAATAAGCCTGGACACTGGAAAGAAACCGCGAGAAGCATCTTGCAGAGGCTAAACAAAGAAGCTTAGTGAAGTTTCTAGGTTCTGATACAATTTTGTTCATGATTAAAATAAAATTTTCTTTAAGTCAAGGTTCTACTTGGGTATTGGATACCGACTTTGGTTATCATAAATATAGATTTATGAAGGGACCAAGCAAAAGTAGAAAGCTAAACAAATATAAGTAATCCTATGTGCGGGAAATGTAGCAAAGGTTGCCACATTAGCCATAAAAACTTATAGTTTAGCAATGCCTACGGAAAAATCTATTAAGTCAATAAGTTGTTATTGTATTCTAGTTCTTGTTAGAAATATTATTTCTATTTTATTGTTGGACAATAAATTTTTGGTATTATAATTAAGAACAATTGTTGTTCTATTTATAATAATAATGTTTTTATAAATCGGAATATTACTTAATAAATTTTGTATACTTGACTTACGTGAAAAATTATTTTATAAATTGAACAAAATAATATAAGAAAAGGAGATGATCATTCAAAGAGTTGAATAAATGTATTTGTTGAAATACAAGTGTGAATTATTTGAAAGGTTCAAAGAATTCAGAAGTGAAACAAATTGACAAAGTATTAAAATTCTTTGATTAGATCAAGGAATAAATACTTGTGCAATAAGTTTCTTGATCATCTCAAATGGTTTTCTTATAATGGACGCCTCCTGATATGTAATAAATGATTTATGTATCCGAAAGGAAAAATCGTACCTTGTTGGACATAGTGCGGTCCAAAATGATTTTACCGACATTCCAAAGATCCTTCAGGATCATGTCCTAGAAATGGTACGATATCTACGAAAAAAGGTAACCTCAAAATCCATTTCCAAGACTCCATAAAAGTTATGGATGGGGAGGATTCCTAATCTTAAGTATGTTAAGATAAGGGGTTGTCCAACTTATGTGAAAAGGTTTCAAAAGGATAAGCTTGGGACAAGATTTTATAAATCTGATTTGTGGGACATCCTAAAGTAAGTTTAGGGTAAATGTTCTATGATCCTACTTAGCAAAAGGTGTTTATTGCAAACACGCTTCCTTCTAAGATAAAGGTGTTTATCATTGAAAGGGCTAGTGGGAGGATAATAGATCTTGAAGAGTTCAAGAACCACAAAATACTATAAGTCAAATAAGAGGAACACGTAGATAGACCTATTATACCACAATCGAATCAGAAATCGGAATAGTACCAAAGATACCTAGGAGGTATGGATTCATCATGGATGATGATGATGAGGTACACATCATAGAAGATGATGATCCAGAGTTACATTCGATGAGGTAAGACTTCTAGTGTGTACAAAAGGGTCAGTGGGAGCGTCGTGAAATTTCTAGTATTATATGTTGATATACTACGGATGAGGAATAACATACCAATGCTACAATCAGTAAAGATAAAGTTGTCTAAACATTCCTCCATGAATGATTTGGGAAGAGTATCTTAATTGGGGATATAAATCTATATAGATAGATTTAAGAGGATGCTCGACTTAACCCAAGGAACGTATATTCATTTGATGCTAAAGTCGTTTAGCATGGCAAACTCCAAGAGATGTCTCATGTTGATGAGCTATGGAGTGTATCTCTCTTAATAGTCCCCATAGACTCCAAAAGGAGAGGTCGCATGAATGACAATCATGTATGCAATGAAACATACGAGACCTGATGTTGATCGGTCATATTCTGGAGAAGTTCACTGTGAGACAGTGAAAAACATCTTAAAGTTCTTAACCGGCACTAAGGATGTGAGCATACATGGTGGGTCTGAATTAAAACTAGAGGGCTTTACAGACTCAAGTTTTTCGACGGACATCAAGACGATCAAAAATCCACTTTAAGGTAAAGTGTTACCATGAATCAGTGGTGCAGTTGAATTGGAAAGGTTCCAAACAACAAAAGAGTTCTTTGGTTTAGTGATAAAGACAAAGTATATAGCTATAAATGAAGTCGCAAGTTGATTGTTTGGATTAAAGTTCATTACGTAACTAGGAATAGTTCCTAAGTCTCATCTTGGATCTAAACATGTGTTGTGGCACTTTCATTTGATTATTAGAATCATTGAAAGATGGGAAATCACTATAGAGATAGTGGACTCTCATGAACAACATTACATATCCATTAACTAAAGCTTATCCAACAAACAGGATAGTCGTCACTTAGAAGAAGAGTATGAGTTACCATGACGATTGGCTTTAGTGCAAGTGGGAGATTGAAAGTAGTATGCATACAAGCCAATCATGTTTGATGATAAAGCATATACTTTGTAACAATCTTATTCATTTATTAATAAAAAGTATTAATTTATTAAAGGCTTTTAATTATCTACATGATGCTGTTTTATAATATGTGATAAACCCATAGTTTTAAGCAATGCTTTTAGAATAATGATGATGATCATTCTAATGAGATCTAAATTCTTAGAAAGCTTAAAACTAAAATAGTTCCCAATCGTTGGATTACTAAATTGGGGATTAGTGAATCCGGATAGATTGGTACATACGTTGCTTGCTCATTGGATGAGGATGATTGATCTCATGATCATTTGTGTGGAGACACTAAAGCAAGTATGTAGGTGCTTATTAGAGAATAAGTTCATTTGAACGTGGCTCGCTAAGGAATACCTAATGGAGTTTTATTTGCTGTCATAGGAATTCTCAGAGTGATAGTAGTCCAAGTAATCCTTGGACTTGAGATCATCATAGTATCTTGTGTATGATGAGTTATACTTTGACTTATTCCTTAAGACCCTTAGGGTATATCAAAGGGTATGCTTGGGTATAATAAGTTGTATATGGAGATAATGTATGATCAATAAAGAATCTACCACTTCTAATAAAAGAAGAGAAATGTCCTATGTGATTCGATAAATGACAACCCAAAGTAGTCCTTGGCAAGGCGAATGAAATTAGAAAGGAGTTTCTAATTTGCATTATTTAGTGTTGTGCATTTAAGAGTCGAAATACATATAATTAAATAAAATAAGACTTGACAAAGAATTCCATGTCTTATATTTAATTGGGACATTGTATGGTGGAAGGATTGAATTATGCGGTAACTATTTACTCAAAGGTTCTTTTTATGATTAATGTTGAAATCTATATTATCCGGAAAGTCGTTGATCGCTAGGAGGCTTATCCCTATTGTAGAATAAATATTATTTATTTAAATAAATTAATTGTTTGATTTATTTATTTAAATAAGATTAGAATTGTTCTAATTGATTTATTCACAACCTTTAATATGGAGAACCTAAAGGGTCACACCATAAAAGGAAGAATAATTATTTAAGAAGTTAATGGCATAATCGTAATAATATGTTAAGTATATTTATTTTAATCTATGGTGATAGAATAAATTAAATAGCTTAATATTTATTATTTAATATTTTAGAAATATTAAATATAAATTAATAAGAGGAGTCTTATTAATATTATTACAATTATTATTATTTTAATTTCTAAAAGAGTTTAGGAATTAATTTAATATAAGTACTCTCATTTATTCCTAATTGGATTAGGAAGGAAAATTAATTAAAAGAGTTTAATTAATTATCCCTAATAAGATTAGGGAGCTTAATTAATTAAAAGAATTAATTAATTAAAACCCAATTCCTTAATTGTTAAGGTGGGTTGCCCACATCTATAAATAAGAGGAGTCTTATTATGGGTGTGGAGGGGCTGTTGACTTTTTCAACATACGTAATAATTCCAATTGTTGGGAGAGTACACCCTTTCTATAGAGATAGAAAAACTAGGGTTTAGCCAAACACCCATCTTCTTGAATTTTATTCTTCCTTGGTGGATCACCTCTAGAGGCCAAACACATGGGTGGCTAACGTTGATCAAAGGAAGGAACCAAACCCGGTGGATTCAAGTTGAACGCGAAAAGGATTGGAGGTGAACTTGTACCTGAGGAAGCTCGATCTTCAAGGGTATGATTTTATTCTTTATCTTTTCGTTTAATTAATAATTGTGCATAAAGGGGGATCCGGGTATATGGTTTGTAAATTTTTTTAAACTCTGATTTTTACACGCTTCCGCAATTTTTTGCAATTTGATTGCGTTATGAATATTACAAACCTAACAAAAAGTAACCTTAGGCAACTAAAATACACATGCCTAGACTGTCCAAGTAGCCAAAACTGAAAGAAATTTAAAAAGTGTCAAAATCAGTTTTGGGGAAAAAGTGTTAAATCGTTCAGTTTGAGCCTCAGTTAAAGTGGGCCTAACTGATATAAATGAAGAACCTAAACCCTTATTAAAATACCTTGGTATGTGGTCTAGAAGTATGGCTAGATGGTAGAGTGAAAAACTCAGCAGATAGTAGAGTGGAGAACTCGGCAGATATTAGAGTGAGAACTCTTAAAATCGTAGAGTGATCTCTAAAAATCGTAGAATGACTCTCAAAAATCGTAGAGTGAACTCTAAAAATCGTAGAATGACTGTTGAAATCGTAGAGTGAACTCTGATAATCATAAAGTGAAAATAGTAGAGTGCATATTGTAGAGTGAAAATGGGAAACCACCCTAGTTTATGCCCAGTTTTGGTTAACTTTCATAGCTGAATTTAAGAAACCAAAATCATGGAAAAATACTATGATATATTATCTAAATGGTTGCAAAAATAAAAGATCAAATGGGCTAACTCATAAAGTCCAAAAGCATCATCAAAGTGGCTTATAAATTAACTTATGTTGTAGTTGGTAGTAGAATGAAAATTTAAAATACCCATTTTGAGGCACTATCTGAAGAAGTCTTAAGAGACTGTTTCAATTGACTAACTATGGAATTAAATACTATGATGTATGGTCTAAAATTTTGTTCAAACATAGAAGTCAAAAGCTCATTACAAAGATTCATAAAAAATCCCCAAAGTACCTTAGAAAATTATATTTTCTAATTTTGAACTATGATGGAATAATGAGATTTGATTCGTAGAAATGTCATAGCATAACGTAAAACGATATTTGAAGTGTATAATGATTAATGATTTGTATCATGTTATGATTGGACCAAAATGAGTATATTTGTGATGCCCCCAAAATAGGTATACATCACCCATCTTAAGTCGCCAAATACATGGTACAAAATTCAAATACAAACTAATAATACAGCAGTCGTGTAAAATACGACAAAACATATGTTGTGAGTTTAAATATAAATATTGTCTTCTAGACAATATCCACTCTCAGAATAAGTCCTCATTACATTTATTGTCACATTATTTAATAGAATAGTGAGGACTACTAATACACCATCTAGGACCATCACTCCGTTCCCCGACTCGTCCCAGCTACGTTCTCATTTCCTGAAGAGAACAGTGAAAGAAAGGGTGAGCTCAACTAGCCCAGTAAGAAATATTATGACTAAGATAATGCAAAATAAATTATCGTTAGCCTTCAACACTGTTAAACTGATAAAATACAATAGACATAAAGTTTAACTGCAGCGGATCATGCAATCCATTAAGAGAGTCAAGTAGAGAATAAAATCTACTATCTTTTATGATTTAAAAAGTTTTTCATCACTTTTATCATTTGAGACTCACTTAATAAATAATCCACATCATTAAATCATCCTCGCACTACTGTGCCAAGGATATTCTTTAGTATCACGACCACGAATTATCCATGCACTACGGGTCAAAGATAATCGTGTTTTCATCAACGGTCCTGATCATGCCATAAAATAATTCATCTTTGCTCCCTTGGCCGAAGAGAATCTATAGCCATAATCTTACCAAAAACTGTCCATTAATGCACTACGAGCCAATGAGGACTTTTATCACATCATTTGTAACATTACGGTCATGATTATACCGAATAATCCCTGGTCATAATCATACCAAGTCCATCTATGCACTACAGGCCACATATGACTTTCAACATAATATAAACATGAGGATGATGACAATGACATACTAATTCAATAAAACAAGTTCAAGAATTAATTTATCCAAGAACCAATAATGTCCAAATTGTCAACATGATACTGCTTTGTAGAGTAAAATTCAAGAATGCTCAGAAGAATATTTCCATGAAAAGATACTGGATGAAGCGCAAATATCAATGATTTTCTACTAATTTCATGGAGTATAGAAGTCAAAACTTTAACCAACTGAGTATAATAAAGAATGGAATAACAAAAGAAATCACCATGCATGCGGTACTTCGCATAGACAAGTTATTCCAACAGAATAATAAAGACGGAACTATAACATTATATCAAATTTTTAAAAAAAAAATATTTCGAGATAATTAAATATTTATTCATAAAATCTGGGGTCTCACAATATTTGAGAATGTATAAGAAATAAGTATGTAATGTATACCATGTGTGTATGATCACAAAGTGATGAACGAAGGTTATATGCCTAATCTAAGTCTAAGGAACTTAGATGAGTAACATTAAATATAGTATGTTGTAGTGGTGTGATACACACACAGTAAACTACAAGTACGATAAGCTAGCACATGTAACGATGAAAAGGGAAATAAAGCTGAGTTATATAAATAACGAAGTTGAATATAAAGCTGGTACAAGGACAATATAAGTTAAAGTAGGTTATTAAAGTAAGGGTAACCTTGAGATCAAGTATTGATTGTGTTTATTATCAATTTCACATACCGTGTAGGTCATGCAGAGGAACACGACAGCTTGGCGTAATGGTAAAACGTCGATACATGCAAGTTTTTCTAGTTTTTATATGTGAACTTGTTAATTGTAATGTGTACATATATAATCCCTATATTATATGTACTCCTTGTGAATAAATTTAGATGTGCATTATGTGATATACTGTGATATAAATCTATTGAATCAAGTTAATGATTGATGTGGATTGAGTTATGGAAACTTACTATATTCATGATATAAGGTACATGATAAGCATGAAGCATGTATAATTGCTGAGTATGAGCATTATGATGCCTGAATAAATACAATGTATGAAAAATATGAATTTTTGTATAAACTGCGAAGCATGAATATATTAAGTTGTGTTTAAAATGTGTTATGTGATAACTGTTAAACCTGCTGGGCAACGTAGTTGCTCACGCTTGCTACAAATAATTATTTTAAGCTAAACCAGAGCAGATCGAAGGATTCGGGATAGACAAAGGAAAAAGGAAGAAGTTCTTATTGAAGTTGTTCGTATAGCTCTAGCTATGCTAGATAACGTTCATATGACATATTATAATTTCATAGTCAAAGAACATTATATAGAAGAATAGTTAAGTGTACTTGTGAGTTCATGGATACTTAAAATTAATATATCCAAGTGAAAAAATTATTTATAACTTGAAATGTATAATTTAAATCAATATGATTTAAAAGTGTAACACCAAGTTGTAAAGGTTGCGGATTCTAGAAATAGCAGGGATTAATGTATTAATTGGTATAAAAGTGAGGTTATATTCATTATTTTAAGAATAAAGGTTATAAATATTCATATGAAGGTTGTATAGTAATGCACCAGGTCCGAGGTACAAGTGACCTGGATTTGGGGGTGTTACATAAATGTTTTAACTCGACATAATCAAAAAAATTAATTTACCCCCCCCCCTACATACCCTTTCTCGTTAAACTTTTCACCATAAACCATTTTAATAAAAAAAAGCGGGATTTTTTCGATCATCTGCACACAAAGTTTTCAATTCCAAATTTATTAAAAAACTACATCACAAACAAAAAATAACAAATAACTTTTCTAACTTTATTTGAGTATTCCCAGCTGCCACTTATGTAAAAAATAAAGCAAAAATAACAGAAATGGGACCACCATTGTCGACCAATATTGAGCATGCAAGAACTTTCAACTTATTCATGCAAATATGCTTCTTGACCTTCTATATGTACTGTTTCTACACTTCAGATACGAATAAAGAAGATACCTGGTTATAAAGGGGTGCCAAAACCTTCAAAATCAAACAACCTCAGTACTCGAACCATTTTCTGTTGTAGTCTAGATGGTCATTGTGGATTCAAACTCGATTTTTGCCCTTTTGATCACAAGAATTGAAGCCAAATCCTCGCCTCCCTTCACATCACTCTGTAAATCGCACTGACTCCGCTTTGAGCCCTAGAAGGTGAACGTTTGCTCTAATTGTAGCAACCGACCTTTAATCCCTCTTTTTTGAATCTTTATTTTATTAATTGACTATTCTCATGTATTTGTACAAATTGAGTAATTAAAGTACACTATTTATACGGTAAACATTATTTTAATATTAAATTGTTACACGTGGCCATATTCTGGGGCAAACAATTTGACCGAAGTGTTCCACTAGGGTCCATCGTGCTTACTTATATGTACTTTAGGTAGCGGGATGGAAGCGTTTAAATATTGGGGTACGAATGGTAAAAGGGTCCATACTTCGGGGTGGAATTTACAATTAACCCAAATAAATATGTTCAAAGTAATAATGATAATTACTAAACTGTTATTTATAGACAATACTAGATAAGACAATATCTAACGATGAGTACTATATATTACAAATATCCTATGAAAGATAACGTACTACAACTCTCATCAAATACAACAAAAGTAACTTTTAAAAACTATTGCTTTAAAGCTTAAAAATATACATAATCACACGTCTTCATCCTCGATGGTAAACAAAAATAACTTCTAGAAAGTACTACCTACAAGACCAACATGCATATATAATCACAAGTCTCCATCCTCGTTACCATCACCTGAATATTCATTATGCTCATCCTCGACATCAATATCCTACAAGTAACGCAGTACATGAAATACATGTCAAATATATGAAATGAATGCATGCATTCTAAACATAAGTTCACTAAAACTGATTCCCCAACATATAGCAGTATAAGAAATGCATGTCAAATATAGAATATCTTGAAATTTTGGATCAAGCTGGGTACTAGACAGTGTATATAATGACCCCAATTCCCCAACATATAATTTGTTTATGATTGATGAGCTTCTAAGTTTCATTTCTATGTTAATTTTAAATAGGTACCAACCTAGAAATATATAAATACTAAAAATTTCCCTTCTTTTCCACTCAACAGAGAATTTTAGAACTTTCAAACTCTGATTTTCCTGTTTTTTCTTCTCTATTTTATACTCCATTTGTTCTTCTTGTGGTTAATGTGTTTAGTGACTTTAGTCTTTAAAACCTTCAGGCTCAATTGTTTGGTTGGTTGTTTGGTAATGGGTTAAGAAGTTCCACGCCTAATCATAACTTTCCTTCAAATTCCAGCAAAATTTCAATTTTTGTTGAGACCTTTAATATCTCATTGTCTAAACTAAAACCTTAATTACAATAATTTTTAAGTTTAATAAGACTTTAATTTTAACCTTGATTTAATTTTTAATTTTTTTAAATGGTTAATAGCATATCTAATTCTGAAATATAAACCGAGGTACTCACAAAATTTAAATTCTGCTAACTCGCTTCCCAAAGTAAATTTAGATAAGTATAATGGATTCCAAATAGTAATTCAACAAATTTTTGCTCGTGAACCATTCCGGCTATTTTTTTATCGAATTTTTTTCTCTAAATCAGATTATTTATTGGCACTTATATAAAGGTAGATATCAAACAAAACTACCTGATCTCAATTATAAATTATGAGTGTATATTTTATTGCCATATGCTATTAACAATTTTTAAATATGTGAATGAGCCAAACTTCATCCTCTAACATGAATCATAGAATGTTTGCTTATATTTGAATAGGTATAAACTGAATCTGACCGATCGAATAAGTCATTCAGATTCAAATATTTTATTTTATTATTTTCAAACTATGAATACGTCTGAATATGTGTTAACGATTCATCCAGAAAATTATGGTTGAATTAGTAAAATATAGTGTTGAAAGATATTTTTACATATCTACCCTCATAGACAATTAAAAATTATATTTAATATCCATCTTGTTTACTTATTGTAAACAAATTTTGTTATATACAAGTTGTTGTTTTTTTTGCTTTAACAAATTAGTCAATAACTAATTTAATGAATGTTGTTGTAGTATTTTATTTTGGTTTTATAATTTGATAGAATGTTATTAAAAAAATATAGTGTTTATTCTTAAAATTATATTACTAATAGTATACTTCATCAAAGATTGTTCACAAATTTATATTTTTTTTAGATAATATTGTTTATTTATAATTACGTAATAAATTTGTGGAACTGATATTTCTAAATAAAAAATTGATATTTCTACATGATCTCTCTCGCATGAATAGTGAGTGGGTCCCACCTTGATTTGAGAGAAACTCATGTGGAAATATCATTCATAACATATGAAAATATCATTTTCCTAAATTTGTTCATAATAGTTCTGAAGGTTAAAATAGTAAAATACACATTCAGATATTTTAGAGAGACAGTTATCAAACATATTTTATTTTATATTCAAAATTTTTCATTCAATTTTATCAAACAACACTTAACACACTCTTTGCAAGTTGTGAATTACTATTAGGCTTTAGAGGACGCCCATTGCATCGGTTCTTTTTTGGTGAAAATAATTTTTGACTTTCACTTGGGTTGTCATTTTCATATTCGCTCGCGTTTGACTTTTGGGTAGTTTGACTTTTTTCACAAACTCTAACCTCCGTATTCCATTCCACCTTTAGTTCAAGAAGTCGATCTACAAGTTGATCACATCTTTGTTTAGTGTCATACGCAATGTCCGCAACGTCCAAAAAAATATTGCACACCTTCTCATATCTCTGTCCCGATTTCGTGTCTTTCCAAGGATTATAAGTGACTTTAGCTTTAGTATGACGTCGTTGTATGTCCTTTCTCCACCTCCTCAAAATGTATTTCAATGGAACGGTAAATATAAACCTTTCAAAATGAAGTACCTTAACTATATGCTTGCATAAAATTCCTCGAAAGTCGAATAATTTACAGTTACACTTCACATCAAATTCATATTCATTTTCCCCTTCAATGAAGCAAAATTTGAAGTCCACAATTTTTGGACAATCTTTTTTTTCCCCAAAGTAACAAAGTTGTTTCACTTCGTAATGAAATATTTTATCATGACATTCGACAAACTTTGTGTGGCAATACATTCCCCCATCCGCCACTTCTGCTTGCAACTCTTTAAATTTGAAATTGGTATAAACCTCTTGGAATTATTTTTCAATGGCATAATGTGTATCACAAGGTATATGTGAAATCAAAGAATGAGAGTCCGCTGCTATTTCTTTTTCCACTTTACTCCTTAACGCATTATCATATTGGTCCACAAATTCTTTCAGGGAAGTTTTAGCGTTTACAAATCCATCAAAAAAAGCATTCATACTTTCACTTCTTTGTGTTGTAGACATTCTTGCCCAAAAACAATCTTTCACAAAACAAGGAACCCACCGATGCCTTTCATTATACAATCCTTCCAACCAGTCATTGTTCTCCAGATCATAATTTTCTATCATTGCATTCCATTCACATTCAAAATCATCTACACTCAAAGAATCATACACAATGTTATGTAATGTAAATTTAATTGATTAATTCATAATGCTCATACCCTTTTAATCTTTCAGGAACCTTCTTCATTATATGCCACAAACACTATCCGTGGCGAGTATTGGAAAAAACTATCTCAACTGCATTTTGCATCGCTTTGTCTTGATCGGAGATAATGGCGTGTGGAGCTTTTCTAGACATGAAAGAAATCCACGTATCAAACAACCAAACAAAAGTGTTAGTATCTTCATTCGATATCAAGCCACAACCAAGTAGTATGGATTGTCCATGGTAATTAACTCCAACAAAAGGAGCAAACGACATATCATATTTATTAGTCAAATAGGTGGTGTCAAATGTGATGACATCACCAAACTCTTCATACGCAGCTCTAGACCTCGAATCTGCCCAAAATAAATTTTTGATCCGACTTTCCTCATCTGGGTCTATCACATAGAAAAAGTTAGAATCCACTGCTTGAACTTTAGCAAAATAATTTTGAAGTGCACTAGCATCACCCTCAGCAAGCCTTAGCTTTTTAAATTTTTTCATATAATTTTCACACTAGTCTTTCTTTAAAAAAGGCATTCCATTTTCTCCATACTCAATTCTAAGTGAATTATAACTTTTATTCATTGGTCTCCTAGCATCATTGTTTAGCTCAAGTCTCCTCTTTATATAAGGGGTCACATGCCGATTACACTTGTGAAAGAGAGACTTACTTGGACTTAAACCATGATTATGTGCAAGCTCCAAAATGATTATACCCCATTTTTCATCATCCAATAACTTGGCACAAATCTTAGCATTACAACCTGCTTTAATAATCGGATGCGGTTTCAGAGTAATCTTTGAGTTCTTCTTTGGCTCTCCATATTTGTGACATACAACTCTAAAATATTTAAGCACTCCGTTCAATTTTTTAATACTTCTTTTAGTCACTCCAAATCCTTGTTGCGCACCATATTTCCTATAGTATTCATAAACTTCATCAACATTGTCAAACACTGTGACGCCCCCAAAATAGGTATACATCACCCATCTTGAGTCGCCAAATACATGGTACAAAATTCAAATACAAACTAATAATACAACAGTCGTGTAAAATACGACAAAACATATGCTATGAGTTTAAATACAAATATTGTCTTCTAGACAATATCCACTCTCAGAATTTAGTGTCACACTATTTAACAGAATAGTGAGGACTACTAGCTAATACTATCATCCGGACCATCACTCCATTCCCCGACTCGTCCCAGCCACGTTCTCATTTCACAAGAGAACAAAGGTGAAAGAAAGGGTGAGCTCAACTAGCCCAATGAGAAATATTATGACTAAGATAATGCGTAATAAATTATCATTAGTCTCCAACAATGTTAAACCGATAAAATACAATAGACATCAAGTTTAAGCTCAAGAATCTTAATTCAAATAATCCATTAAAAGAGTCAAGTAGAGAAGAAAATCTACTATCTTTTATGATTTAAAAGGTTTTCATCACTTTTATCATTGGGACTCGACTTAAAAATAATCCACATCATCCCCACTTACGACCAAGGATATTCATTGTGGTCACGACCACGATTCCATGCACTACGGGCCAAGGATATTTGTGTATTCATCAATGGTCATGATCATGCCAACAATCGTCCATCAATGCACTACGGCCAATGAGGACTTTTACCACATCATTTGTAACATTACGGTTATGATTACATAATCAATAATCCTCAGTCATAATCATACCAAGTCCATCTACGCACTACATGTGCCACAAATGACTTTAAAAAATATAAACATGAAGATGATGACAATGATACAAGAATTCAATAAAACAAGTTCAAGAATTAATTTGTCCAGAAACCAATAACGTCCAAATTGTCAACATGATACTTCTGTGTAGAGTAAAATTCAAGAATGCTCAGAAGAATATTTCCGTGAAAAGATCTTTGATGAAGCGCAAATATCAAGGATATTCTACTAATTTCGTGGAGTATAGAAGTTAAAACTTTAACCAACCGAGTATAATAAAGAATGGAATAACAAAAGAAATCACCACGCATGCGATTTCAGACAGGCGAGTTATTCCAACCGAATAATAATAACGAAACCATGTCGTGTGAAATTCACAATTGGCGGGATATTCCAACCGAATAATAAAGATTTTAACGGAACGGATCCGGTGTAAAACACAGATGGGATATTCCAAATGTAATAATAAAGAGGCGAATCCGTGTCCTGTAAAAACACATGCAGACGGGATATTTCAACGTAATAATAAAGATTTTAACCGTGTCCGGTAAAACACACGCACAAGATATTCCAACAGAATAATAAAGACAGAATAATAGAAGAATGTCACCAAGTATAGGGTACCCCACGTATACAGGTTATTCCAACAGAATAATAAGAAATGGAATAACAGAAGTTCTCTTCATGAATACAAAAGAATAATATCCCTTACCATAAAAAAAACTGAATATAAGAGAAGAATGGATTGCATAGTAACTAATTAATGAACGGTCCAGATTGATTTACTTTAATCTGACGGTCCATATTTAAAGCAAAATCTTTTAAATAAAATAAAATATATTCTATTTATAATTTTATTATGCAAAACACTATGCAACACTATACAACACTATGCATAATAAAATATAATATAACCTAATTATTATCAAATAAAACGAATAACTTTATAAAAGTATTCTGCTTTTATAAAAAGATGTTTACGCTTTATTACGTTAATAATACTAATAAAACAAAACCGAGTGACTTAAAGCACATAAGCATCAATAATCAATCTGGTAAGCTCTTATGCAACCACGTATTCTTGTGCATTTCTTTTACTACCGAGTAGTTCAACAAGATTAACGGTAAAACTTCCGCCATTATTTTCATAAAAAAATATTTTTTCGTTTTTCAATCCGAATAATAATTACATTGAGGGGTCCACCAATGATTGTATCATTATGGATATTCCCGACAAAAAGAATATTTTTCAACCAATCGAATATAATATGACAACTTGCATACTTTGCAAAATTTATAAATATTACCCCCAACTATAACATTATATTAAATTCATTCCATAATACTCAAAAATGATAATAATAGAAAATTCATCTTTATTCAAAAAGTTGGGGTCTTACAACCTCCCCTTTTTAAGAAATTTCGCCCTCGAAATTAGGGTACGTACCTGGTATATCGAAGAGGTAAGGATACCTTGACTTCATTTCATATTCTAACTCCCAGGTCATTTCCTAAATATCGTGGTTTCTCCACAAAACTTTGACTTGAGGTATAACCTTGGAGCGTAGAATATGTTCCTTCTTATCCAAGATTTGAACAGGAACCTCTTCATAAGTTAAATCTCGTAACTCCTTTCCATGGAGCAACACGTAACAACACATGATCTCCAATATCGAATTCCACGTCTTTTCGATGAAGATCAGCATAACTCTTTTGTCGATCTTGTGAGATTTTTATACGTTGTCGGATCGTTTGAATCTTTTCCGTAGTCATACGTACCAACTTCGGTCCCAACAACGTTGCTTCACCCACCTCATCCCAGCATACTGGAGAACGACACTTTCTTCCATACAACGCCTCGAATGGAGCCATGCCAATACTTACTTGATAACTGTTGTTTTAGGAAAACTCCACCAATGGTAAGAACTTATCCCAACTTCCCTTGAAGTCAAGGACACAGAGTCTTAATAAATCTTCCAGATTTTGAATAGTCCTCTCTGATTGTCCGTCCGTCTGAGGATGATATGCCGAACTAAATCGTAAATCCGTGCCCATAGCTTTTTGCAAACTAACCCAAAATTATGAAGTGAATCTTGGGTCTCGATCAAAAACTATGGATACTGGCATACCATGCAGTCTTACAATCTTGTTTATTTACATACGAACAAGACGTTCAAGTGTATAAGTTTCTCGTATTGGTAAGAAATGAGCAGACTTGGTCAATCTATCAACAATGACCCAAATTGCATCTATGCCTTGAGAAACCTTGGGAAGACCAATGAATTGAAAATCCATGGTAATGTGCTCCCACTTCCATTCTGGAATTTCAAGTGGTTGCAATGGACCTTTTGGTACTTGATGCTCCGCCTTGACTCGTTGACAAGTTAGACACCTTGAGATAAACAGCGATATCTCTCTCTTTATATTGCTCCACCAAAATGTATGACGAAGATCACGATACATTTTGGTACTCCCAGGATGGATTACAAATGGTGTGTTGTGCGCCTCCATCATGATTTTATACTTTAACTCAGGATCGTTAGGAACACAAAGTCTGGAGTTGACTCGAAGTATTCCTTCATCACCGATTCTTGCTTCCGGCATAGCACCTTCTTGCACTTTCTTTCTCATACGCATCTGCTCCAGGTCTGTAACTTGAGCAGCTTTAACTTTATTAATTAAAGTTGGTTCTACTCGTATATTTGCCATCATCACGTGGGTCCATGGAGTCTTTATCTTTATCTCCATCCTTTGCAAGTCATACAAAATGGGCCTTTGCGTTGACAATATTGCACTCGTGCCCGCATATGATCTTCTACTCAATGCGTAAGCTACCACGTTTACTTTTCCAAGATGGTATTGGATGGTATGATCATAATCTTTCAATAGTTTAAGCCAACGTCGTTGTCGCATGTTGAGTTTCTTTTGAGTGAAGAAATATTTGAGGCTTTTATGATCCGTAAAGATCTCTACTTTCTCCCCATACAAGTAATGCCTCCAAATCTTTAGTCTGAAGACAACAAATTTCGCTAACTCTAGATCATGAGTAGGATAATTCCTCTCATATTCTTTGAGTTATCGTGAGGCATAGGCTATGACTTTCCCATGTTGCATGAGAACACATCCTAACCCTTTGCAAGAAGCATCATGAGATGACAAATCCTCCAACCGGATGGTATTGTCGAGCAGTCTTTGAAATGAGTCTCCTCCCGAGTTCTTGAAAACTCTTCTCACATTCCTCGCTCCAATCGAACTTTGTATCTTCCGAGTCAATTTGAGTTAGTGGAGTAACGATTCGAGAAAATCCTTCCACGAATCTCCGATAATAACCAGCTAAACCGAGAAAGCTACGTACTTCGGTCGTCAATTTAGGTTGCTCCCAGCTTTGAATAGCTTCAATCTTTGCTGGGTCAACAGATATTCCATGACTTGATACCACGTGCCTAAGGAATGCTACTTCCTCAAGCCAGAACTCGCATTTCTTCAACTTGGCATAAAGCTTATATTCACGAAGCTTTTGGAGTATCAGCCTCAAGTGTTGTTCATGATCTTCACAGGTTTTGGAATATATGAGGATGTCATCAATAAAGACGACCACAAAGTGATTCAAATATTCTTTGAATACTTGGTTCATCATATCCATGAAGGCAGTAGGAGCATTAGTCAATCCAAAAGACATGACTAGAAATTCATAATGCCCGTACCGAGTTCTGAAAGCCGTCTTTGGAATGTCATTGGTTCTAATCTTCAATTGGGGATATCTGGAACGAAGATCAATCTTTGAAAAGAATTTGGCTCCTTGTAATTGGTCAAACAGGTCATCAATACGTGGCAATGAGTACCTATTTTTGATGGTGACATGATTCAACTCCTGATAATCAATACAAAGTCGCATACTCCCATCTTTCTTCTTCACGAATAAAACAGGAGCATCCCAAGGAGAAGTACTAGGACGAATAAAGCCAATGTCTAACAATTCCTGCAGTTGGGTCTTTAACTCCTGAAGTTCAATAGGAGCCATTCGATATGGGGCTTTGGAAATGGGCTTTGTACCGGGTTCAAGGTCGATACAAAATTCAATTTCACGCCTCGGGGTAGGCCAGAAGTTCTTCGTGGAATACGTCGTAAAATTCATTAACAATAGAAATATCATTCAAAACCGACGTATTTTTGTTTAGATCCGTGATATGAGCTAAGAAAGCTTGACATCCGCTTTTCAATAAACGAATAGCTTTATGGCTTGAGATGACAAAGATGATTGATTTTAATGGTTTGGTTGTTTGAATTCGCATAATAGGTTGGTTAGAATATGAAAGCTAACAACCTTACGAAAATAATCAATTTTTGCATGATGAGTAGTTAACCAATCAATCCCTAGAATCACATCAAATGCAAGTATTTTCAAAGAAATAAGATCGACAGGTAATGTGCGGTTACCAATTTGAATCAAACAAGACATATAAAACGTGGATGTAATGAAGGTTTCTCCCAACGGAGTTTCAACAGATAAGTCAAAATCCAATTTCTCCGGAGTCAAATTTAAACTTTGAGCTCAAGTAGGAGAAATGAAAGAGTGGGTAGAACCAGTATCAAATAAAGTATAAACTTCGCTAGAGTTTATGATTAGCTTACCCGTGATGATCTCGTTCGGGTTCCTTGCTTTCTAGGAGGTCACAACAAACGATCTCCCTTGCACTACCGGCTTTGACTTTTTTGGGACGGCCTTTGGTGCCTCCATCCCAGCTGGACTTGTCTTCGGTGCACGACAAAATCGGGCCAGGTGACCTTCTCTTCCACAGTTGTAACATGCCTTGGATGGCATCGCATAGTTGAGACTGATGTGTCCCTCTCCTCCACACTTGAAGCATATGATAGGTGGTCATTCTCCTTCCTTAACGACAGGTGCTGATGCTGACGTCTTTTCATCATTGTTGAATCTCCTCTTCTTGAAATGTCCGTTCTTATTGTTTTGGCCATGATTACCACCGAAGTGGTTACCATTTCTGGCATGTTGATTCCCTCTACGCTTATTGTCACCGCTTCGATAACTGTTATCACTGGTATTATCATTTTGCCGTTTGCTCTCTTTTGGTTGGGTTGACTCATTATCACACTCCAATAACTGAGCCCTATTAACAACATCTGAATATAAATACAGTTTATGAGAGATAAGATATTGACGTATCTCAGGTTTTAAACCTCTTAAAAACACTCGCGTTATTCTCTCCTCATTATCAACCAAGTGGGACGTAAACCGAGACAACTCGGCAAACTTGTCTTCGTACTGCGATACGGTCATGTTGTTTTGTTCCAGCTTGATGAACTCTACCTCTTTCATGTGACGAATACTTTCGGGAAAGTACTTGTCATTGAACAGTTCTTAGAACTTCTCCCAAGACATCTTCATCTGGCGGTCGAGTACGCTTTTACTGATTCCCACCAAGAATCTACCTCTGCATGACATGAAGGTGGCAAAGGGAACCTTTTGCTCCTCGGAGCATCCCAAGACATCAAATATCTTGTTGATCTGCTTAATCCACGTCTCCGCCTTAAGTGGTTTTGGCTCTCCAAAAAACTCCAGTGGTCCTAGTTCCTTAAACTGCTTCGCGGTGACCGTTCGAGAGTTGCCAGTGTTTCCACCTACATTTTGGACAGGAGCCATTATCGCCTGATGTTGCATGAATTGCATAAATCCTCTGAACATTCCATCGTTCATCATTTAGTCAGTGTTATTGTTTACCTGAGGAATGTCTCCTTCCTGATGCACATTATCTTGATTATTGATCTGTGGAGACTCAACGGTCTCCTGTTCTCCATTGATAATCTGAACATTCTCGGATGTCATTTTCAAATACTGCCACAAAACAAGAGTTAAATAACATATCACATATTATCCTTATACTCTAACCGACCAATTAAATACCAAATAAACTTAGGTAGGTCATACTAGCGAAAGAATTCCCCGTCTCTCCCCTCCTAGTTCTTGTCTCACATCTTAGCCAGGGATCATATCCCTAAGCTTTGATACCAACTGTGACGCCGCCAAAATAGGTATACATCACCCATCTTGAGTCGCTAAATACATGGTATAAAATTCAAATACAAACTAATAATACAGCAGTCGTGTAAAATACGACAAAACATATGTTGTGAGTTTAAATACAAAGATTGTCTTCTAGACAATATCCACTCTCAGAATTTATTGTCACACTATTTAACAGAATAGTGAGGACTACTAGCTAATACTATCATCCCACCATCACTCCATTCCCAGACTCGTCTCAAATTTCGCTCTCATTTCACAAGAGAACAAAGGAAAGAAAGGGTGAGCTCAACTAGCCCAGTAAGAAATATTATGACTAAGATAATGCAGAATAAATTATCATTATTCTTCAACAATGTTAAACTGATAAAATACAATAGACTTCAAGTTTAACTGCAGCGGACAAGAAATCCATTAAAAGAGTCAAGTAGAGAAGAAAATCTACTATCTTTTATGATTTAAAAGGTTTTTCATCACTTTTATCGCTAGGACTCAGCTTAAAAAATAATCCACATCATCCCTGCACTACGGCCAAGGATATTCATTAGGGTCACGACCACAAATTCCATGTACTACTGGCCAAGGATATTTGTGTATTCATTAATGGTCATGATCATGCCAACAACTGTCCATCAATGCACTACGGCCAATGAGGACTTTTACCACATCATTAGTAACATTACAGTTATGATTACACCAAATAATCCCTGGTCATAATCATATCAAGTCCATCTATGCACTACAGGCCACAGATGACTTTAAAAAAAAATAAACATGAAGATGATGACAATGATATAAGAATTCAATAAAATAAGTTCAAGAATTAATTTGTCCAGAAACCAATAACGTCCAAATTGTCAACATGATACTTTTGTGTAGAGTAAAATTCAATAATGCTCAGAAGAATATTTTCATGAAAAGATACTAGATGAAGCGCAAATATCAAGGATATTCTACTAATTTCGTGGAGTATAGAAGTCAAAAATTTAACCAACTGAGTATAGTAAAGAATGGAATAACAAAAGAAATCACCACGCATGCGGTACTTCGCATAGACAGGTTATTCCAACCGAATAATAATAATCGGAACTGTGTCGGTGAAATTCACACCGAAGCGGATGTTCCAATGAATAATAAAGACGGAACCAGATCCGGTGTAAAACACCTGCAAATAGGATATTCCAACGTAGAATAATAAAGACGGAACCAGTGTCCCAGTAAAACACATAGACAAGATATTCCAACATAATAATAAAGAAGGAACCAGTCCTTAGGTAAAACACACGATAGGATATTCCAATGAATAATAAAGATTTTAACCGAATTCCCGTAAAACACACGCATGTGAGATATTCCAATGTAATAATAAAGACAGTAATAATAGAAGAATGTCACCAAGTATAGGGTAGCCCACGTATACGAGTTATTCCAATGTAATACTAAGAAATGGAATAATGTGTTGTCTTCATGAATACAAAAGAATAATATTCCTTACCGTAAAAGAAACTGAATATAAGAGTAGTTAAGTAGTAGAATACTTTTCTTCTTTCTCTCTTACAGTTTATCTCTCTAGAGTTTCAGTGAATTCGTAAGAAAATAATAAAGGAATGAGCTTCTATTTATAGAAGAATGGATTGCATAAGAATTAATTCATGAAACGGTCGGATTGATTTACTTTAATCGACGGTCCATATTTAAAGCAAAATCTTTTAATTAAAATATAATATATTCTATATATAATTTTACTATGCAAAATACACTATACAACACTATTCATAATAAAATATAATATAACCTAATTATTATCAAATAAAACGAATAACTTTATAAAAGTATTCGCTTTATATAAAAGATGTTTCATTTTATTACGTTAATAATACTAATAAAACAAAACTGAGTGACTTAAACATAAGCATCAATAATCAATCACCGCTTTCTTATGCGACCCCACACGTACATCTTTTCTTTTACTACCGAGTAGTTCAACAAGATTAACAGTAAAACTTCCGTCGTTATTTTCATAAAAATATTTTGTCGCTTTCTCAATCCGATAATAATTTCATTAATTGGGGTCCACCAATGATTGTACCGTCGTACGGATATTCCCTGACAAAAAGAATATTTTCCGACCAATCGAATATAATATGACAACTTGCATACTTTGCAAAATTTGTAAATATTACCCCCAACTATAACATTATATTAAATTCATTCCATAATACTCAAAAATGATAATTATAGAAAATTCATCTTTATTCAAAAAGTTAGGGTCTTACAAACACCATATGTAATTTGGGTTCTTCCACTATTTGATTATTTCGTTTTTCATTCTCTTCTACTTCATCATCCCTTTTGTTGTTAGACGGGTCATCTATGCCAATATCCATATTTGTAGAGTTAATATCTCTTTCCGATTTCATTGGTAAAACTTGCACACTATTATAAAAATTAAAAATAAACATTTTTTAATATATGTACTTTAAGAAAAGCAACAATAACAAATGAGATATGTGAAAAGATTTATATGTACTTTAAGAAAGCAGGGCTCCAAAACTTTTTGTTTTGACTAATAGGAAAAGTTTTGCTGACACAATCAACATTGGACGAAAAATTAAAAGAAAAATAAAAGCGCAATTTCACATACATTATACATAGAGGCTTAAAATCATAGATTTTGAAGGAGAAGGATAGAAACAAGTAACCTAGAAACTTAGTAATCGAGCATCAAATATAAAAAGATTGAATATTTTTACCGTTTGCGTTGTCAATTTGAAGGATTGAAGCTGGTATTGTTGAGGCGTACGGATATAAACCCTAGAACGTGCCTCTTTGCCTTTTCTTTTCAATTATAGTGCGAGAAATAATTTCAACCTTCAATTCCAATCAAAGCTACCTTATAAAAGAGACATGCCGATTGAGAGGGTTAGAAGAAGAAAAGAAAGACGGTGGGAATGGTGGTGTCGTGGGGTAGGGAGTGGGGAGTAAGAAGGCTAAAGGCCAAAGAATTAAAAAAAAGAAAAAAAAAAGTTAAAACGACAGCCGGAGCTGCGCTTCGGCAAGTAGGATGAAGAATAGGGATCCGGTTAACATGAAGTTATTTTTTTGGTAAGTTGGTTAATTGACCACTAAAATACTGACACACATAACGCCTCGCCTGCGTGTCAATATTCTATTGGTCAATTGACCAACTTACTCCAAAATAAACTTCACAGTAACCACTTTCGAAGAATAGAGGTACGGGGTACCCATAGATGTATTCTAAATTCAGCCGCTATTTATTGACTTCTCCGGTTTAAAAAGATCATTAATTATCAAACTGATCACTTTCAAAATTTAAAGAAACTCATTTTCAGTATGGTTGAAGTACTCTGCAGTCCAGTCCAACAATATTATTTATCATGGAAAATTGATTTGAGCAATTGCGTCTCTTTCTTTTCTTCCAACAACGAAAGAAAGAAAATTTGGTAGCCTCTTTGGTAGCCACAAATTTGGATATTCTTTTGACATTCATTCAAAATAAAGGAAACAACCAAGTTAGTACTAAAACTAGCATTCCCCACCCCACTCCCACCCCCCACCCCACCCCCACCCCCCAAAGGCAGGGATTACATTTTCAATTATTATAAATAAATATTTTTATTAAAATGTGATGATAAATTTTAGATATTTTTATTAAAATGTTGAGATAGTTTTGTAGATATTTTTTTCAAAAATAATCATTGCAAGTTACCACAAATTCTTAGTTTGTTTGTTTTTGTTTTTATTTTTATAAATATATTTGAAACTAAAACATGTGTTATGTTTGCTAGATAGATCTTTTATACTTACAGATTTTTTAAAACAAATAAATAACTATTTCATTAAAAATATTCGGATAATCTTAACTATTTTGTTTTAAAAATCAAAAAGTTAATAAAATTACTCACATGTAATTATTTTATCCGATAAGTCTCGTGATCTTTATAATACCTAATCATTTAGTTAATGTTTTAGATTTTTGAAAAACAAATCAAATCAATATTAATTGCGGGAATCAACTCATAAAATAAAAATAATAGTTTGTCGACCACACACACATATATATATATAGTCCGGTTTTTATCCGGACTCCCGGATTCTCTTAAAATAATAGGGGCTTTTTTTTTTGGCTTTTTTTTTTAAAACAACTATATTTTTTTTTTAATATTTTATGGAACTGAAATTTTTATATAATAGAGTATTTTGGATGTGATTTGACATTATAACAAAATAAATTGTCAAGATAACTGCGCAAACTGCATATATATATTTTTTGGTATAGATATCCAAATCACGCCCAAAACATTGTATTATGGAAAAAATTCAGTTCCATAAAATATTAAAAAAAAAATAGTTATTTTAAAAAAAAAGCAAAAAAAAAAAATTGATTGGGTCCGTATTTGATCATATATATATATATATATATATATATATATATATATATATATACTCCTTGAATCCTATTCAGAAAAGGATTGCTAATATGAAAAGGAAGAAATCCTATTTTTAATAGGAGTATTATTTTAGAAAGAAATCTATTTGTAGTAGAATTTTAATTTGAAGTGTCCTATTTTGAATAGGAACACGATAATTGTGGGTACTTTATAAATAGAGTATTATGTTGAGTTGTTGAAGTATAGCACAATTAAAAGTCATGTAGCATTCTAAGAGTGAGAGGGTGCGACTGGGTTTTGTGTTTCTGTAAGGGAGAGGGTTTTTGCAGCTTCTATATTCCGTGCAAAAAAGTTGTATTATGGGTGAGAGGATTTTGTAGCTTTTAGTCAGTACAAAAAGTTGTGTCGCAGTATTGTGGAACATCAAGTTTTAGGGCGTAAAACTTGGAATGATTATTGTAAGCCCATTATTTAGATGTCGTGGAGATTCGGAGTTTGGTATGTGGTTTTTCTCTTTAAGGATTTTCCACATTAAATCTTATGTTGTTTTATCTCTCTTTATTTTATTGTAGTTTGCGTTGACTTAATTCCCAACAAAGATATATATATATATATATATATATATATATATATATATATATATATATATATATATATATATATACTTAATTGTTTTTAGAGAATGTTTTAATTTTTTTTATCAAACAATCAAAATTAAATCTTTAATTGCGTAACTCAACTCCTCATGGGCAACAAAAATAACTCAATTGTCATAACCAATAATAATAATTATTTGTCTTATTATATAGGTAGTAATATAATGAATAATAGTTAACAATAGATAAATGAAATTAAATTATAATATGCACATATTATTCAACACTAGTTAACAATAGATAAATGAAATTAAATTATAATATTCACATATTATTCAACACATATGTTAAAACAATAAAGCAAAGCAAAACGGATAACATAAACATAGCAAATAGGATTCTAAGCTCTCCACTACATATTCTTTTTTTGTGTATTCCACTAAATATAACTAAATAAATATTTGGATGGAAAAAAAACACATGAAATCAAATTCGATGATTTCACGTAGGGAGAGTTTTTAGCTTTCTGCCGGGGAGAAAATGAAAAGATGGATGAGTCTTAAAATGAAATAGATTAATATACCATATAAATGTAGATAAAGATGAAAATTTTCATTTGACATTATATCATTTATCTTTTTCTATTTGGTTACGTTGATTTTTTTTGGTTTTTGGACTCCTTTCTCTATCTCACCAAACATTCTCTCCAATAAAGATAAATATATATTCTCAATAAAGATAAATCACATGCAAAGATAAATATATATTTTACAATATTAGTGTCCTTATTTTAATAAAAGTTATCATATACTTCCTCCATTCCATATTATTTAATTATTATTGATTTTTTAAGGTAAATTTAAGAGATTTTTAAACTCAAAATTGACATATTTCCTCTAAATTTTAACCAATACAATGATAACTATTGTAAATTATATAAAAAGTATTACTCATTCTAAGTTTTTTCATAATTTTTATTGAGTCATCTTAATTTTGAGTTTGAAAATGTCTCACATTGACTTTTAAAAATCTATAATGGTCAAATAATTTGGAACAAATGGGGAATAATAATAATAAATTAACGAACAATTTATAATAATCTTGTTTATAAAAGTAACTAACAATATCATAATTAACAAAATCATGCATATTATGGCATTTTAAAGATTTAGAGAATCAATATATAAATCTAGATCGATAACAAAAGTACAAAAGAAAAAAAAACTCTTGTTGGAGGAGATAATATGAGTTTTTAATATGATAACTATGCTTTAGTTTTTAGATAGAATTTTTTGAGTTTATTTTTCATAAATATCTCAAAAAATAATATCCATTTTCTGAGTAAACTCATTCATGACCAACCAAAATAACCTAGTTAACTCAACCAACTTTTTTAATTGTTCTCCTTATTATATATAGTATAGATTACGATCAGTTTTTAAAAGTCAATTAAAAACATTTTTAAAATCAAAATTATAAATTTATTAAAATTATAACAATAAATATTATAACTAGTAGAAGTTTTTAAATAATTTACAATACCTCTTGTTAACGCTGTTTTCGCCTTACAAGCGTCCAATCAACAAATTCACGCCATTGAACCCTCACACAAGAACGAATTCACATGAAGTTTGATTTATTGTGTGGACGCCCCAAAAAAGGTATACATCACCCATCTTGAGTCGCCAAATACATGGTACATAAATCAAATACAAACTTAATTATACAACTGTCGGGTAATATACGACAAAACATAGCTGAGAGTTTAAACAAGAATATTGTCTTCTAGACAATATCCACTCTCAATGGAGTCATCATTACAATTATTATCACACTATTTCACAGAATAATGAGGACTACTAAAACAACCATCTGGACCGTCAATCCGTTCCGAATATTCTCATTTCCTGAAGAGAACGGTGAAAGAAAAGGTGAGCTCAACTAGCCCAGTAAGAAATATTATGACTAAGATAGTGCAGAATAAATTATCATTAGCCTTCAACAGTGTTAAACTGATAGAATACAATAGACAACAAGTTTAATCTGCAATGAACAAGCAATCTATTAGAAGTCAAGAGTAGAGCGATATCTACTATCTTCTATGATTTAAAAAGTTTTTCATCAACTTTATCATTGAGACTCACAATAAATAAACCACATCATCGAATCATCCCCGCACTACGGCCAAGGATATTCATGTAATCATCAATGGTCATGATTATACCGAATAATCCCTCATCATAATCATATCAACAATTGTCCATCAATGCACTACTGCCAACGATGGACTTTTACCACATCATTTGTAATATTACGGTCACGATGATTATACCGAATGATCCTCGGTCATAATTATACCAATCAACAATTATCTATGCGTAAGTCAAAGATGACTTTCATCACAATATAAGCGTGAGGATGATGACAATGATATAAGCATTAATCAAACGAAGTCAAGGAATAAATATTAAAGACTTTAAATTTATCCAGAGTTTAAAAATATCCAAATTGTTAACATGATACTGCTTTGTGGAGTAAAATTCAAGAATGATATTGTATCAAAAATGATTTGAACCGAAAATAAATCAATTTTTGTCATGAATAAGACTACTCAAGGTGAATAGTACCTGGTGAATAAGACTTGAATAAGTACCCATGAATAGTACTTTTATGAATAGTACCGAGATAAATGAATAGTACTTCATGGAAAGTACTCCCATTGAAAAGCTTAAAATTTAACAAGAATGTGCAAAAAAATATCCTTGTGAAATGATACTAGATGAAGCTTAATTTCAAGGATATTCTACTAATTTCATGGAGTATAGAAGCCAAAACTTTAACAAAATGAGTATAGAATTGAAATCAAACGAAATAATATTACTTACATGCTACAGTAGTATGGAAGAAAATATCATTTCAAGCTTAATATTGAACAAAAATAACATCCCTTACAACTGTTGAATCGAAAATAATATTCTAACAAATATTTAACGAAGATAATATTCCTACTGAATATTGAATCGAAGATAATATTCTTTATGAATATTGAACAAAATAATATTCATACGAATCATTTAAAAATAATATCTCTTCGTAATATGAAATAAATAATACCTCTTACCTCGTAAGAAGATGGATACCGGAATAAAGGAAGTAGCAAACTTCTCTTCTTCTTTCTCTCTATAGCTTCTCTCTATAATTGCTCTTGTGAGTCTTAGTGAATTGGTGAGAATGAAGGAAGAATGAGCTTCTATTTATAGGAAAATATAGTTTCGATAATTGCACGTTTTTTGGCTCGAAATATTACAGTATAATACCTTCATCTTTTCCTTCATTTTTAATTTAGTCCTGCAAGTATTATTAAACTTGCACCACCTCCCCTAATAGTATATCATGTGAATTAATAGTAGATTCATGTTAATCAATAGTTCTATACATGTGAAAAAAATAATTACAGTATAGTACCTTCATCTATACCTCCATTTTTAATTTAATCATGCAAGTATTATCAATCTTGCACCACCTCCCCTAATAGTACATACATGTGAATCAATAGTACACACATGTGAACACATAGTTATAAGTGTAAAACCCCGAATTTTATGAAATAAAAGTATTCAATTTTTTTTATTACTATTCATGAGTTACTATTCACGAGTTATTATTCATGAGTTACTATTCACGAGTTACTATTCACGAGTACTATTCATGAAGCATGATAATTTTTTTTCGTAAGAAGGCATTACTCAATAATTGTTACAGTAATTACTGTTCAATATTTTATTTTATTGATTCAATAATTGCTACGTTGATATTTTATATTATTTGTTGTTTTAATAATTGTCACTACACAAGATTTTCCATTATCGGGCAATAATTCATATTATCTGAATAATATTATTAGAAAACATTATTGGCAATGTCTAGAAAGTTCTGCCTAAGGAGAGGTTTGGTCACCTAATTGCCACCAAGAAGGAGAAATCTTTATTGAAAGCCCCCTCTTCCTGAACCCGCTGGTTGTCATTATTGTGATTACTGTAATATTATTTGTGAATAATTAATTATTGATTAATATGATAAGGAAAATATTCATTTTATGTGGATATAGATGGAGAAAATTTTTAAAGTGACAATTGTTGAAAATTAATATTTTATCTTTTTCTGATAAAATAATTCATTTAAATATATTATTTTAATAATATAATAATGGTGATATTTTTACAGTGAATGTGGAATATGTGAGTATATGAGGAGGAAGAGTATTTTTGTGGCATTAAATGATTAACGCATGTTTTGTGTGTCGGTGGACCCCATTTCTTGACTGAAATTTGATTATAGCCTGTAAAATCGCCCGTTTGTGAATTTCAGTCGATTTCTGTTAGGAATTTGGAAAAACTTTCTTCTGTAAAGTTGTAGAGAATTGAATTTTCTATAAAAACTCGCGAGATTCGAATTTTCTAACAAAAGAGATATTTATTATGAATTATTGAAGTTTTGGGGTTCCAAAATAATTGATTTTTGGAAGTTTTAAATATTTATATTAACAAAAACGTTTTTTCAATGTGTGGGCCTCATTTTGCATGTGTACAATTGCTAAATTCTGGATTCAAAAGTGTGCGAGAGAATTTATAATATATATTATTATTTTAATAAATTTTCTACTTTAATTGTTCTAAGATTTTCCTATAAATAGGGTCTTGGGTTAGAATTGAAAATCACACCGTAAATCAAGAAGTTTTCTCTCTATATATTATCGGCGTATTCTTGTGAGTATTTTGAGTATACTTTGAGTATTGTTATACTATGCAAGTTTAGTTCAACGTTATTCCAATCAAAATCTTTCTTTTTTGAGGTAAGGGATAGTAAGGGATTTTAAGGGTTATTATGTTTTTAGTTTCAAATTTTTCTGAACCTTCAAAAATTCTGAAAAATTTGAAATGATATTTTGATGAGTTTTAGAGTGTGTCCAAAATGGCGATTTTTGGGTGTATAGATTAGAGTTATGGATTTTATGAGAAAAGACTATTTTAAAAGTAACTATTTATAACTCCTTGTGATTAACTCCAAAATTGATGAAATTTTTATTGGGGGTACATCTATATAATATCAGTATACCGTGTAAATTTCAGAATTTTTGGATAAAAGTATAATTTATGATAAATGTTTAAATATTCGGTGATTTTGGCCATATGAAAATAGTAAATGAATTTTAAAAATTTTGAGAAAATATATGTTCAATATGGGACTATGTTATGCTAAATCCCAGAAAAGAAATATTTTGGAAATGATTTGGTATTTTTTATGAAAATATTCTAGTTATGAGTAAATGAATTAAATATGTTATGTGAAGTAAGAAAATTGAAAAATATGATTTCATGGCTTGAGAATCATATATGAGGTATATGCAGATTTTTGATGAGGGTTTTGGTTATTGGTGATGAAATCTTATGAGTTTGGCATTTTATGATGATTAAATGCATTAATTAGTAAAGTGTAAACAATTTAATTAAATTGTTTATAAGTTTTAGAAATGATTAAAATATTATTGTAATATTAATAATATTAGATTATGAGATTTCTAAGTGATTTATAATATTTGGATTAAAGTGTTATAAATATGGATATGAATTTTATTATGAAACTTTATCTTTTCGGTAATCGAGATACTTATGCACGCATACTCACGGTTTATACGTATTTAATCAGGTACTATTCACGACAAATTGGTTTCTTCTCCCGACCAAATTATCGTTGATTTATGAATCTTACTCTTGAAATTAAAACCATGTTTTGATTATATTATTTTATATAACATTCTTATAACCCTAATGATGATATTTCTCTTTGACTTGAGTGTAAAGATGAGTAGATTATCGGTATGATCGTGACTATAGGTTCTCTTTGGCCAAGAAGTGCAAAAGTTGAATTGTTGACCGTATGATCATGACCATTGAATTTACAATTGAATATTTTTAGCTTAAGTGCAAAGGTGAATTGATCAACATGGTTATAATTATTGTTATATAACTTCCGAAATGATTATGTATTTCTTTGATATATGAATATCTTTGGCTCGTTGTGCAAAGATGACTTGTTGATGAATATCTTAGCTCAGTAGTACAAAGATGAATTATTGATGAATATCTTTTTGCTCAGAATGCAAAGATGACGACTGTTGTTGAATATCTTTAGCTTTGTAGAGTGCAAAGATGAATTATTGATGAATATCTTTGGCTCGTAATGCAAAGATGACTGTTTGTTGAATATCTTTAACTTTGTAGTGTAAAGATGAATCTGTTGATGAATATCTTTGGTAGTGGTGCAAAGATGAATTTATTAGTATGATTATGAATGAGGCGAACTGATTTGGTATAACCATGATCTTTGATGTTTCGTAAAGGCAGTGATGAAATTATCTTCGTCTCCGGATAAGAAGAGGAATTTAGAACTACGATTATGATTATGAGTTATACATGTGATTGTGGACAGGAATTGTTGATTGATGTTACAGGGATAAAACATTGTTGGTGGACTTTTAACATGGAGAAGATAATAGATTTTATGGTCTATTTGACTCTTCTAATGGATTGCTCGTTCCGATGCAACTATGGTTGAAAAGTTTTATCATCTACCAAATGTTCTAAATCTCTGATTCATTACTGATGAAGACTATTGATAATATATTTATCTTTAGTCATAATATTCTTTACTGAGCTAGTTGTGCTCACCCTTTTGTTTCACAATTCCTTTCGTAATAAAAGTGTATTTGGGTTGAGCGGGGGATAACAAGGAATAGAATCGGTGGTCTATAGTTGTTGAGGTTCTTCCTAAAGAGTATGAAAATAATTTTATTGAGGGCTTTAGTGTGTTGTATTTTATACATCATTTAATAGTTATTTTTGGTGAATTAAATAGGGTGAAATGAACCCAACTTTGGAAGGGTGTTTTGTCACTTATCATACAAGATGTCTAATGACATACAAACTCGTGTTATCATAAGACATGGTTGTGCTCATCCACTCACGAGTATATTTACAAGCACTACCTATATAATCTTGGTGTTTGTTTGGAGTATAATACCCAATTAGAGACAATGGAGATAATGATATGTCAAGAGAAGACTCACCATTGGGAAGAATATGATAGTAATCTTCTCGCTTTTTCTTTGGGGTCTATTGGGTCAACCAAGGATAATTGCGTGGCCATATGATATCTACCATAACCTAAAAGCATGGCCTCCCATGTATGAAGGTTTCTTTGAGTACTTCCCAAAGATTCTAATTTCTAAAACAGTTTTTGACTATACCTTTATGTAAGGTGTCATTGTGACGTGCTACAGTTGGTATATATTTGTATCCAAACTCACAACATATGTGTTGTTGTATTTTGCACGACAATTGTTGTAATAAAGTTGTAGTTGTTTTTCGTACCATATATTTGGCGACTCAGAATGGGTTGGATGGAATGGACCTATTTTGGGGGCGTTACAATAAGCATGTGAATTAATAGCAATTAATTACTCATTTATCCGATTAATTACCCGATTGGTCAATATAACTTCCAGACATCAATTATTATCGAAATAAATGTCGATTTCCACTAACGCTAATAATCCCAACACAATGAAACTATTAATTTCATCTTTAATCAACACGAACTTATTCATCATTAATATTATAACTCACAATATTTAATAACCAGTTCGTTCCCAAGAAAGAAGGGGGTTTCCGATAAGGATTTCTCCTTATTGGCGCACAATTAGGTGACCAAACCTCTCCTTGACAGAACTTCTAGACATTGTCAGTATTGAAAATAATAATATGAATAACTTTTTCGTCTCAATTATTGATTTAATAATATAAAATATTATGCAGATGATACTATGACAATAATTGAATCAATAATATGAGAGATATGATGCAACAATTCTTGTAGCAATAATTGAGTATAATGAGTGACTTCTTACGTAAAGCAACAATAATCAATCGAATGCATGTTTACGCAACCACGACAGACATTCTTTATACTTTACTACTACCGGGTAGTTCAACGGTTTAACGATAAAACTTTCATTTATTATTTTTATAAGAAGATAATTACGCTAGCTTTCTAAATACGACAATACTTCCGTTGTGGGGTCCACCAATGATTGTGCCATCGTACGAATATTCCCTGTTAAAAAGAATATTCCCCGACACAACGAATATTTTTATCAACTTGCTTTCTTTGCAAAATTTTCAAATATCACCCTTTACTTTAACCTGTTATCAATTTAACCAATTACTAAATAGAATAATAATTATAGGAGAATTGAATATTTTCATTTCATAAAATTCAGGGTCTTACAATCTCACCTCCTTATGAAATTTCGCCATCGAAATTTACGTACGTACCTGGTATGCCAAATAGGTGAGAATACCTTGTTTAGATTCTAACTCTTGAGGTATAACATTTGAGTGTCGAATATGATCCTTCTTATCCAAGATTTTAACACGTATCTCCTCATATGTTAAATCTTCTGCTATCTCATCTAGTTCTAATTCAATAATGTGGTTTGGATCGTCCACATATTTACGTAATATCGATACGTGAAAAACGTTATGAACACGCGACATATTTGGCGATAAAACAAGTCTATAGGCCACAGTTCCTACTCGATCGAGGATTTTGAATGGCCCAATTAAATCGAGGGTTGAGATTTACTCTCTTCATTGATTCTTGCTTCTAGAATAACTCCTTCTTGAACCTTCTTCTTCACATTCATCAGCTCTGGGTGTGTAGCTTGAGCGTTTTTAACTTTATCGATTAACGTCGATTCTACTCGTATTATTTGACATCATCACGTGGGTCTTTAGAGTCTTTAACTCTATCTTTATCATTTGTGTTAACAACATTACAATCGTAAACGCATACGATCTTCTACTCAATGCATCAGCTACCACGTTTGCTTTTTCCACGATAATATTGAATGGTATGGTCGTAATCTTCAACAGCCCGAGCCAACGCCTTTGGCGCATGTTACGTTCATTTTAGGCGAAGAAATATTTGAGGGTTTTAGAAATGAGTTTTGTATTGAGGTCAATACAAAATTTGATTTCATGCTCTAGGGTAGGCCAGGAAGTTCTTCGAGAATACGTCAGGAAATTTATTAACGATAGAAATGTCATTTAAAAACTATGACTCTCATCCAAGACTTGGATAGCACATGTAATGAAGGTTTTTCCTAACAGAGTTTCAACAGATAAGTCAAAGTCTAATTTCTCCGTAGTTAAATTTAAACATTGAGCGAAAATAGGAGAAATAAAAGAATGGGTATAGAACCAGTATCTAACAAGGTATAGACTTTTCAAGAGTTTATGATTAACTAACCCGTGATAACTTCGTTCGGGTTACTAGCTTTTTGAGAAGTCACGAAAAACGCTCTTCCCTGAAACCATCGAATTTGTTTTGTCCATATCCACCTTTGGTGCAACCGTCCCAGCTGAATTTGATTTTGCTATAAAACAAAATCGAGCTATATGACCATCTTTTCGATCCACAAATAAAACATACCTTAGAAGGCTGTGAACATTTTGGACTTATGTGTCCCTCCTCTTCGCATCTGTAGCTTCTAACTGGCGGTCGTTCTCCTTCCCTAGAATTTGTTCTTTGGTCTTTCTTCTTGAAGCGTCTTCCCATCATCGTTAAATCTTTTCTTGTTGAATTTTCCACTTGAATCATTTTTTCTATTATCTTGCCCATGATTACCATCAAAGTGGTTACCATTTCTTGCTTGATAATTTCCTTCACGATGGTTATCGTTGTTCTGATGGTCGTTGCCACCGGTACGATTATTATCGTGTTGTTGGTCATTCTCTTTTGGTTGGGCTGGCTCATTATTGCGCTCCAATAACTGTGCCCTATTCACAACATTTGAATATAAACAAAGTTTATGAGAAATGAGGTATTGACGTATCTCAGGTTTTAAACATCTTAGAAACATCCGCATCATTCTCTCCTCATTATCAACCAAGTGGGATGCAAACCGGGACAACTTGGCAAACTTAGCTTCGTACTGCGACACGGTCATATTTTTTTGCTCCAGCTTGATGAACTCTACCTCCTTCATGTGACGAATACTTTCGGAAAAGTACTTGTCATTGAACAGTTCTTGGAACTTCTCCCAAGATATCTTTAGTGCGGCAGGCTGAGTATGTTTTACTGATTCCCACCAGTAATCTGCCTCTCCTCGCAACATGAAGGTGGCAAAGGATACCTTTTGCTCCTCGGAGCATCCCAAGACATCAAATATCTTGGTGATCTGCTTTATCCACGTCTTCGCCTTAAGTGGTTTTGGCTCTACCAAAAACTCTGGTGGTCCCAGCTCCTTGAACTGCTTAGCAGTGACCATCCGAGAGTTGTCAGTGTTTCCACCTGCATTTTGAACATGAGTCTCTCTCGCCTGATGTTGCATTAATTGCATAAAGCCTCTGAACATCCCATCGTTCATCATCTGATTGGTGTTCACTACAAAAAAATGGGGCTTCCGCAACAACTGATTTTCATTGCTAAAGGTGCCAAATTTCATTGCTAAATGGTTTTGGCAATGACTTTACTGTCGTTGCGTCTTTCGTTGCGCAATGAGCGTTACTAATTGTTCCGCAACGAATGTGTTTTTTTCGTTGCCAAAAGTAATACATTTTGCAACAAAATTTGGCTTTCGTAAAGAGGCATCGATCCTTTAGCAACAAAATGTATTGTTGCAGAATAATTAACATTTCGTTGCTAAAAAGCTCATTTCGTTGCAAAAGCCTTCTAATTCGTAACGAAATAAACTCTTTTTTTTTTTGCAACGACCATGCATTTTCATTGCAATTGACACCATTTTGCAACGACATTTTTCGTTGCAATAAATTATGAAAATTGTTGCCAAAGCTTGCTTTCATTGCGGAATGTAAACTTTTTAGCAACGATTTTCGTTGCTAATTAGATTATTTGGCAACGACATTATACTGAATCAACAACGAAAATGTTTGTTGCTGGTTATTTTTCAATAGCAACGAAAGTTGTCGATTAGCAACGACATTATATGTTGCCGTTTCTTTATATGTGCAACGAAAGTTGATATGATTTGCAACGATTAAAAATGTTGCCTTTTTATTTTAGTATTAGCAACAATATCCTCTCATTGTTATTATATTAATTTTTCGTTGCCAAATATTATATTTTTAATGTCATTAGCAACGAAAATTTGTTGCTAAATGTATAAAAAATTGTTGCTATATTAAATCTTATTCAATACTTTTGTAACGAATTATATTGTTGCGAAATCAAAATTTCACATTCTTTTTGTGTACCTAGATGGCTCAATGTCCCCATAACAAATAATGGTAAAAATACAAAAAACTAAAATATTATTAACTTAATAAAATCATCCACTACATAATCATTCATTATCTTTACAATTTACCATCTAAAGCTACCACAATTCTTTAATCAAAGTATATATCTAAATATATAGAATAGGCTGCAATGAGTAATGCCGATGAGACTTCTTCTTCTTCAAACCGAGCAAATCCAAACATACCCATCAAAAGTGTCCGTAAGAAAGGTTCGGAGATGAAGCCTCCGGCGACCAAAGTCAATTAGACCTTTGCCTTGTAGACTGTTAAGGATAAGGTTGGTCGCTTAATGAGTCCGGAACTATGGCCTCGGCAATAGCAAGTACAACAGATGCGCCAAAGATGATAATCAAATAGTAAGTTTTGGACAGCAGACATGCGATGCCACTATCCCCGAGTAGAAAGCTCGAAAACAATGTAAAGTGCGCTTCAATACCTACCTCATATAAGTAATTGATCACCTATAAAATGAAAAATTAGGGCCAATGCAAGTTTTGAGAGGTATCCTAAAAATGAAATATCTCTACCGCCTTTTTTTCCAGCTTATAAAGTTCCCACAAGATCGTTTCTCTCAAGTGTAGTAGATAAGGAAAGCCAAAGCTATAAATTATTGATTAATACAACAAATAAGTCAAGATCATGCAAAAGGCTAAAAGTTCTACAAACTATTAGATGGAAGAATAAGAAGTCGAGCAAAAAGAAGTATAATCCATGATTATATTTCTGATGTGTGCCTACATATGGAACAACATATTTTGACAATTTGAGGAGTACAACATGGTGTATATATATTATGGGCTCTATTCCGACTTAAGTGCATAAGCCACTTCCTACGAAAAGAAGGATTTCAAAATATTCTTTATTAGGTTCATCATTTCCAAGTGGAATGCTTTGAAGACTGGTTTAGATTTTGGATTACGCACCAAACTTAAGCCACATTTCTAATAAATTTATTTACATGGTAAAATTGTCTTGGAACGTTAACTTTACTTTAGAGAGAGTCCTCCTTCATTGGAAATAAAAATAATATAGAGAATACATTTGGTAGCGCTTTAAATCCAAATTTCAAAAGGTAGCTTAACTTCACAACATTTACGAAAGAAACAAATTAAGTCAAAAAACACATGTACAAAGCACGTAAACCAAAAGAAACTGATAAGTGTTATAACAAGGCACAAGTAACTCTGACCCTGCATCCATGCAACTATTCCCCCCACCCACACTCAAAAAAATAGTACAAATATTCAGTGCCTCGCTAACATGTGTGTTCACATGAGCAATCGCCACAGAATTTGAGATGTTTATGCATGCACATATATTTTAGGCTTCTGCTCTGAAGACTTTTGACACATTTTTCTTTTGACTAATCCATATAATATTCTAGTTGATTTCTCATCAAAGAAACTGTTATTATTATGATCACTACTCCTAGTCCTCTACCAATAGACTCAACTCTTATTCCTTGTGCTCCTCAATGATTGATGCGAAAAAAAGACTATTGTTTACACGAGCTAAAAGGTATTTTCCGTGAGTATACCTGGTCAATAATAGCAAGTACTCCACCACTGACAACCGGAATATATTTCTTGTCTATCTGTTGAAGAACTTTGGCACCCTTGAGACAGTTCTTACTGATAGATTTAGGAACTAATGAATCACCAGCAAGGTGCAATATCCTAGAGGAAATGTCAAGTATATTTGCTTCTTTATTGTAAAGATTGTTCGACTTCTCTCCACTCTAATTAATCAGTGAAGAACTCATAATTATCAGAGTCAAAATGTAATGAAACCAATCATATAGTGAACCAACACATTAAAATGTAATAAATAAATTCTTAGGCTACTCAACTGTAGTCAGACAGCTGCTCGATCGTGCTATCCCAGAAGCTAATGAATCTCGACTATATAGAGCAAAAAGAATGGGCAGATCAGTGTTATGTCTCATCAGTGCAAGTAGAGAAAATTTTTGCCACAGCCTGCCTATGCCAAACATTTCAGAAAAAGAGAAGTGAATTAGAACTTTGAACATGACAAAATTTAATCTCACCTGCAGAGAGCGCAGACAAATGTTGAGGGCTTGAGGCACATTTCTCACATCAGAATCAATCAATGAAGGATAAAACTTAGAGATGAATACTACACAAATATTGCAAAGAACCAAACAGTGTGTATTCTTTTTCATCAAAGCTCGGCATGTATCAATTGCGATGAGTGTATTACAGAGCCCCAAAGATCGGTTACCTGTGTTCTATAATACCGTGAACAAATGTATGATATATTCGGGTTCACCAAGCTCTTGCAATGAAGACCAATGGATTTCAAAACTACCACACAAAAAATATAAATCCATGTTTTTTTTAAACAAACTTACCAACATCTTTGCACTCCCAAAATCACATAGCTTCAAATTTGATGGGTGTGAGGATTGACTGCACTGAAGCATCACTACCATCGATTCGTAAACTTTAATAAACAACTATAATAATAATGTCTTTGGCACATAATATAATATTATAGCATTTCAAGATCATCACTAAATTTCCACCAAATAAACACCCGTATAAATCACTACTCAAGATCAATAAACCAAAAGAATAACAAAGTATATCAGCGTGTACTTCGGCCAAAAATAATACAATTTAAAAATGAAAAATGACATATTTGAATCACTGAAACTAGGTTGATGCACAAATACAGTTTTTGCACCCACAACTAACTCACATTTGCCAAGGACTTGTTTCTTTACAATTTTTACTATTAAATGTCATATGAGATCATTAATCAAGCATAAACATGATCGAGTTAGAACTCTATAACTTATTATACCAATACAGGTAGAGTTACAAAATAAGGTTTTTGTCAACTTTCATTAATGAAGAAACTGTCTTCGTACCAAAACTTTCAACCAGTTACACCTACTGAATACCATCAAGGCGTGTTCTGGTTTATAAATGTAGATGATTTTTAAAATTTTGAAATTTTAGATAATTTACTCAGCTGGCAGTCATGCATATGAACAAACAGGTTGAGGAAAAGGAATATCATTTTATTTAAACATCATGCTTCCAGAAAATTGGAGGACCATAATTTGTAATAACATAAACCAATAACATATTTAAGTCAATAAATCAAAGTTAAGAAGTAGAATAATACCAAGTTTTATTCAGGTGCATTTGGCCCAAGTGACAAAGCTATGCTTTGAGGTATAATAGGAACTGCCTTGACTCCTAAATTGGGATGGCCAAATTTGCATTAGAACAAGCAGACAAAGGTTGTTCTAAGGAGCCAGTAGAATGAGATGTTTGGACACCTGAACTAGAAAGACAATCTAACTAAACTAAATAATTAAGCATCATTCAAATGTTTCAACTTTGATAAGATGAAAGGCATACCTTATTTGATTCTAGTTCTGATCATCTTTCTCTTCCTCGTCTATACTTTGTTCTTCTTCACTACGATAATCTACAGGTGTATCATCCTCACTACACCCCTCGTCGAATTCATCCTCCTCAAAATCATCCTCATCGACATCATCATCTATGTCTCCATCCAATAAGATATTGTGTTCAATGTTAATTTTTTGAGTTCTTTGTCTTAAGACAACATTATTTATTATTTTCGATCAACATCATCTCTATTCATTGACCTATATCCCGATCTTGAACAACAATGTCAATATCGGGTGAGTCATCATCAAGGTTAACAACATTGTCAGTGGTATATTCTTCAATCTCGTCCATTTCATCCTCCGGAACATCAAATACGTGTCGGTGGTTAAACCTTTGAACAATTTTCCAGTTGCATCCTAATTTCAAATCATCAACAAAAAAACTTGTTTTGCTTGAGAAGCTAATATGTATGGGTTGTTTCTATACCATGTGCTACTTACATTTACACTTGTAAAGTGTGTATCCTTCCTAATACCCATACGCCGATTAGATAAATCAAACCACTCACAAGAAAATATAAACACATTATACCCTTTTCCATACTCTATTTTGATAATATCATTTAATAAGCCAAAAAAAGTCGATACTTTTCCCATCATCGTGTTCTCCTTCACATGTTATTCCACTATTTTGGCTTTGCTTTCACGATTTTCACGATCTTTGAAAGAAACCTTACTCCATTTACAATGCATCCTTTATATTTCCATACTCAGAAATTTGGACCACTTGCTAATGCAAATAGTTGATCACTAATGACATTTGATGTGGTATTCCAAAGATGATGAATCTATTAGAGGAAAAAATTTAAATTAATCATTGATTTTCAAATAGCAACAAACAACTTTAAAAGGGGAAGAAATATTATTTTACCTTCTTTTTAAACCACTGAGGAAATCTTTTTTCCAATTTGATGTTGTTTTTGGTAAGGTAGTTTCAATTCCTCCTCACATTCCCTACAAGAATAATATTAGTACAAAAAACATAGTATGAAGCAATAATTATTTGAATAATTTAATGATAAAATGTATAACTTACTCAATATAAGGTTGCACGTCTTCACAATTATTCAACACATACCAATGAGCCATTTGAATCTCCTTGGAATCAGCATAATCAAAAAGTAAACCACCTAATGGTTTAACATTTTGAGAAAAGACGAAAAGAGCATCTTTTTAACTTTTCCATCGAGATTACGGTCCTTTTATTGAACTTGCTCTCACTTCGTGGTAAGTATAAGGAACAAAATGTCAAACATTCATCTCGACATACCCTTCAAAGAATTGATCCTTATGGATGTGCTTTTGTTTCTTTACGTACTTTTTCAATATGCATATATACCTTTTTTAAAAAAATTACGAAATTAAGTATATGCACAACTATAAAGTTCATAGATAACCAGAAATATATAGTTGCATACCTTTCAATTGGATACATCCACGAAATAGCATACAAGGCCTGTAAACATTGCTTCTTGTGGTAGATGAACAGCCAAGTGAACACAAATATCAATGAAGGCCGGTGGATAAATCCTCTCAATCTTCCATAAGATAATTATAATATCCTTCTCCATTTTTCTTAAGTCATCCACTTTTAGTGTCCTACTACATAGATTTTTAAAGAATGCACCCAACTCGATTAATGTTGTTGCCACATCATCATTAAGATTCCTCGCACTCCAAAGAGGATTAATCGTTGTAAAAGAACATATGATAATCGCGTCTTGTATCCCGACATATTATTATCACTTGTATTAACACATCTAGCAATATTTGATGCATATCCGTCTGGGAATTTGATAGACCGTATAAAGGACAAGAATTTGTCTCTCTCTTTTTTGGAAAAAGAAAAGGTTAGTTGTGGCTTGTCAAACTTATCTCCCCGTGGTCTTAAGTGCAACTCTTTACGTATATTCATATCCTCTAAATCTTGTCGAGCCTTGTAAGTGTCCTTATTTTTACCTTCAATCTTTAGTAATGTCCCAAGTATGTTATCACAAATATTCTTCTCGATGTGCATTACATCGAGCTTATGTCTGACCTTCAAATCTTTCCAATATGGTAGCTTAAAAAAATACTTTTCTTCGTCCAATTAGAGTTGGATGGAGTTGTTGTCCTCTTTCGCTTTCTTTCTCTATTCATACTTACATTTTTCGGATGCTTGCCAAAATCCCCGAAATTGATTGATTCTACATGATGTAAAATTTCAGATCCACCTAGGATCTTAGGTGGTCTACGGAGTTCCTCCTTTCCATCATAGTCTAAACTCTTTCTCCACCTACAAGGGCAAGATAAACCATATGAAGTAAATTATATGAAAAATGTGAAGATGAAATTAAAATAAGTTACGATTAAAATACCTATAATTAGGACCGAGAAATGCACGATGCCCCCCGTAAGAGATTTTACTCCTCAACCTAATCGAAGTGTATCTACATTGCAAGTTGACAAAACCATATACCCTTTGGTACTCCATCCGAGAAAGATTTTCCAAAGGTAGGAAAATCGTTAATTGTCCATAAAATGTAAGCATGCATGTTGAAATTGCACCCAAAGATAAGAGTCATATGTTTGAATTCCTTGTTCCCACAAATCAACAAGATCATCTATTAAAGGACGAAATAAACATCGATTTCATTACCCGGTGCTTTTGGTCCAAGAATCAAAAGTGACATTATGAAAAAGGGCTCTTTCATGCACATCCAAGGGGGCAAATTATAAGGAGTGAGTATTACCAGCCACACGCTATATGAAAGCAACTCATATTTCCAAATGGATTGAATCCATCCGTATTTAGGCCAAGACGAATGTTTCTTGGATCATTGAAAAACCATTCATACTTTCTATCAAACTCCTTCCACGATACGTAATCATTGGATGCCTCTGCTCACCTTCTACCGAAATAAGTTTTTCCTTGTGCCACCGCATGTCTTTTGCAATTTTTTTGACATAAAAAGTCTTTGCAACTCATGGTTTTATAGAAAGTATCTCAAAATCTTGTGTGGGATTTTTTACCTTCCCATCATTAACTTTCCATCTTGATTCCCAAAGATACTGACACTCTTCCAAATCCTTATTTTCTTGCCAAAAAGGGCACAATCATACCTTCAACAAAAATGAGACAATTAAATATATATGAATGAGTGTTATATTTAAGGACTTTTTGATATGTTATTTTACTTACTTGCGTGCGTGTATTGGAAGGTATCCAAGGCCAATTTCACGTAGCATTGTCTTTTGCCTCGTAGTATGATTTTTTGCAAATTTCACCATCGTGAAGAACATCTTTAATCAACTCAAGTAGCATGTCTATGGACTTATTTGTCCAATGGTTGAAAACCTTCAAATGCAACAAATTTTATAACAAATGACAAAAAATGGAGTACTTTTGGCATCCTCTTTTTATAACTCTTTTCTAACATATATAGCATTTGTTCAAATCTGGTATGATTTTGATTTTGGAAGGTATCTTCATTCCCACCAACAACAAAGGTTCCTCGATTAATATCTTCCATTAACGTCTCAATTTCATCCTCATCACCATCTAAATCATAGTCCATAAACTCCTCATTTTGAGAGAAAATATTCTGACCATGTTCATTGGGTATACGTGGAATGGGTTCACCGTGGTAAATCCATTTATCATAAGAATGCATTATCCCATTTATGCACAAATGTGAAGACACCTCTTCTTGGGTTTTAGTGTATAGGTTCATACACTTGATACAAGGACATCTAATGTCAACTGTTGGGCCAAATGTTGCACGTACATGCTCAATGAAGCTTTTGACCCCATTGCGATAAGTCGCTGATATACGCTCATGATGTGTCCAACTCTTATCCATGAAATTAAGTTCAACCTGAAATTTATTCATCAACTCAATTACATCAACTCAACCAAGGATTTAAACAATAACACAATACACAAAAATCGGAAGAAGAAACGGTACATTCAAGCAATGGTACCAAAGGGGAGGCATATAATGGAGATGTGATGACAAACCAAAACATGTGAAAGCCTTAAAGGAGTTTTTTCTATTGTTCCTTCACATTTCATTTAGATGATGTTTCATGTCAAGAGACCTTGATATTTTCTCTTAAGTTGTACCATAGACATGAGGGCAAATGCACTTTCATATAAACCATAATATATATGTTTTGGTTTTTAGATTGATTCGGAATCATATAAATAATAGGCATATGCGCATTGTTTCCTTGAATTAAAATTTTACACTTAAATTCTCATTTTGACTTGAATTGCATCCCAGCTTTTAACAAGTAAAAGTATTTCATCCAACCAACTAAAATAGAAAAACAAAAAAAAAAAAAACAAAGAAAACAAAACAAAATAGATTACCAAAACACGATTTCATCCAACTAAAAAATAGCACGATTTAACATAACATATACCCAATACAACTAGAAAATAAAGACGATTTCATCCAACCAAAACAGTGTGTATAGCTAAATGGTAATAACATATTACCAATATCGATTTGATCATCACATTTATCAATTGTCAATATGTTCTAATGAGTGTAGTTTAGACTTTAGATCGATCCATAAATGAGGATCAAAGGAAGAAAATAGCCAAAACAGAAAATCCTTTTAACAAACACAATTCATTATCCTATCCCCTAACATAATCGTATTTTCCGTGGCAAAACAAATAATGATCCGCAAGTTCATGCAATTTCCACATATTTAAAATTAACATAACCTTATCACTACAACAAGATTGAAAAATAAATCAAATGATAAAAAATGCATAATATTTGACAAATGTCCACATATTCAAAGACTAGAGCAATATTCAAAGACTATTACCAATATCGATTTCTCATCATATAACCAATTTCAGATTTGATTAAGCACAAATGAATAAACAAAGTGCGGATATTAAGAAATAAATAAACCGAGATTTGATTTCTTCTAATTGAAAGAATAGAAGAAAAATAATCCTAGAACCCGGATGGGATCGATTTGATTGTAAGCGAAGCTACTGGATGGAGGAGAGAAGTAGGTCATATGCATCAATACGAAAGACATTAGTGCAATTGAAGCTTTGGGATGGATGTGAGTTAAGTAATGAAAGGAGAAGAAAAACCCATATACGTGAGTTTTGGTAAGAAATGAGAAACCTAAATTAGCATCTCTTTCTTCCAGATAACACCAAACAACTGTTTGGTAAGTTAGGACTCTGTTCCAAAAACAAAGTTTGATAACATTTTTTTAAAAAAAATTAGAAGGAATAATATACTTAAATTATTATTATTTTAAAAACTTAAAATATAAATTTAAATTTTAGGATATTATAAATTAATTATAACAACTCAAATATAACTCTTTTTGTAGAATTTAAAAAAGTAATATAAATAAACATTTATAGTTTGTTCATAAAAAAAGTAATAATTATTATAATTTCGTTTATTATTGTCAATTAACAATATTTTAATTATTTAAATTATTATAAGTTAATATTCTATTTAATAAAATTAATAATTTAAATAACTTAAAAATATTATTAAGAATAAAAATTGTATAATTTATTAATTACATTACAATTTGAATTGTAGTATATTATAAATAAATAATAAACTCAAACTTTACTCTTTCTCAGAAACATATGTTTTTCTTAAATTTGTTCTTTATTCCACATAAGAGCTCCACCATCATCTTGTTTTTCTATTTCTTTATGATATGGTCAATGTATGAAATTTTTAAATTTTAAAGTAGTGGAAATATATTTACTTTATAGATTATTATAGTCCATAATCGATATTATAAGTTACGTAAATAGTGTTATTAAAATTAAATTTAATATTCCTCCATAATTTGAAATTAAAATTTACTCACTATTCATGTGAGAGAGGTTATATGGAAATATCATTTTTATGTAATTTTCTATTTATATTGTCAACAATAAGTCAATATCATATACAATCATTATTGCTACCGCTCACATACACTATATATGCATATTGACATGATCCACACAACTTACTCTTCAGGTTGATCATGTTAATATGCATGTAAATGTATGTGAGCGGTATATGAACGGTTGTATGTGATAATAGACTTATTCTATTGTCAAATGACATGTTGAATATTTTTCTTTTTAAACAGTTTTGATAGTATTTTTTATCTTTTCCATGTGGATAATTCTCAAAGAAGGAGCTTGACCTAACTCTAAATAAATAACCAACGAAATTTTGTCCAAGTAAAAAGGGTTCTGGTCGCTTAAGTAAGTGGTCTCAATTTCAAGTCCTTGTGGAACATTTTTGGGAAAGATCCCCGTTTTAGTGCACGACCGGACCTCAGAGGAATAGTGTTAGGCAAGCTGAAAACCTATATGTATGAAATGAAAATCACACATTCGGATATAACTAGTCAAAGTTGGAACTTTTTTTTTATATTTTTATATTCTTTAGTTTCTTTTAATTTTTACGTGGTTGCACAATACCTTATATTGATAGGAAATTGATTTTTCATATTTTAAAATAATATTTTTATATGAGTATCTTTCACATAAATATAAGACCCACACATTATTTATGTGAAAAAGATCATATAAAAATATCAATTTTTATGTAAAAATATCAATTCTCTATCATATTGTCAAATGACATATGTTGAACATTCTTTCTTTTGAACCATTTTGATAGTATTTTTTATCTTTTCCATGTGAGTAATTCTCAAAGGAACTTTACCCTAACTCTAAATAAATAAATAACGACGATTAGCCTGAGTGAAAGGAACTCTGATCGCTTAAGTAAGTGATCTCGGTTTCAAGTAGGGCTGTTCATTTCGTTCGGTTTTTTTGGTTTTCCGATTTTTGAACTGCATCTTAACCTATTTATTCGGTATAAAAAAGAACCGGTCCGGTTAAATATAAAAAAATCGGATATAACGGTTTTTTGATCTTAGGTTTTGATTCGGCGTTTTATGGTTCGATAAAACCAAAATTTGGGCGTATATATATGGATTTTTCTAATTTTTATTATTAATAATAATTTATAAATAATAATAATAATAAAATAATGATTATAATAATAAAAAATAATAATAATAATAATAAAATAATGATTATAATAATAAAAATAATAATACCAATAATAAAAATAATAATAAAATAATAATAAAAATAATAATTATATTAATTTTCGGTAAAAAAAATATTCATTATATCCGTCCAACCTAGAATATTATCGCTATCAAGATTTGGACGATTTCTTGTTTTATAAATTCGATTACCTAATGGTTCTATTCCCATAAAAACGGTTGAACACCCCTAGTTTCAAGTCATTGTAGAACTTTTTTGAGAGAGTTCTTACAATATTAAATTAAATCTAATCATCTAAATAATACTCCTAATAAATTCCATAATTTGACTTTTATGGTCAATTTATCAATTTTTAAAATTATTTAGTAAAAATTTTTATACATAAATTTTAAATTTTGAATCTTGACAATTTTAGTAAATTCTCCATAATTTATTACGATCATAATCGATAGACGTATATTTTATTTTTTTAAAAAAATAATTTTAAAAAATGGTCAATTTCACGTAACAGGACCATAATGAAGACGTTTAATATAGAACGAAGAGTATTAATTATCTAAAAATAATAATAATTATCTATTAAATTAACAATATTATTATGTATTTTTAATAAATATCATGTATATCACAAGTCCAAAGATCGAAAAGAAATTATTTTTCATCTCTAATATTACAAATATGTAAAAAAATATTAAATTTTCCTTTACTTATATTTAGTCTAAGAGACTGATATTAATTAAGCTTAGACACAATATTAGTATACTTTATCTCGCTATAATTTTCGCTCCAATATATTATATTTCCCTCCCAAAATCGTTTAGCGCTCCAATTAGTATATAATCCTTTATCCTCATTCACTTCTCATTAACTTATTCCCAAAATAAGTCGCTAGGTATCCTCTGGCGTCGACTGTCCTCTCTTCTCATGACCAAATTCTAGCATTACTGATAAACTATAGTACAGAGTCAACTATGACTGTAAGGTTATTAAATTATGTGTTATGTAATTAATGACCATTGTTATGTTTAATGTTAATTAGGTAAACCCTAATTAATTTTTAGAAACCCTAATTACTAGATCAAAACCCTAGTTGCTAATTTATAAACCCTAATTATTAATGTAGCAAGCTTATGGTGATTAGTACATTATGAAGTATACTTTACAAGTCTAAAGTGATTAGGAAACCTAATTCAATTAGGGAACCCTAATTCACATTTCTAGAAACTAAAATTTCCATATTTGCCCTTAATACACAATCTTAGATTTAGAGCTTAGGAAACCTTAGGGTTAAACCCTAAGTGTTAAACCCTAAGGGTTACAATGAATTAACAACTTTGCCACTAAAAGTAAAAGCCAAATGACCAAATTGCCCTTCTTGCATTATTTAATAAATAACTTGTAAAACTTGCCATAACTTTAATTGGTGACCAACTCTAGCTAGCCATGTGGTCTAGTAATAGCCTTTAATCAATCAAAAGTTGATAAACATGATCATCCCTAAGCATTTCAACATGTTGTAAATAGAATTTGAGAGAGAAAGGTTACTAAATTGCTTATTTACTTTCTTCTCATTTACTTCGATTTATAATGTTGTTTCTTTTTGTAATCAGTTTATTTCTGATTATGTTGAATATGGAGTAAATATCGTGGACTACGGATGGATCGATGTGGTTTATGTTTTGTTTTTTGTCTACCGAACTGAGTTTATGTACTTCTCTTCATGTCCTTTTGGAGGTAAACCATAGGTTTTATTCTCTTGACTGTATTAATAGTTAGATTTACATTTCCATTTAGCTACTTCATGTTAGATTTGACATAACTATTGTTGTTGTTAGGCAAATTAAGTAGTGGAATATTCCAATCGTTTTATCTAATTGATTTGGGTTTCATTTTTTAGTGCTGATATACTTGAAAAAATGAATCAGCTTCTTTTTGGATGTGTGAATTTAGGCATGCATGGTGATTCCTGTTATGATTTTGAGATGTACGACATGCTTCAGTATTTCTTTCTAGTAACAAACATGTCTTATTTACTAATACATATAACTGATCTGATTATGTAGTTTCAGAAATTTACTCATCTTGCATAATTGGTACTTCAAAATGTCTGGCCCTGGATTTAAGAGGAAAGGAGCAGCTCAAACAAGAAAATATTTAGCCTCACAAAATGTTGAGGTCTTTGAGGATAATGAAGAAGTTGAACTAAACTTAACTGAAGGTTCAAATGCTCGTGTAAAAAGAATAATTATGCTGACATATCAAGTCATCCAAGAAGCCCAATCACAAGATCAAAAATTATGCTGACATCAAGTCCTCCAAGAAGCCCAATCACAAGATCACAAACTCGATCTACTCAACCATCACATGTGGGTCGAACAAGCAAATTACGTTCAGTGATTGCACATTCACCAAATGCCAATGATGGTCATGCGAATGATGTGCGTACTCCCATTTCTACCTCGATGCAACGTACTAATGACACTATAGTTGGTGAAAATTCTACCCCACCAACAGATGTTTCTAAGACATCGATGTCCGATGAGCAAAGGTCTGCACAATGTTAGTTTTATGTAAACCTATTTAGCCACAAATATGTTATACATGTGTGTGTATATATATATATATATATATATGATATACATAATTATTATTTTCTTGTTAATTTGTTGTTCCTTTTATTTTTTAACATCTAATATTTTGAATAACTTCATCTTCAGCAAAGAAAATACGCAGACCTACTCGCGGTATTGGTCTTGAGAAACTCACCAAGTCAAAAGGAAAGAAGTTGGCTATCAATGTGTCACCTAGTAAAGGAAGACCCATAGATCCTACAGAATCTGCTAAGTTGTCGTCAGAAATAGGATTGATGGTCCGCCACCACCTCCCAATGAATACAAAGTTCAAGGATATTACAGAGGGAGTAATTGAAGAATCATTGTCAAGGTTGAAGTAAGATGCATAATATTAAATTATGTCAAATATTGTTATTCATAGTTGAGTCTGCATTTGTCCTTTTTGGTAATTAGTATTTGTTTTATGCCTTGTCTATAAATCCATGGAGAATGACACTCATTAGGATACATGATTTGTTAGATAAAAGGTGCGAGTAACAGTTGAATTCATGGATTAGAGTTTAATAGACTAATTTTGCTGTTTTTTGTCTCATGAACTAGTTAATGTTGGTGGATTACTTTTTTCTTTAAGCTCGCTTAGATATCGACCTTTCTAAACCTCATGTGAAGCGTGTTGCCACCCTTTTTTGCTGGAGGGGGTTTTGATGAAGGTGGCTCGGTTGGGCTATCGGTTCAGCTGTCGAAGCCCAGGTTCTTTGGACCTGCCGACGCTGAATAGGACGAAGAAGAAGTCAAGTTCGGGAGCGATTCCTTGCTCTTGGCATAGGTAAATGAAGCTAATGAGATGAATATAAGAGTTCGGCATAAGTTGTGCGAACCCGATGCCCACGAAGCCCAAAAAAGATGATATGAACTTGTGCAAGGGGAAACAGACTCCATACTTCAGGGCCTAGAGAGGTATCGTGACCTATTCACCTTTAGGATGCCAGTACATCTTTTCGTTGGCCTCTGGCATCCGAATTTTGTATTCCTTCGGAATGTTGAACATGGTCCGAATGTCAAAAATTCGGGAGGGGAGAATGGAGGATTTGGTGTTAATATGAAAGAAGTCATTTTCTGATGAGTAGATGGTTCGTATTCTCATCTCCATGTTGTTGGTGGTTATAGAGGATGTAGGGGTGGCAGTGTCAGACGGAGGAGCCTGTAAATCGATCGGAACCAGATCGGTGGTGATGATGGTGTTAGGTTTGGGGATGTTGTCGATAACTGGATTTTGCTCAGTGTTTGAGGTGGATGGAATGCTAGAATCTGCCATTAAAGCTTGAATGGAAGAGGTGTGATGATATGTGGAAAAAAGAGTTTTGATCAGAGAAAATTGGTGAGGGGGTTTTTCGCCGGAAAATGAGATTGCAGAGAAAATTTCTGCAAAGAGTGACAGTCGTATGATGGGTGGGGGTTTTATATTTTGGTGTGGCACGAATCCCTAAGGCGACTAATGATGACGTGTGGAGCCCATTTCTTGGGTTGCGTGTGCTTTTTAAAAGGACCATTTTGGTTCCCTATGATTCACTTTAAGTCTCTTATTATAAACCTTTTATAATAAGAGACTGGGGGGCAATGTTCGGGTGTAATCTGTTGACCCCTATATGGGCAGAAAGCCTGGATTGTGAAGGATTTGTTGAGCCCAATGGGTCGAAGACAGTAAGGGGATTGGTGGTGTTAAGTCAGGCGTAAGTACTTTGGTAGGAGTCGGACCGGTTTGGAGGGTTAAGTGACTTGGGCCCATCTGGATGGTTATTCCTCGTATGGAGTGCAATGTGATAAGAAGGTTGAATGGTTAAGGATTTTAATCCTAACCATATTTAAATCTGAAACTCAAAAGGTAGGTGTTATGATTATATCAACTTCCACCTTTTAAGGAGATTGAGTTTGACCCATATATAGTAACTACCATGTTTAAGTCTAATCAATTAAAATCGACTTTAAGGTGATGAGATCATTATAAATCTCAAGACTTAACTTCATTATTTCGGGTAGTACACTTTTGAACATTAAACATTAAAGTCTCCATTGTTAAGCAGTACTCAATCTAAGGTTAAAAGGTTCAAGTTTTTATATAATCATAAGACCTACCTTTGAGTTAGTATTTAAATATAGAGTAATCCTAAACCATTCAAACTTAGTTGGATTATCACACCGCACTCCATACGAGGAATAATCATCTCATGTATGGGCCCAATTCACTTACCCTCCAAACTGGTTTAGATTCCAAATCCTCAAAGGATCAAATTTCTACCCTAACACCACCATCCCCATTATCGGGTTTTACCATCGGGCTCAACAAATCCTTAACAATCCAGGCTTTTAGCCCATATAGGGATCGACAGATTACACCTGAACACCTCTCATTATATTGGGGTTAAATGCTTTCCGAGTCACTCTACTATATGTCAACTTACAACTGGGTCACTGAACTTTTTTTTTTTCTTACAGTCAACTCATTGTACTCGACTTTTCTAACAAACCGTTAGAAAATCCGTTAAGTCAAGTTGACTTTTAATGGTTTGCCACGTATGCGGTACACTTGTCAAAAAAAAGCTTATGTGTCAAGAATTATCCTATGTGGCCTTGATTATGTGGATTTAGAGGGAAAAAATTGTGGAGAAAATAAAAGAATTATTTTAAAATATAATATAAATTAAAAAAGTAGGCCAAAAAAATAAGAAAATAAATAAAAAATATATTTAATTAATTTTGTAATTAATATAAAATGGAGTTTTTTATATTTTTTATTAAAAAAATCAAAACGCATTTTTTTAATAAAAATAATTGGTTTTGTTTATTTTTATTTAAAAAATTAAAACTACAGTGTTTTTTAATAAAAAATAAATATTTTTAATAAAAATAAAAAATGCGCTTTTTTAATAAAAAAAAATGTAGTTTAATTTATAAAAATGTAGTTTTTTAAAAATTATTTGCATATATATTTTTTTAAAAAAATTATTTGCATATATAATTTTTTTTAAAATGCAATTTTTTTAAAAAAAATTATTACTTTTTTTATAAAATGCGCTTTTTTACAAAATTTAAAAAAATGCAATTTTTTATAAAATTTAAAAAATTGTAGTTTAATTTAATTAAATTTAAGAAATAATCATTTTTATTAAAAAGAGGAAGAAAAAACAATTCTTATTTTTGTGATTATAAGAAAATATTTTTTATATAATTAATAGAAAATATTTTTTATAATTCTTTACAAATATAATGATATAAATTAAAAATATGTCAAAATAACACACACTAACACACCAAGAATACACATATAAATTCAAACACACACACTAACACACCAAGAACACACACACTAATTCCTTAATTTTCTTAATTCTTCCTGCAAATTAGACGCGAAAACGAACGTACAACCATTTGGAGGAATCCCGAAGATGTTAAATACTAATAATTTTGTCATTCGAAAATTTTATCAAACATCAGTGAGCATTGCCAATACAACAAATTTTGCGAGAATCATTCGACTTCCCTACTAATCCAAATTAGCGGTGTCGCCTACCTAGTGGCTAGTACTAGTAGTAGAAGAAGATGGTGGTATCGCCTCGGTGTTCCTAACTCATTAATCCATCGATCTTCCTAAATTGATCCGCCTAAATTGGAGGAATCCACCAAACAAAATTCCGCAAGCTACTTCCATCACTCCTACCGCATTCTCCCACGCAAGAATCTGGCGTTTCACCGGCTCTCATCCTCTCGGATCGCAGAATCGATGCCTCTCTCATCCTCTCCTCTTCTTCCTCTTTGTCTTCTTCTTGGTCATCTATTCGATCTAAAGACGATACTTAGCCCTCTAACATAAACAGAGAACCTCCGACTCAAACAGAGAAAGAAATGGACGCTAAGATGTATGGATTCACGCTCCCTAGATCTCGCTACTCCTTCTTATCCGATGCCCTCACATTTCTAGATCCGTCGTCGCTCTTGGTTGCCATTGATCCTCTCATCTCTCTGCAGCCCAGATTCTTGGCCATCGCTACTTCTAACCACGTCTGAGTTTTTCGAAGTTGAAGTAGTAGTGGAGAAAAACACTGAAGGTTGGGATATTTTCTTTCAATTATGTTGATAATTGAAAGCTTTAGATTGGTTTATTAAATGTGGATCAAAACCTTTTTATTTTCATTTGATATCAATTTTGAATTTTAGTCATTCATTAATTTTGAATTTTTTAAAAATTTGAATTAGCTTATTAAAAAAATGGGTTGATATTATAATAATATATGTGTTAATTTGAATTAGTTAATTTGATTTTTAGTTTTTAAACTTTATAATCTGAAATTTATCTATAAAAAAAAATTGTTTGGATCGGATCTTTATTGGGTGGGTCGGATCTTAGTTTTCCATGGGTGGGCAATTGCTTAGGTGTTAAAATACATTACTGTCGGCTCCAAATTTAGGATTAGAAGGGACCCTTCGTTTTACACGTCAGATTCCCGTCCAATAAATTAACGCCTGTTACAAAAATTTTAATTTTTGTTAGTAAACTAAAGTTCAGTGAGTTGACTGTAAGAAAAAAAAGTTCAGTGACCCAGTTGTAAGTTGACGTATAGTAGAGTGACTTGGAAAGCATTTAACCCCATTATATTGACTAAAAATGAATCTATGTCAATTTTGGGTTTAAAAAAATCTTATATTTTGGAACAGACCGGGTATTGTTTTATTGTTATAAAATAAAATTAGAAAGAAGAAATGGATAGTAAGGGATCATTCAATTAATAAGTAATTTAGAAGGGCAATTTAAGTAAAACAAAATATTATTAATTAGCGTAGAAACCAATTACAACATTTATTTTGGAACTGAAGGAGTACAAGACTGAAATGCAAATTTGGAAGTTCGATGTTAAGTTGTCCTCTAAACTTTGAAATCGAATTGGAAAAAATCAAGACATGCCCATAGGATAACCGAAAATAGATTTTGATCTTTGACAAGTGTAGACAATAGACTCCTTAAGATATTTGTCAAGCGTAGACAATAGAGTCTGATCTTTGCATATGGCCTCCACAGTCTACAACAGTAGGTATAGTGAAATGGTATGATGACGACTATGTGGACTGAGTATTGATACTGCAAGACCCAGTTAACCCCTGACCCTTGACATAATTCTTCTTAACCACCAAGGCTCTCTCCCACAACTCCTGATCTATGTTAGGGCGCGAGTCTCAGGAGGATATCGCTCGTCCAGCAAACGTTTGTAAATCTTATGCAACAAGATGCAAATAATTAAACAAAAATTGGATATATAAACAAAAACGAATTAATTTTAATAAACACTAATAGAAATCTGGACTGCCTCAAGAATGCCATCACGTGTCTTCACGTACACCTGAAGCCAATCAACCGAGCCGTCATTCTCCTTCTCCTACAAACATGTTAATATAGATTAGTAACAGTATGGTAAGATATATGGTAATACATCACTTATATATATAAATAATAAACATAAGTTAAAATTTACTAGTCTTAAGATGTTAAGACTGAAATGTTGTCGCCTCTATATGTCCCCTTAGCCTTCTGGCCTTTCGGCCATTCGGCCATTCGGCCTTCTGGTACTCCTGCAACTCTGTTATTGGCATTGACGTTATCCTTCTTCACCCATTTTTCAGCAAGCCAATGTTGCACCATCTCAACCTATATCTCCCGCAAGTATCACTAATCATTTGTACAGGTGGCACACCTGTTCCAAAATTGGATCTTAATGCCAACATTATCGTCCGGAGCCCACTTGAATATCTTTTTCAAAGAAGTAAAAAATAACATTAGTATAGTTGTAATATTATTCAATAAGACTACGCATTAATTATAACTAATAAGAAATAACTTGAAACTCTTGCCACATTGTGTTTGTGGGCGGCAGGCATCCCGACCCACGTGATAGATCACACTACAAAAAACTTGGACATCTGAGATGGAAAAATCTGACTCAAATATAGTAGAATCAGTCTCAAAATTGATTTTAAGATAGATTATCCGTCTTAAAATCTGTGTCACTAGGTCTCGTTGCTAATTCTGTCCGTCTCAAAAAATAAATATAGAAACTGTCTGTCTCAAATTTGTCTCAAAACAATTAGAGACTAACTGTTTCCGTCTCAAATGGCTCTTAAGTTCGTATCAACTTGACCCATGGAGAGCTGAATTTTGAAACCGATTTTGCAGGTTTCAATTTTGGAGGGCAAAATTGGCGCCTTTTTTTAGTACACATAATTTGAGATGGAAAACGCCGCCTCAATTCCGTCTCAAAACTGGTAGCAACTATTTTTCCTAAGCATATTTTGAGACGGGCACCATCGGCCATCTCAATTTCGTTCCAACCTTTGACGCTAATATCTTTTTAGTGCGCATATTTTGAGACAGACAACAACCATCTTAAAATTCATATCAACTTTGCCGCCAATATTGCACATTCTTTGAGACGGAAAGAAGTACTCATCTCAATTCCGTCTCAATATGTTTATTAACAACAAATTACAAATATTTTCATAATTTAATTTTGAAATTTAAAAATAAATATGGTTAATTGCAAATTCTACCTCAACGTATGGACCATTTTACCATTCGTACTCCAATATTTAAACGCTCCCATCCCGCTCCCCAAAGTACACATAAGTAAGCAAAAGTGATCTTTTTATAATTTTAAGCCAAAAAAGTGACCGGAACTGCCACGTGTTCTGGTGGTCCATGTATAATACTGATTTGACCAGATTTTTATATAGTTAACTATATAAAACCTTATTATGTACTAATACAAGTTGACTTCCTAATTAATTAGACTAAGTAGTAGATTAATATCTATTAATACAATAAATAACTCCCTCCAACATCAGTTCCCTATAATATCAGTTCCGTATAATATCAGTTCCCTCCAACCACTGTGCTATTTTTCTATCGAATCATGTGTATATATATATATTTCCACATAAGAGCATAAGAAGACCCATGTCAGAGTAGAGAAGGAGAGGAGGAAAGAGCCAAAGTTACGAACCTTCAATGGTTTTAGTGCTTTGTCACTGTCATATTCTGGCAGTGTTGAGAACATCATACACCGAGCAAAATCCGAGGAGAAGGTTTCTAGCTTGCCAATCCGAAGGGGTAAGCTTTCCCATAAATCTTCATATTTTTCTTCTTCCCAAAAATTTTCTTATTCTTCTTGTTCTTCTTCTGCTGCATCCTGTTAAGCTACCATTTGGGAGTAACAACTTTTCAATACTTTCAGAATGGATGTGGTTTTTTTCGGTGGTATGAACCTCCAGAAGATGGTGGATTGGTTGGGAGGGTTGCTGCAATTGAAGATGAAATCAAAAAGCTACCAAAAAGAGAGAAGATGTACATAGCTATCATAATTGTACATTCGATTATCATGTAGCCCATAAAACAAACAAAAAACGTTTTTATTATTTAAAATATTTTAAACTTCCAAAAATCAATTATTTTGAGTTTCTAACTTCAATAATTCATAATAAATAGCCTATGTAATTGTGGCACTAACTAAATTTATGTAATGAAAATTATATGCATTAAATTAAAAGTTTGATTTCTCCTAATTATCTCTGCAAATGGCATACCAACTTACAAAACAGAACTTGTCATTTCCTCCTGCAACAGAGCACATAAAAACAGAGTGAAAATCAAAGAAATTTGTAAAAATAGAGGAAAAACAAAGCTACATTAAAACAAAACAAAAAAAGAGCATGACTAATTAACCAAAAATAATTTCAGAACATCCTCACCTGCAAGCAAAAATTCTACATGACTAATTAACCAAAACAATCAGTTCCTCATCAAACTAATAAACCAAAATAATTCCCAATGTATAAATCACAACCATTGGTGTTATCCCATACGACTAATAAACCAAAAGCAAAATCTGCAAAATAATTCACAAGCAAGCGAAATCCCACATGTCTAATAAACCAAAGCATTCCCAGCATAATGCAAACGCAAGAAAACTAAAAAACCAAAACAATTCCCTAACACACAAACCCATAATAGATATTAGTTCCATTTCATTGCCCAAAAGCACAAAGTTCAGTTGTAATATTTACATACTATCAAACTTCACATGTTTGACCAAAAGACAACATCTTTTAATACATAAAAGTCTGCACCCTAGTTAATAAGAGCAAAAGCATTACGTCCGATTCCTAGTTAATAAGATCAAAAGTATTAATATAAGAGTAAATGCAGAGGGGTCATAAGCCTTCACTTTTTCTTCTTGTTGTTGTTGTTGTTGCAAACCTCAGTAGCAGTTGACTTACATTCATGGAGGACTGACTTCACATTCTTTAGTGTTACATATTTTTTCCCACCCTTAAGAAGAATTATTTTCCCTTTGAAAGTGTCTTGAGTTTGTTTTACACCAGCCAGCAACCAATTCCTATCTGGTATGGTAACACCTATTGGAGGCATTCTAAACTTGACAGGACTTTTAAGTCTTGGAACATTAATTGCATTAGAACCCCCCTCATTAATCCCAACCTACATGAGTTAGGTTATCATAGTTAATTTCATAATAAATATACATAGTAATTAAATTCATCATAACACTAACTAGGACCTTATTGATTTCTGCAACTCATCATGAGGATTGGATCTTCTTACCTACATCCAAATAATAAAATTTATAAATAGACCCAAAATAAAGGTAAATGTATAGAGCATTTCTGTTTAGGATTACATACTTGCAGTTTTGCTCTTTGTTGTGGTTGAGGGATTGAGTGTTGTTGTGACTCTGAAAACTCATCAATGCTAGGTAAAGTTGGCTCCACTTCAATAGGTTCTTCCCATGCTTCTACTCTTGCATCTTCCCTTGCATCTCCCTCAGTATGTATTTGTTTCTTCTTACCATACTGCCAACACACTCTCTGCATCTGAGAGTCTTGGAATTTTTTACCTAAATTATCAGAACCAGTTGCAAGCTCATCTTTGTTTCTCTTCCTTAGCTTTTATGGCCTACCACGCATCTTATTAAACTTGGGAGGCATCAATTTGAGATTATTTTCCACTTGCTATCATCCCACATGTCTGCACTAGACATTGGTGCTAGACAAGGCTCATAAATCTTCTTGTAAGTGGTTATCTTGTACAGATCATTCAAAAAATTTGCAGGGTCCAAATTTTTGAAAACCATACATGAGATGGCATGATAGGCATGCCTATTATGTCCCATTTTCTGCAGCTACAACCCTTTGCATCTAAATCAACTATATATTGGTCTCCATACACTGTCTTTACTTGAAATAGGTGGTCATTTGCAAAGGTAGCAATGCAATCTCCTGCATATTTCTTAGCTCTTTCAAGTCTCTCAAGTACATTGGGACAAAGGTCCCCAAACAGTCTTTGTCATACTGTCATATTAATGTTTAATCTCTTCATTAGCAAATCTCTGATATCTTCTAGCATACTCATAATTGGTTTTTCTCTTGCCCCCTTAATCATGTTGTTAAACTTTCACAAGGTTGTTTGTCAAGATATCACACTTGGGGTATGTGCTAAAATGTGATCTTGACCATTAACTTGCAGATTTATCTTGTAAATAGTTTACAGCATCAACACTCTTTTTCCTTAGTGCCTCCATGTTGTCCTTATACCTTTTAGGATGTATAGATTTTGCACAATCCCACAACAACTCTCTCAATTCCATTCATTCCTCTATGCCCTGCATTTGCAAAATTTTGATACAAATGCTGAAACCAAAATCTATTCTTTGAGTTAGGTACTAATTTCTCAAATTCCTTAATCAATTCTTTTTGTTTATCAGATAAAAATGTCCAACCATAGTCATTCACAATTCCGACATCATCTTTTAATAATCCTAAAAATCAAAACCAACTGTCATATGTTTCTCCCTTTACCACTACATAAGCTACTGGATACATATTATTATTTGAGTCAATACCCATAGCTGTTAACAAGCTGCCTCCATTTGTGCTTTTCTAGAATGTTCCATCAAGACCAACTATAGGCCTGCGTAGGAGCCGCAAAATTGGTGATAGAAAGGTTAAATGACTCTTCTATCCCTTCAAGTTGTCACTTATTTTTAAAATCGTTCCTAAAATTTATTTTTCGTCAGTTGAGTCCTTAATGTGATTTTTTTGTGTTAGTTTTGTTTCTTTTTCCCATTTTCACTTAAACTCATCCAAAATTTGACCCGATCCGACCCATTTTGACCTGATCCCAATTTAACTAATTTAATTTTTTTTAAACTAAAACATTTTAAAATTATTTATTATTTCTAATTCAATTTCACTAATTGTGCGTAAAGTTTCATAAAACATACTTTTAAGAAAAATAAATAAACAAAACTTTGTTTTTAGAAAAAATATAATTTTTCATTTTAAGTAAAATTTATTTTCAGGAAAAAAACTTTATGTCTTTCCCATTATAATTATATATATATTCTTAGTATTAGAAATTTTAAAACAAAACTAAAAATAGAAATTAAAATACAAAAAACATTACAAGATTAAAAAAAACTAAAAGATTAAAAAAAAAAGTAATTTAATATTTTTTTAAAAGAAATTAATTTTTTTAAATAATTATTATTTTCATGAAAAAATAGAATTTTTTCATTTTTTAAAAAATGGGATTTTTTATATAAAATATAGATTCAAATAAATAAAACAAAAATATAAATTTATTTTCGTAAAAAATGGAAATTTTTATTTTTTTTTTCAAAATGAGTAAAGTTTCATAAAATATAGATTCAAAAAACTAATTTTTTCATAAAAACAAATTTAGAATTTTTATTTTTTAAAAAATTAGTAAATTTTGATAAAAATAATAAAAATTAAAAATTTCAAACTTTTTTTTGAATCTATATTTTATGAAACTTTACTTATTTTTTAAAAAATAAATTTTCAATTTTTTTACTGAAAATAATAATTTTTTTTAAAACTTTTTAATTTCTTTTTTTAAAAAATTGAATTAGTTTTTAAAATTTATCATTTCCTATTTTTGGTATTTTAATTTCTATATTTAGTTTTTATTTGAAATTTCTAATATTAAGAATACATATAATAATTGTAAAGATATAACTGCCCTTAATAAAATGGGCTTGGTCAAAATGGATAAGGTCGGGTCAAAATTTAGCCGAGTTTAAGTTAAACTAGAAAAAATGAATGGAATTGATATAAAATGTCATTTTAAGGACATAGTGGACTAAAAATAAATTTTAAGGATGACTTTAAAATTAAATGATAACTTGAAGAAACAAAAGTGTTATTTAGTCATGATAGAAATATTTGTGGCTCGCCAAAGGAAAATGTACCATAATAATAGTCTTATCAGCATCTCCAAGGAGAAACACCCAACTCCCAAAATGTCTCCCCTCACCTTTCCTATTCTTTTTCTCCTTCTTCCACTCCTCTGGTGGTGGCTCATCCATCTCCGCCGTCGGAGCACCGCACCTTCACCAACCCACCACCAAAAACTCCCACCTGGCCCTCCCGGACTACCCATCATCGGTAACCTCCACATGTTAGGAAACCTTCCCCACCGCACCCTTTATAAACTGTCCCAAAGATATGGTCACATCATGTACCTCCGCCTAGGAGATGTCCCAACAATTGTAGTCTCGTCGCCCGAAGCCGCTGAGCTCTTCCTCAAGACTCATGACACTGTTTTCGCTAGCCGGCCTAAAATTCAAGCATCGGATTATTTTTACGGTCCAAAGGGCGTGGCCTTTAGTTCTTATGGACCTTATTGGCGCAGTGTTAGGAAATTTTGTACACTAGAGCTACTTAGTACTACAAAGATCGACTCGTTGGCCGGGATGAGAAGGGAGGAGCTTGGGGGGTTGGTGGAGTCTTTGAAGGAGGCGGCGGTGGCGCGTGAGGTGGTCGATCTTAGTGAGGTGGTGGGAGGATTGATTGAGGATATGACCTTTAAGATGCTTTTTGGGCGGAGTAAGGATGAGAGGTTTGATCTTAAAGGTAATATTCAAGAGCTTGCTAATGTGGTGGGAACTTTTAATGTAGCCGAGTATGTTCCATTTCTAGGGGTATTTGATCTACAGGTAATTCTTGAAAACTTGATTAATTGTTACTACTTCCGTTATTAAAAGATTGTCATTTAAAGTTTTTGTATATAGATTAAGAAAGTCATTTAATACTATCATTTAACAATTAAAATTTATTTGAAATTTCATGACTATCCCTTTATGGGAAGTTAAAAACTATTAATACAAGAAAGAGAATTTTTTGGGATAATAAGAAAAGATAGGGATGATATAAGAAAGTAAATAGTAGTAATTTATTCTCTTAGAAAGTTATAAACGACAAATAAATTAGAATCAATTTTTTTTCTTTATATAAAGCGTTCTTGTTCAATTAAGCTAATACTGAGGGGGTGAATAGGTTAAATACTCAAAAGTGATACAGTGGTCAATTTTAAAGTTTACTACGACAAATAAATTGAAGCATTTTTTTTTATATAAAACGACAATCTTTTAGAAATGGAGGGAGTATATTCAGATTTGAATTTCTGACAGTTCAAATTGAGAAGTCTATGTAATTCTGTATAGAGGGAGGTGAATATGTGTAAATACTCAAAAGAGGTATACGTTAGCAATAACAACTCAGTAGATATATAAAAGATAAATTGCTATGAATAAGTCAAATAAGATCCAAAGACTAGCTGAAAGAGTCTCACTAGTTGTTAGCATGTTTCCTTCGGAAAAAACAACTGCTCTTATCAACTTTGAATAAGAATCCTTAGTTATACTAATTCCTAAAAAAATTCCAAGCCAAATACGAATTGGTAAACACACACACACACACACACACACACACATATATATATATATATATATATATATATATATATATTAGAAAGATATATTTCTATAAATATGATAGACTATAATTAAGGAACTTAATGAAAATAACAGATAAGATAAAAATCCAGCTTCAAGACACTGTTACCTTGTATAAGGAATCCAACTCCATATTTTAATCTCCTTATTATACTCTCATTCATATTTGAATTGGTCTTCATAGCAAAACATGTTTAGATATGAATATAAACATATATTTTCTAGTTATAAAAATTGAAGCATGTGGCAAAAATAAACCAACCTATTTTAATCACACTCCAACCTACAGTAAACTTTTTATGGGCCACCATACGAAGTGATTATAAACCCATGCAATCCATTATATGATTAACATGCAGAAACAATTTTGATCAACATAACCCAATTAGATTATAAGCCAATATCAAACCAATTAAGTCCATATAAATATTGTCATCATTAAAACTACAACATCATATAAACATTGTCATCATTAAAACCACAAATTAATATATATACTAACAGACTATTTAAACAGTCAAAGTTACATTTGTATAGCTGTGTTGCAATTGTATAATATTTAGTAAAGGGAGTCTAAAATGCAACTCTATGCTATATCAATACAGATGATTTCTATAAACTGTCCAAATAGACAACCATTTTCGACCTGCTTGGAATCAGGATTCGTCATATTCTTATTCTACTACCTCTATATCACAAAAAAATTCATTTGTTAAATTTACAAATATGAAGGATGTATTGTTTTTTTAGTTTTATTGATAAAAACAATTCTCCCTCTGTCCCTTTTATTGATGTTTTAGGTGTTGGCATGTAGATTAATAAATGTAATTGTTTCTTAGTCTAATTGATTAAATTGCATACAAAATCTCAATATAAATTATCCTTTTAAAATTCATTGAAAAGATGAAAGAAAAATAAACAAATTAGTGTGTAATTATTAAGAATTATATGAAAATCTGAGCAATTAATTTTTCCTTAGACAGATAAAAAGAAACATAAAACATTCTCTAAAAAGAGATAAAAGGGAGGTGGTAAGCTGTAACACCCCTTTCTAAAATAGAAAGAGAGGTTACTCAAAATATAATAAAATTGATAAATTTAATAGCAAGGCTCAAAGCCACAAAAAAATAGTCTTAATAACTGATAAATACCACAAGTCAACCATAATAAATCTCAACTGTCTCAAACCGCAATCTAAAATAATTAATACAATTTCAAGTAAACTGACACATCAAGACTAAACAGAATATCTCTAAGTCATTGGAATGAATGGAGCTCTCATCACACTTGCCCTTGATCCCCCTGATTACCTGCCGGAAGAAAAATACAGCATGAGCCAAATGCCCAGTACGGATATAGAATACAAATAATGAACCGAAATAACTAACTCAATTAAATGAAATGAAACGAACGAACTGAAACGAAATGAACAAAACTAACACAACGAAACAGTAGGCTGAATCAAATGGTTGGGTGTTATTTCATACCGAGCTCAGAACAAAATAGAATATACCTTGCCACACAGGCAAGTCAAATAATGTCACACAGGCAAATCACATAATGCCACACAGGCAAGTCACACACATTGGACCGCGAATCCAATGCATGTGAAATCGGAAGGCGTGTTTGGCACAAACATCACCAATCCGCATAACAGAACAGAACAGAAAACTAGGGTCGACCCATACGCCTCCCACAACAAAACACCAAATGACCAACTCCCACCGGAGCACAGAACGAAGACGCCGTGGACTGATCACACCGCCACGGAAGGTGTCATGCCTCGGTGCCAAGAGGACATGCCTGTGGTACCCCCACAGGTGGTTATAGCTCAGGTATACCCTACGGTATTCTAACAAAAATATCATGTCACAACACATGCGACATAATACCAAACAAAAGGGTTCTAACGTGTACATGTTCGATCGAACGAATTATCAATACAAGTCTCCAAAACATACTAACATGTACATCACTACAAAAATCGAAATTAATATTAACCATGATAAACAAGTTCAAAGAGTACAAACATGAGTCCTAAATATCAATGCTCCAAAACGAAACTATCACGTGGATTTGAGAAGGAACAAACATGCGAAACAATAACTAACTTCTAAACGAAAACAAAAAGAACAAATCAACATTTAAAAAGATTATCGCTGAAGGAGTACGGAATCCGTACCTGAATTAGGCAATGTAATACCCAAAGTATAATCCAAAAACAAGCTTAGACTCTCTCCGTTCAATCTAAATAATTTAATAAGATTTAAGTACAATCCAATCATTAATAAAATAATATTATTAAATTTATTATTAAAAAACTTTATAACTTGTCAAGAAAATTAAATAATCTAAATTAATATACATAATTTCAATTTGATTTACCAATGCCGATTTATAAGTTTCATGGTCAATACGTATTAAAATATAATATATATATATATATATATATAAAATATAGAAAGAAATCAACACTACTGCAGCAATCATGCAATCAACATTTACATCTATATATATATAAATCGCTATATAATAATAGTATATTTAGTAATAATAAAAAAGTGCATCAAATCGAAATCCTACAAAACCTACTAAACATATATAATCCTTTATTATATGCACAAAGAACTTTTAACCTGAACCACTTTATCATTTTTTTTATTTTTATTTTTTTTTAAAGCAATCATCAATTTCTATGCACAGCAATTCACGTACACAACATATAACTTGGAACCTGTTTAATTAATTCAATATGCCAATCAATTACAAGTTACAACCATTCATTACTAATAGCAAGATTATAATACCTTTTCGTTTTTCCTATTCAACAAAAAATCGCAAATTTTCTTCTTTTTTTTTTTTTTTTTTGCGCTATCCTTTTGTTCTCCTCTCCTCCTTATATTTTTCGATTATTATCGATGTAGATGTACGTGAGAATTAAGATAGATTAGGGTTTAAATATTTATTTATATAATTGATGAACTTCCTTAATTTAAATAGAATTTTAATTTTACTCACATAAATTAAGCCCAAATAAATTTTTAAGGCCCAAATTTTATAAATTTAATATCCAACATTATTACTATTTATTAGCCCACATAACTTAAATGACTAGTTTGACCCAAATAAAAAACAAAGTCCATAAAATATGTTTTAAAATAAAATAATTTTTTTTTATATTATTTTTCGGATATTACATCACCTACCCCTTAAATAGAATTCCGTCCTCGGAATTAAAAGAATAGAACGTACCTAATTATTAAAAAGATGCGGATATTCCACTCGAATAGACTCCTCCATCTCCTATGTAGCCTCCCGCTCTGAATGATTCCTCCACAAAACCTTAACAAATGGAATTGTCTTCCTCCTCATAATCCGCTCTTGACGATCCAAAATCGCCTCGGCTTGTTCGTCACAAGTAAGGTCCTCCCGAATCTTATCAAACGGATATTACACCACATGCAACGGATGATAATTGTAACTTCTCAACAAACACATGGAACACATTGAACACATCAGGCGTAGCTAGCTAGTCATGGAGGTAAAGCTAATCGATACGCAACTTCACCAACCCTCTCCAAAATCTCAAATGGACCAATATAACGCGGACTAAGTTTCCCTTTTAACCCAAATCGTCGAATACCCTTCCAAGGAGAAACTTTTAGAAACACATGCTCACCAAGTTCAAACTCTAAAGTCCTCCTATGCTTATCAGCATAACACTTCTGACGTGATCGAGCCGACTTCAATTTCTCCTTAGCCACCGCTACCTTCTCCGTAGTGATTTGGACTAACTCAGGCCCTTCTATGGCCCTTTCGCCAACCTCATCCCAACAAGTTGGTGCCCGACATTTCCTACCATACAATGCCTCAAACGGAGCCATTCCAATACTTGCATGCCAGCTGTTGTTGTAAGCAAACTCAACTAGGCTCAAGTAATCATCCCAATTACCCGACTACTCAAGTGCACAAGTCCTCAACATATCCTCTAATGTCTGAATAGTCCTCTCGGATTGCCTATCAGTTTGCGGATGGAAAGAAGTACTGAAGTTGAGCCGAGTGCCCCAAGCTCGTTGAAACCCTTTCCAGAATCTTGAAGTGAACCGTGGGTCTCGTTCTGAAACAATAGACACCGGAGTACCATGAAGTCTAACAATCTCCTACTGAAAGATTTGTGCCAACCTATCCACCGAGTAACCCTCATGGATAGCCAAAAAGTGTGCCGATTTAGTCAACCGATCCACCACTACCCAAATGGCATCATTCTTCTTGAAAGTCTTCGGCAAACTAGTCACAAAATCCATCGTGATATTCTCCCACTTCCACACTGGAATGTCTAACTGTTGCAATAAGCCACTAGCTCGTTGATGTTCTATCTTCACTTGCTGACAAGTGAGGCACTTCCCAACATACTCAGCCACATCTCGTTTCATCCTATTCCACCAAAAATTCCTCTTCAAATCCCTATACATCTTTGTAGAACCTGGATGAATAAAAAATGGCGAACTATGAGCCTCGTCACCAAAGACCTCTCGAATGATTGGATCGACACACACAACCGTCGACCCAACCAAATCACACCATGGTCATCAATACGAAACTTCGAATTTGCTTGCCTCCTCTAAATTCTCGTCGCCTCCCACAACTCCCCATCTTCCTTTTGAACTTCTTTGACCATGAGATAAGAGAGGGCTCCACACTCCCCGCCAAATGTCCATCCAGAACCCTCGTACATACAACTCAACTCGATCCGCTCCATATCCGAAATAAGTCGAGGTTGTGTAATAAGGGTCGCTACACTCCACGAACTCTTTCAACTAAGAGCATCTCTGCAACCACATTTGCCTTCCCCGGATGATATCTTGAATCCTCGCATCATAATCTTTTAGAAGCTCCAACCAACGCCTCGCCTCAGATTGAGCTCCTTCGAGTGAAAATGTATTTAAGACTTTTGTGATCGGTGAAAATATCACAAGTCTCTCCATACAAATAATGCCTCCAAATCTTTAAGGCAAAGATCACCGTTGCCAACTCCAAATCATGTGTGGGGTAATTCACCTCGTAAGGTTTAAGCTGCCTAGAAGCATAAGCAATCACCTTACCGTGTTGCATCAAAACACACCCCAAGCCCTTCTTAGAAGCATCACTATAAATCTGGTAACCTCCAGGTCCCACCATGTGATGCAAGTATAGGAGGTCGACAAGTCGTCGTTTCTTGACTCCTCAAAACTTTTCTCACGCCCTCATTCCACACAAACTTTGTCCCCTTTCTCATCAATTGGGTCAATGGTAAGGCAAGCAAAGAAAACCCTTCCACAAACCTCCTATAATATCCTGCCAAACCCAAGAAACTCCTAATCTCTGTCATCGTAGTAGGTCTTCGCCATTTAGTTATAGCCTCTACCTTCGCAGGATCCACCTTAATGCCTTCAGCAGAAACAACGTGGCCCAAAAATACAACCTGCTCCAACCAAAACTCGCATTTAGAGAATTTAGCATACAACTTCTCTTTCTGCAAAATCCCCAACACTGTGCGAAGATGCTCCTCATGCTCTTCCTTAGACTTGGAGTAAACCAAAATGTCATCAATAAAGACAATAACAAATTGGTCTAAATACTCTCTGAACACCCGATTCATTAAATCCATAAACACCGCCGGAGCGTTAGTCAACCCGAATGGCATCACCAAGAACTCGTAATGCCCATATCGAGTACGAAAAGTCGTCTTAGGGATATCCTCATCCCTCACCCTCAACTGATGATATCTCAACCTCAAGTCTATCTTCGAAAAATACTTCGCCCCCTGAAGTTGGTCAAACAAGTCCTTAATCCTCGGCAATGGATACCGATTTCTGATGGTAGTCTTGTTCAACTCTCTATAGTCTATACACAGCCTCATAGACCCATCCTTCTTCTTTACAAACAAAACCGGAGCACCCCACGGCGAAACACTCGGCCGAATCACACCACGATCTAAAAGCTCCTGCAACCGCTCTTTTAGCTCCTCCTGAACTCAATGGTGCCATCCGATCTGGCGCCTTAGAGATAGCTCCGCACCAGAACAAGCTCAATAGCAAACTCCACTTCTTCATGCGGTGGCAACCCCGACAACTCCTCGAAAACACATCGAAAAAATCACGAACAATTGAACATCCTCAATCACGGACTCACCCTTAGAGGTATCTTTCACGAACGCCAAATACCCCTCACAACCCTTTGCCACCAACTTCCCAGCCTTCAAAGCTGAAATTAACTTCACCACTCTACTCGGCTGTGAACCCTGAAACACGAACTCCGGAGACTTCACATCTCCAAATATAACCTTCTTCGCCTGACAATCGATAGTGGCCTGGTGCTTATCCAACCAGTCCATCCCAAGAATGACATCAAAATCATGCATACTCATCGGAAGAAGATTAACACTACGGATCTTATCCCCAAAACTTATCGGACACCCTCGATACAAATTGAAAAGAACGACAGAAGTCCCCATCGGGGTATAAATAGACATCACATAATCTAAAGACTGAGATGGCACGCCCAGGTGCCGAACAAAAGACCGAGCAACAACAGAATGAGAAGAACTCGTATCAAATAAAATAGAAGCCTCGCGATTACCAACTAAAAGAGTGCCAGAAACAATACCTGGTGCACCTGCCGCCTGATTATATGTCAAGACAAACACTCGACCACCCTGACGCTGACCTCCATTGCCACCATTATCACCACCATCTCCACCATTTCCGCGTGGACCGGCACAATCCCTAGCAATATGACCCATATGTCCACACAAAAAGCATGCACCGGTGAGTGAAGTCAGCGTGTGCTTTGCCTTCCCGGATGATTTGCCCCACAAGTAGCACAGGGAGTTATCGGAATTAGATTCGGGTTACCCCACCACTAGTCTGGATAACGACCACGATTTTGCCCTGCGCAGACGATTCTCGCCCTCACGACGATTTTGTCCATACCAAGGTAGTGGTGCGACGATTTTGCCCTCAGCCGAGGCATCTGCCGATAGCCCTCTGCTACGATTCTCGGCACGCCACTGCCCCTGCTGGCCACCACGATTCCTGTTCAACTGGCCACCTTGACTTCTCCCATGCTGAACTGAAGCTTGACCCTGCTGGTCATCTCTGTCCCTCTTTCGACTCCCCTCCGGTTTAGAAGACCGAAAGTCCTGTCGCTCCATCTCAATATTTTTGGCCGCATTGGCCACTGCTGACACGTCTGGAAACTTGTTGTTAATAAGATGTTGGCGATACCTATAATGAATCCGCCACTTGAACTTCTTCGCCTGTTCCGCTGCAGTCCCTGCTGAGGTTCCCGCAAATCCGCCAACCTAGTAAACCTCGTCATGAAGTCCGTGATGGACTCATCATCTTTCTGTCGAATGGACAGATAGTCCCTAGCATAGGCCTCTTTATCAGCAGCTGGGAAGTACTGCTAATAGAAGACCTCACAAAACTCCGCCCAACTAAGTGTCTCAACATAGCCATCATCCTTTGTCGTTTTCAACGCTTTCCACCACCTCATGCATCCCTTCCAGCTTTGTAAACCGCAAGCAATACTCTCTCGATTATCCGAGCACCCCAATACATCAAAATCTCTTCTAGGTGAGCAATCCAATTCTCTGCATCAATTGGAGTTGGAGCTGAACTGAAGGACTGTGGTTTCTGCTTCTGAAACCTTTCCAACCACACTTACATTGGAACCCCCTGCTGACCATGTCCATCTGCATTCCCTTCCTCAACGTTTGTCTGTGGACAATTATTTCCCGGGTTCTCCCCTTCGAAAATTTTACGGTGGCAATTCGATGCATTACTGTACCACTTGTGCCCACCAACCGAGGTAAAGCTTTGGTTCATCGCTTTGATTCACCAAGGTAGCCAATTGAGCATTAATCGATCATTAGGTTGCTCATTGGGTGACCTTCACCTCTTCCCCTATTGTTACCTCGCCTCCCAAAGAACTCTAGTTGATCTTCGAGCCATCTAAGAAAGAGATCACGAATATAAATAAAGCGATTAGAGACAAATTTAAATATAGCTGATACGATAACTGAACGGAAAATCAAACAGAACAAAAACCTAACCCAGAAGTCTACCCATAACTCACGGTCAAACCTAAATAGGTTTTCTACAAGAAAGAACCTAAGCTCGATACTAACTCAGAACACCCCCCTTTCCAAAATAGAAAGAGAGGTTACTCAAAACATAACAAAATTGATAAATTTAATTGCAAGGCTCAAAGCCACAAAAGAATAGTCTTAATAACTGATAAATACCACAAGTCAACCATAATAAATCTCAAACTGTCTCAAACCGCAATCTAAAATAATTATTACAATTTCAAGTAAATCGACACATCAAGACTAAATGAATATCTCTAAGTCATTGGAATGAATGGAGCTCTCATCACACTTGCCTTGATCCCCGACACTGCTTACGGAAGAAAAAATACGGCATGAGCCAAATGCCCGAATGGATATAGAATACAAATAATGAACCGAAATAACTAACTCAATTAAATGAAATGAAACGAACGAACTGAAACGAAACAAACAAAACTAACACAACGAAACAGTAGGCTGAATCAAATGGCTGGGTGTTATTTCATACCGAGCTTAGAACAAAATAGAATATACCTTGCCACACAGGCAAGTCAAATAATGCCACATGTGCAAATCACATAATGCCACATGAGCGAGTCAGTCACACACATTGACCGCGAATCCAATGCATGTGAAATCGGAAGGCGTGTTTAGCACAAACATCACCAATCCGCATAATAGAATAGAACAAAAAACTAGGGTCGACCCATACGCCTCCCACAACAAAACACCAAATGGCCAACTCCCACCGGAGCACACGAAAGGAAGACGTGGGGATCGATCACACCGCCACTTGGAAGGTGTCATGCCTCGGTGCCAAGAGGACATGCATGTGGTACCCCACGGTGGTTATATAGCTCGTATACCCTACGGTATTCTAACAAAAAATATCATGTCACAACACATGTGACATAATACCAAACAAAAGGGTTCTAACGTGTACATGTTCGATCGAACGAATTATCAATACAAGTCTCCAAAACATACTAACATGTACATCACTACAAAAATCGAAATTAATATTAACCATGATAAACAAGTTCAAAGAGTACAAACATGAGTCCTAAATATCAATGCTCCAAAACGAAACTATCACGTGGATTTGAGAAGGAACAAACATGCGAAACAATAACTAACTTCTAAACGAAAACAAAACGAACAAATCAACATTTAAAAGGATTATCGCTGAAGGAGTACGGAATCCGTACTTGAATTAGGCAATGTAATACCCAAAGTATAATCCAAAAACACGCTTAGGCTCTCTCCGTTCAATCTAAATAATTTAATAAGATTTAAGTACAATCCAATCATTAATAAAATAATATTATTAAATTTATTATTAAAAACTTTTATAACTTGTCGGCAAAATTAAATAATCTAAATTAATATACATAATTTCAATTTGATTTACCAATGCTGATTTATAAGTTTCATGGTTGAATACGTATTAAAATATTTATATATAATATAGAAAGAAATCAACACCTGCAGGCAATCATGCAATCAACATTTACATCTATATATATATAATCGCTATATAATAATAGTATATTTAGTAATAATAAAAATGCCTTGGCCGAAATCCTACATAACCTACTAAACATATATAATCCTTATTATGTACAGCAACTTTTAACTGAACCACTTTATCATTTTTTTTTTTTTTTTTTAAAAGCAATCATCAATTTCTATGTACAGCAATTCACGTACACAACATATAACTTGGAACCTGTTTAATTAATTCAATATGCCAATCAATTACAAGTTACAACCATTCATTACTAATAGCAAGATTATAATACCTTTTCGTTTTTCCTATTCAACAAAAAATCTGCAAATTTTCTCTTCTTTTTTTTTTCTTGCGCTATCCTTTTGTTCTCCCTCTCGCCTCCTTATTTTTGTCAATTATCAGATGTAGATGTACGTGAGAATTAAGATAGATTAGGGTTTAAATATTTATTTATATAATTGATGAACTTCCTTAATTTAAATAGAATTTTAATTTTACTCACATAAATTAAGCCCAAATAAATTTTTAAGGCCCAAATTTTACAAATTTAATATCCAACATTATTACTATTTATTAGCCCACATAACTTAAATAACTAGTTTGACCCAAATAAAAAACAAAGTCCATAAAATATGTTTTAAAACAAAATAAAAAAAAATTATATTATTTTTCGGATATTACATAAGCTGTTAATGTTTAGTAGTAGTGATATGATTATGAAATTAATTATGATGACAAATTTTAGGAAATTATGTCATTTTATATTATTTTATTGTTAATACAACGATGAATCCTTTTTATGGAAAAAAAAATGGTAAATGGACTCTTTTGTGGGACAGAGGCAAAACATTTATAAATTTAGAACTATTGTTATTTTTCCTTTTAGAATAAGTTAAAAGTGAAACTCCTTCGAAAAATTGCACAAGAAGAGTTCTATTTAAGGTCATATTTTTTATCTATGTTTACTCTAAAAAAAAATCTAATGATTATTTAGTTTAGTAATACTTGTATGATAATGAAATTTTGATGATAAATTTGTATATTTTGTCAAAATTTCTGTTTTTATCATTAAAAAAATACATACTTCCAGCGTTACAAGGAACCAAGTTCTTGGATTGAATATTGGGAAAGTGTCAAATATATTTACTGCCTCTTGTGAGCGTGATTGGGCAGGAGATTTGGGTTGGGAGATTTATGTAGAAAAATGTTTCCCATTATCTTTGAGATCTTGAATTGTATGCATATTGCAATGCAACTTTCAGTGGAATGTTTATGTCGTGCTAGTGATCAATGAAACTTTCAGTTGAATGTTTATGTTCAGAAATAATCAACACTTAATTAATTTTATTATGTTTTAACATCTTTCTCATATGTTTTTATAAAATAAAATAAAATTATTTCTTTCAGGGTTTGACTCGACGTATGAAGGCAAACTACAAGGCTCTTGACAAAATCTTGGAGATTATGATTGATGAGCATGAACAATATATGGTAGTGATGGGCACAAAAAAGCACGATAGGGATTTTCTTGATGAATTGCTATCATTGAAGAACAAGTCTACAAGGACACATGAGGAACTAGCTAATACAATTGACAAAACAAATATCAAAGCAATCATAATAGACATGATCACCGGATCAATTGATACCTCATATACCGGAATCGAATGGATTTTGTCGGAACTTATAAGGCATCCAAATGTAATGAAAAAGCTTCAAGAAGAAATCAAGACTATTGTTGGAAATACCGAAATAGTCGAGGAAATAGATTTGCCTAAGTTCAAATATCTAGATATGGTAGTAAAGGAGAGTTTGAGGCTACATCCAGTTGCACCACTATTAGTTCCGCACGAGTCTATGGAGGATGTTGTGATCAATGGATATTACATACCAAAGAAGTCGCGGATTATCTTCAATGCTTGGGCATTAGGACGAGATCCTAATGTGTGGTCTGTAAATGCTGAAAATTTCTTTCCTGAAAGGTTTATTGGGAGTAACATAGATCTCCGGGGACGTGATTTTCAACTTTTACCATTTGGTTCTGGTCGAAGAGGATGTCCCGGGATGCATTTGGGATTGATTAATATTCGTTTAGTGGTGGCTCAGTTGGTGCATTGTTTCAACTTTGTGTTACCAAATGATATTACACCTACTAAGTTGGACATGGAAGAAAAGTTTGGTCTATCAGTGGCAAGAGCAAGACACCTGTTTATAGTACCAACTCTTCGCCAGTAAAAAAGGTTGTGTTTACTGATCTAAGTGCTTCTTATTTCATTGTATAATTATTTTTTTGACTGTATCATTGTATAATTATAATGCATTAATAAGATGAACTTCAAATATATTTAGAAACTCACTGCTATTTTTTATTTTTTTTAATTAAAAAAGAGCACTTAATTTCTTCATTTTTACTTTTAAATTTTTATTTGATTCAAGTAAAAGTCAGTGTTAACGTCAAGATTCGCCCGCGCGTCTAATCACCAAATTTACGCGCTAAATCCTGCACAGAAACGAAACCACACTCACAGAGCTGACGGTCGAGGCCGCCATGGGATAGTTTCAGTGCATGTGAGAATAAGTACAGGCTGAATGTAAGGTTAAGCTTATTGCTATAGTACTGCTCAAAGAATTGTAAAATATCATGTACTTGTGAAATAGGGTATAGTCTTGTATTTATAGTTGATCACACCACCTTTATTAACATATCCCCGAATTGGAATAGAATTCTTTATCATAGTAACTACCATACTAGGATAGGAGTCAATCTCCTTAAATAAAGAAAGTCGAATATAATCCTGACTCTTTACTTAGGAATTAGAAGTTAAATAAAATCAAGAATGAAGATTCCCTAACAGCCAAGTCTCCTGACTAGAATATACCTCCATGTGGGAAAGAATCATCCACGTGAGCTAGGTCCCACTGAATCTTCTCGGACCCACAAAATTACGCTCCAACATTGCCTCCCACTCTCTTACTTTAATCTCTTAATTTAAAAATTTTAAAATAAGAGAGTAGCACTAGAAATGTAATACTAATTAATTGTAAATGAAGCAAAATTGCTGAAACTATTTAATTTGAAGTCGCCAAAGCTTTCTTTACTACTGCCGAGGTCGTCGAATCCTTCTTTAATATTGTCGAAACCACTAAACCTCATCCTGGACCATCTTAGTCTATTTCAGAAATCCAAACAAAACACATCCACCAACACTTTCGATCTTCAAAATACTAATAAGAGAGATGTCTTCGAAATGTCTGTTGAGGCCGAAAAACTTGAACTCCAAAAAACCAAACGCTAAAAGTTTGTAAAAGCTACTTCCCAAACATAATCAAAACTTGTTCCACTAACTCATTCGACCCCTCCCGAACTACTTTCCGAACACCAAGCATAGAAAAATTTCCAACTCCCGAATCGCAAGCCGAACACGCCTCCCTTCCTCCGACCACTGTCGATCCCTAATCTGCACATCGTTCAATAAATCTGAATTGAGCCTAATATGTCTCCCTAAAGTGAGTCATCGGAACTCCACCAATATAAGAGCCTCTTCTGTTATTGAATGTCCAGAACCATCAAGAGTTACCCGAACATTGAATCTGTAATCAGTTATCCACTATCATTACCATATGAATCCCGAACTGAAAATACCACTAACTTCCTTCGCAATCGACGAACCATCTAAGTAAAAAATTCAAGATGATAACAATTATTGTCCCCAGATACTCCTTAACCCGATCGATCCTCCCTTCGGATCCTCTTTGGCAAATATTCATTCTATCACAAAGTACGCTAATGTTTGTCCTTCAATTGTCATTCGCAGCCGACCACCCAAGACGAACCAACTCCACTACTCAAGCAACCACCCTACCAATTTCTCATTGAACCTCTGCATAAACCTCTAACTCTGACTAAGACATGTTGTAACCTCCTCAAATGCTATGAAATTTTCTGCCCGCTCATAAGCACATGACAAGTCTTTTAGTGGATTGATCAGAATATCCTTCATGAGCTTTCGTAAATAACTAATGTTACTGTACCAACCACCAAGTAAGGATTTGGTTTGCCGAAAACTGTTTCTCGATCTCTATAAAATGTTTTCCTTTTTTCTCCCCTATCCTTATATCATCATTGTTTGTCTGCCTTACAGAGCCGGCCCTGTGCATGGGCCAACAGGGCAACCGCTCAGAATCCAAAATTGAAGGGGGCCAAAATTTTTTATAAATTTATGTATTTATATGTATAAAAAAATAATAATAAAAAGATTAGCGATATTATGCATTGAAAATGATATATAAGAAAACATTAAATATGATAGTATAATTTATGATTTTGCATCTAAAAGTGTAACAAGAAGATATTATAAATGATGTTTTGTGGTTTAGATTTCATTGGACAAAATTAAAGAAATACTCACTATAGTTGGTAGGTTTTACTGATTAAAACCATTGAACTTTTAATTTTTTAAATTACACCACTAACCTAATTATTATTTTGAAATTAGGTCATTCCGTTAAAAAAAACAAACGGACGTTAATTTTTTATCTACAAAACTAATGAATTATCCACTGTAGTTGGCACATTTTACTAATTACACCATTAAATTTTTAATTTTTTAAATTACCCCATCAAACTAATTAAAAATAATTATTTTATATATATTTAAAAATAATTATTATTTTAAGTAAAAATATTAGAAACTTTTTACTTCATAAAATTAGTAGAGTTTCATAAAATATAGATTCAAAAAATTAAAGTGATTTTAAATTAAATTAAAGTCTACTTAATTTTTAAAAGAATGACCCATTCTTAATATTCTAATTTTTTAAAAAACTAAAAATAGAAATTATATAAAAAAAAGTAAAAGATAAATAAAAAACTGATTCAATTTTTTTCAAAAAAGAAATTAATAATTTTATAAATAAATATTATTTTCAAGAAAAAATTGAAAATTCTTCATATTTTAAAAAATGAGTAAAATTTTATAAAATATAGATTCAAAAAAATAAACTTTATTTTCAAAAGAAAAAAAAGATTTTTTTTAAATCAAGAAGGTTTTATAAAACTTTAAATTTTTAAATTTATATTTTATGAAATTTTACTCATTTTATGGAAAAATTAAAGTTTCTAATATTTTTACTAAAAATAATAACTATTTTTAAACATATTTAAAATAATCATTTTTAAATTAATTTAATATGGTAATCAAAATTAAAATTTCATTGATGTAATCAAGAAAAGCGTACAACTATAGTGAGTAATTCATTAATTTTGTAGATAAAAATTAACGTCTGCTTTTTTTTTTAATGTAATAACCCAATTTCAAAATAATAATTAGTTTAGTGGGGTAATTTGAAAAATTAAAAGTTCAATTAGTAAATCAAGAAAAACTTGTCAACTACAATGCAGTGTATTTCATTAGTTTTACCGATTTCATTGATATTTTTATTTTGTAGGTACATGTGATGAGTCTTTGTTTCGATGACATTTTATAGTGTTCTTCCTTATCTTTTGTAAATTCTTATAATTTTAATAAAATTAATTAGTTGATAATTTATTTATTTAGTTTGTATAAAGGGGCACACTTAAAATTTTTTGCCCTGGGCCTTAAAAAACCCAAGACCGGCTCTGCTACCTTTTTTCTTTCTATTATGTATGTTCTTGCCTTATCACACTGAAAGAATGCTCCTGAACGCTAAGGAGATTTTTGTGACGCCCCCAAAATTAGGTATACATCACCCATTTTGAGTCGCCATATACATGGTACAAAATTCAAATACAACTTAATAATACAGCAGTCGTGTAAAATACGACAAAATATATGTTGTGAGTTTAAATACAAATATTATCATCTAGACAATATCCACACGCAATTTAGTCCTCATTACATTTATTATCACACTATTTAACAGAATAGTGAGGACTACTAATGCTACTATCTGGACCGTCACTCCATTCCCTGACTAGTCCCGGCTACATTCTCTTTTCCTGAAGAGAACAATGAAAGAAAGGGTGAGCTCAACTAGCCCAGTAAGAAATATTATGACTAAGATAATACAGAATAAATTATCATTAGTCTTTAACAATGTTAAACTGATAATATACAATAGACATCAAGTTTAACTGCAGCGGAACAAGCAATCCATTAAAAGAGTCAAGTAGAGAATAAAATCTACTATCTTTTATGATTTAAAACGTTTTCATCAACTTTTATCACCGAGACTCGACAATAAATAAACCACATCTTCTAATCATCCTCGTATTTACGAGCCAAGGATATTCATTAAATCATCAACGGCCACGACTATACCAAATAATCTCTCGGTCATAATCATACCAAAAACTGTCCATCAATGCATTACAGGCCACTGAGGACTTTTACCACATCACTTATAACATCACAGTTCATGATTATACTGAATGATCCCTGGTCATAATCATACTAAGTCCATCTATGCACGTAAGCCAAATATGACTTTCAACACAATATAACCATAAGGATGATGACAATGACATAATAATTCAATAAAAACAAGTTCAAGAATTTATTTATCCAGGAACTAATAATGTCCAAATTGTCAACATGATACTTCTTTGTAAAGTAAAATTCAAGAATGCTCAGAAGAATATTTTCATAAAAAGATATTGGATGAAGCGCTAATATCAAGAATATTCCACTAATTTCATGGAGTATAGATGTCAAAACTCTAACCAACTGAGTATAATAAAGAATATATGAAATGCATTGATTTTCACCGCCATGCAAAGAATCCACGTATCTGAATCATTTCCACAATTTAATAAGGAATGAATACAAAGGATCATTCACCACGCATGCGATAGAGATCTGCATGCATGAAGGTTATTCCCAACGTAATAATAAATACTTTAATAATAAATGATGGAACCAGGTCGTGAAATTCATTCACGATGTGATATTCCGCTGTAGAATAGTAAAGAACGGAGTAATAAAAAGAATTTCACCAGTATGCGGTACTTCGTATAAACAAAGTTATTCCAACATAATAATAAAGAATGGAATAACAAAAGAAGATCACCAAGTATTGGGTAAACCGCATATACAGGTCATTCCACTAAGTATAGGTAAATCACTGCATCAAAGTTATTCCAATGTAATAATAAAGAATTGAATAACAACAAACTTCACCAAGTATAGGGTATGCCACTTATACAGGTTATGTATAGGGTATGCCGCGTATACAGGTTATTCCAATAGAATGATAAAGACGGAATAATATAAGGATTTCACCAAGTATAGGGTATGCCACTTATACAAAGTTATGTATAGGGTATCTGGCGATATCTGAGTTATTCCAACATAATAATAAAGAATGGAATAACAGAAGTTCTCTTCATGAATAAGAAAGAATAACACCCCTTACCGTAAAAGAAGAATATTCCGACTGATAGGGTGAGGATTTACTTAAAGAAAACTTATAGTATGTTCTTCGCTCAAAGTTTCTTAAAACTCTTAAGGAAATACGCTCAAGATTATAGAAGGAGAATTCTCTGAGCTTCTGGTGTGATTTCAATTCTAACTAAGCTTCCTATTTATAGGAAAATGGACTGCATAGTAACCAATCCATGAACGGTCCAGATTGATTTACTTTAATCTGATGGTCCATATTTAAAGCAAAATCTTTTAAATAAAATATAATACATTCTAATTATTGCCTAATAAAACAAACAACTTTATAAAAGCGTTTTGTTTTATATAAAAAGATTTTACTATGCAAAACACTATGCAACACTATGCATAATAAAATATAATATATTCTATTTATAGAATAACTTTAATAAAATATTCTATTTTATATAAAAAGATGTTTCTGTTTTATTACGTTAATAATACTAATAAAACAAAACTTCATCATCACTTACTTTGAAAAAATTTCAAATATCACCCTTAACTTTAAACTTTTATCAATTTAACTATTCACCAAAATAGAAAAATTGAACACTTTTATTTCATAAAATTCGGGATCTCACAATCTCCCCTCCTTATGAAATTTCGCCCTCGAAATTTACGTACGTACCTGGTATGACGAAGAGGTGAGGATACCTTGAATACCTTTATCGTTGAAAACATTAAATTCATCTTTGCAATACGGCCAAAGATATTTATTAACAATTCATTTTTGCACTACATGCCAACTGTATAACCAATAATCAACAGTTCATCTTTGCACTACGGGCCAAAGATATACAACTGTAAAATCAATAATGCTGAGGCTCGGCTTAATAGTATCACGACCACGAATTATCCATGCACTACCGGCCAAGGATATTCGTGTTTTCAATTACGGTCATGATTATACCGAATAATCCCTGGTCATAATCATACCAAGTCCATCAATGCACTATGACCAAAGATGACTTTTACCACATCCATGAATTAATATTTTATTGCTGAGACTCAGCTCAATAATTAATCCACATCATCAAATCATCCCTGCACTACAGGCCAAGGATATTCTTTAGTATCACGACCACGAATTATCCATGCACTACGTGCCAAAGATAATCGTGTTTTCAATTATGGTCATGATTATATCGAATAATCCCTGGTTATAATCATACCAAGTCCATCAATGCACTACGGCCAAAGATGACTTTTACCACATCCATGAATTAATATTTCATTGTTGAAACTCAGCTCAATAATTAATCCACATCATCGAATCAACCCTGCACTACAGGCCAAGGATATTCTTTAGTATCAAGACTGTGACGCCCCCAAAATAGGTCCATTCCATCCAACCCATTCTGAGTCGCCAAATACATGGTACAGAAATAACTACAACTTTATTAATACATTTGTCGTGCAAAATACGACAACATATATACTGTGAGTTTAAATACAATTATTGTCTTCTAGACAATATACATACCCAAATAAATCCCCATCATAATTATTGATACATTATTTTACAAAATGGCGAGGACTACTAAACAACTCTCTCTAAACCTTCATTCCATACCCACACTAGTACTTGCTACATTCTCGCCTCCCCGAGAAGAAAAATGGAACAACAAGGAAAAGGGTGAGCTCAACTAGCCCAAGAAAGAATATTATGACTAAGATAATATACAACAAATTATCGTTAGTCTCCAACAGAGAAAAATCTAATAGAATACAATAGACAACCAGGTTTTAAATCAACAATCAGAAGGCGAAACAACAATTCATTAGAAGAGTTAAGTAGAGAATGCAAACTACTATCTTCTATATATGAATTTAAAAGTTCATCGTCGATATTTTATCCCCGTAACATCAATCATATATATATCGAATCAAATATTCATCTTTGCACTACAGTGCCAAAGATATTCATCGATTAATCATGTTCGCCTAAACACTGCTTCATCTTTGCACTACGGCCAAAGATATTAATCGATGAAGTCATGTTCATCTCAACACTGCTCATCTTTTGCACTACGGGCCAAAGATATTCATCAAGAAATCATTCATCTTTTACTACAGGGCCAAAGATATTCAAGAATATCATCATTTAGGATCGAGGATGATGAAAAATATTTCAAAGAAAACGAATCCAAAGAAACAAAAGAACAAATATTAAGGATTAAGTATTTTAAACAATCCAAGTTCAAAAATACTTCATAAGTAATCGTGTGGAGTAAAATTCAAGAATGATCAAAACATGGATACAATCAAAGCTAGTATCCGAATAGATATTTTGACGAAAAAGGAAAATTTTCATTTTTTGGTGAATAGTACAGATTCGTGAGTAGTGAGTAGTCAAGATATCGTGAATAATGTCGATATCGTGAATAGTAACAAACACACCAAAAGATAGAAATTTCACAAAAAAATATCTTCACGCTTCGTGAATAGTACTTTGAATGAATAATAACTTCATGAATAAGAACTCATGAATAGTAACTCGTGAATAAGTAACTCGTGAATAGTAACTCCGATATGAAAAAGTTCCAAATTTGATAAAAATTTCCAACCAATATTTCGGCATAATGATATTGAAGAAATAATATCATTTTCGAATCAAATAACATCCCTTACCTCGAAAGACAAGATTTAGTTGAAACACCTGATATAAAGCTACGACTTGAACTTGCACCAGATATAGCAATACTCAAAGTATACTCAAAATACTCACAAGAATACGCCGATAATATAGAGAGAAAACTTGATTTCGGTGTGATTTTCAATTCTAACCCAAGACCCTATTTATAGGAAAATGCTTAACACCAAAAAGTAGAAAATTTAATATAATAATAATATATATAATTTTTATTCCAACGCACACTTATTTTGCTTCAAAACCTCAGCCACCAAACAGCCCACCTCACAAGACTTGCACAAAAAAAACGTTTTTGTTATTTAAATTATTTTAAACTTCCAAAAATCAATTATTTTAGAGCTTCAGAACTTCAATAATTCATAATAAATAGCCCTTTTATCGAAAAAATTTGAATCTCATGAGTTTTATAGGAAATTCAATTCTCTACAACATTGCAGAAGAAAGGTTTTCCAAATTCCAAATGTAAATTGACCGAAATCCATAAACGGGGCGATTTTACAAGCTATAATCAAATTTCAGTCAATAAATGGGGTCCGCCGACATGTTTAACATGTTTTAAACATTTATTGCAACAAAAATACTCTTCCTCCTCGTATACTCATCTATCCCACATTCGTTGTAAAAATATCACCATTATTATATTATTAAAATATAATAATATATTTAAATGAATTATTTTATCAAAAAAGATAAAATTTCAATTTTCAACAATTGTCACATTAAAATTTTCTCCATCTATATCCACATAAAATCAATATTTTCCTCATCATATGAATCAATAATTAATTATTCACAAATAATATTACGTAATCACAATATTGACAACTGTGCGGCCTCAGAAGAGGGGCTTTCTAAAAGGATCTCTCCTCTTCGCCGCGCAATTAGGTGACCAAACCTCTCCTTAGATGTAACTTTCTAGACATTGCACAGTGAGACCCCAGTTTTTTATCAATAAAGATTTAAATTTTGTCGAAATAATTTTTAATATTATGGTGTGAATTTGAGATAATATTATAGTTGTGGGTAGTATTTATAAATTTTGCAAAGTATGCAAGTGGTTATATTATATTCGATTGGTCGGAATATTCTTATTTAGCGAGGAATATTCGATAACTACTCAATCATTGGTGGACCCTAGCAATGTAATTATTGTCGGATTGAAAACGACAAAAATATTTTATTGAAATAACTTGGCGGAAGTTTTACCGGTTGATCTTCGTTGAACTACTTTCGGTAGTAAAAGTACGATGTCACGTGTGGTTGCATAGTAGCACTTACGGTATTGATTATTGATGCTTATGTGAGAAGTCACTCAGTTTGATTCCATTATCATCGATTAATAATATGAATTATTATAATGATAATGACGTTTTGTTTTATTCAGTATTATTAACGTAATAAAATGCGAAAACATCTTTTATATATAAAATGAATACTTTATTAAAGTTATTCTATAAATAGAATATATTATATTTTATTATGCATAGTGTTGCATAGTGTTTTGCATAAGATTTTGCATAGTGTTGCATAGTGTTTGCATAGTAGTAAATGTTTTATATAAATAGAATATATTATATTTTATTTAAAAGATTTTGCTTTAAATATGGACCGTCAGATTAAAGTAAATCAATCAGACCGTTCATGGATTAATTACTATGCATTCTATTTTCCTATAAATAAAGCTCATTCCTTCATTATTTTCTTACTTAATTCACAGAAACTCTGAGAGAGAAATTATAGAGAGAAATTATAGAGAGAAAATCTATAGAGAGAAAGAAGAAGAAGTATTCGGTACTTCACTACTTTGATATCCGAAGGTCTTTTTACGGTAAGGGATATTATTTGTTGTACCGTAAAGGGGTGTTATTCTTTCTTATTCATGAAGAGAACTTCATTATTCCATTCTTTATTATTCATTTGGAATAACTCAGTATCTGCAGCATACCCTATACTTGGTGAAATCCTCTCATTATTCCATTCTTTATTATTCTCATTGGAATAACTCAGATACGTGGCGATACCCTATACATAATCTGATATCGTGGTTTACCCTATACTTGGTGACATTCTTCTATTATTCTCATTTGGAACATCACATGCGTGTGTTTTACACCTAACTGGGTTCCGCCTTTATTATTATTCATTGGAACATCCTGTGCATGTGTTTTTTACACGGACACGTTCCGCTCTTTATCATTCATTAGAATATCCTATCTGTGTGTTTTACACCGGATCCAGTTCCATCTTTATTATTCTGTGGAACATCCACCTTGCGTGTGAATTTCACCGACACGTTCTCATTATTATTATTCATTGGAATAACTCATACATGCTGCATCTGCATGCATAGTGATTTCCTTTGTTATTCCATTCTTTATTATACCCATTTAGTTAAAACTTTGACTTCTATACTCCATGAAATTAGTAGAATATTCTTGATATTTGCGTTTCATCCAAAGATCTTTTCATGGAAATATTCTTCCGATCATTCTTGAATTTTACTCTACAAAGCAAGATCATGTTGACAATTTGGGCGTTATTAGTTCTGAATAAATTAATTCGTGAACTTGTTTTTTATTGAATTCTTATATCATTGTCATCATCCTCATGTTTATATTATGTTAAAAGTTATCTTTGGCTTACGTGCATAGATGAACTTAGTATGATTATGACCGTGGTTCATTCGGTATAATCACGGCTTGATATAAATGATGTGACAAAAGTCCTCGATGACACCTAATGCAAATGATGGATAGTTTTTGGTATGATTATGACCGGGGGTGATTCGGTATAGTCATGACCATTGATGATTTGATAAAATCCTTGGACCGTAGTGCACGGGGATGATTAGATATTGTGGTTTATTCATTAAGTCGAGTCTCGATGATAAAATTGATGAAAACCTTTTAAAACCTAAAAGATAGTAGACTTTATTCTTTACTTGACTCTTTTAATGGATTGCATATTCCGCTGCAGTTAAACTTGATGTCTATTGTATATTATCAGTTTAACACTGTTGTAGGCTAATGATAATTTATTCTGCATTATCTTAGTCATAATATTTCTTACTGGGCTAGTTGAGCTCACCCTTTCTTTCACTGTTCTCTTCAGGAAATGAGAATATAGCTGGGACGAGTCGGGAAACGGAGTAATGGTCCAGAGGATAGCATTAGTAGTCCTCACTATTCTGTTAAATAGTGTGACAATAAATGTAATGAGGACTCCTTTTGAGTATGGATATTGTCTAAATGACAATATTCCTATTAGAACTCTCAGTTTATGTATTGTCGTATGTTACACGACAGATGTATTATTAAGTTTGTATTTGAATTTATGTACCATGTAAGTGGCGACCCAAGATGGGTGACGTATACCTATTTTTGGGGGTGTCACAGTTGGTATCAAAGCTTAGGGATATGATCCCTGGCTGAGATGTGAGATAAGAACTAGGAGGGGAGAGACGGGGAATTCCTTCGCTAGTATGACCTACCTAAATTTATTTGGTATTTAATTGGTCGGTCAGAGTATAGGGATAATATGTGATATGTTAATTAACCTTTGTTTTGTGACGGTGTTTGAGAATGACATCCGAAAATCTTTGAGATAAGCAATGAAGCACATGAGAGTGTTGATTCATTTCAAACAAAAGGTAACGACCAACAACACGATAATAATCATATCTTGGTAACGGTTATCGTAATAATGATAACCATCGTGGGGGAAATTATCATGCCAAGAATGGTAACCACTTCGGTGGTAATCATGGCAAAGATAATAGAAGTGGAAATTGCAAGAAGAGAAGGTCATTTAGCCCGATTTTATCGTGCACCAAAGTCAAGTCCAGTTGGGACGGTGGAACCAAAGGCGGATACGGATAAAACAAAGTCGTTGGTTTTAGGAAGAGCGTTTTTCATGACTTCTCAAAAAATGAGTAAACCGAACGAAGTTAGCACGGGTTAGTTAATTATAAATTCTTGCGAAGTCTATACCTTATTAGATATCTATTCTACCCATTCTTTTATCTCTCTTGCTTGCGTTCAACATTTAAATTTGACTCTAGAGAAGTTAGACTTTGACCTATCGGTTGAAACTCCGCTAGGAGAAACCTTCATTACATGTGTTATCCAAGCCTTGGATGAGAGTCACAGTTTTGAATGATATTTCTATTGTTAATAAATTTCCTGATGTATTCTTGAAGACTTCTTAAACTACCCCTAGAGCATGAAATTGAATTTTGTATTGACCCCAGTACAAAACCCATTTCTAAAACCCTCAAATATTTCTTCAACTAAAAGGATCTGTTTACGTGGATTATGATAAAAGTCATAATAAAAGTATAGAACTGATGAAAATCATGGGTATATGAAGTATTAGTAAGTTTTATGATGAGTTATGTTGGTTAGTATGTGAAAACATGAAAGTTTCTTAAAAATCACAAGGAGTTAAAAATCAGATTTTGGTGAAAAACGTAACATGGAATTCAATTGACCAAATCTCCTAGTATATTTTGAATTTTTGAGTGTGGTTAAGTCCTAGAGTTAGATCTATGAGTTACCTAACTAATCCAAGTGGAATTACTGGAAAAGGTATTGTAGATTTTTGTGTGGACTGATTTTAGCAAAGGAGTGCAAAGCTGCAAAAACCAAAAAAAGCTGCTACCATGATTTTAGAGGGGCTGTTTCGGCCACTTAAATTATGAGAAAAATTCTGGACTTTTGGGAAATGAAAGTATATGGTATAAAGTACCTCCTGTCCAAAAATGAGCTCATTCCGACTTAAAATGAGCAAGATATGACTATTTCAATATTTAGGTTTTTCCGACGAAAAACGCTATAACCAGAGTTCTACAACTCCGATGACCATGAAATTTAAACTGGAGGCTCACACTAACATGTGTAAGGTCCTGCCAAGATTTGGGAATTTTTGGAGTTAAACTTGAGGTAGCTAATTTCTTAAGGAATTAATTAGAAATTGATTTTTGAAAAATAGTAAATGAATTTTAAAAATTCTGAGAAAAATATATTTTCATTATGGGACTATATTATGCTAAATCCCAGAAAAAAAATATTTTTGGAACTGATTTAGTATTTTTCATGAAAATAGTTTAGTACTGAACATATGAGTTAAATATGTTATGTGAAAGTAAAAAAGTTGAAAATAGGATTTTATGGCTAGAATCCTATATAGAGTATATACATATATTTTTTTTTTTTGATGAGGGCTTTGATAATTGGTGATGATATCTTATGAGTATGACATTTTGAATGATTAAATGCATTATATGGTAAAGCGTAAACAATTGAGATAAATTGTTTATAAATTTAAGTGATTAAAATATTGTTATAATATTAATGATATTAGATTATGAGATTATTAAGTGATTGATAACATGGGGATATTCTTGAATCTCGGATAAATTATATTATAAATGTTTAATATTTATCCTTTATCTCATTTGATTGATTCTTTATATCATTATCCTCATGCTTATATTATGTTGAAAGTCATCTGTGGCTGTAGTGCATAGATGGACTTGGTATGATTATGACCAGGGATTGTTCGGTATAATCATAATCGTAATTGAATACACGATTATCTTTGGCCGTAGTGCATGGATAATTTGTGGTCGTGATACTAATGAATACACGATTATCTTTGGTAGTAGCGCATGGATAATTTGTGGTCGTGATACTAATGAATACACGATTATCTTTGGTAGTAGTGCATGGATAATTTGTGGTCGTGATACTAATGAATACACGATTATCTTTGGGCGTAGTAGTGCATGGATAATTTGTGGTCGTGATACTAATGAATACACGATTATCTTTGCACGTAGTGTATGGATAATTTGTGGTCGTGATCTTAATGAATACACGATTATCTTTAGTAGTAGTGCATGGATAATTTGTGGTCGTGATACTAATGAATACACGATTATCTTTGGTAGTAGTGCATGGATAATTTGTGGTCGTGATACTAATGAATACACGATTATCTTTGGTAGTAGTGCATGGATAATTTGTGGTCGTGATACTAATGAATACACGATTATCTTTGGCACGTAGGTGCATGGATAATTATGGTCGTAATACTAATGAATACACGATTATCTTTGGCACATAGTGCATGGATAATTTGTGGTCGTGATACTAATGAATACACGATTATCTTTGCACGCAAAGGTATGGATAATTGTGGTCGTGATACTAAAGAATATCCTTGGCACAGAGTGCGGGGATGATTCGATGATGTGGATTAATTATTGAAATTTGAGTCTCAAAGAATTAAATATTAATTCATGGATGTGGTAAAAGTCATCTTTAGTAGTAGTGCATTGATAGACTTGGTATGATTATGACCGAGGATTATTCAAAGATAATCATGATAGTAATTGAAAACACGAATATCCTTGGCGATGGTGCATGGATAATTCGTGGTTGTGATACTTATTGTCGAGTCTCGATATTATTGGTTTTACGCTTATATATCTTTACTTTGTAGTGCAAAGATGAATTGTTAATGAATATCTTTGGTGGGATTACGAAGATGAATTTAATATTTTTAACGATAAAGGTATTCAAGGTATCCTCATCTCTTATCATACCGTGTCGTACCCTAATTTTGAGGGAGAAATTCCATAAGGAGGGGAGATTGTGAGACCCCATTTTATCAATAAAGATTTAAATTTTGTTTAAATAATTTTTAATATTATGGTGTGAATTTGAGATATTATTATAGTTGTGGGTAGTATTTATAAATTTTGCAAAGTATGCAAGTGGTTATATTATATTCGATTGGTGGGGGAATATTCTGGTTTAGCGAGGAATATTCGTATAACTACTCAATCATTGGTGGACCTATAATGTAATTATTGTTTGATTGAGAAAACGACAAAAATATTTTATTGAAATAACTACGGAAGTTTTACCGTTGATACTTGTTGAACTACTTCGGTAGTAAAAGTATAATAATACGTGTGGTTGCATAGTAGCACCAGTATTGATTATCGATGCTTATGTGAGAAGTCACTTAGTTTGATTCCATTATTGTCGATTAATAATATGAATTATTATAGCGATAAATGACGTTTTTGTTTTATTCGTATTATTAACGTAATAAAAAGCGTAAACATCTTTTATATAAAATGAATACTTTATTAAAGTTATTCTATAAATAGAATAAATTATATTTTATTATGCATAGTGTTGCGTAGTGTTTTTGCATAGTATTTTGTATAGTGTTGCATAGTGTTTGCATAGTAAAATGTTTTTATATAAATAGAATATATTATATTTTATTTAAAAGATTTTGCTTTAAATATGGACCGTCGATTAAAAGTAAATCAATCTGGACCGCTTCATGGATTAATTACTATGCATTCTATTTTCCTATAAATAAGCTCATTCCTTCATTATTTTCTTACTGAATTCAATTTGAAACTCTGTAGAGAAAATTATAGAGAGAAGTTATAGAGAGAAATCTATAGAGAGAAAGAAGAAGAGTATTCCTGGTACTTCACTACTTTGATATCCAAAGTCTTTTTACTAGTAAGGGATATTATTTGTTGTACCCGTAAGGGGTGTTATTCTTTCTTATTCATGAAGAGAACTTCATTATTCCATTCTTTATTATTACATTGGAATAACTTTGTAATGCTGCATACCCTATACTTGGTGAAATCCTCCGTTATTCCATTCTTTATTATTCTGTTGGAATAACTCAGATACGCCGACATACCCTATACATAATCAGATATCGTGGTTTACCCTATACTTGGTGACATTCTTCTATTATTACATTGGAACATCCACATGCATGTGTTTTTACACCCACTGGTTCCGCTCTTTATTATTATTACATTTGGAACATCCTCGCATGCGTGTGTTTTACACCTTGACTCGGTTCCGTATACTCATATATCCCACATTTATTGCAACAAAAATACTCTTCCTCCTCGTATACTCATATATCCCACATTCGTTGTAAAAATATCACCATTATTATATTATTAAAATATAATAATATATTTAAATAAATTATTTTATCGTAAAAAGATAAAATTTAATTTTCAACAATTGTCACATTAAAATTTTCTCCATCTATATCCACATAAAATCAATATTTTCCTCATCATATGAATCAATAATTAATTATTCACAAATAATATTACAAATCACAATATTGACAACCGTGCGCCTCCGTGAAAGAGGGGCTTTCAATAAGGATCTCTCCTTCTTGGCGCAATTAGGTGACCAAACCTCTCCTTGATGTAAACTTTCTAGACATTGCCAATAATGTTATCTAATAATATTATTCAGATAATATGAATTATTGCTTCGATAATGGAAAATACTGTGTAATGACAATTTATTGAAACAACAGTAATATAAAATATCAATGCAGCAATTATTGAATCAATAAAATAAAATACTGAACAGTAATTACTGTAAAAATTATTGAGTAGTGCCTTCTTACGTAAGAATCAATAATTGGTGCAATACCGTGTGCTACTGTTCAACAACGCGTATTAGTGTGTTTTAACCACCGGGTATTCCAACAGTATTAACGGTAACAACTACGTCGTAATTTAAACAACTTATACTTGTCGTTTTCTTCATCCAATCGCTTTCCGTTATGGGGCCCACAAAAAGATCGTCGTCGCATTTAATATTCCCCAGATAAGATTTAATATTCCACGACCAAACGAATATTCCCCGACAATAATGAATATTTTATAACCACTTGCTTATTCGAAATATTTGCGTATTTTACCCATAACTAACCACATTAATCAAATCAACCCTTACTATTTCAAAATAATAAATAGAGGAAATTCCATTTTATTAAAAAAAAAATTCGGGTCTTACAACCTCCCCTCCTTATGAAATTTCGTCCTCGAAATTGACGTACGTACCTGGTGTTTCGAAAAGATGAGAATACCTCGCTTTCATTTCCGTTTCCAACTCCCGTGTCATTTCCTCAATAGCATGGTTTCTCTACAAAACTTTAACTTGTGGTATAACCTCGGTGACATGGGACATATTCTTTCCTATCCAAGATCTTGATGATACGTCCTCATCGTTAAGTCTTCTATTATCTCGTCCGGGTTCTAACTCAATGACGTGGTTCGGTCATCCACATATTTACGTAACATCGATATACATGAAAAACGTTATGAACACGCCATACTTGGCGAGAAAAGCGAGTCTATAGGCCACAGCTTCCTATTCGATCGAGAATTTTAAATGGATTAATAAATCGAAGGTTTGAGCTTTCCTCACCTCACCGATTCTCGCTTTTGAAATAACAACTTCTTGCACCTCCTTCTTCAAATTCATCACCCGGTGTAGTGTGGCTTGAATAGCTTTAACTTTATCGATTAAAGTCGATTATACTCAGATATCATCACGCATGGGTACCTAGAGTTTTCATCTCCATCTCTATTATTTATAAATTATACTGAAATGAGTCTTTGACAATATCGTACTCGTATTTGTATACGATCTTCTACTCAACACGTCACCTACCACGTTCGCTTTTCGGGATGGCATGGTCGAAACATGTATCAAATGAGTCTCATCTTGAGTTCTTCAAGCTCTTCCCACATTCCTTGCTCCATTCGAATTTTGTATCTCTACGAGTCGACAAGTTAATGGAATAGCGATTCGAGAATATCCTTCAACGAATCTCCGATAATAACCAACTAAGCCTGAAAGCTACGATTTTGATTACCGACTTAGGTTGTTCTCAATCGCGACTTATATCCCAACCTTGGATAGCACATCACAATGACACCTATCGGTTTACTATCGCATCGAATATGGCGTCCCCTACAGAGAGAGTCCGCTTAGGTGCATTCCACACTACTAGAAAATCACTTATAAATGACGGTCACGATCGAATCGCTTTTATAAACCAAAAAGGCCATCGCTAAAAGTTTTAGCGACCGTCACCGACTGTCGCCATAGAACCCGTCGATAAAGCCTATAATGACGGTTTTTTGACCTATAAGCGACGGTTAAATCGACCCTAGCTATAGTCATGGCAAAATCGTGTATAGATATACATACGACGCCACGAATCACGCTATAGGCTCAGATACTATAGAACACTATAGCTACGATGGATTTAACCGTCGCTATAGCCTTTTATATTTAAAAAATTAATTAATAATGCAAATTTATTCAACAAACACAAATACAATATAAAATAAAATATAAAAAATATTATATACATCATTTAAAATTAGTATTTATTATAATCATTATTATATACATCATTTAAAATTAGTATGTATTAGGCATCTAAAACATCTCAGATCTCCTAAATTTAAACAAAGATAAAAATGTAAAGTATAAATTAGACAAATGTTTACTACAGTACAGAACTAAGACCATCGACCAAACTTCAATATTCTCAACACACTAAAGATAATAAATCAACATTAAAGTAAATACGTATGCTTGAGTTGAAATATGCTTGAGCTCCTCTTGTATATGATTCTTCTGACAAACTTGGGAAGACATATGCTTGATCTGAAATAGAAGTTTGTTTGTGAATGAATTCCATGATTGACAGATCCTGATTGACAGATCCTGGTAGCTAGCTTTACACCGTTTGGTGACATGCATGCATTTTATGTTCTTGATAACCTCCTACCTGTAATCATTAGGACTATACATGTTTTACCGATTGCATACGCAACCAGGAATAAGAACAAGCTAAACAGATCAGTATACACGTAGTTTTAACAAAGAGCGGTAGAGATGTCGACCAATAAGATTTTCCAAACCAAGTAATTAAAATACATTTCCAAATTTCATGCCAGGATTTTACATTAATGTGAAAGACAAATAAAAGGAGCATTAACAAAGAATGAATATATCACCTTCACAAATGGATGACCAACTGTCATCACGCCCAAGTGACTTGTACAAAGCCTCCAACCGCTCAATTTCATTAGAGGAATATTCTTTCTGAATGCAATCCTACACATTTTTGTAGGCCTTCATAATATCAAAAGAGTTTTCAGGAAGAAACAAAACAAAAGATTACATTAGGTAATTTACTTCTAAGATATAATCAATCTATTCTACTATAAAACGACTGCCAAAGTTTGGTCTTCAGCATCAATTAATAAGAGTTTGATGATGATGAAATCACGACATGCCATCTACCTGCCCAACGCCAATTAAGCTCCATAAAGACTAGAAAAATAACCTTCCACAGTGGTCCAGTATAACTTAAATCTATAGAAAAACAAAAAAGGATTATCATTATAAAGCATGAACAAAAACCCCATTAAATACGTCAAAATGAATAATATGCAAGTATACCTAAAATAAGTTTATATTACCAACTACTTTTTTCTGAATGAGTATCTTTATGCCTAAAATAAGTTTAGAACTAATTCCCTCTTGCCTCATTTATATCTTTGCCTTGACTTCTTGTAGTGTTCCTCTACTATCACACCACTCTTCCTGAATTTCAAGAACAAGAATTATAAACAAGCCAAAAATGTTTGTATTACCAACTACTTTTTTCTGAATGAGAATTAAAGAAGATTTCATGTTAAAGAGACAAGTAGAACCGATGCCAATGAGAAATGTACCTCAACCTCTTTTTAAGAGATCACCTCGTTAAGCGTTCATTCAAGATATATCATCTCGCATGTTTCCGCCTTTCCATGGACATACGCACACGACGAGCCCTTAAAGCCCTTCTTGCCTATAATTGTCAAACTAGAATTAAACTAAATGTTTTCTATGTTTCCAGAACAAAAATTTGAACACTCAAACAATAATCAAATATTTTCACACCAAACAACATCAATAGCCGGGTTCATAGTGAAGGGAAGGTTTACTAATACAAGTGAACATATTTAGTCTTTAGACATACTTGTAGATGGAATTATCAGTTAATCAAATTCTATAAAAATGGCTAGAAAAGATGAAGAAATTGAAGTAAATACGTAAATCAACTTAAAACATACAAAAGTTTGAGACACAACCGAAGTTGGACAACATCATGATAAAAAGATTCAATGGTGCGATTTCCAGCAATATCTCTCCTATTATAGAAGAAAACATAAAACGGAATCACATTCCAAGCTTAAAGATGGACATTTAAACTTGATACAGGTGAATTGCCAGTTTCTATTACACCATTATACATATTATATAGAATGTAACAACCCCAAAATAGGTCCATTCCATCCAACCCATTCTGAGTCGCCAAATATATGGTACGAAAAATAACTACAACTTTATTACAACAATTGTCGTGCAAAATACAACAACACATATCTTTGTGAGTTTGGATACAAATATATACCAAGCCGTAGTACGTCACAATGACACCTTACATAAAGGAATAGTCAAAACTATTTTAGAAATTAGAATCTTTGGGAAGTGCTCAAGAAAACCTTCGTATACGGGAGGCCATGCTTTTAGGTTATGGTAGATATCATATGGCCACGTAATTATCCTTGGTTGACCCAATAGACCCCAAAGAAAAACAAGAAGATTACTATCATATTCTTCCCAATGGCGAGTCTTCTCTTGACATATCATTATCTCCACTTGCCTCTAATTTGGTATTATACTCCAAACAAACACCAAGATTATATAGGTAGTGCTTGTAAATATACTCAAAGAAGTGGATGAAAGCACAACCATGTCTTATGATAACACGAGTTTGTATGTCATTAGACATCTTGTATGATAGTGACAAAACACCCTTCCAAAGTTGGGTTCGCTTCACCCTATTTAATTCACCAAAATAACTATTAAATGATGTATAAAATACAACACACTAAAGCCCTCAATAAAATTATTTTCATACTCTTTAGGGAGAACCTCAACAACTATAGACCACCGTTCTATTCCTTGTTATCCCCATTCAACCCAAATACACTTTTATTACACGAAAGGAATTGTGAAACAAAAGGGTGAGCACAACTAGCTCGATAAAGAATATTATGACTAAAGATAAATAAATTATCAATAGTCTTCATCAAGAATGAATCGAGATTTAGAACATATGGTAGATGATAAAACTTTTCAACCATAGTTGCGGTGAACGAAGCAATCCATTAAAAGAGTCAAATAGACTATAAAGTCTATTGTCTTCTCCACGTTAAAAGTCCACCAACAATATTTTATCCTCAGAACATCAATCAACAGTTCCTTTCCACAATCATATGAATAACTCATAATCATAATTGTGATTCTAAATTCTCTTCTCATCCAAGACGAAGATAATTTTCATCACCGTCTTTACACAAAACATCAAATATCATGGTTATACCAAATCACAGCCTCATTCATAATCATACTAATAAATTCATCTTTGCACCACGGGCCAAAGATATTCATCAACAGCTCATCTTTACACTACAAAGCAAAAGATATTCAACAACAGTCATCTTTGCATTATGAGCCAAAGATATTCATCAATAATTCATCTTTGCACTACTGAGCTAAAGATATTCAACAACAGTCATCTTTGCATTCGAGCCAAAGATATTCATCAATAATTCATCTTTGCACTACAAAGCAAAGATATTCAACAACAGGTCATCTTTGCATTACGAGCCAAAGATATTCATCAATAATTCATCTTTGCACTACAGGCTAAAGATATTCAACAACAGGTCATCTTTGCATTACGAGCCAAAGATATTCATCAATAATTCATCTTTGCACTACAGAAAAGATATTCAACAACAAAAGTTATCTTTGCGAGCGAGCCAAAGATATTCATCAATAATTCATCTTTTTTTGCACTACAAAGCAAAGATATTCAACAACAGTCATCTTTGCATTACAAGCCAAAGATATTCATCAATAATTCATCTTTTTTCAAAAGCTAAAGATATTCAACAACAGGTCATCTTTGCACAACGAGCCAAAGATATTCATATATCAACGAAATACATAATCATTTCAGAAGTTATATAACAATAATTATAATACCATGTTGATCAATTCACCTTTGCACTTAAGCTAAAAATATTCAATTGTAAATTCAATGGTCATGATCATACCAGTCAACAATTCAACTTTTTGCCTTTCGGCGAAGAGAACCTATGGTCACGATCATACCAATAATCTACCCATCTTTACACTCAAGTCAAAGAGAAATATCATCATTAGGGTTATAAGAATGTTATATAAAATAATATAATCAAAACATGGTTTTAATTTCAAGAGTAAGATTCATAAATCAACGATAATTTGGTCGAGAGAAAAACCAATTTGTTGTGAATAGTACCCGTGATTCGTATGCATAGTCCCGTGATATCGTGCATAGTAACCTCGACACGAAAAGATAAAGTTTCATAATAAAATTCATATCCATATTTATAACACCTTAATCCAAATGTTATAAATCACTTAGAAATCTCATAATCTAATATTATTAATATTATAATAATATTTTAATCATTTCTCGAACTTATAAACAATTTAATTAAATTGTTTACACTTTACTAATTAATGCATTTAATCATCATAAAATGCCAAACTCATAAAATTTCATCACCAATAACTAAAACCCTCATCAAAAATCTGCATATACCTCATATATGATTCTCAAACCATAAAATCATATTTTCTAATTTTCTTACTTCACATAACATATTTAATTCATTTGCTCATAACTAGAACATTTTCATGAGAAATACCAAATCAGTTCTAAAAATATTTCTTTTACGGGATTTAGCATAAAATAGTCCCATATTGAACATATATTTTTTCAAAATTTTAAAAATTCATTTACTATTTTTCATATATACCAAAACCACCTAGAATATTTAAACATTTATCATAAATTGTACTTTTATCCAAAATTCCAAAATTCACAGTAGTACAATCGATATTATATAGATGTACTCTCAATAAAAATTTCATCAATTTTGGAGTTAACCGCATGAGGAGTTATAAATAGTTACTTTTAAAATAGTCTTTTCTCATAAAATCCATAACTCCTAATCTATACATCCAAAAATACCTCAAAATAATCATAGTGGTGTAAAATTCAAGAATGATCAAAACATGGATACAATCAAAGCTAGTATCCGAATAGATATTTTAGACGAAAAGAAAAATTTTCATTTTTCTATTGAATAGTCTTAGTATTCGTGAATAGTCTTGAGTATCGTGAATAAGTAACTCAGAGCACCAAAAGATAGAAATTCCACAAAAAAACATCTTCACGCTTCATGAATAGTACTACGTGAATAGTAACTCGTGAATAGTAACTCATGAATAGTAACTCGTGAATAGTAACTCATGAATAAGTAACCCCGACATGAAAAAGTTCCAAATTTGATAAAAGTTCCAACCAATATTTCAAAGATAATGATATTGAAGAAATAATATCATCCGAGAAGAAAATAACATCCCTTACCTCGAAAGACAAGATTTCTAGTTGAAACACCGGATATAGTCTTTGAAGGAACTTGCACCGCCTAACAATACTCAAAGTATACTCAAAATACTCACAAGAATACGCTCGATAATATAGAGAGAGAAAGAGAAAACTTTGTTTACGGTGTGATTTTCAATTCTAACTTAGCCTCTCATTTATAGGAAAATGTTAGCCCGCCAAGGCGGACTTAACTCCCAGACACGATGGCTTTACTCGCTACTATTCCCACCCACCACATTTGAAAATTCAATTGAGCACATTTCTCACCAACCACAAGTGGGGCCCACCAATTCTAGAATTTTCTACCAAAATCATTTATAACCTAATTTTCGAATCAGTCACCTCTTAAAATTCATAACAAATTATACGCTCATTTTTAACGGTTCAAAATTTGTGGACATATAATCAACTTATATATGTATAACATATCTAAAAATTACAACGATCCAACGGTCGGATTAAACATTATAACTCATACAATAAAAAGTTTGTAAGAACAATCGATTTGATCTTTTAATACCTCGATTCGACAAAAATCTTGATAAAATACCTCAATATTAATTCCTTCATTTATAACCACATAAATAAATCCATCATTTATATCCACATCAAATAAATATTTTCTTATCATATAAATCAATAATTAATTATTCACAAATAATATTACAGAATCACAATAATGACAACTAGGCGGTTCTGTGAAAGAGGGGCTTTCCAATAAGAATTTCTCCTTACTGGCGCGCGCAATTAGGTGACCAAACCTCTCCTTGACAGAACTTTCTAGACATTGCCAATAATGCTATCTAATAATATTATTCAAATAATATGAATTATTGATCTGATAATGAGAAATATTGTGCAGTGATAATTATTGAAACAACAATAATATAAAATATCAACGCAGCAATTATTGAATCAATAAAATAAAATATTGAACAATAATTACTGTAACAATTATTGAGTAGTACCTTCTTACGTAAGAATCAATAATTCAAAAATATTGTGCAATACCGTGTGCTACTGTTCAACAACGCGTATTACTTTACTTTACCCACCGGGTATTCCAACAGTGTTAACGATAACAATTACGCCGTTATTTATAAAAACTCAAACTTGTCATTTTCTTCATCCGACAGTTATTCTGTTATGGGGCCCACAATGGTTGGTTGCTTGTAAATAATAATATTCCCCGACAGAAAGAATATTCCACGACCAAACGAATATTCCCCGACAACAATAAGTATTTTATAGCCACTTGCTTATTTTGAAAAAAATTCATATATCACCCTTAACTTTAACCTTTTATCAATTTAACCATTTACTAAATAGGAAAATTGAATACTTTTATTTCATAAAATTCGGGGTCTTACATAGAAGGCTATAGATTTTGACTTGAACAAAAATATAAGGGTTTCAAGATATAGGTATCAATCCCAAGTTACATATAAGGAGAAAAAAAGAAATCCTTTTAGGAAGTTTCCATCAATTCTTCCTCCATTTCCCCTCGTCATATGGAGTCCTTATGCAAGGCTCTTTTTCTTTGGGTTTACTACAACTCCCTCCCTCTCCTCCTCCTCCCCCTCTATATGTAATGTCTATCTCATACAGAGAAGTAGTTTTACACCTTAAAATGTAACAAAAAAACTTGAATATATTTCACCCACCTTGTTATGTCAAGAATTTCTGTAGTAACTTTTGGCTAACAAGGTATAGAGTTTGATAAGGAAAAAACCTGCATCAGATAGACACTTGACTTTAGCATCCTTAGGTAAGATTTTGAGAAAATCATCACAGTGTATGAGAGTTGCCAACCCTCCAAATGAGCATCTTGAAAGAAGAGCCTATTAAGTCATCAAGAAAACTACGACTCTCATTTATTTGCTTGACGGTCGAGAACTTATAATGGACTTAATAAATAATCATCAATTAGAACAATGTTTGTGAATTTTGATAACACTTGAAAATTTCATAGCACATATTAGCATTGTAAATGCATTGCGAGAAAAGAGTATAAATTATCCATCTTAAAAATGAAAATAGATACATGATTAGGTCAACCTTAGATCCAATGAACTGCATTTGGACTGATTACAGAAAATGCAATGAAGTGAACTTGCGAAAGTGCATTGGAATGAATAGATTTGAGGTTGAATTTAAGGGTTTGGCTATAAGAGTTGGACTACAAGACGTAGCAAAGGTGGATAGTGTAGATAGACGAAAGAGATCAATTTTATTAGTATCCTTGACAATCTATATACTCAGAAAAGGATGGTGAGAAAATAATTACAATTAATGAAAGTACCTGTTTAGCATTAGACAATCCTACTGACAAGAGTTCATCCTTGATTGCTTCCCAGATTAGTTGACCTCGGAAGAAGAGTTTAGTGCCATTCTATGGCATTATTGACAGAAAGTATAACAACATTGTTACTTTAAAAACTGAATTTCCTCCTTTTCAGTTATATAACAATTATTAAGTTTGCCAATCAAGTAGGTAAACTTACTTTAAATTCACTTTCAGGATGGCCAGCAAAAGATGCACCATCACAATAACGTATCTTCACTTTGTTCCAGCTAAAGAAATCTAAAAATTAGAAAGAATTAAAGTAATTATCCTCGAGTAATTATTAATGAAATACAGCTACCAAACACATACAGAGATAGAAAGTTTCATATCACTCTCCACCATTGAAATATGATAACCAAATTCAATTGTTTGCACAAAAAATATAATAATTACTTTAGGGGTCTATGAAATGACAGACTTTTCCTAGTACAAATTTTGCAAATATTTGCGGTAAAAAGACAATTCGATTATCAATAAAGGCGAGGCGATTAAATTAAAGTAACACTCCTCAAATCCATCAAAAGAACACACACAAACATACATCAAATATGAAAAAGGAAGGAGAAATGACAATTCAATCTACAAAAATGAGAAGCACAAACTATCCAATCTCAAAGTTAATACAATACATAATATTGCGTGCATACATACATAAATATATCAAATTCTAGGGATTTCAGAAAATAGAAATTAAAGCGATTGCAACACAGACCTCGTCCTAAGCATTGCGAGTGGTGCTTGTAAATTGAGCGATTGAAGTGATACCACTCCGATGAGGGCTTAATATCACTTGTGAGGATTAGTCGCGAAGGCCATGGCGACTCGGTGGAGCGCGTCGAGCTCGGACCTAATGGCTTTGTGAAAGAACAAAAATATTCGAATTGGCGATGAGGTCTTGAAGCTCCTCTTGTTAAACAATCCGGATGAATCGAGTTGGCTCATTTGGCCTACCATTACAGACTCGCCCCTCCGTCCCTCATGTTGTATCCCCGACAATGGCTGGGATGTTGAAGGTAACTTTCTCCAAAAATGGGTCGGTGGGTTAGGTTAAAAGAGAGAGTGTGGGGATGAGAAGGAAGATAATTTGGGGAAAAATTAGAGCAAAGATACTGAAATAATTTGGGGGAAGTGGGAGTTTTTTTTTTAAATCTCTATACCGACGGTTCCGTGTCTATAGCGACGGTTCCGTGCCGACCGTCGCTATAGATACCCTATAGCGACGGTTCCGTTCCGACCGTCGCTATAGCTCGTCGCTATATGTCGAATTTCTAGTAGTGCCACAAAGGAAGTCACCAGATAAAGGCTCGGTACCAAATTCTATAGTTGAATTTTAACTCCTCGAGTTCAATAGAGCCATTCGATATGAGATTTTAGAAATGAGTTTTGTCTTAGGGTTCAAAGTCGATACAAAATTTAATATCGATCTTTGGGAGTAAACCAAGAAATTCTTGAAAATCGTCGGGAAAAATCAATAACAACGGAATATTATTCAAATCGGCGTGTCTTTATTCAAATCCATAACATGGACTAAGAAAACTTGACATCCGTAATAAACGAATGACTTCATGGCTTGATATGAAAATGTTTGACTACAATGGTTTGATTGCTTGAATTGAATAACGAGGTTGCTTAGAATATGAAAACTAACAACCTTACGAAAAGTAATCAATTTCGGCATGATGAGTAGTTAACCTTAAAATCACATCAAAAGCAAATATCTCTATAGAAATAAGTTTAACGGTAATGTGATAGTGCCAACTGAATCAAGTAAGATTTCTAAACAACGGATGTAATGAAAGTTTCTCCTAACTGAGTCTCCATAAATAGGTCAAAGTCTAATTTCTCCGTAGTCAAGTTCAAACGTTGAGCGCAAGCAAGAGAGATAAAAGAATGGGTGGAACCGGATATCTAGTAAGGTATAAACTTAGCAAGAATTTATAATTAACTAACCCGTGTCTTAACCGTTCGGGTTCCTCGCATTTTGACCGCCACGACAAACGTTCTTCCGAAACCGTTGACTTTGACTTTTTGGGACATCCTTTTGAGTCACCATTCATTGGACTGGTTTCGATACTGCATAATCTCGAAGCGATATGTCCTTCTTTGCCACAATTATAGCATACCTTAAACTGTTGTGTGGGCGGTTTGGGGATATGTCCCTCTTTCCGCATTTGTAACATCGATCGGTGGTCTTTCTCTCCCTTGGAACCGATTACTCTTGGCGGCGTCTTCACATGGTCGTTGTTGAATCTCCTCTTTTAAAATCTCCTCCCGACTCGCTTCTTCTATTTTTATGGCCACGATTACCACCAGTGGGTTACCGCCTTTGTCCGTATTCTTCTTTCTCCGCCGGTTATCGTTATTCTAATGATTTGCTATATTCGGTATGATCTCGGTTATGGTCCCTCGGTTGAGCGTATTTCGTTATCTCGCTTCTAACAACCGAGCCACATTGACAACATCTCGAATAGAGAGAAAATTTATGAGAAATGAGATCTTGACGTATCTTAGGGTTTCAAACCTCGAGAAACATCCGCGTCATACGTTCCTCATTCTCCACACCAAATGAGGTGCAAACTGGATAACTCATGAACTTCGCCTCGTCTTTGGGACACGTCATGTTATTCTGCTCGATCTAATAAACTCCATTTCCTTCATATAGCGAACACTTTCGGAAAGTATTTGTCATTAAATAGTTTCTGAAATGTCTCCCAAGACATGCTTTGAGTCTTGGCCGATGGGTACGCTTCACGACTCTCCACCAAAGATGTCCGCCTTCGCCACGGAACATAAAGGTGGCGAATGGAACCTTCTGTTCCTCCGTGCATCCCAAGACATCGAATATCTTGGTAATTTGTTTGACCCACGTCTCCGCCTTAATCGGATCCGGCTTTCTCCAGAATTCTGGTGGTCCCAACTCTTTGAATCGCTTGGGCCGTGACCACCGTGAATTGCTATCATTTCCTCCTCAGATTTGAACACGAGTCTCCTCGTCGATTTTGCATGAACTGCAAAAAGCTTCTAAACATCCCTCGTTCATCATCTCGCCGATGGTGTTGTTCACGGGAGGTACATTGCCACTGTTGCGACGTTCTCCTCGTTGATAAATACAGGCATCTCCACGGTCTCATTTACTCCATTATTAATATTCTCGATCGACATTCTCAAATCTTGCCATAAAACAAGGGTTAATTAAGGAAATCAATATATCACATAATATCCCTATATACTAACCAACTAACAAATAAGCTTAGGTAGGACACACTTAGCGAAGGATTTACTCGTCTCTCCCTCCTAGTTCTATTCCCGATCTCCGCCAGAGATCATATCCCTAAGCTCGATACCAACCGTGACACCCCAAAATAGGTCCATTCCATCCAACCCATTCTCGAGTCGCCAAATACATGGTACGAAATAACTACAACTTTATTAATACATTTGTCGTGCAAAATACGACAACATATATCTTGTGAGTTTAAATACAATTATTGTCTTCTAGACAATATACATACCCAAATAAATCCCCATCATGATTATTGATACATTATTTTACAAAAATGGTGAGGACTACTAAACAACTCTCTCTAGAACCTTCATTCCATACCCCGACTAGTACTCGCTACATTCTCGCCTCCTGAGAAGAAAAATGGAACAACAAGGAAAAGGGTGAGCTCAACTAGCCCAGTAAAGAATATTATGACTAAGATAATATACAACAAATTATCGTTAGTCTCCAACAGAGAAAAATCTAATAGAATACAATAGACAACCAGTTTTAAATCAACAACTGTAGCGGAAACAACAATTCATTAGAAGAGTTAAGTAGAGAATACAAACTACTACCTTCTATATATGAATTTAAAAGTTCATCGTCGATATTTTATCCCAGTAACATCAATCAATATATATCTGGAATCAAATATTCATCTTTGCACTACAGGCCAAAGATATTCATCGGTTAGGGTCATGTTAAATCTAAACACCTATTCATCTTTGCACTACGGGCCAAAGATATTAATCGATGAGTCATGTTCATCTCAACACTGCTCATTTTTGCACTACGGGCCAAAGATATTCATCAAGAAATCATTCATCTTTGTACTACAGGCCAAATATATTCAGTAATATCATCATTTAGGGCTGAGGATGATGAAAAATATTTCAAAGAAAACGAATCCGAAGAAACAAAAGAACAAATATTAAGGATTCGTATTTTTAAACAATCCAAGTTCAAAAATACTTCATAAGTAATCGAGTGGAGTAAAATTCAAGAATGATCAAAACATGGATACAATCAAAGCTAGTATCTGACGTAATAGCTATTTTGGACGAAAAGGAAAATTTTCATTTTTCTATGAATAGTCTTGTATTCGTGAATAGTCTCAGTATCGTAAATAATTAATAAATATCGTGAATAAGAACTCAGACACCAAAAGATAGAAATTTCACAAAAATATCTTCACGCTTCGTGAATAGTAATCATGAATAAGAACTCGTGAATAAGTAACCCCGATACATGAAAAAGTTCCAAATTTGATAAAATTTCCAACCAATATTTCGGCGATAATGATATTGAAGAAATAATATCATTTTCGAATCAAATAACATCCCTTACCTCGAAAAGACAATGACTTAGTTGAAACAGGATATAAAGCTATGACTTGAACTTGCACCAGTATAGCAATACTCAAAGTATACTCAAAATACTCACAAGAATACGCTCGATAATATAGAGAGAGAAAACTTCAGTTTCTGGTGTGATTTTCAATTCTAACCTAAGCACCCTATTTATAGGAAAATGCTTAGAACACCAAAGTAGAAAATTTAATATAATAATAATATATATAATTTTTATTCCAACGCACACTTATTTTGCTTCAAAACCTCAGCCACCAAACAGCCCACCTCACAAGACTTGCACAAAAAACGTTTTTGTTATTTAAATTATTTTAAACTTCCAAAAATCAATTATTTTAGAGCTTCAGAACTTCAATAATTCATAATAAATAGCCCTTTTATCAGAAAATTCGAATCTCGCGTGTTTTTATAGGAAATTCAATTCTCTACAACTTTGCAGAAGAAAGTTTTTCCAAATTCCAAACAAAAATTGGCCAAAATCCACAAGCGGAAGCGATTTTACAAAGTTTATAATCAAATTTCGATCGATAAATGGGATCCACCGACATGTTTAACATGTTTTAAACATTTATTGCAATAAAAATACTCTTCCTCCTCGTAGACTCATATATCCCACATTCGTTGTAAAAATATTACCATTATTATATTATTAAAATATAATAATATATTTAAATGAATTATTTTATCAGAAAAAGATAAAATTTCAATTTTCAACAATTGTCACATTAAAAGTTTCTCCATCTATATCCACATAAAATTAATATTTTCCTCATCATATGAATCAATAATTAATTATTCACAAATAATATTACGAGAATCACAATATTGACAACCGTGCGGTTCTCGAAAGAGGGGCTTTCCAATAAGGATCTCTCTCTTGGTAGCGCAGCAATTAGGTGACCAAACCTCTCCTTAGACGTAACTTTCTAAACATTGCCAATAATGTTATCTAATAATATTATTCAGATAATATGAATTATTGCTTCGATAATGGAAAATAATCGTAATGACAATTTATTGAAACAACAGTAATATAAAATATCAAGCAATTATTGAATCAATAAAATAAAATACTGAACAGTAATTACTGTAAAAATTATTGAGTAGTGCCTTCTTACGTAAGAATCAATAATTGGTGCAATACCGCTGTATCTTCAACAATGCGTATTAGTGTGTTTTAACCACCGGTATTCCAACAAGATTAATTGTGAATAACTACGTCGTAATTTAAACAACTTATACTTGTCTTTTTCTTCATCCAATCGTTTTCCTTTATGGGGCCCACAAAAGATCGCAGTAAATCGCGAATATTCCCAAAGCGATTACGCAAATATTCCACGACCAAACGAATATTCCTCGTGAATAATGAATATTTTATAACCACTTGCTTATTCAAATATTTACATTTTACCCATAACTAACCACATTAATCAAATCAACCCTTACTATTTCAAAATAATAAATAGAGGAAATTCCATTTTATTAAAAAAAATTCGGGGTCTTACAACGACCACGAATTATCCATGCACTACGTGCCAAAGATAATCGTATTTTCAATTATGGTCATGATTATACCGAACAATCCCTGATCATAATCATACCAAGTTCATCTATGCACTACGGCCAAAGATGACTTTTACCACATCCATGAATTAATATTTCATTGCTGAGACTCAGCTCAATAAATAATCCACATCATCGAATCATCCCTGCACTACAGGCCAAGGATATTCTTTAGTATCACGACCACGAATTATCCATGCACTACGTGCCAAAGATAATCGTGTTTTCAATTACGATCATGATTATACTAAACAATCCCTGGTCATAATCATACCAAGTCCATCTATGCACGTAAGCCACAGATGACTTTCAACACAATATAAGCATGAGGATCATGACAATGATATAAAGAATCAATCAAATGAGATAAAGGATAAATATTAAACATTTATAATATAATTTATCCAGGGTTCAAGAATATCCCAATGTTATCAATCACTTAAAAATCTCATAATCTAATATCATTAATATTATAACAATATTTTAATCACTTCTTAAACTTATAAATAATTTATTTCCATATAATGCATTTAATCATTCAAAATGCCATACTCATAAGATATCATCACCAATGATCAAATCCTCATCAAAAAAATATGCATATACTCTATATAGGATTTCCAAGCCATAAAATCCTATTTTCCAAATTTGTTACTTCACATAACATATTTAACTCATATATTCGTAATTAAACTATTTTCATGAAAAATACCAAATCAGTCCCAAAAATATTTCTTTTCTGGGATTTAGCATAATATAGTCTCATAATGAACATATATTTTTCTCGGAATTTTTAAAATTCATTTATTATTTTTCAAAAATCAATTTCTAATTAATTCCTTAAGAAATTAGCTACCTCAAGTTTAACTTCAAAAATTCCCAAATCTTGGAAGGATCTTACACATGTTAATGTGAGCTTCCAGTTTAAATTTCATGGTCATCGGAGTTATAGAACTCCGGTTATAGCGTTTTTCGTCAAAAAAACCTAAATATTGAAATGGTCATAACTTGCTCATTTTAAGTCAGAATGAGCTCATTTTTGGACAGGAGGTACTTTATAACATATATTTTCATGTCCCAAAAAGCCAGAATTTTTCTCACAATTTAAGTGGCCGAAACAGCCCCTTCAAATTTTGGACAGCAACTTTTTAAAGATTTCCAGATTTTGCATCCTTTACTAAAATCAGTCCACACGAAAATCTACAACACCTTTTCTAGTGATTCCAATTGGATAAGTTAGGTAACTCATAAATCTAACTCTAGGACTTGACCACACTCAAAAATTCAAAATATAATAAGAGATATGGTCAATTGAATTTCATGTTATGTTTTTACCAAAATCTGATTTTTCAACCCTTTGTGATTTCTAAAAAATTTTCATGTTTTCACATAATAGCCAACATAACTCATCATAATACTTACTAATACTTCATATACCCCTGATTTTCATCAATCCAATACTTTTATTATGACTTTCATCATAATCAATGTAAACAGATCCTTTTAGTTGAAGAAATATTTGAGGGTTTTAAAAATGGGTTTTGTACTGGGGTTAATACAAAATTCGATTTCATGCTCTAGGGGTTGTTTAAGAAGTCTTCAAGAATACGTCAGGAAATTTATTAACAATAAAAATATCATTCAAAACTGTGACTCTCATCCAGGACTTGGATAGCACATGAAATGAAGGTTTCTCCTAACGGAGTTTCAACCGATAGGTCAAAGTCTAACTTCTCTAGAGTCAAATTTAAACGTTGAACGCAAGCAAAAGAGATAAAAGAATGGGTAGAACCGATATCTAATAAGGTATAGACTTCGCAAGAATTTATAATTAACTAACCCGTGCTAACTTCGTTCGGTTTACTCACTTTTTGAGAAGTCATGAAAAATGCTCTTCCTAAAACCAACGACTTTGTTTTGTCCGTATCCGCCTTTGGTGCCACCGTCCCAGCTGGACTTAACTTTGGTGCACGATAAAATCGGGCTAAACGACCTTCTCTTCTTGTAATTTCAACTTCTATTATTTTTGCCATGATTACCACCGAAGTGGTTACCATTCTTGGCATGATAATTTCCCCCACGATGGTTATCATTGTTCCGATAGCTGTTGCCACCAGTATGATTATTATCGTGTTGTTGATCGTTACCTTTTACTTGAGCTGAATCAACACTCTCATGTGCTTCATTGCTTATCTCAGCATTTTCAGATGCCATTCTCAAACACTGTCACAAAACAAGGGTTAATTAACATATCACATTTTATCCCTATACTCTGACCGGCTAATTAAATATCAAATAAACTTAGGTAGGTCATACTAGCGAAGGAATTCCCCGTCTCTCCCCTCCTAGTTCTTATCTCACATCTCAGCCAGGGATTATATCCCTAAGCTTTGATACCAACTGTGACGCCCCCAAAATTAGGTATACATCACCCATCTTGAGTCACCATATACATGGTACAAAATTCAAATACAACTTAATAATACAGCAGTCGTGTAAAATACGACAAAATATATGCTGTGAGTTTAAATACAAATATTGTCATCTAGACAATATCCACACGCAATTTAGTCCTCATTACATTTATTATCACACTATTTAACAGAATAGTGAGGACTACTAATGCTACTTATGCGGACCGTCACTCCATTCCCAGACTAGTCCATTTACTACATTCTCTTTTCCTGAAGAGAACAGTGAAAGAAAGGGTGAGCTCAACTAGCCCAGTAAGAAATATTATGACTAAGATAATACAAAATAAATTATCATTAGTCTTCAACAATGTTAAACTGATAATATACAATAGACATCAAGTTTAACTGCAGCAGAACAAGCAATCCATTAAAAGAGTCAAGTAGAGAATAAAATCTACTATCTTTTATGATTTAAAATGTTTTCATAAACTTTTATCACTGAGACTCGGCTTAATAAATAAACCACATCTTCTAATCATCCCTGTACTACGAGCCAAGGATATTCATTAAATCATCAACGGTCATGACTATACCGAATAATCCCTGGTCATAATCATACCAAAAACTTTCCATCAATGCATTACAGGCCACTGAGGACTTTTACCACATCACTTATCATCACAGTTCATGATTATACCGAATGATCCCTGGTCATAATCATACTAAGTCCATCTATGCACGTAAGCCAAAAATGACTTTCAACACAATATAAACATAAGGATGATGACAATGACATAATAATTCAATAAAACAAGTTCAAGAATTTATTTATCCAGGAACTAATAATGTCCAAATTGTCAACATGATACTTCTTTGTAAAGTAAAATTCAAGAATGCTCAGAAGAATATTTTCATGAAAAGATACTGGATGAAGTGCTAATATCAAGGATATTCCACTAATTTCATGGAGTATAGAAGTCAAAACTCTAACCAATTGAGTATAATAAAGAATATATGAAACTACAAATGGATTTTCACCGCCATGCAGTAATCCACGTATACAGATCATTTCCATAATTTAATAAGGAATGAATACAAAGGATCATTCACCATGCATGCGATAGAGATTGCACAGACAGGTTATTCCCAACAGAATAATAAATACGGAATAATAAATGATGGAACCAGGTCAGGTGAAATTCACACCGACAGGATATTCCGATAGAATAGTAAAGAACGGAGTAATAAAAGAATTTCACCAAGTATGCGGTACTTTGCATAAACAGATTATTCCAACATAATAATAAAGAATGGAATAACAGAAGAAGATCACCAAGTATTGGGTAAACCGCATATACAGGTCATTCCACCAAGTATAGGTAAATCACAGCATCTGAGTTATTCAATGAAATAATAAAAAATTAATAACAACAAACTTCACCAAGTATAGGGTATGCCACTTATACAGGTTATGTATAGGGTATGCCGCGTATACAGGTTATTCCAACAGAATGATAAAAACGGAATAATATAAGAATTTCACCAAGTATAGGGTATGCCACTTATACAGGTTATGTATAGGGTATTCAAGCGTATCTGAGTTATTCAATGAATAATAAAGAATAGAATAACAGAAGTTCTCTTCATGAATAAGAAAGAATAACACCCCTTACCGTAAAAGAAGAATATTTCGACTGATAGGGTGAGTGAGGATTTTCTTAAAGAAAACTTATACTATGTTCTTCGCTCAAAGTTTCTTAAAACTCTTAAGGAAATACGCTCAAGATTATAGAAGGAGAATTCTCTGAACTTCTGGTGTGATTTCAATTCTAACTAAGCTTCCTATTTATAGGAAAATGGACTACATAGTAACCAATCCATGAACGGTCCAGATTGATTTACTTTAATCTGACGGTCCATATTTAAAGCAAAATCTTTTAAATAAAATATAATATATTCTAATTATTGCCTAATAAAACAAACAACTTTATAAAAGTTTTTTGTTTTATATAAAAAGATTTTACTATACAAAACACTATACAACACTATGCATAATAAAATATAATATATTCTATTTATAGAATAACTTTAATAAAGTATTCTATTTTATATAAAAAGATGTTTCTGTTTTATTACGTTAATAATACAAATAAAATAAAACTTCATCATCACTTACTTTGAAAATTTTTCAAATATCACCCTTAACTTTAAACTTTTATCAATTTAACTATTCACCAAAATAGAAAAATTGAACACTTTTATTTCATAAAATTCGGGGTCTCGCAATTTTGATCCGACCTTATATCACTGTCCATCCTTATACCACCACAATCGTCTTCCCAACCCCTTTGGGAGGCTTCTATCCGACCTTATATCACTATCTGACCTTATAACACCATAACAGTCGTCCTGACCCATGTAGGAGGCTTTGATCCAACCTTATATCACCATAACAGTGCTCCCAATCCCCTAAGGAGGCTTTAAATAGAGGTTCTGAAGAACTGCCCGACTTTATTACCACTGAAGAATGTTTTTCCGATGGACGCTTAGTCCGTTCGGAAAAACGTTAAGTCCTTGTCGAAGAATGTTGTCCTTTCAGGAGAACGTTAAATCCTTCCGGGAAAACTTTGTCCTTTCAGGAGAACGCTAATCCTTCCTGAAGAACGTTGTCCATTTGGAAGAACATTAAGTCCTTCCCGAAGAACGATATCTTTTCGGGAGAACACTAAATCCATCCTTGAAGAATGTTTTCCTTTCGGAAGAACGCTAAGTTCTTCCCGAAGAACGTTTTCCTTTTGGGAGGACGTTAGTCCTTCCCAAAAGAACTTTATCTTTTCGGGAGAACGCTAAATCCTTTCTGAAGAACGTTGTCATTTCGAGAGAACGCTAAGTCCTTCTCGGAGAACGCTAAATCTTTACCAAAGAACGGTGTCATCTCGGGAGAACGCTAGTCCTTCCCGAAGAACTTTGTCATTTCGAGAGAACGCCAAGTCCTTCTCGAAGAATGTTATTCTTTCGGGAGAACGTTAGTCCTTCCCAAAGAACCATAGAGGCTCCCGATCCCCTAGGGAGGCTTTACATAAGGCTCCGGAGAACCATACTACCTTATATCGCCATAGGTGGATAATCGATCCTTTTATCACCGAGGGTGGATAACCGACCTTATATTTCCCGAATGTGTGTCCAAAGATGAAATTCTATGTTTTGGCAAAATTAAATTGTGAACGCAATAATTTGGACTAGTCGAAGGCATAATGAAACCAAAGTAAATTGCTAACGTTCGAAGTGGGTTGCCCAAAGTGTTACGGGCGGTAAAACCTCATATCAGGCTTGTACATTTTGCCACCCAGCTAATTCAGTCCAAATCAAATACCATCTTTATATCTTGCACAAAAAAAATTTCTCCTCCGCCAACTGAAGACCATAAAAAACTAGCAATGGGATCACTGAAAATCATAAAAAACTGCCAACGAGGCGCGCAAAGGCTCACGGGGGCACTTTCGGGGTTCTTGAGGACTCATGAAAGCAGGGGATGCACGGTGCGCACAGTGTAATCGAGCACGCTGGTGCTTAAAGGTCTGCAGGACACGCAGGAGGCGGTCGAGGCGCCAGGCGCAGCGATCTTGCGTCATGGACCTGCTAATGAATAGGTGTTTTTAATTCGACACTAGAACAAGGCTCTTCTTCTAGCGCCAATGTTAACGCTAAGATTCGTTCGTGCGTCCAAACACCAAATTTACACGTTGAATCCTGCAGAAAAACGAACCACACTCAGAGATCTGAATGTTTGGGCCGCCAGGGGATAACTCCTCTGGTGTGAGAATAAGTACATGCTGAATACAAGGCTAATATAGGCTTATTACTCTAGTGCTCAAAGAATTGTAAAATATCATGTACTTATGAAATAGGGTATAAACTTATATTTATAATTGATCACATGCACCACCTTTATCAACATGTATCCGAATTAGAATAAAATTTCTTATCGTAGTAGCTATCATACTAGGATAGGAATCAATCTACTTAAAAAAAGAAAGACGAATATAATCCTGACTCTTTACTTGAGAATTAGAAGTAGAATAAAATCAGAAATGAAGATTCCCAAACAACCAAGTCTCCTAACTAGAGTATACCTCCACGTGGGAAAGAATTCTCTACGTAAGATAGGTCCCACCGAATCGTCCTGTGCCCACAAAATCACACCCCTACAGCCAGCATATATTAGTATTTATTTGTTCTCTTGTTACCCTAAAAAATTCAAACTAATTCTCATTTTTTTATTCTAAATAAAGGCAAAATTTTAAAGTTGACTCAATCCGAGTATCAAAATATGAAATAAGTTTACTATCACATACAACTGCTCACATACACTCACATGCATATTTTGATGGCCCACGTGACTTGCTCTACACGTGGATCATCAAAATATGCATGTGAATGTATATGAGTGATTGTATGTGATAGTAGACTTGCTGCAAAATATTATCATTAAGAAAATAAAAGGCCTAGCAAGTAGAAAGGCCAAATAGTTAACTATATATAGCTCTAGTACACTTATAACTGCTCCTTAGGACCCGCCAAAATGATATAAAATTCTTTGTAGCTCGTAAAACCATAAATTAAGCACTATTATATACTAGCATTTGATGGTACACGTGATGCGTATATAAAATATGTGGTCTAAAATCAAAATTTTATAAAATTTAGAGAATTATATAGATAGATAAAAAAATTAAATTAAACAAGTTAAAATAGTAATATTTTTAATTTTTTGTGGCAAAAGAGAAAGAAAGAAAAAACTAAGCATGACACAGTTACAGCACACCTCACAAATCACAAGGAGCCTTTATAATATAGATACTAGCAGATGGCGTGGTCCTACGTATTTTGTGTAATTAGCGTGAGCATAACATATTTCACTAAATTCGAAAGGCTAATAAAAAATATAAAAAAATTTAATTAAAATACAATAAAATAACTAAACTTCCAAGGTTAGAAGAGAGAATTGTAGTGCACCAAGAAACTCAATAACGCCGTCAACGACTTTAGAGCATCTTCGGCAGATGAACTATCTGCTGGATTATATTTAGTTCATATGACATCAGCAAATATCCTTTAGTCTTCAATCCTTCCAGCAGATGGACTATCATGTGGACTATCCCGTGGACTATAATACAAAAAATTAAAATAATCAATGAATTCAAAAAAAAAAACTCAAACGACTATATTTTAAAGAACAAATAACATCTACAAATATAAGGCACATCTAGTCTCTCATATTCATTCATCTAAACTTCAGTCTTCCAGACAAATAAGTTATTTTAAATATGTCTCGTCAATTCAAATTAGCCATGTTGCACATGGATGAAAAAGAAGATGAAGAAGCATATAAACAATTTTTAGGCATGGCGGCTAAAAGTCAAATAATAATCTAGAAGGGGGTTGAATAGATTATTACAGATTAAAAATTTATCTTAGGCCTTTTTGATTTTTTGTATAATTAATTTGCAGTGTTAGAAATTAATATGCAAGACAATAAAAATCAATCTCATAATGCACAGAGATTTGTCTGGTTCACAACATACATCCCGGGTATGCTGTTATGTCCAGTCTCAAGCTCCTCTCCAGGACTTGAGATCCTATTACTATCAGTAATAAATACTCCTTCAACAGGCGGATATAGACAAACTTCCAATTATTCCCAACTAATCTATCTTGGACAGCAAGCTCCCAGCTCCCTCCTCAAGTTTAATTGTACCTTTTTTCGAGTTCAGTTCAATTCTATAATCTGGTCTTGAAACAACAGCTTCTTCCTCTCTCACAAGTACACTAGAGACCCAACTTCCCGCTGACCTCTCTAAGACTCTGGTCTTGGTCGAAGAACTACTAGTGTTTCTCACAGGTAAATAAAATAAACTAACTCTGACATTTTCTCCTTTTTATAAATGATTTTACAATAATATGCTTCTCAAATAAGCAGATAAGAATTTAGTACAGATGGATGCTTCTTAAATAAGCAGATATAATTTAGTACAGATTGATCCTTAAAGAACAAATATATTTATAAAAGTTCAAAGACTTTTATACTTGAGAAATTATGCTTCTTTGTAAGCAGATAGTAATTTATGCTTTGATCAAATAAAGGCTTACAGATAAGCAAATATGTAATTATACCTTTGTTATAAAAGTTTAAATAACTTTTATATTTTATGTGAAAAGTGCTTCTTGAATAAGTAAATAGATCAATTTTAGCTTTTATTCAAAATACTTCTATTTAAGCGGATATAGAATTTAATGCAATTTTATAAAGAATTATTAATTCTTTATGGAGTAAAAAAGTTACTTTAAATTTAAATAACTTTTAGAGTGAAAATGCTTCCGAGTAAGCAAATAAGTTATTTTAAGCTTTGAATCAAATATGTTTCTATTTAAGCGAGATATATTCACTGAGTTTGTGAAATAAAAGTTTAAATAACTTTTATAATATGCAACAAGTATTTTATTAATAAATGAATTTATGATCAAATACTTGTGATGACAGAATATCAAGTATAATGAATAAATCGCTTAAGCAATATTTGATATAACAAATATATTTGTTTAACTCAGATAATATATAAGAATATTTTATCTATTATGTGAAATTCTATAAATAATATCACTTAGTACTATAAGGAATCGTACGGTTTGAATTCCTCTTTGTAGAGGTGTATCTCCGTAGCCTTGCGGCGTCTAAGTACGATCGATAAAATTTATATTTTCATAATTGATATTTATATAAATATTTTCAATAGATCACTACGATTCTCAAATCCGGTTCAGATGATTCCCCTTTTGGGAGGAATATATATCTCAATGTTGTTTTGAGCTATCAAGTGTCGTATCTATTTTACGATATTTATATAAATAATATCAATAAAAGGTTACTGAAGACTATAAGAAATCGTACGGTTCGAATTCCTCTCCGTAGAGGTGTATCTCCGTAGCCTTGCGACGCCCAAGTATCCTTTTATTTGATAAATAGATGAAATATAGATATATAGAATTGTGTATAAAAATTTATATTTGTATATCTATAAATATAAATAAGCAAGAGAAAATTCAAATAAAATAAATCAAACAAATTATCTCAATATGCATAGACCAATTTTTTCTTCTCAAATGATTAGAACTTTAATAAGAAGATAGAGAGAGAAAGAAAGCTTTTTAGAGAGAGAGTTTGTAGGAGAGAAATAAGCTTTTCTTGAAAGTGAATTGGCAAATTGAAAATGAAAGAAAAGCCTCCTATTTATAAATTTTTGAAGTCGGGAGCAAAAAGGTAATTTTTGAAATTTGATTTGAAATTAATGGTTGGGATGAAGGATTTTTGAATTAAACGGTCCAAATGATAAAATAAATTCACACGGAACATTTATGGCCAGTACTCAAAAATCCGCCCGAGCCATTCTTCATCAACTTTAGCAATTAATGAATTTGACCACATGTTGATTTTTAAAAGTAATTTGCCAACTCATGCATGCATATTCTGTTTATATATATATATATATATATATATATATAAATATCTGATCGGGATCAGTCATATACTTATCTTATTCACTTTCACCACACCCCCTTTAGCGACGACAAGCGTAAATCTATACTTTAGTGACGTTATATGTTGTCCGTCGCTAAAAGTATATTTAGCAACGATTTATATAAAAAATCGTCGTCGGTCCATCGCTAAAGGGGGTGAGCACGAGTGAATAAGATAAGGAGTATGACTGATCTCTATATATATATATATATATATATATATATATATATATATATATATATATATATATATATATATACATATGATTTTTAAGCATGCAATCATTACATGATTTTAAACATACCGTAACCCAAGTCCCAAAAGGTTGTCACATACACGGTTTCAAAAATTAAAGTTGCCATCACATTTACTATATATATATATATATATATATATATATATATATATATATATATATATATATATAACTTATAATAAATTCTACACATGCATGATTTATATTATAATATATATAGTACTATGCATGTTAGATAATATATATATATATATACGGCCGGATCAGTCATACCCTTATCTTCTTACTCACACTTCACCCCCTTTAGCGACCGGACGTGACGGTTCGATCCATACAACAAATCGCTCTATACTTTTAGTGACGCTATATATGTTGTCCGTCGCTAAAAGTATAAACGACGGTTGTATGACCTAACCGTCGTCAGTCCGTCGCTAAAGGGGGTGAGCAGATACATAAGAATAAAGGGTACGCACTTGATCTTTGTTTATATATATATATATATATATATATATATATATATATATATATATATATTCAACTTTCACACACACTAGACTTATATATATAATACAACACACACACACACAAATCTAAATCTATATATATATATATATATATATATATATATATATATATATATATATGATATACATCTACCTATTAATATATATAACTTACGGTTTATATATATATATAAGCAATAAAATAATTTTGTCCAATTTTGAAATAAATAAAAATAATTTTTAATTCTTTAAATAATAAAATTAATTTAAGAATAAATGGAAGATGCCCACAAGTAAAAGAAAAATGATTTAATCAAAATCTCCATCTTCTTTCTAAATTCGGTCAAATAAGCATTTGATGATCAACATATGATTTTTATCCCACATTGCATGACCCAATTCATTTCTAGCACATTAACAAGCATTGTCCCAATATAAGTGACTCATTTGATTTAACACTTTAAAACATCAAGATCAAGAAAATAAATTAAATAAGATTTAGAAAATATTTTTGGTCAAAGTAAATAAAATAAATAAAACAATTATAATAAAAAATCTTATGGAGAGGATTCTACCCTTTTAATTAATTTATTTACTAATTATTGTTGGTATCAAAATAAAACTAAAAGTTGGAGACCCAACAACGGCTATTGAAGAAGAACAATAAAATGTCAATAGGCATACATCACATCATTGCGGTTCTGTGCAAGGTCGTATTACCATTGATCGTGGTAGACATGAAGATCATAATCGATTTTCTTGTGATTATTTTGCTGAACATCCTACATATCCCCCGTATCTATTTCGGAGAAGGTTTAGAATGCGGCGCCCGCTTTTCCTCCGAATTCAAAGAGGAGTTAAAGCGTATGATTCATACTTCGTCCAAAAAATGAATGTTGTAGGATAAATCGGTTTATTTTCTCTACAAAAGATAACTGCCTCAATGTGGATGCTTGCCTATGGTGTTTTAGCAGATTTCGTTGATGATTATGTGTGGATCAATGAAAGCATAGCTATATTGAGTCTTAAAAGGTTTGTAAAAGCAGTCATTTCAATTTTTGGTGATGAATATCTGAGATCCCCAAATAGTGATGACATCGTTAGATTGCTATCAAAAGCTAAAGAGCGTGGTTTTCCTGGGATGTTGGGGAGCATCGACTGCATGCATTGGAAATGGAAGAATTGTCCGGTTGCGTGTCATGGTATGTATTCTAGATATGTACATGAGCCAACAATTATTTTAGAAGAGATGGATTCATACGATCTTTGGATATGACATGCATTTTTTGGATTACTGGGCTCTCATAATGATATTAACATTTTGGAGAGATCATCTATCTTCTCTGCTCTTACAGAAGGTCGTCGTGCTCTAGTTGTGAACTACTGAATTAATGGAAATGAGTACACGATGGGATATTACATTGTTGATGGTATATATCCCCCATGGACAATATTTGTTAAAATCATTTCGGCACCTCGGAGAAATAAAGGAAAACTATTTGCTAAGACTCAATAGGCGCTTAGAAAGGATGTTGAGTGAGCATTTGGGGTACTAGAAGGACGTTTTGCAATCGTTCGTGGTCCTGGATGATTTTGGGATCAAACAACACTAAAAGAAATTATGACGGCATGCGTAATACTACATAATATGATTATTGAAGATGAACGAGATGAAAATCAAGAACCAACAACCTAAGATACACGTGACGAGATTCTAAGTGTAGAAGTGTCTCATGAGCGTACCCCATAATTACTTGAATTCATTGAAGCCAGTCATCGCATAAGGAATAAACAACTTCATTTGAAATAAGTTGTTTCTAAACTAACAAGATTTTTTAAGTGCGTTTAGACTTTCAGACACTCTACATGTAGTAAATGATCTATAATCAAACATGCACTAAATCTCATATGTTCTTGTAACATTTTAATTTCTTTTGGGGATTGACTCGACGTATCATTCTTGTTATATATTACACCTTATTTTATACTTTTGAGACTTATTATTTGTCATATTATTTGAGTTCGATAAAACTCATTTGTGGATGTAATTTAAGGAAGTATAAAAGGTGTAAATCAATGTCCTCTGCGTGGAGATTAAAAGAGAATATTATTTGATTTGTGTAGAAATCATTTGATTAGTGTCTATAGTGAGACATTTAATAAGATGCAAAATTGTTTGATAAAAACTATTGTTTACTTAGTTCCATTTAATAGAAGTCTATTTTATTTTATTTTTGGAACAAAAGGAAAATATTGAGTGCTTTTTAAATTCTAATTAACCACTACATTAATACTAACTAGTATGTAACTTACATATTTAGTATTAATAAGTATGGTTAAATATAGAATTAAATAGTATATTTTGTAACTTACATATATGTATCTATATATGTATGTATATATATATATATATATATATACAGTCTGGATCTTAAGCTCACCTTGCTCATCCCCCCTTTAGCAACGGACCAGACGACGATTCGGTCCGTCGCTATATGTAGAACCGTTGTCTTAGCTTTTAGCGACGGACAACATATAGCGACGGACCGAACATATAGCGGCGAACTGAATCGTCGACCGGTCTGTCACTAAAAGGGGGTGAGGTGAGCTAGTTAAGGGGTGAGTTTAAGATCCGAACCGTATATATATATATACACACACACATAAGATTAGATATATGCATATGGAAGATATAAATTTAAATATATGATTTTGCACATGTATTTTTCTCTTTATTCTATCTTCTCATATTCTTCTGATAAACAAATAACTACCAAAAAGCAGTGTTCTGTTGGAATTTCTGTGAATTGCTATCACAGATAATTCACCAAGGCTTGACATATATCTTGGAGGTATATCATCTGTAACTCTTAGCAAACCGATCGTGGTGGGGGCGATAAAGACCTTAAGGACATGGATCACCCGTGTCATGTCTTCAACAATAATTTTGACTCTACTAAACTACAATTCTAACAATCTTAAGGTCTTTATTGTATTTGTTAGAGTCATGATTTTGGTGAGATGGAAGACAACACGATTTTCAAATGTAAGTGCCATTTTTCTTGTATCTATTTTATCAATGGAATTTTTATGATAATTAGTAATATATTAAGATATTAAGCTAATTATTTTTATTGATAATTTCTGTTAGAAGATGGATTGTGGAGAAAAATGAAAGTGAAAAGATTTGCAATTTACAAGTTTGTAAATTGATGTGGAGGAGACAAAGAGTCATAATGGAAAACATCATAGTTGATACATCGTTCTTAGGATTTTATCCAAAAAAAGGTGTGTCATGAATTTTTCTTTATTTTGAAAAATGATATTTGTTTATCATTTTACATGTATATATACGTGAATGGTATATATGTGATGTACTATATCATGTGTTGATGATATTTGCATGTGTGAGTATTATTTTGGTAATGATCATATATAATGGTGGAACAAATTAATTTTATTAATTTTATTTGATTTGGAGATAATTTGATAATTGTTCATGGTGGAACAAACTTTAACTTGTTCATATATATATTGTAAGACCAAAATTTTTTAAATAAAAGGAATTTCCTTTATTTATTATTTTGAAATAGTAAGGGTGGATTTGATTAATGTGGTTAGTTATGGGTAAAATGCAAATATTTCAAAATAAGCAAGTGGTTATAAAATATTCATTGTTGTCGGAATATTCGTTTGGTCGTGGAATATTAAATCTTTGTCGGGAATATTAAATGCGACGCACTTGCACCATGTGTGGGCCCCATAACTTGAAATCGATTGGATGAAGAAAACGACAAATATAAGTTGGTTAAAAATAACTACATTAGTTATTACCAAGTTAAGGCCATTGGAATACCGTTGGTTAAAATACGATGTCTGGCGTGGTTGCACGATGGCACACCACGGTATTGCACAAGATTGTTGAATTATTGATCCTTACGTAAAGAAGACACTACTCAATAATTTTCACGAGTTAATTCTTTATTCGATTTTTATTTTATTGATTCAATAATTGTTTGCGTTGATATTTTATATTATTGTTGTTCAATAATTGTCACCGCATGCAGATTTCTCATTATCGATCAATAATTCATATTATTTGAATAATATTATTAGATAACATTATTGGCAATGTCTAGAAAGTTACGTCTAAGGAGAGGTTTGGTCACCCAATTGCGCCGCCAAGAAGAAAGAAATTCTTATTGAAAGCCCTCTTCCTTTCGACAGACTACCTGGTTGTCATAATTGTGATTACGTAATATTATTTGTGAATAATTAATTATTGATTCATATGATAAGGAAATATTTATTTTATATGAATATAAATGATGGATTTATTTATGTGGTTATTAATGAAGGAATTAATCTTTGATGTTTTATTTGTATTTTGTTTGATTGGAGGTATTAAAAATCAAATCAAGTATTTTTACGATGTATTAAGTGAGTTATAATTTTTAATCCGACCGTTGGATTGTGGTAATTTTTGGGTATGTTATACATACATAAGTTGAGTATATGTCCACAAATTTTGAACCGTTAAAATTCACGAATGATTTGTTATGAATTTTAAGAGGTGTCCGATTCTTAAATTAGGGTTATAATTGATTTTGGTGGAAAATTCTAGAATTGAGTGGGCCCCACTTGTGGTTGGTGAAGAAATGTGCTGAATTTTATTTCAAATGTGGGTGGCAATAGTAGCAGTAAAGCCATCGGTGTAGCAGTCAAGTCTCGCTTTGGCGGGCTAACATTTTCCTATAAATAGAGGGCTAAGTTAGAATTGAAAATCACACCCGAAAACAAAGTTTTCTCTCTTTCTCTCTCTATATTATTGAGCGTATTTTGTGAGTATTTAGATACTTTGAGAGTTCTTTATTCAAAGACAAGTTTCATTCAAAGATCACTTCCGCCTTTCCTTCCGGCATCTTGATTCTTTGAGGTAAGGGATATTATTTTTTTACGTAATGATATTATTTCTTCAATATCATTATCTTTGAAATGTTGATCCGAGGTTTTTATCAAATTTGGAACTTTTTCATGTTGGGGTTACTATTCATGAGTTACTATTCACGAGTTACTATTCATGAGTTACTATTCACGATTCTTATTCACGAGTACTATTCATGAAGCGTGAAAATGTTTTTTTGTGGAATTTCTATCTTTTGGTGTCTGAGTTACTATTCACGTGATACTGCACTATTCACGATATCTGAAGACTATTCACGTATACGGCACTATTCAAGAAAAAATAAAATTTCTTCTTTTAGTCCAAAATATCTATTACGGATACTAGCTTTGATTGTATCCATGTTTTGATCATTCTTGAATTTTACACCACTATGATTATTTTTGAGGTATTGTTGGACATGAATAAAACAAAGTACGAATCCTTAATCCTTAATCCTTGTCATTTTGTTTCACCGGGATTCGTTCTTTAAAATATTTTCATCATCCTCGGTCTTAAATGATGATATTATTGAATATCTTTGGCTCAGAGTGCAAAGATGAATGATTTCTGAAGAATATCTTTGGCTCAGTAGTGCAAAGATGAACAAGTGTTTAAATGAACATGACCAATCGATGAATATCTTTGGCTCAGAGTGCAAAGATGAACAGTGTTGAGATGAACATGTCCGATCGATGAATATCTTTGGCACAGTAGTGCAAAGATGAATATTTGATTTGAGATGAATATTGATTGATGTTACAGGATAAAATATTGATGATGGAATGTTAAATTCATAGATTATAGTAGATTTCATTCTCACGTAACTCTTCTACATGAATTATTATTTCCGCTACGAATATTGATCTCAAACTTGTTGTCTATTGTATTCTATCGATTTTTCCTCGCTGAGACTAACGATAATTTGTTGTATATTATCTTAGTCATAACATTCTTCTTCGGGCTAGTTGAGCTCACCCTTTTCCTTGTTGTTCCATTTTTCTTCTCGGGAGGCGAGAATGTAAATGAGTACTAGTCGGGGTATGGAATGAAGGTTCTAGAGAGTTGTTTAGTAGTCCTCACCATTATTGTAAAATAATGTATCAATAAATGTGATGAGAATTTATTTGAGTATAAATATTGTCTAGAAGATAATATTTGTATTTAAACTCACAGCTTTATTGTTGTGATAATAAAGTTGTAGTTGTTTACGTACCATGTATTTGGCGACTCGAAATGGGTTGGATGGAATGGACCTATTTTGGGGTCGCCACAGTTAATATCGAGCTTAGGGATATGATCTCTGGCGGAGATCGGGGAATTGAACTAGGAGGGAGAGACGAGTAAATCCTTTGCTAGTGTGTCCTACCTAAGCTTATTTGTTAGTTGGTCAAGATATAGGGATATTATGTGATTGATTTCCTTAATTAACCCTTGTTTTATAGCGAAGAATGAGAATGTCGATCGAGAATATTAATAGTGGTGTAAATGAGACCGTGGAGATGCTCAGACTTAACAACGAGGAGAGCGTGCAACAACAGTGGCAATGTACCTCCCGTGAATAACACCAACGAAAGCGAGATGATGAACGAGGGATGTTTAGAAGTTTTTGCGCTTCATGCAAAATCGACGAGAGAGACTCGTGTTCAAAATACTGAGGAGATGATAGCAATTCACGGGTGGTCACACCCAAGCGATTCAAAGAGTTGGGACCACCGTGCTGGGAAAGCGAGATCCGATCACGGCGGAAACATGGGTCAAGCAAATTACCAAGATATTCGATGTCTTGGGATGCACGGAGAACAGAAAGTTCCATTCGCCACCTTTATGTTCCGTGGCGAAGGCAGACATCTTGGTGGGAATCAGCGTAAGCGTACCCATCCAAATTGCACTCGGCAGATGTCATGGGAGACGTTTGAAATGAGTTCAATGACAAGTACTTCCCGAAAGTATTCAGTCATATGAAGGAAGTGGAGTTTATTAGATTGGAGCGAATAACATGACGGTGTCCCAAAGACGAGGCGAAGTTCATGGAGTTATCCGTGTTGCACCTCATTTGGTGGAGAATGAGGAATGATGACGCGGATGTTTCGAGAGGTTTTGAAACCCGCGATACGCCAAGATCTCATTTCTCATAAATTTTCTCTCTATTCGGATGTTGTAAACATGGCTCGATTGTTAGAAGCGAGATAACGAAAGTACGTTCAACCGAGGGACCATAACCGAGGATCATACCAAAGATAGCGATCCATCGAATAACGATAACCAAAGTGGAGAAAGAAGAATACGGACAAAGGCGGTAACCACTCTGGTGGTAATCGTGGCCATGAAAATAGAAGAAGCGAGTTGGGAGGAGATTTTAAAAGAGGAGATTCAACAACGACCATGTGAAGACGCTGGCCAAAGGGCAACCGGTTCCAGGGAGGAGAAAGACCATCGGTCATATATTACAAATCAATGGGAAAGAGGGACATATCATTAAAACCGCCCACAACAGCTTTAAGGTATGCTATAATTGTGGAAAAGAAGGACATATCGCCGAGATTATACGATATCGAAACCCGATCCAATGAATGGTGACTCAAAAGGATGTCCCGTAAAAGTCAAAGTCACGGTTTCTTGGAAGAGCGCTTTGTCGTGACCGGTCAAAATGCGAGAACCCGAACGAAGTTAGCACGGTTAGTTAATTATAAATTCTTGTGAAGTTTATACCTTACTAGATACCCTGTTTCTACCCATTCTTTTATCTCTTTGCTTTGCGCCAACGCTTGAACTTGACTACGGAGAAATTAGACTTTGACCTATTTATGGAGAATCCGCTAGAGAAACTTTCATTACATCTGTTGTTTAGAAATCTTGTTTGATTCAGTTGGCACTATCACATTACTCGTTAACCTTATTTCTATAGAGATATTTGCTTTTGATGTGATTTTAAGGTTAACTACTCATCATGCCAAATTGATTGCTTTTGTAAGGTTGTTAGTTTTCATATTCCTAAGCAACTTTGTTATTCAATTCAAGCAATCAAACCATTGTAATCAAACATTTTCATATCAAGCCATGAAGTCATTCGCTTTATTACGGATGTCAAGTTTTCTTAGTCCATGTTATGGATTTGAATAAAGACACGTCGATTTGAATAATATTCCCATTGTTATTGATTTTTCCCGACGTATTTCAAGAATTTCTTGCTTACTCCCAAAGCTTCGATATTAAATTTTGTATCGACTTTGAACCCTAGACAAAACTCATTTCTAAAATCTCATATCGAATGGCTCCTATTGAACTTCGTGAGTTAAAATTCAACTATAGAATTTGGTACATGAGCCTTTATCTTGTGACTTCCTTTGTGGAATTCACCTAAGCGAACTCTCTCTGTAAGGGACGTCATATTCGATGCGATAAGAAAAGCGATAGGTGTCATTGTGACGTCTTATCCAAGGTTGGGATATGAGTCACAGATTGAGAACAACCTAAGTTGGTAATCGAAATGCGTAGTTTTCAGGCTTAGTTGGTTATTATCGAGATACGTGGAAGGATTTTCTTGAATCGCTATCCGCTAACTTAGTCGACTTCGAAAAGATACAAAATTGCATATGGAGCGAGGAATGCGAGAAGATTTTCCAAGAGCTCAAGAGGCGACTCATTTCGCACATATTCTAACCATACCATCTTGGAAAAGCGAACGTGGTAGGACGCTACGTTGAGTAGAAGATCATATGCGGGAACGAAAAGGCGATGATGTCAAGTATACGACAGAGAGCCAACTTTAATAGAAAAAGTTAAGGTTGCTCAAGCCACCGGCCCGGAGCCGATGCGTATGAAGAAGAAAGTACAAGAAGGAGTTATTCCGTGCGAGAATTGATGAAGAAGGAATACTTGAGTCCACTCGAGACTTTGTGTTCCTAACGACTTCGATTTGAAGTACAAGATTATGATGGAGGCACACAATAAGCCATTTGCAATCCATCCTCGAAGTACTAAAATGTATCGTGATCTTCGACATACATTTTGGTGGAACAATATGAAGAGAGAGATTGCAAAGTTTATCTCGATGTGTTTAACGTGTCAACGTGTAAAGGCAGAGCATCTAGTATCTAAGGGTCCGTTGCAACCACTTGAGATTCCGGAATGGAAGTGGGAACACATTACCATGGATTTCAATTCACGGGTCTTCCTACGGTTTCTCAAGGCATCAATGCTATTTGGGTTATTGTTGATAGATTAACCAAGTCTCGCTTTCATTTCTTACCGATACGAGAGACTTATTCCTTTGAACGCCTTTCTCAGATATATGCGTAAATGCAATTGTGAGATTGCATGGCATGCCAAGATCCATAGTTTTAGATCGTGACCCAAGATTCACTTCATGATTTTGGGTTAGAAAGCTATGGGCACGCAATTTACGATTGATTTGACATACCATCCTCAAACGGATGGGCAATCGAAAAGGACTACTCAAACTCTTGAAGATATATTAAAACTCGTGTCCTAGATTTCAAAAGAAGTTGGGATAAGTACTTACTATTGGTGGAATTCTCATACAACAATAGTTATTAAACAAATATAGGCATGGTTCCATTCAAGCATTATATGGACGAAAATGTCATTCTCCAATATGTTGGGATGAGGTGGGTGAAGCAACATTGTTGGGACCCGAAAGTTAAGACGTATGACTCACCGAAAAGATCCAAATGATTCGACAACGTATACAAAACGGCACAAGATCGACAAAAGAGTTATGTGGATCTTCATCGAAAGGACGTGGAATTTAATGTAGGGATCATGTATTATTACGAGTTACTCCATGGAAGGGAGTTACAAGATTTGGGAAGAGAGAAAGCTCAAATCCACGATTTATTGGTCCATTTCAAATTCTTGACCGAGTAGGAAATGTAGCCTATAAACTTCATGTTACCTCCAAGTATGTCTCGTGTTTCATAATGTGTTTCATATATCATGCATCAGAAAATATGTGAAAGACCCGAACCACGTTATTGAGTTAGAACCTGACGAGATAGCCAAGACTTAACGTATGAGGAGGTACCACAAGATTTTGGATAGGAAGGAGCGATGTCCCACGCCAAGAAAGGTCATACCACAAGTTAAAGTTTTGTGGAGGAATCATGCTATAGAGGAAATGACACGGAATTGGAAACGGAAATGAAAGCGAGGTATCCTCATCTTTTCGAAACACCAGTATCGTCACGTCCAATTTCGAGGACGAAATTTCATAAGGAGGGAGGTTGTAAGACCTCAAATTTTTTAAATAAAAGGAATTTCCTTTATTTATTATTTTGAAATAGTAAGGGTGGATTTGATTAATGTGGTTAGTTATGGGTAAAATGCGCAAATATTTCAAAATAAGCAAGTGGTTATAAAATATTCATTGTTGTTTGGGAATATTCGTTTGGTCGTGGAATATTCGTCTTCGCTTTGGAATATTCGATTTACTTGCTGCAAAATGACCATGTGTGGGCCCCATAACTGGAAAGCGATTGGATGAAGAAAACGACAAATATAAGTTGGTTAAAAATAACGGCGTAGTTATTCTGAATTAAAGACCGTTGGAATACCCGGTGGTTAAAATACGATGAATACGCGTGGTTGCATAAAGAGTACATACCACGGTATTACGCATTGTGTTGAATTATTGATCCTTACGTAAGAAGCCTTTACTCAATAATTTTCACAGTGAGTTATTCGCTCATTTTTATTTTATTGATTCAATAATTGCTGCGTTGATATTTTATATTATTTTTGTTCAATAATTGTCACTGCACAGTATTTCTCATTATCAGATCAATAATTCATATTATTTGAATAATATTATTAGATAACATTATTGGCAATGTCTAGAAAGTTCTATCTAAGGAGAGGTTTGGTCACCTAATTGCGCCACCAAGATGAAGAAATTCTTATTGAAAGCCCCTCTTTCTCTGAACTACCGTCATTCATAATTGTGATTCTCGTAATATTATTTGTGAATAATTAATTATTGATTCATATGATAAGGAAATATTTATTTTATATGAATATAAATGATGGATTTATTTATGTGGTTATTAATGAAGGAATTAATGTTTGAGATGTTTTATTTGTATTTTGTCGGATTGGAGGTATTAAAAATCAAATCAAGATTTTTACGATGTATTATGTGAATTATAATTTTAATCCGACCGTTGGATTGTGGTAATTTTTGGGTATGTTATACATACATAAGTTGAGTATATGTCCACAAATTTTGAACCGTTAAAAATTCACGAATGATTTGTTATGAATTTTAAGAGGTGTCCGATTCTTAAATTAGGGTTATAATTGATTTTGGTGGAAAATTCTAGAATTGAGTGGGCCCCACTTGTGGTTGGTGAAGAAATGTGCTGAATTTTATTTCAAATGTGGTGGGTGGCAATAGTAGCGAGTAAAGCCATCGTGTAGCAGTCAAGTCCGCTTGGCACGGGCTAACATTTTCCTATAAATAGAGGCTAAGTTAGAATTGAAAATCACACCGTAAACAAAGTTTTCTCTTTCTCTCTATATTATTGAGCGTATTTTGTGAGTATTTAGATACTTTGAGAGTTCTTTGCTCAAGATAAGTTTCATTCAAAGATCACTTCCGACCTTTCCTTAGAAAGCAATCGATTCTTTGAGGTAAGGGATATTATTTTTTTCGTAATGATATTATTTCTTGAATATCATTATATCTTTGAAATGTCGATCCGAGGTTTTATCAAATTTGGAACTTTTTCATGTTGGGGTTACTATTCATGAGTTTACTATTCACGAGTTACTATTCATGAGTTACTATTCACGAAGTTACTATTCACGAGTACTATTCATGAAGTGTGAAAATGTTTTTTTGTGGAATTTCTATCTTTTGGTGTTTGAGTTACTATTCATGTATACTACAGACTATTCACGATATCTGACACTATTCACCTAAAAATAAAATTTCTTCTTTTCGTCCAAAATATCTATTCGGATACTAGCTTTGATTGTATCCATGTTTTGATCATTCTTGAATTTTACACCACTATGATTATTTTTGAGGTATTGTTGGACATGGATAAAACAAAGTACTAATCCTTAATCCTTAATCCTTGTCATTTTGTTTCACTAGATTCGTTTTAAAAAAATATTTTCATCATCCTCGCCTTAAATGATGATATTATTGAATATCTTTGGCCCAGTAGTGCAAAGATGAATGATTTCTCAAGAATATCTTTGGCACATGTAGTGCAAAAGATGAACAGTGTTTAAATGAACACGACCAATCGATGAATATCTTTGGCTGTAGTGCAAAGATGAACAGTGTTGAGATGAACATGATCGATCGATGAATATCTTTGGCTGTGAGTGCAAAGATGAATATTTGATTTGAGATGAATATTGATTGATGTTACAGGATAAAATATTGATGATGGACCGTTAAATTCATAGATTATAGTAGATTTCATTCTCTACGTAACTCTTCTATGAATTATTATTTCACGCTAATATTGATCTGAAACTTGTTGTCATTGTATTCTATCGATTTTTCCTGTTGGAGACTAACGATAATTTGTTGTATATTATCTTAGTCATAACATTCTTTACCGGGCTAGTTGAGCTCACCCTTTCCCTTGTTGTTCCATTTTTCTTCTCAAGAGGCGAGAATGTAGCGAAGTACTAGTCGAGGTATGGAATGAAGGTTCTAGAGAGAGTTGTTTAGTAGTCCTCACCATTATTGTAAAATAATGTATCAATAAATGTGATGAGGATTTATTTGAGTATAAATATTGTCTAGAAGATAATATTTGTATTTAAACTCACAGCTTTATTGTTGTGATAATAAAGTTGTAGTTGTTTCGCATCTATGTATTTGCTACTTCGTAATGGGTTGGATGGAATGGACCTATTTTGGGGTCGTCACATATATATATATATATATATATATATATATATATATATATATATATATATATATATATATATATTGACCGGTAATATTTTAAGTAGATAATATTGCTAAATGTGTATATGCATGAGTTTTAAGAAAATTATTATTCTTATAAATTAATTTATTATTAGTGTTTGTAGTAAAAGTTGTGAAATTTACTTTTCTCTATGTATAATTAATTAGTTGTAAATTAATTTATTTTGAGAATAAAGTAAATTTATATTTTTTCTTGAACAAAATTATGCATAAATTTGAGGTAATATTTAATGTAATATTACTTGGTATTTATATGCATGAATTTTGAGATAGATTACTTTGTTTGTGGATAATAAATTAATTATCAACTAATAGTTAGAAGAGATATTGTAGAAGTAAATTTGGTTGAGTAAATCTTGTATACATTATGATTTTGATGTTGAGAAAACACTTAGAAATGATATTCGTAGTGTTTTTGTGATAATCATAATTGGAATATGTTGATTTATTTTTTGTGTACTTCTTGTCCAAGAAGTAGTACATTTTAATGTGGTTATATGAATTTTGTATATTCTAATTGAGGTAAATATTTTAATTTTTGACTTTTTATAAATATAAAGGAAGTTCAAGAATTTCATATTATTATGATAATTATCTTGAATTCTATATTTATAATTTTCAAAAGATATAATGTTTATGGTATTTCATGTCTAAGTTGGGACAAGAAAATACTTGAGGATATACTACTTCATTTGTGTGAATTTTATTTGCTTTCTATATAAATTAATTTTGTTTGTGATAAATTAATTTTTTAGAAAAAAGTAAATATAAAATTTTATATTTTATATGCAAATAAATTTGTGCAATATGATGAGTTGTGTTATAATTTGTATTTAATGAATTTTATACTATTTACATATACTCAAGTGTTACGTGTTGGTATACTTGAAAAATGTACATGTATAATTTATTAAGTGCTTATGTTAAATAATTTTTGAATTTGAGATTTTATGTAATTTCGTAAAATAAGAGCTTGTTTTCTTATGTAGGTGTTATAAAAGATTCTTAAGTTGAAGCAATCTTTATATGAATAACTAATACATAAAATGTACAAGAATTTATTTTTTATTTTGAGAAGTGTTCCTTAATATTCTCACGTGGAAGTAATATTTATAGGAACATTGTCACCTAAAATGTCAATTAATCTAAAATTTATTTTAAGTAGTGAGCATAATATTGTGAAGTGAAATTATTCAATGAGATATCAATTATTTAAAAGTGTGGGGTGATTCTTTAATATTTTTATTTTGATCTTTGAACTATTTGGAGCATAAATTTATTTATGTAAGAAATAGTAAGGCTTATAATTTCATGTTGTGAAATTCAATTTGATTAATAATAGTTCGTGAAATGAAAGTCTTTGAAACACAAACTTTTGAATAATATTGAAGTGCGAACTTATTTCACTTAATTAATTATCTAAGGTTCAAAGAAAGTTATAAATTGAACTTAGAAAGAGCAATATTGATTTGGTGAAGGAAATCAATATAATAATTTGGTAAATAAAATACTTATTTTATTAACCTAAATATGATTCAAAATATTTATTGTGATTTAGTTCAATGGTGAGATTGAAACTAAGTTATAAATATTAAAGTGGATACATATTAGGTGATAATATGTGCATATTTACCTTGAGATTCTATCGATATAGAATTATTTATATGTTTACACTAACAATATAATTGTATAAACTATAATGTGATAGTTTTTGTGTATATTAATGATATGTTTGATCATTTTACATAGAATTGTTAACGTAAACAAGTTTAAGACATCTATTTTTTGTCTCTATGTTGAAAGATTTGTAAAATAGATGTTATCTTAGTATCATGTGAAAATATAGTGAAAATTTCAACTAAAACAATTTAATAGTATTGAGACGCAATACTGAACTAAGTTTGATAAACCTTGAGATTGAAAAATTTAATAATTCTTTAATAGTGGTGGTATACTGGAAGTTAATTCTAATATAGCTATTGTAAATCTGAAGTACACATATGTGAGACCCCAAATTTTATGAATAAAGATTTAAATTTCTCGAAATATTTTTTTCGAATATTATGGTGTGGATTTGATATAATGTTATAGTTGTGGGTAATATTTATAAATTTTGCAAAGTATGCAAGTTGTTATAAAATATTCGTTTGGTCGGAGAATATTCTTTTTGTTGGGGAATATTCGTACGACGGCATTATCATTGGTGAACCCCACAATGGAAGTATTGTCGTAGTTAGAAAATGACAAAATTATCTTTTTATAAAAATAACGACGAAAGTGTTACCGTTAAAACTGTTGAACTACCCGGTAGTAAAAAAGTACGAGAATACGTGTGGTTGCATAAGAAGCACTACAGTATTGATTATTGATGCTTACGTAAGAAGTCACTCGCTTATACTCAATTATTACTACAAATAATTCTTTGCGTCATATCTCTCATATTATGTGTGACGCTCCCAAAATTAGGTATACATCACCCATCTTGGGTCACCACTTACATGGTACAGAATTTAAATACAACTTAATACATAAACCGTGAGTTTAAATACAAATATCGCCTACTAGATATTATACAAACTCAAAAAGGAGTCCTCATTACAATTATTATCACACTATTTCACGTAATAGTGAGGACTACTAATGCTATCTTCGTGACCATCACTGCGTTCCCCACTCGTCCCAAATATATTCTCATTTCAAGAGAATAAAGTGAAAGAAAGGGTGAGCTCAACTAGCCCAAGAAGAAATATTATGACTAAGATAATGCGTAATAAATTATCAATAGTCTTCAACAATGTTAAACCGATAAAATACAATAGACAACCAGCTTTAATCTGCAGCAATGAATATGCAATCCATTAAAAGAGTCAAGTAAAAAATAAAGTCTACTATCTTTTAGGTTTTAAAAGGTTTTTCATCATCATATAATTGAGACTCAAATTTTAATAAATATTCCACATCATCGAATCACCCCCGCACTACTACCAAGGATATTCTTTAGTATCACGACCACAATTATTCATGCACTACGGGCCAAGAATATTTGTGTATTCATTAATGGTCATGATCATGCCAACAATCGTCCATCAATGCACTACTACCAATCGAGGATTTTTACCACATCATTTGTAACATTACTACCATGATTACAATCGAATAGTCTCTCGGTCATAATCATACCAAGTCCATCTATGCACTACAAAAGCCACAGATGACTTTAAAAAAATATAAACATGAGGATGATGACAATGATATAAGAATTCAATAAAACAAGTTCAAGAATTATTTTATCCGGTGATATTAACGTCCAAATTATCAACATGATATCGCTTTTGTAGAGTAAAATTCAAGAATGATCGTAAGAATATTTTCATGAAAAGATATCGGATGAAACGCAAATATCAAGGATATTCCACTAATTTCATGGAGTATAGAAGTCAAAGTTTTAACCAACCGGTATAATAAAGAATGGAATAACAAAAGAAATCACCATGCATGCGATAGACCGCATGCATGTGTTATTCCAACGTAATAATAAAGAACTAACCAAGTCGTGTGAAATTCACACCGCCGAGGATGTTCCAATGTAATAATAAAGATGGAACCAGATCCGGTGTAAAACACACGATAGGATATTCCAACAGATCAATAATAAAGATTTTAACCAGTCCGTAAAAACACATGCATGTGATGTTCCAATGTAATAATAATAAAGATTTTAACCAGTCCTGTAAAACACACGCATGTGATGTTCCAATGTAATAATAATAAAGATTTTAACCAGTCCTGTAAACACACGCATGTGATGTTCCAATGTAATAATAGAAGAATGTCACCAAGTATAGGGTAAACCACTTATACAAGTTATTCCAATGTAATAATAAGCAATGGAATAACAACAGCTTCTCTTCATTAATAAGAAAGAATAACACCCCTTACATTTGGTAGGAGATTGAATCTCGCAAAGAAGGTGTAGTAACGAAATACTCTTCTTCTTTCTCTTTATTCTCTCTATACTTTCTCTCTATAGCTTGAATGAATTCGTGAAAATAATGAAGCCTCAGGCCTCTATTTATAGAAGATTTCTAGCTTAGCACCGCCGTGTGAAAAGGTAAGTGGCTTAACGAATCGGTTTGGCGCTTGTAATGTGAAAAGACAAGTGGTTCGGCGCTCAGTAATGTGAAACGACAAGTGGTTCGATGCACAGTAATGTGAAACGAAAAGTGGTTCGACGTCTGTAAAGGTAATTACTTATTAACGAAGGTAAATACTATCGATTTAAGGTAAATACTATTCACAAGGGTAATTACTATTAACGAAGGTAATTACTATCGATTTAGGTAAATACTATTCACAAGGGTAATTACTATTAACGAAGGTAATTACTATCGATTAAGGTAAATACTATTCACAAGGGTAATTACTATTGACGAAGGTAATTACTATCGACGAAGAGACTCTTAGATGATGACATATAGAGCCCCCATAAAATAATCAAACTTACCACAAATCATTTTTTTTTCATCAACACATAATTAATCTTTCAACAATTATTAATCATTTATAACTTGTCGTCTCAATTATTGATTTAATACTATAACATATTATACGTATGATACCGTGACAATAATTGAATCAATAATATAAGAGATATGATGCAAAGAATTATCGTAGTAATAATTGAGCATAAATGAGTGACTTCTCACGTAATAATCAATAATTGTGCTACTATGCAACCACGCCAGACATCGCACTTTTACCAATTTGGGTAGTTCAACAGCTTTAATTCGGTAACACCTCCGCCGTTATTTTATAAAATATTTTTGTCGCTTTCAATCCGACAATAATTACATTGGGGGTCCACCAATGATTGAGCCATTGTATTTAATATTCCCTAACAAAAGAATATTCCTCGACCAAACGAATATTTTATAACAACTTGCATACTTTGCAAAATTTATAAATATTACCCACAACTATAACATTATATCAAATTTATTCCATAATATTCAAAAATAATATTTATAGAAAAAAAATCATCTTTATTTATAAAAGCTGGGGTCTTACAACCTCCCCTTCTTATGAAATTTCGCCCTCGAAATTAGGGTACGATGACTGTATGTCAAGAGGTAAGGATACCTTGATTTCATTTTAGATTCTAACTCCCAAGTCATTTCCTCAACATCGTGGTTCCTCCACAAAACTTTGACTTGAGGTATAACCTCGAGCGTAGAATATGTTCCTTCTTATCCAAAATTTGAACAGAACCTCTTCATACGCCAAATCTTCCGCTATTTCATTCGGTTCTAACTCAATAATATGGTTCGGGTCTTTCACATATTTACGTAACATAGATATGTGAAAAACGCATGAACACGAGACATACTTGGCAGAAAGCGAGTCTATAAGCCACGCTCCTACCGATTGAGGATTAAAATGGACCGATGAATCGAGGATTAAGTTTTCCTCTCTCCAAATCTTGTAACTCCTTTCCATGGAGCAACTCTTAACAACACATGATCTCCTATATCGAATTCCACGCCCTTTCGATGAAGATCAAGATAACTCTTTTGTCGATTTTGTGAGGTTTTTATACGTTGTCGGATCGTTTGAATCTTTTCCGTAGTCATACGCATTCAACTCCGGCCCCAACAACGTTGATTCACCCAACTCATCCCAAAGATACCGAGAACGACACTTTCTTCCATACAACGCTCGAATGGAGCCATGCCAATACTTGCTTGATAACTGTTGTTGTAGGAAAACTCCACCAATGGTAAGAACTTGTCCCAACTCCCTTGAAATCAAGGACACGAGTCTTAATAGATCTTCAAGAGTTTGAATAGTCCTCTCCGATCGTCCGTCTGGTCTCGAGGATGATATGCCGAGCTAAATCGTAAGTCCGTGCCCATAGCTTTTTGCAAACTAACCCAAAATCGTGAAGTGAATCTTAGGTCTCGATCGAAACTATGGATACCGGCATACCATGCGCCCTTACAATCTCGCTTTATGTACATACGAGCAAGACGTTCAAGTGTATAAGTTTCTCGTGATTCGGTAGAAATGAGCGGACTTGGTCAATCTATCAACAATGACCCAAATCGCATCAATGCCTTGAGAAACCTTAGGAAGACCCAGAATCGAAATCCATGGTAATGTGCTCCCACTTCCATTCCGGAATTTCAAGTGGTTGCAATGGACCTTTTGGTACTTGATGCTCCGCTTTAACTTGTTGACAAGTTAGACACCGTGAGATAAACAAATATCTCTCTCTTCATATTGCTCCACCAAAATGTATGACGAATATCATGATACATTTTGGTACTCCTGTGATGGATTGCAAATGGTGTGTTGTGCGCCTCCATCATGATATTATACTTTAAATCGTGGTCGTTAGGAACACAAAGTCCGAGTTGACTCAAGTATTCCTTCTTAATCGATTCTTGCTTCCTGCAGCACCTTCTTGCACTTTTTTTCCTCATACGCATCGCTCCAGTGTCCAGAGCTTGAGCGCCTTTTTAACTTTATCGATTAAAGTTTGCCTCTACTCAGATACTCGCTATCATCACATGCGTCCCTCGATTCTTTAACTCTATCTCCATCCTTTGCAAGTCACACAAAATGGGCCTTTGCATATGACAATATCGCACTCAGATTTGCATATGATTTTTTCTACTCAATGCGCCGCTACCACGCTCGCTTTTCGTGATGGTATTGATGGTATGATCATAATCTTTCAATGCTCAAGCCAACGTCGTTGTCGCATGTTGAGTTCCTTTTGAGTGAAGAAATATTTGAGGCTTTTATGATCCGTAAAGATCTCCACTTTCTCCCCATACAAGTAATGCCTCCAAATTTTAAGTGCAAAAGATAACAAATGCTAACTCTAGATCATGAGTAGGATAATTCCTCTCATATTCTTTGAGTTGTCATGAGGCATAAAGCTATAACTTTTCCATGTTGCATAAGAACACATCCCAACCTTTTGCTCAAGCATCACCAGAGATGACAAATCCTCCGAGCCGTATGGTATCACGTGTAACAGTGTCAAATAAGTCTCCTTTTGAGTTCTTGAAAACTCTTCTCACATTCTTCGCTCCAACCGAACTTTGTATCTATCCGAGTCACCGAAGTCATGGAGTAGTGATTCGAGAAAATCCTTCCACGAATCTCCGATAATAACCAAATAAACCGAGAAAGCTACGACTTCTATCCATCGATTTAGGTTGTTCCCAACTTTGAATAGCTTCAATCTTTCACTGGGTCAATGATATTCCATGACTTGATACCACGTGCCCAAAGAATGCTACTTCTTCAAGCCGTAACTCACATTTCTTCAACTTGGCATAAAGCTTATATTCACGAAGCTTTTGGAGTGTCACCTCAAGTGTTGCTCATGATCTTCACGGCTTTTGGAATAAATAAGGATGTCATCAATAAAGACGACCACAAAGTGATCTAAATATTCCTTGAATACTTGGTTCATCATATCCATGAAGGCAAAGAGGAGCATTAGTCAATCCAAAGGACATGACTAGAAATTCATAATGCCCGCATCGAAGTTCCGAAAGCCGCCTTTGGAATGTCGAGGTTCTAATCTTCAATTGGTGATATCCTAACGAAGATCAATCTTTGAAAAGAATTTGGCTCCTTGCAAATCGGTCAAACAGTCATCAATACGCGGCAATGGATACCTATTTTTGATGGTGACATGATTCAACTCCCCGATAATCAATACAAAGTCGCATACTTCCATCTTACTTTTTCACGAATAGAAAGAGAGCACCCCAAGAGAGAAGTACTAGGACGAATAAAGCCAATGTCTAACAATTCCTGCATTGGGTCTTTAACTCCTCAAGTTCAATAGAGCCATTCGATATGGGGCTTTGGAAATAGGTTTTGTACCGGTTCAAGGTCGATACAAAATTCAATTTCACGCCCTGGGGTAGGCCAGAAGTTCTTCTGGGAATACGTCGAGAAATTTATTAACAATAGAAATATCGCTTAAAACCGACGTATTTTTATTTAAATCAGGATATGAGCTAAGAAAGCTTGACATCCGCTTTTCAATAAACGAATAGCTTTATGGCTTGAGATGACCGTGATTGATTTTAATGGTTTGGACGTTTGAATTCGCATAATAGGTTGATTAGGAATATGAAAGCTAACAACCTTACGAAAACAATCAATTTTTGCATGATAAGTAGTTAACCAATCAATCCCTAGAATCACGCCAAATGCAAGTATTTTTAATGAAATAAGATCGACAGTAATGTGAGGGTACCGATTTGAACCAAACAAGACTTATAAACAAAGGATGTAATGAAGGTTTCTCCCAACGGAGTTTCCACAGATAAGTCAAAGTCTAATTTCTCCTGAGTCAAATTTAATCGATGAGCGCAAGTAGAGAAATAAAAGAATGGGTAGAACCCAGATCAAATAAAGTATAGACTTCATTAGAGTTTATGATAAGCTTACCCGTGATGACCTCATTCGATTCCTTGCTCTTTGGGAGGTCACAACAAACGCCTCCTCAGCACTACTGGCTTTGAATTTTCTGGACGGCTTTTGGTGCCTCCATCCTAGCTTTGAATTTGTCTTTGGTAAACGACAAAATCGAGCTAAGTGACCTTCTCTTCCATAATTATAACATGCTTTGACGGCATGACGCAGCTTTGATCGATGTGTCCTCTCCTCCGCATTTGAAGCATATGATAGGTGGTCTTTCTCCTTCCTTAACAATGGGTGTCAGTCTTGACGCCTTTCCACCATTGTTGAATCTCGGTTTCTTGAAATGTCCATTCTTATTGTTTTGGCCCCGATTACCACCGGCGGGGTTACCATATCCGCCCGTTGATTCCTCCACGCTTGTTGTCACCGCTTCATGACTACTCTCACCGGTATTATAATTTTGCCTACCGCTTCTTTTTTAGTTGTGTTGACTCATTATCGCTTCCACTAATCGAGCCCTATTTACAACATCTCAATACAAACACGCTTTATGAGAAATAAGATGTTGACGTATCTCCCGCTTCAAACCTCTTAAAAACATTCGCGCCATTCTCTCTCATTATCCACCAAGTGAGACGAAAACCGTGATAACTCCGCAAATTTTGCCTCGTATCATGACACTATTATATTATTTTGTTCCAACTTGATAAATTCCACCTCCTTCATGTGGCGAATACTTTCGTGAAAGTATTTGTCGTTGAATGTACTCCCGAACTTCTCCCAAGATATCTTCAAGACAAAGAAGTTGAGTACGCTTTTACCGATTCCCACCAAGAATCCGCCTCCGCCACAAGAACATAAAGGCTGCGAGGGAACCTTTTGCTCCTCTGAGCATCCCAAGACATCAAATATCTTGTAATCATTTATCCATACTTCCGCCAAGTGGTTTTGGCTCTCCCTTAAACTCCGGTGTGGTCCCAGCTCCTTGAATTGTTTAGCGGTGACCGCCTTGAGAGTTTTCCGTGTTTCCACCTATGTTTTGGATGAGAGTCGCCTCATCTTTCTTTGTTACATAAATCGCATAAAGCCTCCGAACATTTGATCATTCATCATTTGGTCGGTGTTGTTGTTTGTTTGTGAGGATTGTCGCCTTCCTCGATGCACATTATCCTCGATTATTGATATGTGGTGAATCAACGATCGCTCATACTCCATCATATTCTCAACATTCTCGGATGTCATTTTCGACATCGCCACAAAACAAAAGGTTAATTGACATGTAACAAATTATCCCTATCTTCCCGACCAACCAATAAAATAGCACATAAACTTAGGTAGGTCATACTAACGAAGGTATTCCCTGCCTCTCCCTCCTAGTACTATTCTCACATCTTAGCCAGTGGATCATATCCCTAAGCTCGATACTAACCGCGACGCCCCCCAAAATTAGGTATACATCACCCATCTTGGGTCACCACTTACGTGGTATGTAATTTAAATACAACTTAATACATAAACTGTGAGTTTAAATACAAATATCGCCTACTAGATATTATACAAACTCAAAAAGGAGTCCTCATTATAATTATTATCACACTATTTCACGTAATAGTGAGGACTACTAATGCTATCTTCAGACCATCACTGCTTCCGACTCGTCCCAAATATATTCTCATTTCAAGAGAATAAAGTGAAAGAAAGGGTGAGCTCAACTAGCCCAAGAAGAAATATTATGACTAAGATAATGCGTAATAAATTATCAATAGTCTTCAACAATGTTAAACCGATAAAATACAATGTACAACCAGTTTAATCTGCAGCTGGAATATGCAATCCATTAAAAGAGTCAAGTAGAAAATAAAGTCTACTATCTTTTAGGTTTTAAAAGGTTTTTCATCATCAAGTATAAATTTGAGACTCAAATTTTAATAAATATTCCACATCATCGAATCACCCCTCGCATTACTACCAAGGATATTCTTTAGTATCACGACCACAATTATTCATGCATCACGGGCCAAGAATATTTGTGTATTCATTAATGGTCATGATCATGCCAACAATCGTCCATCAATGCACTACTACCAATTTGAGGATTTTTACCACATCATTTGTAACATTACTACCATGATTACACCAATAGTCTCTGGTCATAATCATACCAAGTCCATCTATGCACTATGTGCCACGTATGACTTTAAAAAATATAAACATGAGGATGATGACAATGATATAAGAATTCAATAAAACAAGTTCAAGAATTATTTTATCCAGAATTATTAACGCCCAAATTATCAACATGATATCTTGTTTTATAGAGTAAAATTCAAGAATGATCGTAAGAATATTTTCATGAAAAGATATCGATGAAACGCAAATATCAAGGATATTCCACTAATTTCATGGAGTATAGAAGTCAAAGTTTTAACCAACCGGGTATAATAAAGAATGGAATAACAAAAGAAATCACCATGCATGCGATAGATCAAGACAGAGACGTGTTATTCCAACGTAAATAATAAAGAACGGAACCAGATCGTGTGAAATTCACACCGAGCAGGATGTTCCAACAGAATAATAAAGATGGAACCGGATCCGGTGTAAAACACACGATAGGATATTCCAACGTAATAATAAAGACGGAACCAGTCCTGTAAAAACACACAAACAGGATGTTCCAATGTAATAATAATAAAGATTTTAACCAGTCCGGTGTAAAACACATGCATGTGATGTTCCAATGTAATAATAATAAAGATTTTAACCGTGTCCTGTAAAACACACGCATGTGGATGTTCCAATGTAATAATAGAAGAATGTCACCAAGTATAGGGTAAACCACTTATACAAAGTTATTCCAATGTAATAATAAGCAATGGAATAACAACAGCTTCTCTTCATGAATAAGAAAGAATAACACCCCTTACATTTGGTAGGAGATTGAATATCGCAGCAGAGGTGTAGTAACGAAATACTCTTCTTGTTTCTCTCTTATTCTCTCTATACTTTCTCTCTCTATAGCTTGAATGAATTAGTGAAAATAATGAAGCCCTAGGCCTCTATTTATAGAAGATTTCTAGCTTAGCACCTTAGTGTGAAAAGGCAAGTGGCTTGACGACGGTTTGACGCTTTGTAATGTGAAACGACAAGTGGTTCGACGCTTTTATAATGTGAAAACGACAAGTGGTTCGACGCCTTTGAATGTGAAACGACAAGTGGTTCGACGTCTGGTAAAGGTAATTACTATTAACGAAGGTAAATACTATCGATTGACGAAGGTAAATACTATTCACAAGGGTAATTACTATTAACGAAGGTAATTACTATCGATTTAAGGTAAATACTATTCACAAGGGTAATTACTATTAACGAAGGTAATTACTATCGACGAAGGTAAATACTATTCACAAGGGTAATTACTATTGACGAAGGTAATTACTATCGACGAAGAGACTCTTAGATGATGACATATAGGCCCCCATAAAATAATCAATTTTACCACAAATCATTTTTTTTCATCAACACATAATTAATCTTTCAACAATTATTAATCATTTATAACTTGTCGTCTCAATTATTGATTTAATACTATAACATATTATACGATGATGATCTTCGTGACAATAATTGAATCAATAATATAAGAGATATGATCAAGAATTATCGTAGCAATAATTGAGCATAAATGAGTGACTTCTCACGTAATAATCAATACTTGTGTGCTACTATGCAACCACGCCAGACATCGTGTTTCTTTACCACCGGGTAGTTCAACGCTTTTAACGGTAACACCTCCGTAGTTATTTTTATAAAATATTTTTGTCGCTTTCTCAATCCGACAATAATTACATTGTGGGGTCCACCAATGATTGAGCCGTTGTCATTTAATATTCCCTAACAAAAGAATATTCCCCACCAAACGAATATTTTATAACAACTTGCATACTTTGCAAAAATTTATAAATATTACCCACAACTATAACATTATATCAAATTTATTCCATAATATTCAAAAATAATATTTATAGAAAAAAAAATTAATCTTTATTTATAAAAGTCAGGGTCTTACATTATGGATTCAATTATTGTCACAATATCATCTCAGATAATATGTTATATTATTAAATCAATAATTGAGACTACAAAGTTATTCATATTATTATTTGCAATATTGATGATATCTAGAAGTTCTCACATCGAGGAGAGGTTTGGTCACCTAATTGCGCGCCAATAAGGAGAAATCCTTATCGGAAAGCCCCCTCTTTCCTGGGAACGACCTGGTTGTTAAATATTGTGAATTATAATATTAATGATGAATAAGTTCATGTTGATTAAAGATAAAATTGATAGTTCCATTGTGTTGGGATTATTAGTGTTAGTGAAAATCGACATTTATTTCGATAATAATTGATGTCTGGAGGTTATATTGACCAATCGGATAATTAACCGGATAAATGAGCAATTAATTGTTATTGATTCACATGATTATAACTATTTATTCACATATGTGTACTATTGATTCACATTCATTTACTATTAGGAGAGTTGGTGTAAGATTGATAATACTTGCATGACTAAGTTAAAAATGGAAGTATAGATGGAGGTACTATACTGTAATTCGTATTTTCACATGTCTAGAACTATTGATTCACATGATTTACTATTAGGGGAGGTGGTGCAAGTTTGATAATACTTGCAGGACTAAATTAAAAATGAAGGAAAAGAGGAAGGTATTATACTGTAATATTTTGAGCCCCAAAACGTGCAATTATCGAAACTATATTTTTTTATAAATAGAAGCTCATTCCTTCATTATTTTTCACCAATTCACTAAAGCTATAGAACAATTATTATAGAGAGAAATTATAGAGAGAAAGAAGAAGAAAAGTCTGCTACCTCACTATTCCAGTATCCAATCTTCTTTTGAGGTAAAGGGTATTATTCCTTCGTATTCATGAAGAGAGTTGTTTTCTTTCAATACTCGTAAGGGTTGTTATTCCATTCTTTATTATTATGTTGGAATAACTTTTTACATGCCAAAATCTTCGCGTACATGGTGAAATTCTTCATTATTCCATTCTTTATTATTACATTAGAATAACCTTTTCTGCAAGCGATTATCGCATGCCTAGTGAATTCTGTTATTATTCCATTCTTTATTATTACATTGGAATGTCACATGCATGCGGATTACGCATGACCTGGTTCCGCTTCTTTATTATTCATTGGAATATCCATGCATGCGGATTACGCATTTACACAGTTCCATTATTTATTATTACTGCTGCAATAGCTTTGCATGCATGCGGTCTATCGCATGCCTGGTGAATTCTTTTGTTATTCCATTCTTTATTATTCTGTTAGAATAACTTGCCTATGTGGACTACCGCATGCATGTTGAATGATCCTTCGTATTCATTCCTTATTAAATTGTGGAAATGATCATGCTCACGTGGATTACTGACATGACGGTGAAAATCCATTCATAGCCAGTATATTATATTATACTCGTATGAGATATCATTTCTTTTGTACTCGTCATGGAATATCATTTTCTTTAATATTTTTTTTACGAGTTACTATTCACGGGTTACTATTCACCCAATTACTATTCACTCTAGTATTATTCACTCGGGTATTCGGGGAACTTTTCGTGTCGAAGTACTATTCACGAGTTACTATTCACCCAAATTACTATTCACCCAAATATTATTCACTCGGGTATTTGGGGTATTTTTCATGCCGGGGTACTATTCACGATAAAAAATTGATTCTTTTCTGTCCAAATTATTTTTGGTACATGAACATTATTCTTGAATTTTACTCTACAAAGCAGTATCATGTTGACAATTTGAACATTATTGATTTCTGGATAAATTAGATTATAAATCTTTAAAATTTATTCTTGAACTTGTTTTATTAAATTATTATGTCATTGTCATCATCCTCATGCTTATATTGTGATGAAAGTCATCTTTGACTTACGTCATTTTTATAATATAGATAGAAGATATAGATATAGACATAAATAAGAGTATATATTTTATAATGAGTGTTGTCAATAAAATTATTATTTTACATCATCGAATAGTAATAATAGTAATAGATGTGGATAGTTTTAGAGAAAATTGAGTAATTTGAATCGAGTAATTTTCATTTACATGGTAAAATTGTATATATGATGATAAGGTAATTATTCTTTTTCTTCTTTTGATTTTAAAAAACTATATATCAATAGATGGAGGAATATAGATGGGAAACAAGACATGAATTTTGGTGTTTTTCACTTCATATTTTTGAGTGAATCTTGAAAGATATGAAAGATCTTTGATCCAAATCGAGTTTTGAGTTATATTGAAAATCTTTTATAAAAATATCTTTCAGTATTAAAAGGAGTAGTATAGTGTCATATGTGATGTGCTTATGGTGCACAATTGGCAGTCCTTAGGTTTTTATCAGGCAAGGTCAGGGCGTTAACTTTGATCTAGCAGTTCAGACCAGGTCTTAGCCTCTGAAGTGAAGTACAAATTAGGCCTGGTAAAATATGGTTATGGGTTGGTTTTGGTTTTCAAAATATGATTATATGGTTCCATTTAAGAACTAAAACCATATTAACAATTTTTAATATGAGTTGTGTGGGTTGGAACTATATGGTTATGGTTCAAAATCATATTAATCATTTTAAGATGTTTTGACTTTTAAACAGAACTTTTGAAAAATGAAATTGTGACCGTCACAATTAAATTAATTAAGTAATAATATGATATAAAAATTATTAATATAAATAATAAAATGCTAAAAAACTATACTAATAAAAATTGAAATTGAAATTATTAATACCCTTTCATATTTAAATAATTTTTCAAAATTATTATTAACTCGCTAATAGAAAGGTTGGAATCCAAAATATACCATAGTATAATTTTATGAATGTCGTTTAAATATTGAAACATATTTATAATTCTATGAATGTCGTTTAAATATTGGGTGCATCGTCAAATGTAAAAATATTAAATTTGAGTTAAAAAAATTAGATGACCAAATGGCATTGATGAATAAAAGATGTAAAATGAGTGATTAAATTAAGAATGTCAATAGAGCGAACATGACAGAGATAACATATTACGAATACTGGGGGCGTCTGTGTGTCATTCATATTTTGTGTATAAATAATTTTAAAAAATAAAATTTTAGTTTAGTTTAGGGGATAATATAAGATTATTATTAAATTTATAGGATAAAATAAGAAATATTTGTATTCTTAAGGGTTGAATTTGGGAGAGGAGAAAACTTTGTTGAGAGCAAGAGACCACGTGACAGCGAAATAAATCAATTTCTCCTCCGCCCTAAGCTATTTAGGTGATTCTTCATCCCCAATACAATACACACTTAAAGTCAAAATTATAGTCCTTAACTTGATAACTTTAATTTATGTGAGTGGATTAATACTATTTGAACTTTTTTTAATTTATATTTTTTGAATTAAAATACGAGTAACAATTTATTATTGGAGAAAAAATAGAGAGGAAAAGACTGAAAAGCCCAAGTGTCTAACCCGAAACCAGCATTATTCCTGATAAGATAAAAGGACTCCTCAATGTGTGAGTCACGCATCTGGAAAATATTTATTAAATAAAAGAACTTTTCGATTTGGATGGAATGGAATATGGGTTAAAAAATAGTTAATCGGTTCAGAACTATATTTGTTTTTAAAAATATGAGTCCAAACTTTAACCAACCTGAATAAATAAAAATGGTTAACCAACTCATTTGGTTCCAGTTAATATGATTTGACCCAACAGTTAATTAACTATATTGCCAGGTCTAGTCCAAACCAAGGCCAGACCACTCCTAGCTCCTCCTCCTCCTCCTCCTCCCCGGCCCCTTTCCCTTTTTTTAATGTTAAATATTAATAATACAAACTATAAATATAATCTAATAGAAATTTTAATGAAGAACTAGAGTATTTACAAGAAACTAACTTATTAATAATATTTAACATTAAAGGTTAGTTAATTGATGTATTAATTAATGTTACTATTTAATATAAAAATTAAAGTAGCAAGAAATATAAATAAAATTTTAATTTTAAATATTACTCGATTCGTCCCAAAATTAAAGTCTTTATTATTATTTTGGATAGTCTCAAGTTAAATGTCTACTTACCTTAAATAATATATATATATTTTAAAAGTTTGTTGTAAGACCCCAACTTATTATTAATAAAATTGAAATTTCCTCTATTTATTATCTTGAAATAGTAAGGGTTGATTTGATTAATGTGGTAAGTTATGGGTAAAATGCGTAATTATTTCAAACAAGCAAGTGGTTTTAAAATATTCATTGTTGACGGAAAATATTCGTTTTGTCGTGGAATATTAAATCTTTGTCGGGGAATATTAAATGCGATCCACAAGCGACCTTATATGTGGGCCCCATAACGTGAAAGCGATTGGATGAAGAAAGCGACAAGAATAAGTTGGTTATAAATAACTAGGCGTGAATTACTGCTTAATATTGTGGGAAATACGGTTGGTTAAAATACAAAGAAGACCGGTAATACACCAATTATTGATTCTTACGTAAGAAGACACTACTTAATAATTATTACAGTAATTACTGTTCAGTATTTTATTTTATTGATTCAATAATTGTTGTGTTGATATTTTATATTACTGTTGTTTTAATAATTGTCACTACACAGTATTTTCTATTATCGGAGCAATAATTCATATTATCTGAATAATATTATTAGATAACATTATTGGTAATGTCTAGAAAGTTCTGTCTAAGGAGAGGTTTGGTCATCTAATCAGGCGCCGAAGGAGAGATCCTTATTGGAAAGCCCCTTTTTCTGAGGAACTGCACAGTTTATCGATAATGTGATTCTGTAATATTATTTGTGAATAATTAATTATTGATTTATATGATGAGGAAAATATTAATTTTATGAGGATATAGATGGAGAAAATTTTAAATGTGACAATTGTTGAAAATTAATATTTTATCTTTTTCTGATAAAATAATTTATTTAAATATATTATTTTAATAATATATTAATGGTGATATTTTTACAATGAATGTGGGATATATGAGTATATGAGGAGGAAGAGTATTTTTGTGGTATTAAATGTTTAACACATGTTTTGTGTGTTGGTGGACACAATTATTGACCGAAATTTGATTATAGCCTGTAAAATCGTCCGTTTGTGGATTTTGGTCAATTTTTGTTTGGAATTTGGAAAAACTTTCTTCTGTAAAGTTGTATAAAATTGAATTTCCTATAAAAAATCGCGAGATTCGAATTTTCTGATAAAAGAGCTATTTATTATGAATTATTGAAGTTCCGAAGTTCCGAAATAATTGATTTTTGGAAGTTTTCGTTATTTATTTGAAGAAAAACGTTTTTTTACTTGGTGGGCTGCATTAACATGTGCAAAATCAGCTGAGTTCAGATCTAAGAAGGTGGGCTAAGGAATTTATAATATATATATTAATATTATATTCAATTTTCTACTTTGGTGTTCTAAGCATTTTCCTATAAATAGGGTGCTTAGGTTAGAATTGAAAATCACACCAGAAACTGAAAACTTCTCTCTCTTTCTCTCTCGATATATTGAGCGTATTCTTGCGAATATACTTTGAGTGTTGCTATACAGTGCAAGTTCAAGTTATAGCCTATATCCGGTGTTTCAACTAGAAGAACTGTCTTTCAAGGTAAGGGATGTTATTTTCTTCATATATGATATTATTTCTTCAGTATCATTATGCCGAAATATTGGTTTGAACATTTTAATCAAATTTGGAACTTTTTGTGTTGGAGTTACTATTCATGTATACGGCACTATTCACGAATACACCACTATTCATCGAAAAATAAAATTTTTCCTTTTCGTCCAAAATATCTATTATGGATACTAGCTTTGATTGTATCCATGTTTTGATCATTCTTGAATTTTACTTCACTATGATTATTTATGAAGTATTTTTGAACTCGGATTGTTTAAAATACGAATCCATAATACTTGTTCTTTTGTTTCACTGGATTCGTTTTCTTTAAAATTATTTTCATCATCCTCAGTCCTAAATGATGATGTTACTGAATATCTTTGGCCTGTAGTGCAAAGATGGTTGATTTTATTATGAATATCTTTGGCCCGTAGTGCAAAGATGAACAGGTGTTGAGATGAACATGACCGACTAATGAATATCTTTGGCCTGTAGTGCAAAGATGAATATTTGATTCAAGATGAATATTGACTGATATTAAAGGGATAAAATATTGATGATGGACTTTTAAATTCATAGATAATAGTAGAATTCATTATCTACGTAACTCTTCTATGAATTATTATTTCCGCTGCGAATATTGATCTGAAACTTGTTGTCTATTGTATTTTATCAGATTTTTTCCTGTTGAAGACTAACGATAATTTGTTCTATATTATCTTAGTCATAATATTCTTTACTGGGCTAGTTGAGCTCACCATTTTTCTTGTTGTTCCATTTTTCTTCTCAGGAGGCGAGAATGTAGCGAGTACTAGTCGGGGTATGGAATGATGATGCTAGAAGTTGTTTAGTAGTCCTCACCATTTTTGTATAATAATGTATCAATAATTGTGATGAAGATTTAGTTGGGTATGTATATTGTCTAGATGACAATATTTGTATTTAAACTCACAGTTTATGAGTTGTATTAATAAAGATGTAGTTGTTTCTGTACCATGTTATTGACGACTCAGAATGGGTGATGTATACCTATTTTGGAGGCGACACATTTGCCTAGAATATCCATAATATTAAATTTTTTATATTTATAGTCTCTATACATATTTATGGAGCATTACTAGTCATGCACAAAAAATTATGTAATTAAATGAGAATTTAGAAAGACTTTTTTACATAATTCACATACTTATAGTTTGAAGAAGTATTAGACATATAAATGCATTAATGAAACTGATTCCAATGAGAAATAGTATTATTTTTTCCAAGATAATTAATAAAGTACTATTAAAATAAATTTAGTTTTAAATACGAACAATTTTGTCATTTTATCCTCTTTCTTAATATGTATAAAAAAATTAACCATGACTTTTTATTCTAGGACGGAAGGAGTAGTATTTACAAGAAACTAACTTATTATTAATATTTAATCAACTAGTAACTTTTATTGTTTATATATTATTAATATTAAATAAACTAACTAGTATATTAATTAAGTATATTTATATATTACAAGAAATCAAGAATGAATAATTAAATCTTTAAACTTTATTGATGTATTAATTAAAACTAATGTATTACAACTTACAATAATGAATAAGTAAAATTTGTATGTTTCATTGATGAATAATTATAATTTTTAAATTAAAAATATATAAATAATTGGATAAAAAATCAGGTCAGGTCTTAGGCCTCCTCAGGCCGGACCAGCCCTAAGGTCAGGCTAGACCTAGGAGCGACAATTTTTAACACGACACGATAACATAACACAAACACGATTCATAAACGGGTTGATATCATTAACACATGTTATAAACGAATTTGTGTCATAAATACTATTTTAAACACGTATTAATTTTTGATATGAACATGATTCGTGAACGGATTCACGTTATAAACACGTGTATACAAGAGTTTTAACACGACACGACACGAATTCGCCGAACATGACACGATTGCCACTCCGAGCATTTTTTGCAGGTTGGGCCAAACTGGATTTTAAAACTATGGCATCTTCAAAGCCTTTGGACTGAGTCAAGTCTGACCGAGCCTTGACCAGGCCGAGTCTTGACCAAGTCAAATCCAAATTAGACCGCAAACCTTTTGTGCATGTCTAGCTAGAAAGTTTCTTGTTATTAAAATTCTAGGGCGAGTTTGTTTCCCACAATTTTAAGTTAATTATTCTTTATTCAATTTTCCATAGCAATTTCTATAGCGTAAAGGAGTCTCGAAATTTTGGGCAAAAATTAGGGTTAATTACATATTCTATTACATTTTTAAAAATAATTACAACAATAGTGTACTCATAAAATATTTACACAATTAATACAATTTCATATTTATTTACAATATTAGTGCAATTAGGATTCCTTAATTTAGGGGTTAATTATCCCCATGACTTCTTCTCTCTCTCCTCATCTAGAACAACTGCATACTAATTACAAGAACATAACAACATCCACACTCCTACTCCTCCACCCTCCTCATCCATGCTTCGTCTCCCTCCGATGATCGGCCATCATCACCAACAAAGAAAGAAGCACCATCATTTTACAGATATCTAAAGCCATGAGCTTTAGCCCAAATCAGAGACTCCAAATTCACGGCCAAATCAAGAAAATACAGACCTAATTCACAAACTCTGATGGCTTTGCAATTTATCAACAACCCCTCCTCAACAGCAACCCAACACCCCATGGAAGATGCCCCTTCTTTCCCTTTGAAGATTAGTCATCCTCGATGCATTCAAAGGAAAAAAACTTTCGACCTTTCTTGCTACTTTTTTTTCTATCCAGTCTTAAAATGGTTTAAAGAAAGAATTTTTTGAGAGGGGTTCCTGCTTCTCATCTTGTATTTTTGTTGTAACTCTTTGTTTATTGAATTTCTTCATATTGATACAGACTCAAATTTATAGAAAGACGTGAAATGAAAAAACATACTTACGATTCATATTATGAGTTGGTGAGAGGCTTGCGCAGAAAACGATTTTGTGGCAGAGGCGCGATTTATTTTTTATAAATATTTGATTACCCACAAAAATTAAAATTGTTACCTTTGTACGAAGGTTTGGCTACCAACTGCACAATATTCATAATAATTTTATTTTTAAAATAATATTTATAAATTGGTAGCCAAACCTTCACAAAAAGGTAACCAATTCAGTTTTATTGGGTTACCAATTAATTATAAAAAAATTTAAGAACAGTTTCCAAATGTTACGTGCAAATGGTATCCGAAATGCCATGTCTAAGTTTCTATTTATGTAGCTGTTAGTTACTTATAAATAACCTTTTAAAAATAAAATTATTTTGAATATGGTGCAGTTGGTAGCCAAACATTCATACAAAGGTAACCATTTTAGTTTTTGTGGGTAACCAAATATTCATAAAAAAAATTGTTCGTGATTTGCTCTTTGTTCGGCTACTCCGAATTCGTTTTGGATATGTTCTTACTGGTTTGGTAACTCCGACTTCTTCTTCTTTGATTTGTTTTGGTAACTCCGACTTCTTCTTCTTCTTCAATTTGTTTTGTTTTGGTTGTTCGTGATTTCCTCTTTGTTCGGCTACTCCAAATTCATTTTGGATCTATTCTTTCTGGTTTGATAACTCTGACTTTTTCTTTTTCGATTTATTTTGGTTGTTCGTGATTTCCTCTTTGTTTTGTTTTCGATTTGTTTGGTAACTCTGTTCTTGCTGGGAATTAGTATGCAATTATTTTTGAATTTGAATTTATTTTTGTTGTTAGATCCCAAATACTTGAATTTGAATTATTAATTATGACAGTTATTTCTCCTTGATTTTAGGTTTCCTTATTAATGTGAATTGTACTATTTTTGTAATATGGGTCCTAATTACACTCTTTTTATAATTATTTTGTTGATGCACTAATGGTGTATTTACTTTCTAATTGTAGTATATTTCTGTAAAGAACCCCAAAAAATACATCATTACATAAGTTAAGTTATTTGAGACTTGGCCCAAAAAAATAAAAATTATTTTCAATTAAAAAATTTAGACAACATTACCCGTTTTTTGTGTAAAAAAAACCTTTTGAAAATCAGAGTGGCCATTTGATAGATTTGAAATGGTTGTATCAACTCAACCGAATTTGAAAAGGTTTACACAAAGGCCCAATGGTTGGACTCTGTTTAACAGGCCTTGAAAATCGAGATTTATTGAGTTCGGGGCTTGATTAAGCGAAGTGTTAGGTACCCCAGACTTAAAAAAAAACTACGCCATCTGTAACTTTTCAATTTCTTTAATTGTGAAGCCCCCAAAATTAGTATACATCACCCATCTTGAGTCGCCAGATACATGGTACATAAATCAACTACAAACTAACTTATACAACAGTCGTGTACAATACGACAAAACATAGCTGAGAGTTTTAAATCGTATATTGTCATCTAGACAGTATACAAACTCAATGAAGTTTTCGTTACATTTATTGTCACACTATTTAACAGAATAGTGAGGACTACTAATGCTATCATCTGGACCGTCACTTCGTTCCCCGACTAATCCCAGCCATATTCTCATTTCCTGAAGAGAATAGTGAAAGAAAGGGTGAGCTCAACTAGCCTAGTAAGAAATATTATGACTAAGATAATGCAGAATAAATTATCATTAGCCTTCAACAGTGTTAAACTGTTAAAATATAATCACTACAAGAAATCGGACAAAAAGTGACGTTAAAATTTGTCACATAAAATTCATTTTTCGTCACTAAAACATTTGGTGATGACTGTTAATCGTCACAGAGACCGTCACCGTATGAGCGTGATATTAGGTATATTTGACACTATTTGATGTCGTCACTAAATGTTTTAACTAATGGTGACGATCTACATCATTGTCACTATAATTAATTACTTTTAGTGACGTTAATAGTGTCACTATTTGAATAAAACTTTCGTCACTCTATATTACGTTTCGTCATCAAAACTTGGTGCATTAAATGACAAAAATTATTTTTCGTAATGAAATGATATTGTTTTAGTGACGAAAATAAGTTACTCTATTTAAATCATCTAATTTTAATGACAACAATATTGTCATATTTATGATTATTCTTTTGTCATGTTATTGTGTTTATCATCACCAAAAATAAGAAAATAAATGACGACAGAATTATTCGTCACCTAATAATATATTTAACATGACATTTATGTCGTTGTCATTTCATATTTTAAATAATATTACAAAATAATTTGTCACCAAAGAGTTATTTTTTGGGACACATTTTTCAATGTCACTAATTGAATACTTATGGTGACGATACATCTTGTCACAAAGAGTTACTAATAGTGACAAAATTAGTTATTGTGACTAAATGAATATATAATAGTGACGATATAGTTTGTCACCAAAGAGTTACTTTCTTTGACACATTTTCCACTGTCATTAATTGAATCACTACTAGAAAATTGACCTATAGCGATAGGCCTAAAGACCGTCGCTAAAAGTTTTAGCGACGGTCGAAACCGTCACTAAAAGCTTTTAGCGACGGTCTTTTGGCCTATAGCGACGGTCGCCGACCGTCGCTATAGGTCATGACAAAATCGTATATAGATATTGTGAGGCCCCAGATTTTATCAATAAAGATTTAAATTTTATCGAAATAATTTTTAATATTATGGTGTGAATTTGAGATAATATTATAGTTGTGGGTAGTATTTATAAATTTTGCAAAGTATCTGCAGTGGTTATATTATATTCGATTGGTTTTAATATTTGGTTTAGCGAGGAATATTCGTCGATAACGGCTCAATCATTGGTGGACCCTATAATGTAATTATTATTTGATTGAGAAAACGACAAAAATATTTTATTGAAATAACGACGGAAGTTTCTGGGTGATCTTGTTGAACTACTTCCTTTAGTAAAGAAATGAATGTCGTGTGGTTGCATAGTAGCTTGCTGCAGGTATTGATTATTGATCTTATGTGAAGTTTCACCACTTTGATTCCATTATTATCGATTAAGAATATGAATTATTATAGCGATAATGACGTTTTGTTTTATTCGTATTATTAACGTAATAAAATGCGAAACATCTTTTATATAAAATGAATCTTTTTATTAAAGTTATTACATAAATAGAATATATTATATTTTATTATGCGTAGTGTTGCGTAGTGTTTTGCATAGTGTTGCGTAGTGTTTTGCATAGTAAAATGTTTTTATATAAATAGAATATATTATATTTTATTTAAAAGATTTTGCTTTAAATATGGATGTCAGTTAAAGTAAATCAATCTGATGACCGCTTCGTGGATTAATTACTATGAATTCTATTTTCCTATAAATAAAGCTCATTCCTTCATTATTTTCTTACGAATTCAATTTGAAACTCTGTAGAGAAAAATTATAGAGAGAAGCTATAGAGAGAAAATCTATAGAGAGAAAGAAGAAGTAGTATTCTGCATGCTTCACTACTTTGATATCCAAATTAATCTTTTTACGGTAAGGGGTATTATTTGTTGTCACCGTAAGGGATATTATTCGTTTGTATTCACGAAGAGAACCTCTGTTATTCCATTCATTATTATTCATTGGAATAACACGTAAAAAAAGTGGTATCTTTATACATAACTTTGTATATGCCAGACACCCTATATCTTGGTGAAATCCTTATGTTATTCCATGAATAACTTTGTATCTGCTGAATCCCCTATACTTGGTGATCTTCTTCATTATTCCATTCTTTATTATTCATTTGGAATATCCTCGTCTGCGTGTGTTTTACGGACACAGTTCCATTATTTATTATTCGCATTTATTATTACTGTTGGAATATCTTGTCGTGTGTTTTACACCTGACTCAGTTCCATTGTTTATTATTCAAATTTATTATTACATTGGATCATCCTCTCGGTGTGAATTTCACCGACTTGGTTCCGTTATTATTATTACATTGGAATAACCTCGCTTATACATCACAATCTGCGCATTTACGGTGATTTCATTTGTTATTCCATTCTTTATTATACCCAATTGGTTAAAACTTTGACTTTTATACTCCATGAAATTAGTAGAATATCCTCGATATTTGCGTTTCATCCAAAGATCTTTTCATGGAAATATTCTTCCGATCATTCTTGAATTTTACTCTACAAAACAAAGATCTTGTTGACAATTTGGACATTACTAATTCCCGGATAAAATAATTCTTGAACTTGTTTTATTGAATTATTATGTCATTGTCATCATCCTCACGATATATTATGTTATCTTTTGCTTACGTGCGTAGATGAACTTAGTATGATTATACTGAGGGGATCATTCTTGCAGATAATCATGAGCATGTTATAAATGATGTGATAAAAAGTCCTCGATTGGCACATGTAATGCAATGATGGATAGTTTTTGGTATGATTATGACCGGGGTGATTCGGTATAGTGATGACCATTGATAATTTGATGAAAATCCTTGGCCGTAGATGCGAGGATGATTAGATGTGGTGGTTTATTTATTAAAATTCGAGTTTGAAATGATAAAAATTGATGAAAACCTTTTAAAACCTAAAAGATAGTAGATTTTATTCTCTACTTGACTCTTTTAATGGATTGCATATATTCATTGCGATTAAACTGGTTGTCTATTGTATTTTATCGGTTTAACATTATTTGAAGGCTAATGATAATTTATTCTCGCATTATCTTAGTCATAATATTTCTTCTTGGGCTAATTGAGCTCACCTCTTTTCTTTCACATTTCTCTCTTGAGGAAATGAGAACATAAATTTTAGACGAGTCGAATCCGAGTAATGGTCCGAGGATAGCATTAGTAGTCCCTCACTATTACGTGAAATAGTGTGATAATAGTTGTAATGAGGACTCCTTTTGAGTTTGTATAATATCTAGTAGACAATATTTGTATTCAAACTCACGCTTTATGTCGTATTATACTACGCACGATTAGGTTAGTAAGTTGTATTTGAATTTATGTACCATGTAAGTGGCGACCCAAGATGGGTGACGTATACCTAATTTTAGGGGCGTCACAGATATCTATAGCGACGCTCACCGACCGTCACTATAGGCCTGTGTTTTATAGAACACTATAGCTACGGTCGATGACCGTCGCTATAGCCTTTTTATATTTAAAAAAATTAATTAATAATACAAATTTATTCAACAAACACAAATACAATAATAAATGGCAAGAGTTCTAACTTGTGTACTACATGTCTCCAACACTAACACTGGCTAATGATGCCCGTCCCGAAATCAAAAACAAACAATAAAAAATTCCTCATTGGTTATCATTGTATTGATGTAAATCATAATAAACATCCAAGGATAGATTTCCCATATTGATTACCATTCTACTTCTCAATAAACATCCCAATCTCAAGTTCTCTGCTACAAAACATGCAAATAGAGCAACAGCAGTCTATACTTTACAACAAGATGGAGCAGTGACAACTCAGATAGCATCATCATCAGCTAAAATTAAGAAAAGTAGTTTCAAATTATACTTCATCCTTGTAATCAACTCGATCAGGAAAAAAATATGGAAAATACAAATTGAAAATCCTGCTGATTTTCTCTATAATGAAGTTTAAGGGAATAACCTGAGCAGAGATCTTGTAACGTGTTCACGTGTCGTTGCCAATGCCTGACTGATTGTCTGAAAAACAGAACCTTACAATCTAAGCATCTAATCTGATGTTTACTACTGGATGGTGGCAGTATAGCTAGTTTGAAATTTAATATCTTCTCAAATTTCTACTGAAAGTGTGACGCGAGCAAAATCTACAATACCTGCTCAGACAAAGGCGCTCCAGAATCCATGCTATGGGTTGCAACCTTCCCAGCTATAACATTTGCATCAGTTTCAAGAACAATTCTGTAAAACATGAAGTTAAATGAGTTACAAGACATTTGTCCTTATCAAGGCTTTTAATTTGAAATAGTTGGGTGCAGGTACAGGATCTGCCTTACAAGAACAGCTTGCTGTTGAAAACAGTTTCGCTGAGATTCAATGATAGATTAACCAAGCTATTTTTGGTACTCAAGTGTGAAACCTAATGATGCTTGCTATTATTAAAAATAACTTCATGATTTAATTTGGTTGGCCGTTCTATTCACCTGAGCCTAAAATAATTATCAAAAGCCAAGATCAGGTTATTAAAACATGCTTACCCTAGTAAGTCCTTTCAGTCATGGTGCTGCTGCTAATTCTTATTCATATTGATTATATGGCACGGTTATCATAACAATTTATTAGCGGATTAACCAAATATCAGTATTCATTATCAAGATCTTACCTCTTCACTAACAAGGGTTACTGACACCTATTGATGTACCCTCACTGTTTGATATGTTTTGTATCTGCCTGGAACATTATACTTCACTGCCAAAAACCACCTGCGTGAATAGTAATATAAGTTTTGGAATATAAGAAATCAGGAAATTGCATATGTAAAGTAGTAATTCATTACTTTAGATATATTACGATCCTTCCATGGTCCTTTATCATATATTCGGCGAAGTGTCTGCAGATATTATTTCCTGAAGTATTTCAGAAATATGTTTAAAAACCATATAATGGAAAGGTGTGTAATTATTATAAGCCAGTTACTGCTGTGCAAATTTTACAGACTACTTTACAGGCAAAACCAATTGTTTATACCTCAGGATAATTGTCAGTGTCAATCAACCTCAGCTTGTCCATGACTTCCCGAGCAGCACCGCCGAACTTTCTCAAATCCTGAATAACAGAGGATATAGAAAGCATAAACCACGTAGCATATAGAAACAGCTCTGAAAAATTCCTTGCTTGACCATAAATATTTATTTGTATAGAACGAACAGAAAAATACCAAGCCCTGAACATCTAAAATAGTTGTACTTGAATTTATGTGTCTGTTTGCAGCAATTGAGCAGGCTGGAAACCTAATGGAAAGAGTCTTTTCAAACTCCTGCACGTGGTGCTTCACTAACCGATCCCAAGATGTCACCTGCACAAGCTTACTTGGATCAACTTTACCAACTCTTTCAATGTAAATAGGCCTTCCATCCTTATCAACACCATGATAACCGTGGGGATAGTATCGTAGGACTTCATCCAACTCATAGAGGTCAAAATCCTGACATAAACATTAGTAGAGGAACAGTTAGAAGAAATAAAGAAATTGTACTTCGGCCGTGGAGTAGGAATTTCAAGTGCACAAACTATTGTTCAATATCAAACTTTTGTTAGTTACCTTGTTCCTGTAAAGAAGAAATGCAAACGTGGTTATGGTATCCGCTAAAAATGATACTAAATTTAGTAACAATGGAAGCTCAATCCATCTTAACAATACCAAGCATATTCATTAATAGTTCAATCATAATAGCCCAAGCATGCCAATAGTACTAACTAATTTTGTTTCCTGAAGTTCCGAGTTATGTTTATTCAAAATTTCTTTATTTCACTTCACTTATTCAAACCATAATGACTTCATTGAGTCTAAGTTCTTTCACTTCGAAAGACTTACTGTTACAGGAGATAATCATAAGTTCCAGTATACATATATATAGAGGATAACATTGAAGTAGTACTTTGAAGTTTGAACCATAGCATAATGAATTGTCATTGTCTGAAGGGTCTATCAGCAATTCAGCATCCACATGTTAGTCGACAGTTGAGGCACCCAATTATCTGAACAAGCTAACCGAATGATTTGTACGAATTCAATGAGTTAATGAGAACAGAAAATTGATACGACATACCAAGCCACAATGGAGAATAACACATCAGACCATGATATGATGATTTAACAAAAAGAACAACCCATGATATGATGATTTAAAAAGGTGCAATGATTTGCAAGTGTATATATAATATTCGATCAGACCATTACATAATATAAGCATGTTTGTTATTATAATTTCGTCCCTAATCACCTAAAGCTCATTTAGTTTTTCTATTTCTCTCTACATTTTGAAATTTCAAACCTTTGGTGACCTGAGTTTAAATGTTATTTTAAATTCCGTGCTGAAGGAAAATAGGTATTCCATGAGTCAACTAAATGCAGATCAAAACACTTGAGATGAAAACACATTCTATGTGAAATTTACAAATAAAATTAAAAAACAAAAACAAAAACTTTAAGAGAAAGATTAAACATATTTCAGTTCGTACTAACTGAATTTCAACAGCAGGCAATGAAACTCAATAAAAATCTACTCATCAGAAACACCTATTTTCATGGAATAAATTCCTTCACAATCATCATAATAAAATGCCAAATCTAGAATCAATGAAAATTAAAATTGATTGACCACCAAAATCACCACATATAACCAAAATCAGATTTAATTTGGCACAAATGAATGAACAAGGTGCAGATATTATAAATAAATAAACTGAGATTAGATTTCTTACCGAATTGAAAGATAACAGAAGAAAAATTACCCTAGAAAACGAAAATCCATTTTCGAGGATAGATGTAGGAGATATATCAGAGAAAAGAAGAAGGATAGATAAAAGAAAGGAGAGAAGAGGGACATGTACCTGTGATGGAGGACATGAGGGCAAGCGAAGCTACATGGTGGGATTGATCGACATGTGAATTTTGGCCACTGAAGAGAAGAGAACCCCAAATTGTCTAGATCCTAAATTTGGCCTCTCTTTATCCAGACCACGCCACACAACTATATACTAAATTAGGGACTCTCTTGAGAGTTTGATAACATTAAAAAATATCTTTTAGAAATAATATTATATGTAAAATTATTATTTTAAAAACTTAAAGATAAATGTAAATGTAAATGTAAATTTTAGGATTTATAAATTAATTATAACAAATTGAAATATAACTCTTTTGTAGAATAAAAAAGTAATATTTTAATATTTATAGTCTGTTCCACAAAAAGAGTAATAATTATTATAATTTTGTTTATTGTAACTTAATATTTTCAATAATACAATTAATATTGTAAATTAATTAAACATTATTATTAAGACTAAAATGTGAGAACCCAGATTTTATGAATAAATATTTAATTTTCTCGAAATATTTTTTTTATATTATGGTGTGGAATTGATATAATGTTATAGTTGTGGGTAGTATTTAAAATTTTTTGCAAAGTGAGCAAGTTGTTATAAAATAATCGGTGGTAAAATACGCGTGGTTGCATAGTAGCACACGGTATCGATTATTGATGCTTGCGTGATAAGTCACTCAGTTATACTCAATTATTGCTACAGTAATTGTTGCATCATATCTCTCATATTATTGATTCGATTATTATCGATTATCATATGCATAATATGTTATTTTGTTAAATCAATAATTGAGACGACAAAGTTATTCATATTATTAAATTGCAATATTTATAATGTCTAGAAGTTACATCGAGGAGAGGTTTGGTCACCTAATTGCGTGCTTGATGGGGAGAAATCCTTATTGAAAGCCCTCTTTTCCTTTAACAACTTTGGTTGTTAAATATCGTGAGTTATGATATTAATGATGGATAAGTTCGTGTTGATTAAGGATGAATTGATAGTTCCATTTTGTTGAAATTATTTGTGTTAAATATTTATTTCGATTGATGTCTGAAGGTTATATTGTTCAATCGGGTATTTGGGGCTCTTTTTGTGTCGAAGTTACTAATTCAATTACTATTCACGAGTTAATATTCACCCGATTACTATTCACTCTATTATTGTGCATTCGGGTATTTGGGTACAATATTATTCTATGAGGAGATGTCTTTAATTTTTCGAATCATTGGTTGAATGAATTAATATGGACCGCTGGTGGAAAGTTATAATAGTGAATCAATATGGGTCGCTGGTTTAAAGTTTTAATAGTAAATCAATATGGACCGTCGCTTTAAGTTTTAATAGTAAATCGATCTGGATCGTTCGTTTAAAAGTAAATAGATCTGGACCGTTCATGAATTAGTTACTATTCAATCCATTCTTCTATAAATAGAAGCTCATTCCTTCATTATTTCTTACGAATTCACTGAAACTCTAGAGAGAGAAATTATAGAGAGAAATTATAGAGAGAAGTTATAGAGAGAAAATCTATAGAGAGAAATAAGAAGAGTATTCTGCTACTTCAGTACTTCACTACTCCAGTATCCAACTTCTTCTAAGGTAGGGGATATTATTTGTTGTACCCGTAAGGGGTGCTATTCTTTCTTATTCATAAAGAGAACTTCTGTTATTCCATTCTTTATTATTACATTGGAATAACTCAGATATCGCTGCGACAATTCCTATATATAACTTTGTATATCTGGCGTACCACATACTTGGTGAAATCCTTATGTTATTCCATTCTTATTTATTCATTGAATAACTTTTATATCTGTGAATCCCCTATACTTGGTGAAATCCTTATATTATTCCGTTTTATTATTCTCATTAGAATAATCATGATCTGCCACATACCCTATACATAACCTATATAAGTGGAATACCCTATACTTGGTGAAGTCTGTTGTTATTCAATTCTTTATTATTACATTGGAATAACTCAGATATCGCTGTGATATACCCATACATAACCTGTATAAGTGGCATACCCTATACTTGGTGAAGTCTGTTGTTATTCAGTTCTTTATTATTCTGTTGGAATAACCTGTATACGCGGCATACCCTATACATAACCTGTATAAGTGGCATACCCTATACTTGGTGAAGTTTGTTGTTATTCAATTCTTTATTATTCTGTCGGAATATCATGTCGGTGTGAATTTCACCTGACCTGGTTCCATATTTATTATTTCGCATTTATTATTCTATTGAAAATAACTTGTTTGTGTGGTCTTTATCGCATGCATGGTGAATTCTTCTGTTATTCCATTCTTTATTATTCTGTTGGAATAACCTGTCTATGTGGATTACCACATGCATGGTGAATGATCCTTTATATTCATTCCTTATTGAATTGTGGAAATGACTTGTTTACGTGGATTATGATGAAAGTCATAATAAAAGTATAGGACTGATGAAAATCATGGGTATATGAAGTATTAGTAAGTGTTATGATGAGTTATGTTGGTTAGTATGTGAAAACATGAAAGTTTCTTAGAAATCACAAAGAGTTGAAAATCAGATTTTGGTGAAAAACGTAACATGAAATTCAATTGACCATATCTCCTATTATGTTTCGAATTTTTAAGTGAGGTCAAGTCCTAGAGTTAGATCTATGAGTTACCTAACTAATCCAAGTGGAATCACTGGAAAAGGTGTTGTAGATTTTTGTGTGGACTGATTTTAGCAAAGCACGAAAAACTGCAAAATATGAAAAAGGCTGCTGCCACGTTTTTGTAAGGGAATTTTCGGCCACTTAATTTATGAGAAAAATTCTGGCCTTTTGAGAAATGAAAGTATATGGTATAAAGAATATCGTATCCAAAAATAAGCTCATTCCGACTTAAAATGAGCAAGTTATGACCATTTCAATATTTAGGTTTTTCTGACAAAAAATGCTATAACCGGAGTTCTACAACTCCGATGACCATGAAATTTAAACTGGAGGCTCACATTAACATGTGTAAGGTCCTGCCAAGATTTGGGAATTTTTGGAGTTAAACTTGATGTAGCTAATTTCTTAAGGATTTAATAAGAAATTAATTTTTGAAAAATAGTAAATGAATTTTAAAAATTCTGAGAAAAATATATGTTCATTATGGGAATATATTCTGCTAAATCCCAGAAAAGAAATATTTTTGGGACTGATTTGGTATTTTTCATAAAAATAGTTTAGTTACGAATATATGAGTTAAATATGTTATGTGAAGTAACAAAGTTGGAAAATAGGATTTTTTGGCTTGGAAATCCTATATAAGGTATATGCATATTGTTGATGAGGAATTTGATCATTGGTGATGAAATCTTATGAGTATGGCATTCTTGAATGATTAAATGCATTAATTGGTAAAGTGTAAACAATTGAAATAAATTGTTTATAAGTTTAAGAAGTGATTAAAACATTGTTATGATATTAACAATATTAGATTATGAACTTATTATGTGATTGATAATATTTGGATAAATTTAAAGTCTTTAATATTTATCCTTATTTTCAGTTGATTAATGTTTATATCATTGTCATCATCCTCATGCTTATATGGTGATAAAAGTTATCTTTGGCTTACGTGCGAAGATGGACTGTTGATTATTGAATTGTATATCTTTGGTTTACGTGCGAAGATGGACTGTTGATTATTGAATTGTATATCTTTGGCTTACGTGCAAAGATGGATTGTTGATTATTGGTTTTATTGTTGTATCTCTTTGGCTTACGTGCGGAGATGGATTGGGTATGGTTTTGATCGTGGGATTATTCTTATGGTATAAGTCATGACCATTGATGATTTAATAAATATCCTTGCCCATAGATGCGGGGATGATTCGATGATGTGGTTCATTTACGTGGATAAAACATTATTGGTGGACTTTTAACATGGAGAAGATAATAGACACGATGATCTATTTGACTCTTTTAATGGATTGTTAGATTCATTACCGCAATTATGGTTGAAAAGTTTTATCATCTACCATATGTTCTAAATCTCTGAGTTATTATTAATGAAAACTATTGATAATGTAATTATCTTTAGTCATGATATTCTTTACTGGGCTAGTTGTGCTCACCCTTTTGCTTCACAATTCCTTTCAGGTAATAAGAGTGTAGCTGGGTCGAGCGGGGACAATAGGGAAAGAGTGAGATGGTTCGAGACTGTTGAAGTTTCTCAATACATTATAAAACGGCATAACATGCAATATATAATTGCATTGAGGACCTAAGATGTGTGTGTCATATATTATACGTCACGTAATATTTAATTTTGGTGAACTATAATAGGGTGAAATGAACCCAACTTTGGAAGGGTGTTTTGCCACTATCATACAAGATGTCTAATGACATACAAACTCTTGTTATCATAAAACAAGGTTGTGCACATCCACTTGCTGAGTATATCTACGAGCACTACCTATATGATCTTGGAGTTTATTTGAAACATAATTTCCAGTTGGAGGCAATGGGGATAGTTATATGCCTAGAGAGGACTCACCATTGGAAAGAAAATGATAGTAATCTTCTCGTGTTTCTTTGGGGTCTATTGGGTCAACCAAGAATAATTACGTGGGACATATGATATCTACCATAACCTGATGCATGACCTCCCAATATCTGAAGGTTTCATTGAGCACTTTCCAAAGATTTTAATTCCAAAAAGGTTTTGACTATACTTTTATGTAAAAGTACCATTGTAAGGTTGTGGTAGAGTCACCATGAGAGTTACATACATTGTATTAAAACTCATAGTTAAGCGTGGTCGATTCTACACCCAGCTCAACATTGTATAATTAAGTTTGTATTTGTATTATGTACCATGTATTTGGCCACTCAAGATGGGTGATGAATACCTAATTTTGGGGGCGTCACATAAAATTTCTATTAAAATATTAATTACATTACAATTTGAATTATAGTATATTATAAATTAAAGAATAAACTCAAACTAACTCTTTCTGTAGAACATGAGTAATTTATTTATTTTTGCATTTGTGCTCTATTCCACAAAAGAGCACCACCATCTTCTTCTTCTTTTCTTTTTTTTTTATGTTATGGTCAATGTATGAAATTTTAAAATTTAACGTAGTGTTATTTAATTTATAGTTTGATAAAAGAAATAATTGATATTGTAAGCTACTTAAAAAGTGTTATTAAAATTAAATTTACGATTGTAAAAAAATTAATGTATTTATATATATTATAATTTATATTCACTATAATTAATTCTAAAAAACATATTTTAACAAAATAGTGACCAATTTAATCTCTCGCAAAAAATCTCTCAGCAATAATATATAGCAAGTAATAATTCCTTCAATAATAGTTTTTTTCTTTGCAAATTTTCTCTAAAGTCAACGAAGGCCGGCCCACTCTTTTAAACATTCTGCTAGTAATACTAATATAGGTAATAAATGAGTCCTACCAAGTTTGTTAAAGTCCTACGAAGTTTGTTACGAAATTGTATAGCATTGAAAATAGGCTGTAACATATCAAACATAAATACAAAGTCTAATTGCAGAGGAACCGTTATCAAGTGCTAAGAAAAGAAGTTCCAGAATCTACACCCCAATTGATTTAGAACACAAAACTAGACACAGCTAATGGCTTAGTCCTACCCCAAACAGTAGAGGCCAGTGGCAGTGGTGGTAGTAGAGCACTTTTATGCCAATTTTTTGTTATTTTTTGGGTTTGGCCCAAAACGAAAGGGTAGATGATGAATTCGGACCAAAAAGCAATAGTAAATAGGCTCAAATTTATTGGGCTACAAAATCGCCCAAAGCTCGCGCTGTGAACTTGGGCCTCTTTATGAGAGTCTACTGCCAAGTGATAGTGCATTGTAGTTCACTATCACTGTTACCACCTACAGATTTCATACGAGCAGTTCCAATACTAACTTATAAAATGCTAATTTGTTTGATTGAGAAATGAAAATAAAATTTGAAATGGGTTAACTTATAATAGTTAATCATTTAATATACAATATTAGTGAAATATTAAGTTTATAAAATAATTTAATAGTTATATAATTAAATAAGCAATTATTTAGTTATACGAGAAAGGAAGTGGTATTATATAATTTTATTGGTAATATGTGTAAATAAATCAAATAAATGTAAATCAAATTTCTTATTTGATTTATTGAATATTATATATATTAGTATTGAATAAATTGTTTAAGAAAAATTTAAGGAAGAAAATGAGGAAATGAAATAAATATTGAATATTCAAACAATTTATTTGTTATATTATGAGAATTATGTTAATTATGAAATTTGGCTTCATAATTAGTGTAATGATTTATATTACACATTTTAATTAAATAATTTATTCTAAATGTGATATATGTAATAATAATACATATATTAATGTGCATACATAACTAACAGAGCAGCTTTATGAATTGAAGTCTCCTGATAAGCAAACTCACTACTCTCATTTTATTTTCTAGAAAGCATAACCATTCTATGATGTCGATTTAGTACTACAATTACTAATCAAAGCTAAGAAGTTGCTTCGTCAAAAATTTAAACCAAATAGTGATTTAGATTATCAAAATTGTACAAGATCATCAACAACAATAGCAACCACTACAACAAAAATGACATGAAATCATTTCAAAATCGTAGTTGTTCAATTAGAACAACTACTAATCAATTCAAATCAAAATCTAGAAACATACCTAAAATGTCAAATAATTTCTGCCATCAAAATGAGATTATTGAAAATTGATAATGGAGGTTCTTGACTAAATGGAGGTTGCAATGATGATGAAAGGAAGACCAGGTGACATCGCTTAGATACTGAAAATTTTGCCTACATATAAAATGTGGCGATATTGCATACTTTGTCACTAAATATAAGAATTTATAATGAACCATGTTGTCACTTATCCACTCATCTAATTAGTGACGAACTAGTATCTCGTCATATAAAATTGGTATTTGTGACAATAAAAATGGTCATAAATTATTAATTTTTCGTCTTTACAAAATTTACCTCCAAAAGTTCTTAAATTTTTTTTGCCTCCAAATCAAATTGTGACGATATTACATACTTTGTCACTAAATATAACAATTTGTGATGAACCATTTTTGTCATTTATCCACGCAGCTAATTAGTGACGCACTATTATCTCGTCATATAAATTTGGTATTTATAACAATACAAATTGTCATAAATTAATATTTTTTTCGTCTTTAAAAATTTTTCCTCCAAATTTTTTCAGAAAATTTTTTCCTCCAAATAAAATTGTGACGATATTACGTACTTTGTCACTAAATATAAGAATTTATGACGAACGATTTTTGTCACTTATCCACGCATCTAATTAGTGACGCACTATTATCTCGTCATATAAAATTGATATATATGACAATACAAATTGTCATAAATTATTATTTTTTCGTCATTAAAAAATTTCCCTCCAAATAAAATTGTGACGAATTTGTATTTGGCGTCACTAAATGTGAACATTAGTGACGAAAGCACATTGTCACTAAAATTTACAAATAATTAATGACAAACTATTATGTTGTAATTGAAAGAAATATTTTGTGACAATAAATATTGTCATCAATTATTACAAAATGTCATTAAAAGGTTTTCCTCCAAAATTTTGGTACAAAATTCTACCTCCAAAATAACTTGTGATGAAATTTTGTTAATCGTCATCAAATGTGTAAATTAGTGACGATATAAATTATTAATAGTAACAAAAGCAAAAGTCGTCACAAAAGAAAAAATTTTAGTGACGATTATGAATTTTGTAATTATTAATTAACAAATTGTGACAAAATTTTGTGCGTGGCAAAAATTTTCGTCATAAAATATGTGATTTCTTGTAGTGAATAAACATCAAGTTTAACTGCAACGGAACAAGCAATCCATTAAAAGAGTCAAGTAGAGAATAAAATCTACTATCTTTTATGATTTAAAAAGGGTTTTCATCACTTTTATCGTTGAGACTCAGCTTAATAAATAATCCACATCATCAAATCATCCCTACACTACAGGCCAAGGATATTATTTAGTATCACGACCACGAATTATTCATGCACTACGGGCCAAAGATAATCGTGTTTTCATCAACGATCCTGATCATGCCATAAAATAATTCATCTTTGCACCTTTGGCCGAAGAGAATCTATAACCATAATCATACCAAAAACTATCCATCAATGCACTACGGCCAATGAGAATTTTTACCACATCATTCGTCACATTACGGTCATGATTATACCGAATAATCCCTTGTCATAATCACACCAAGTCCATCTATGCACTACGAGCCAAAGATAACTTTTATCACATCATTTGTAATATTACGATCATGATTATACCGAATAATCCCTGGTCATAATCATACAAAGTCCATCTATGCATGTAAGCCACATATGACTTTCAACATAATATAAGCATGAGGATCATGACAATGATATAAGCATTAATCAAACGAAAATAAGGATAAATATTAAAGACTTTAAATTTATCCAAATATTATCAATCACTTAATAAACTCATAATCTAATATTATTAATATTATAACAATATTTTAATCACTTCTTAAACTTATAAACAATTTATTTCAATTGTTTACACTTTACCGAAAAATGCATTTAATCATTCAAAAATGCCTTACTCATAAGATTTCATCACCAATGATCAAATTCCTTATCAAAAATCTGCATATACCCTATATAGGATTCCCAAGCTATAAAATCATATTTTTTAATTTTGTTACTTCACATAACATATTTAATTTATTTACTCATAACTAGTTCATTTTCATGAAAAATATCAAATCATTCCCAAAAATATTTCTTTTCTGGGAGTTAACAGAATATAGTCTCATATTGAACATATATTTTTCTCGGAATTTTTAAAATTCATTTACTATTTTTCATATGACCAAAACTGTCGAATATTTAGTCATTTATCATAAATTGTACTTTTGTCCAAAAATTCCAAAATTTACAGGATATACTCCTGTTATATACATGTACTCCCAATAAAAATTTCACCAATTTTGGAGTTAACTACAAGGAGTTATAAGGGTTTACTTTTAAAATAGTCTTTTCCCATAAAATCCATAACTCTTAATCTATACATCCAAAAATTGTCATCTTTGGACACAATATAGAAAACTCATCAAATTATAATTTCAATTTTTTCCAGAATTTTTTAGAGTAAAAAAATTACGAAACAACCCCTGGCAGAAACCCCTTTTTAACGAAAATAACATTCATACGAATACGAAAAATAATATCCCTTCAAAATATGAAATAAATAATAACCCTTTCAAATATTGAACGGAAATAATATTCCTTACGAATATTAAATGAATATAATGAATATTGAACGATAATAATATTCATATGAATATGAAAAATAATTTCTCTTCAGAATAAAAAAAATAATAATCCTTACCTTGAAAAGAAGAGTATTCCAACTGGTATAGCGGATATATTCTTGAAGAAAACTTTCACTCTTTTCTACGCTCAAAGCTTTCTAAAACTCTAAAGAAATACGCTCAATATTATAGAAGAAGAATTCTTTGATTCTGGTGTGATTTTTCATTCTAACTAAGCATCCTATTTATAGGAAAATAGAAAGAATACTATGTAATAAAATATAATATATATATATATATATATTATATTATTTAAAATCTTATAAAATAAATAACTTTATAAAAGTATTCTATTTTATATAAAAAGATATTACTATGCAAACACTATGCAAAATCTATGCATAATAAAATATAATATATTTTAATTATTATACAATAAAACAAATAACTTTTTAAAAGTATTCTATTTTATATAAAAAGATTTTACTATGCAAACACTATGCATAATAGAATATAATATATTCTATTTATAGTCTAATAAAATAAACAACTTTATAAAAGTATTATGTTTTATATAAAAAGCTTTCCTGTTTTATTACTAATAATAAAACAAAAACATAGACAACCAGATCCTTATTAGGAAAGAGAAGTTTCCTGTTTTATTACTAATAATAAAACTAAACTAAGACAATCAATAAGGGAGTGCCCTCCCATGAAGGTAACTGGAATTTGGGAGATATGGACCAACAATGACAAAAATTTCATGGGCTGAGTTTGCTACTTACAGATGCTAGATTTTCAATAATGTCATATAAAATAAATTTTAATAATATAAATATATATATAAACATATGTTATATACTAATTCTTCCCACCCGTGACAACTTTCGGCATTCCTCCCCCCAATTTCTTCTTCCAACATATGGGCCCCACATGTCCCCCTCCTACCAACATGTCACCATCACAGTGGGTACCATTATATATATATATATATACTGAATAACTTTTTACCGATTATTTTATAACAACTTGCTTACTTTGAAAAAAATTTTAAATATCACCCTTAACTTTAAACTTTTATCAATTTAACTATTTACCAAAATAAAAAAATTGAATACTTTTATTTCATAAAATTCGGGGTCTCACATTAATTATCTGCATGTGTGTGTGTGTGTGTATTTATTAGGCCTATGTGCAATTATCTGGAGGTAGTGTTATGCCTCATTTGCACCTATATACAAAGGGTTTAACTTATATAAAAGGTCAGTTTTAGGCAAGATATAGCAGTGATGTTTTGAAAAACAGGTTTTTAAACCCTTATGCTCAATAGTAATTGAGGCATTTGATACTTCTATTTTATTCCGTATTCGACTTGATTGATTTTATTTTTGAAATGCGAACCATCTTCAAGAAAATAAGATACATAGCAGTGACGGGTTCCTTACGGGCATGAGAGCCATCCAAGGATGTCCAGGCACCATAGATAATTTACAAGCTGGCTACAGCAGAAAAGTGTCCATCGTGAGAACCAAATCCAAATTCACAAGCTGAATCTTCGATCTCATGGCTCCTAGGCTCACATGATACATAAATATGTACAAAAGCTAGAAAGAAAACTAGATTTAAATAAATCTAAGCCATTCTAGCTTCAACGGTTCCAGTTTAGTCACTTTTGAACCAGTTAGAGATAGCTAGATTTAGATAAATCTAGTCCACAGGCTGAAATATTAAATATCTACATTGTGAAAGCAGTTAAAGTAGATATATATAAAAGAAGTAAATATATATATATAGACGATTAACTACCACGAATTTAGAATCCAGGCAGGACTTTGGAATGTAAATATATATATATAAGTGATAAAATGCCACGAAGTGATTCCAGGCCAGTCAGGAAAAGTAAATATATATATATATATATATATATATATATATATATAAGTGGTAAAAGCTACAGATATTCGACCCAAACTCAACTGTTCGAGTTCGAGTCTATATATATAGTTATATATATAAAAGAAGGAAATAGTCACGTATCGACGATTCGGGCGTAACTACTCGATGAAATTCTTAATATATATATATATATATATATATATCAAAGTAGTAGAAAGCTTAAAAATCTGAAAAATCTTATAGTGGGCTGCCAAGAAGACTTCAGATAGCTTTTGAAGCTCAAAAACTCAGTTTCCACCGATTAAATTGCAGTAGAACACGAGCTTACAAGTGTTTAGAAAGAAGAATCATGAAGTTTGGAGCACTCTAGAAGAAGTTAATGGCTGAAATGGACAAAGTTTTCTCTCTTTTTTTTCAAATGAGCTGATGGAGGCTCATATTTATATATAGACCAAATGGCCGCGGGTCAACCTGCGGCTGCCCAGGTTGCCCCGGGCTTTATGGGTCCCATCATCTCAAAGTACGTGCACTTGGACGACGCGCTGTCCGCTCGAACCTTCATAACTTTTAATCCGGGCATCCGATGGAGGCGTGCTATACCTTTTCGGAAAGCCATTGACGAGAGTTACACAATGACATGGGATTAGACATTGTTTGAATCTGGGAAGATGAGTCCATGACCAGATCTCCAAGTCTTCGCAGTCTATCCGTTGAGTTATCTTGTGCAGTTGTTACTCGGGATTTAAGTTATGGTTCTTGTAGGACATCTTTTGATGCAGTTTGAGTTGAAATGTATTGAGATGATGTTGAGGTGTCAAAATGACCATTTTACCCCTCCCGGGGTTGTCTCCGACTTTGGTGCAGTTGTAGCAGTCTTTTTCCATGGTTATCTCCGAGATTGGTCTGCTGTTTAATCTGACTATCCTCAGAGTTGTCTCTAAGGTTGGTTTGACCTCCCGGGGTTGACTCTGGGCTTTAAAATTAATCCCATAGAGTTATCTCTGGGGTTGGAACTGACTCTCTTGGGGTTATCTCCGGGGTTGGAACTGGATCTCCCGGGGTTATTTCCGAGGTTGGAAATTGGATCTCCTGGGGTTATCTCCGGAATTGGAACTAGATCTTCCGAGGTTTTTTCTCGGGATGAGAACTGATGTGACTTCCAAGGTTGTCTCTGGAAGACAATTCTGCTCTCCTGCATGGTTAGTTCCAAGAATGCAGAATTTCGAGTGTCTACAAAAGTCATTTTAGTTTTAGAGTTAATTTTAAATATTTTCAATTCTATATTAAATTTAAATATTTTTAATTTAAATTAATATAAATTATTTCATGTTAATTAATGCAAATAAATATTAAATATTATTGATGATCAAATTTATTACTTATGTCATAAAGTTAAAATTACTCTTATTTTCTTTTGGCTTTTGAAATGGAAAAAGTATATTATTGTTATAAAATAATACTAATATTAAGAACAATGATTAGTGAAAGAGAGAGCATTATCCTTATATTTTCATGTAAGTTATAGTATATTTGTACCTCTCTCATTCTCTTTACAATGCTACTATATATAGGTACATGAACATTAATACTTGGAGGTTTCAAAACTCAAAGGTCATGAGTTTCAAAACTTAAGTGACATGGGAGTTTCAAAAAGATCAAGGATCATTACAATGAGAGGAATGAATCTAGACATCCATATATATATATATATATATTATAATTTTATAACACTCCCCCTTAGATGTCTATTGTATAGTCATATGCAATGAAAGCTGTCTCATTAAAAACCTTACCAGGAAAAACCCAATGGGAAAAAAAGTGCAGCACATATTAGCTCCCCTCATGAATGTATCCTTAAGTCCTTTAGCTGTCGCATTCTAATATTGTGACGCAATCCTACAAACATTGTAGCTGGTAATGCTTTGGTGAACAAATCTGCTAGATTATCTTTTGATCGAATTTGTTGAACATCAATGTCATCACACTTATCAAGGACATGTGTGAAAAAGAATTTCGATGATATATGCTTTGTTCTATCTCCTTTGACGTATCTTCCCTTTAATTGAGCAATACATACAACATTGTCTTCATACATAATGGATGGAGTTCTTTTGCAATAATTTTCTAAGAATATGCCTCGTTAAAAACCTTACCAAATAAAAAACCAGTAGAAAAAAATTTGGCGAAGAAAAATAGTACAATATTCTTGTATAACTTCTAGTGCCTTGGGATTGCCTCATTAAAACCTTACAAAGGAAAACCCAATGGGAAAAAACCTTAGCGAAGGAAAAAGAGTACAATCAACACATATTCTTTTTACTCCCCTTCATAAGTACATAAAATTTTCATTGTTCATGTTAAAAATATCATTAAGTTGAAGCATGCCAATATTGTACACCATCTTCTTCAAAATCATAGTTGGTTATGACTTAATGAATATATCAACCAAATTATCACATGATCATATATGCTTGATATCAATATCGCTATTATTCTGGGGCTCATGTGTTAAAAATAATTTTGGTGCAATATGATTGGTTCTATCACCCTTTGGATAAAATAATCCCAAATCAATAGTCTCACGAAGATAATATAAAATATGTTTAATTTTATTACAATGTCTTCAAGCTGGTGCATAACTATACATTGCTAGTAAGTTAACTGCAAATGCTATATCAGGTCTTGTCAAATTTGTAAGATACATCAAAGTACTAATTACATTAAGATATAGTACTTCGGGACCAAAACACCAATTTCATGAAGATATGGTACTTCAGAACCAAAAAAAATTCATCATTTTCTTGTGGTCAAAACAGATCTTTCTTGATATCAAGTGACCAATCTATCATTAGAGTACTTAAAGGATTAAAATTATCCATGTAAAGTTACTTCAGGAATTTTTCTGTGTATGTTGATTGATGAACAAGAATTCATAGTTCAATTTGTAGGCCAAGACAAAAATTTGTCTTACTAATATCTTTCATCTCAAATTTTTTATTTTTGTCAACTCTTCTGGAGCAAGATCTTTCATGAATAAATACAGCAATAATAGCAAATCCAGATTCTGATCTTTGATAAAAATGCATACATAAATTAGATTATTCTCAAATACTTCTTTCAAAAGATATCCACTAAGAAGATTATACCACAATATGCATCTGGATTGTTTTAACCCATATAAAGATCTTTGTAGCTTGATAGAATACATACTTGTGAGATGTAGAATTATATACTTCATGCATTTTATATCCTTCAGGGATTTTTTTTTGTATATATCATTATCTAATGATCCATACCGATATGTTGTAACAACATCCATTAATCGCATATCCAAATTTTCTTTTCTACCAAACTAATTAAAAATCTGAATGTAATTCCGTCCATTACAAGAGCATATGTTTCTTCATAATTTATACCAGGTCTCTGCGAGAAACCTTGTGCTACAAGTCACGCTTTGTACCTTATAATTTCATTTTTCTCATTTTGTTTATGTACAAATACCCATTTGTATCCAACAAGCATTACAGCTTTAGGTGTTCGGACTACAGGTCCAAAAACTTCACATTTACTTAGTGAATTTAATTATGCTTAAATCGCCTCTTTTCACATTGGCCAAACATTTCTTCATTCATCAATAATTTGTGATTTATATTCATGATCATTACTTCTGGTAATATCAAGAATAACTTTATATGAAAATATGTTGTTGACAACAATTTTATTTCTATCCAATATATTCGTCTCCTGTATATACATAATGTATCGAGATCTCGTTATTTTCAGGTACCTGATACTGTTCAAGAGATAACTCATCCTCTTCAGGGGATAACTCTTCAAGAGTTTTATTTATAGAAGATTTTTGTTCATAAGTTTTGGATAGATTAATAATTTTATTTTATTTTATTATATTATTTTTTTTGTAGCCTGTTTCATGGGTATAGCCTCTTTATAGGCTGTAACTTATTTTTCTTTTACTTTCTTCTTTTGAGGAATTTTATCTTTAACACCGATAGGTCTTCCACGCTTCAGGTGTTGTATTGATTAATTTGTTGTTGTATTAACTGAATGTCCTACAAGGACTTCAATCCCTGCTAGAGTATTAGTAGCTGGAATGTAAGATTTCACTATTTTCTTATTATCATTGAATACTTCTGGTAATTGATTTTCAATTCATTGCAAATGAATAATCCTTTGAACTTCTAGTTCATATTGATTTGTATAAGGATCAAGATTAAATACGTTGAAACATTCCAATTAATCTCCCGTCGTGCTTCAGGCAACGATCTCGCGTCATGCTTCAGGCAACGACTTTTCTCCCCCTAATGGTGGGAATACTGTTTCATTAACAAGGACAATCCTCGAAATGTGCTTTTAAAAAAAACATCACATCTTAAGGTTATGATGCAACATGTAAAATAGCTTAATTAACCCCAAGCATAAACAGGTAATTTTGATTTCATAATCAAAGGTCAGCCAATATATTAAGTCTCTTGATAAGTGATTCAACTACATCATTTTGAGTATGTGTATGTGCAACATGATGTTTAACATAAATTCCAATTAACATGCAATATTCATCAAAAACTTGATATGTGAATTTTACCAACATTATCTAAGACATCGAATATCTTGGTAATTTGTTTGACCCACGTCTCCGCCTTAATCGGATCCGGCTTTCCCCAGAATTCTGGTGGTCCCAACTCTTTGAATCGCTTGGTTGTGACCACTCGTGAATTCTTATCATTTCCTCCTCAGTATTTTGAACACGAGTCTCCTCGTGCGATTTTGCATGAGCTATGCAAAAAGCTTCTAAACATCCCTCGTTCATCATCTCGCTTTCGGTGGTGTTTGCCCAAAATAGGTATACACAACACCCATTCTCGAAATCGCCAAATACATGGTACGTAAACAACTACAACTTTATTATTACAACAAGAAATCGTGAGTTTGAATACAAATATTATCTTCTGTATAATATCTATACTCAAATAAATCCTCATCACATTATTGATTCATTATTTTACAAAAATGGTGAGGACTACTAAACAACTCTCTCTAGAATCTTCATTCCATACCCCGACTAAGACTCGCTACATTCTCGCCTCCCGAGAAGAAAAAATGGAACAACAAGGAAAAGGGTGAGCTCAACTAGCCCAAGAAGAATATTACGACTAAGATAATATACAACAAATTATCGTTAGTCTTCAACAGGAAAAATCGATAGTAATACAATATACAACAAGTTTCGCATCAATATTCGCAATGAAATAATAATTCATAAGAAGAGTTACGTAGAGAATGAAATCTACTATAATCTATGAATTTAATAAATTCCATCATCAATATTTTATCCCCGTAACATCAATCAATATACATCTCAATCAAATATTCATCTTTGCACTACAGCCAAAGATATTCATCAATCGTCATGTTCATTTAAACACTGCTCATCTTTGCACTACAGCCAAAGATATTAATCAATCTATGTTCATCATCATCATCTCAAATGTGCAAAGATATTCTTCATCATTCATCTTTGCACTACAGTGCCAAAGATATTCTTCAGAAATCATTCATCTTTACTACAGCCAAAGATATTCAATAATATCATCATTTAAGACCGAGGATGATGAAAATATTTTTAAAGAAACGAATCCAAAGAAAACAAAATGACAAGGATTAAGGATTAAGGATTCGTATTTGGTTTTATCCACGCCCAAAAATACCTCAAAAATAATCATAGTGGTGTAAAATTCAAGAATGATCAAAACACGGATACAATCGAAGTTAGTATCCGTATAGATATTTTGGACAAAAAGAAGAAATTTTATTTTTCTATGAATAAGTCAGATATCGTGAATAGTGCCGATATACGTGAATAAAGGCCGATACGTGAATAGTAACTCCGACACCAAAAGATAGAAATTCCACAAAAACATCTTCACGCTTAATGAATAGACTTAATAAGAATCGTGAATAAGAATCGTGAATAAGAACTCGTGAATAAGAACTCGTGAATAAGAACTCATGAATAAGAACATGAATAAGTAACCCCATGATGAAAAAGTTCCAAATTTGATAAAAACTTCAGATCAATATTTCAAAGATAATGATATTGAAGAAATAATATCATTACAAAAAAAAAAAAATATCCCTTACCTCGAAAGATCAAGATTTCTAAATTTGAATACCGTATAAGGTCAAGGAACTTGCACCCGCCTAATAATACAAAGTATACTCAAAATACTCACAAGAATACGCCAAAATATCGAGAGAGAAATAGAGAGAAAACTCAGTTTAAAGTGTGATTTTCAATTCTAACCCAAGACCCTATTTATAGAAAACGCTAGAACTCAAAAGCGTAAAATTTAATATAATATTAATATAATTATACAAATTTTCCTTAGCCCACCTTTTGGTCAAAACACCAGCCACACATGTTAATGATGTCCAAAAAAAATATACAAAAACGTTTTTCTTAACAAAAATAATTTAAACTCCCAAAAATCAATTATTTTGAGCTTCTAACTTCAATAATTCATAATAAATAGCCCTTTCATCAGAAAATTCGAATCTCGCGAGTTTTTATAGGAAATTCAATTCTCTACAACTTTGCAGAAGAAAGTTTTTCCAAATTCCAAACAAAAATCGACCAAAATCCACAAACGGGACGATTTTACAAAGCTATAATCAAATTTCTACAATAATTGTGTCCACCAACACACAAAACATGTGTTAAACATTTAATGCCACAAAATACTCTTCCTCCTCATATACTCATATATCCCACATTCATTGTAAAATATCACCGCTAATATATTATTAAAATAATATATTTAAATGAATTATTTTATCGTAAAAGATAAAATATTAATTTTCAACAATTGTCATTTTAAAAATTTTCTCCATCTATATCCACATAAAATCAATATTTTCCTCATCATATAAATCAATAATTAATTATTCACAAATAATATTACGTAATCACAATATCGACAACCAGTGCAGCTTCCTGTGAAAGAGGGGGCTTTCCAATAAGAATTTCTTCATCGCCGCAATTAATTAGACGACCAAACCTCTCCTTAGATGTAACTTTCTAGACATCGCCAATAATGTTATCTAATAATATTATTCGATAATATGAATTATTGCTTCGATAATGAAAGATAATCGTAATGACAATTATCAAACAACAAAGAATATAAAATATCAACGCAAAGAATTATTAACTCAATAAAATATCGAATAAGAATTATCGTAACCATTATCGAGTAGTGCCTTTCACGTAAGAATCAATAATTGGTGCAATACCGCAGCTACACTGCTCAACAACGCCAGACAAGTGTGTTTTAACCACCGGTATTCCAACAAGATAAATCTGCAATAACTACGCCATTATTTAAAAACAACTTATATTTGTCGCTTTCTTCATCCAATCGCTTTCATGGGCTCACACATGGTCACTACCATCGCATTTAATATTCCCGACAAAGCATTTAATATTCCACGACCAAACGAATATTCCCCGACAACAATGAATATTTTATAACCACTGCTTATTTTGAAATATTTATGATTTAACCCTTAACTATCCACATTAATCAAATCAACCCTTACTATTTCAAAAATAAATAAAGGAAATTCCTTTTATTTAAAAATTTCGGTCTTACAACCTCCCTCCTTATGAAATTTCGTCCTCGAAATCGACGACGACGACTGTGTGTTTTGAAAAGGTGAGGATACCTCGCTTTCATTTTCGCTTTCCAATTCCCGTGTCATTTCTCTATAAGATGATTCCTCCACAAAACTTTAACTTGTGGTATAACCTTTCATACAGTAGGACATGCTCCTTCCTATCCAAAATCTTGACAGTACCTCCTCATACGTTAAGTCTTCTACTATCTCGTCCTGCTCTAACTCAATAACGTGGTTCGGTCTTTCACATATTTACGGCAGTACGATATGTGAAACACATTATGAACACGAGACATACTCTTTGAGGTAACGCAAGTCTATAGGCTACATTTCCTACTCCTGTCAAGAATTTGAAATGGACCGATAAATCGTGGATCGAGCTTTCCTCTCTTCCCAAATCTTGTAACTCCTTCCACGGAGCAACTCGCAACAATACATGATCCCCTACACTAAATTCCACGCCCTTTCGATGAAGATTCGCATAACTCTTTTGTCGATCTTGTGCCGCTTGTATACGCTGTCGAATCATTAGTCATACGTATTTAACTCTAAGTCCCCAACAATGTTGCTTCACCCACCTCATCCCAACATATCGAGAACGACATTTTGTCCATATAATGCTTCAATGGAACCATGCCTATATTTGTTTAATAACTATTGTTGTATGAGAATTCCACCAATGGCAAGTACTTATCCCAACTTCCTTTGAAATCTAGGACACGTAGTTTTAATATATCTTCAAGAGTTTGAGTAGTCCTTTCGATTGCCCATCCGCTTGAGGATGGTATGCCAAATCTAATCGTAAATTGCGCTCATAGCTTTTCTACAAACCAACCCAAAATCATGAAGTGAATCTTGGGTCACGATCTAAAACTATGGATACCGGCATGCCATGCAATCTCACAATCTCATTTACGCATATACGAGAAAGACGCTCAAGGAATAAGTCTCTCGATTTGTAAGAAATGAGCAGACTTGGTTAATCTATCAACAATAACCCAAATCGCATCTATGCCTTGAGAAACCGCGGGAAGATTAGTAATGAAATTCATGGTAATGTGTTCCCACTTCCATTTCAAAATCTCAAGTGGTTGCAACGGACCCTTTAGGTACAAGATGCTCCGCCTTTACACGCTAAGTAAGTTAAACACATCGAGATAAACTACGCGATCTCTCTCCTCATATTGCTCCACCAAAATGTATGTCAAGATCATAATACATTTTGGTACTCCCAGATGGATTGCAAATGGTGTATTGTGTGCCTCCATCATAATCTTGTTCTTCAAATCGTAGTCGTTAGAACACAAAGTCTAGAGTGGACTCAAGTATTCCTTCTTCATCAATTCTCGCCCCTAATAGCTCCTTCAGACTTTCTTCTTCATACGATCACCCGGCCTGGGCTCGAGCAACCTTAACTTTTTCTATTAAAGTCGGCTCTACGCGATACTTGACATCATCGCACTCGCTCCCGCGATATGATCTTCTACTCAACGCGCCGCCTACCACGCTCGCTTCCAAGATGGTATGGTTAAATATGTGCCGAAAATGAGTCGCCTCGAGCTCTTGAAAATCTTCTCGCATTCCTCGCCCATACGAATTTTGTATCTTTTCGAGTCACTTGTTAATCTAATAGCGATTCGAGAATATCCTTCAACGAATCTCCGATAATAACCAACTAAGCCTGTAAAGCTACGATTTCGATATCGACTTAGGTTGCTCTCAACCGCGACTATATCCCAATCTTGATAAGACGTCACAATGACACCTATCGCTTTACTATCGCATCTAATATGACGCCCCTACAGAGAGTCTCGCTTAGTGAATTCCACAAAGGAAGTCACAAGATAAAGGCTCAGTACCAAATTTATAGTTGAATTTTTAACTCCTCAAGTTCAATAGAGCCATTCGATATGAGATTTTAGAAATGAGTTTTGTACCGGTTCAAAGTCGATACAAAATTTAATATCGTGCTTTGGGAGTAAGCCAAGAAATTCTTCGTAAAATACGCCAGAAAAATCAATAACAACAGAATATTATTCAAATCGACGTGTCTTTATTCAAATCCATAACACGGACTAAGAAAATTTGACATCCGTAATAAACGAACGACTTCATGGCTTGATATGAAAATGTTTGACTACAATGGTTTGATTGCTTGAATTCAATAACAAAGTTGCTTAGAATATGAAAACTAACAACCTTACAAAAATAATCAATTTTGCATGATGAGTAGTTAACCTTAAAATCACATCAAAACAAATATCTCTATAGAAATAAGGTTAACAGTAATGTGATAGTGCCAACTCGAATCAAGCAAGATTTATAAACAAAGGGATGTGATGAAAGTTTCTCCTAACTGAGTTTCCACAGATAGGTCAAAGTCTAATTTCTCCTGAGTCAAGTTTAAACGCTGAGCGCAAGTAAGAGAGATAAAAGAATGGGTAGAACCGATATCTAGTAAGGTATATACTTCGCAAGAATTTATAATTAACTAACCTGCATAACTTCGTCGTTTCCTCAGATTTTGACCCCCACCACGACAAACGCCTTCCCTAATCGCTGACTTTCGACTTTTCTCGGGACATTTTTTCGAGTCACCGTCCCCATCGAACTAGGTTTCGCCACTGCATAATCTCGAAAGCGATATGTCCTTCCTTTCCACAACTATAGCATACCTTAAACTGCTAGGGCGCTTTGAATGATATGTCCTCTTCCCGATTTGTAACATACGACCGGTGGTCGCTTCTCCTCCCTTAAAACTAGTTGCTATAGGCGCCGACGCCTTCACATGGTCGTTGTTGAATCTCCTCTTTAAAATCTCCTCCCGACTCGCTTCTTCTATTTTCATGGCCACGATTACCACCGTAGTGGTTACCGCTTTGTCTCAGATTCTTCTTTCTCCGCCGGTTATCGCGTATTCGATGATCGCTATCTTCTGATGATCCTCGTTATGGTCCCTCATTGAACGTATTTCGTTATCTCGCCTAACAACCGAGCCTCGCTGACAACATCCGGTCAGAGAGAAAATTTATGAGAAATGAGATATCGACGATGTCGGGTTTCAAACCTCTCGTAAACATCCGCCATACGCTCTCATTCTCCACCAAATGAGGTGCAACTCGATAACTCCGCTAACTTCGCCGCGTGATCGGGACACCGCCATGTTATTCTCGCTTCTAGTCTAATAAACTCCACTTCCTTCATACGACGAATACTTTCGTGGAAGTACTTGTCATCGAACTGCTTCAAACGCCTCCCACGATATGCCGAAAGGCAAATGATGGGTACGCCTCACGATTCCCCCACCAAGAATCTCGCCACCACTTTAACATAAAGGTGGCGAATGGAACTTTCTGTTCTCTCCGCATCCCAAGACATCGAATATCTTGGTAATTTGTTTGACCCACGCCTCCGCCTTTAATCGGATCCGCTTCCCTGCACTCGTGGTCCCAACTTTTGAATCGCTGCTGGTCAGTGACCACTGTGAATTGCTATCATTTCTCCTCAGATTTTGAACACGAGTCTCCTCGTCTCGATTTTGCATGAACCGCAAAAAGCTTCTAAACATCCCCTCGCTCATCATCTCGCTTCAGGTTGTTTCACAGAGGAACATTGCCACTGTCAGACGCTCTCCTCGCTGTGAAGTACAGTATCTCCACTACCTCATTTACTCCATCATAATATTCTCACGACATTCTCAAATACCGCCATAAAAAATAAGGGTTAATTAAGGAAATCAATATATCACATAATATCCCTATATACCGACTAACTAACAAATAAGCTTTTAGTAGAGACACACTAATAAGGATTTACTCGCCTCCCCCCTCCTAGTTCTATTCCCCGATCTCCGCCAGAGATCATATCCCTAAGCTCGATATTAACCGTGACGCCCCCAAAAGTAGTATACACAACACCCATTCTCGAGTCGCCAAATACACGGTACGTAAACAACTACAACTTTTATTATTACAACAAGAAATCGTGAGTTTGAATACAAATATTATCTTCTAGATAATATCTATACTCAAATAAATCCTCATCACATTATTGATTCATTATTTTACAAAATGGTGAGGACTACTAAACAACTCTCTCTAGAATCTTCATTCCATACCCCGACTAAGACTCGCTACATTCTCGCCTCCCGAGAAGAAAAATGGAACAACAAGGAAAAGGGTGAGCTCAACTAGCCCAAGAAGAATATTACGACTAAGATAATATACAACAAATTATCGTTAGTCTTCAACAGGAAAAACTGATGTAATACAATGTACAACAAGTTTCGCATCAATATTCGCAGCTGAAATAATAATTCATGTAAGAGTTACGTAGAGAAATGAAATCTACTATAATCTATGAATTTAATAAATTCATCATCAATATTTTATCCCGTAACATCAATCAATATACATCCGAATCAAATATTCATCTTTGCACTACAGCCCAAAGATATTCATCACCGTCATGTTCATTTAAACACTGCTCATCTTTGCACTACAGTGCCAAAGATATTAATCAATCCATTCATGTTCATCTCAACACTGCTCATCTTTGCACTTGCCAAAGATATTCTTCAGAATCATTCATCTTTGCACTACATGTGCCAAAGATATTCTTCAGAAATCATTCATCTTTGCACTACAGCCAAAGATATTCAATAATATCATCATTTAAGACCGAGGATGATGATGAAAATATTTTTTAAAGAAACGAATCCAAAGGAAACAAAATGACAAGGATTAAGGATTAAGGATTCGATTTGGTTTTATCCACGCCCAAAAATACCTCAAAAATAATCATAGTGGTGTAAAATTCAAGAATGATCAAAACATGGACACAATCGAAGCAGTATCCGTATTAGATATTTTGGACAAAAAGAAGAAATTTTATTTTTCTATGAATAAGTACAGATACGTGAATAAAGGTCAGATACGTGAATAAAGGCCGATACGTGAATAGTAACTCTCGACACCAAAAGATAGAAATTCCACAAAAACATCTTCACGCTTCATTTAATAAGACTTTAATAATAAGAATCGTGAATAAGAATCTCATTAATAAGAACTCGTGAATAAGAACTCATGAATAAGAACTCCATGAATAAGAACCCCGACATGAAAAAGTTCCAAATTTGATAAAAACTTCAGATCAATATTTCAAAGATAATGATATTGAAGAAATAATATCATTACAAAAAAATAATATCCCTTACCTCGAAAGATCAAGATTTCTAGTAATAATGTATATAAGGTCAAGGAACTTGCACCGCCTAGCAATACTCAAAGTATACTCAAAATACTCACAAGAATACGCCAAAAATATCGAGAGATAGAAATAGAGAGAAAACTTCAGCTTCGTGTGATTTTCAATTCTAACCCAAGACCCTATTTATAGAAAACGCTAGAATACAAAAGCGTAAAATTTAATATAATATTAATATAATTATACAAATTTTCCTTAGCCCACCTTTTGGTCAAAACACCAGCCACACATGTTAATGATGTCCAAAAAATACAAAAACGTTTTTCTTAACAAAAATAATTTAAACTCCCAAAATCAATTATTTTGAGCTTCTAACTTCAATAATTCATAATAAATAGCCCTTTCATCAGAAAATTCGAATCTCATGAGTTTTTATAGGAAATTCAATTCTCTACAACTTTGCAGAAGAAAGTTTTTCCAAATTCCAAACAAAAATCGACCAAATCCACAAATCCGGACGATTTTACAAAAGCTATAATCAAATTTCTACTAATAATTGTGTCCACCAACACACAAAACATGTGTTAAACATTTAATGCCACAAAAATACTCTTCCTCCTCATATACTCATATATCCCACATTCATTGTAAAAATATCACCGCTAATATATTATTAAAATAATATATTTAAATGAATTATTTTATCGTAAAAAGATAAAATATTAATTTTCAACAATTGTCATTTTAAAAATTTTCTCCATCTATATCCACATAAAATCAATATTTTCCTCATCATATAAATCAATAATTAATTATTCACAAATAATATTACGTAATCACAATATCGACAACCAGTGCGCTTCTCAGAAAGAGGGGGCTTTCCAAATAAGAATTTCTTCATCGCGCCAGCAATTAGATGACATCAAACCTCTCCTTAGATGTAACTTTCTAGACATCGCCAATAATGTTATCTAATAATATTATTCAGATAATATGAATTATTGCTTCGATAATGAAAGATACTGTAAATGACAATTATCAAACAACAAAGAATATAAAATATCAACGCAAAGAATTATTAACTCAATAAAATATCGAATAAGAATTATCGTAACCATTATCGAGTAGTGCCTTCACGTAAGAATCAATAATTGGTGCAATACCGCAGCTACGCTCAACAACGCCAGATAAGTGTGTTTTAACCACCGGTATTCCAACAAAGATAATCTGCAATAACTACGCCTGCTATTTAAAAACAACTTATATTTGTCGCTTTCTTCATCCAATCGCTTTGGTCAAGCATGGGCCCACACACGGTCACACAACAATGCATAACCACTTGTTATTTAATATTCCCCGACAAAGACATTTATTCCATTTCACCACCAAACTATTTCTTTTGACAACAATGAATATTTTATAACCACTGCTTATTTTGAAATATTTGATGATTTAACCCTTAACTATCCACATTAATCAAATCAACCCTTACTATTTCAAAATAAAGGAAATTCCTTTTATTTAAAAATTTTGGTCTTACCATACATCTTTTATATATGCAAAAAATAAATTTAACTTTATTACTTGAAACATAAATAAAATATATAATAAAAATACTTATTATAATGTCATAATACAATGAAATAAAAATAATTGATTGGTATGGACATTTCTATCGACATCATCAAGGAAATCATAGATATCAAAATTAGTTATATTCACTCCATTTAAAAAGTCAAAATAATTTATGGGATCTTCATGATCATTAAGATCAATAAAGTTTATTTCAATTCCATTTCCTTTTCTTTTATGGAGTCTTGGTACAAATCTACCAAATATTTAGAAGTACGACAGGTACATTCCCTTTTCTATATTGATTTTTTTTTTCACGCTCACTACCACAATCACAACCATAATTTCCTCTATAAATATCAAATGAGGTTTCATTCATTTCAGAGAATGTAGTAGAATTAGTCGGGCGAGATTGTTGATTTTTTAGTAAAAACCCATTATTTTGTACAACCACTAAAAGCCATATATAATATCACTTCTAGGAACATAGTTTCCTTTATCGCTTCAAGGAATATTTTGTGAACTTACGCTCTCGATATTGCTGCTGCAGGAACATATTCGAGGCATGAAATATAATAAATATTTTCTCTAACATGACTTTATCATTTCATAAGACAAGTGAGTCTTTTACTGTAAAGTACTCTGATTTTAATTTTCATGGAGATGATAGCGAATAAAAATCATTAATTTTACATAATCCTACAAGGATGCTTGATTGCCAATTTTAATTGTATATCCAAAATTCTTTGTCTTTATAAGAATCTCAACATCAAGAGTCCATGACAAACAATTCTTGCTCGATATAAATCAAGAGCAACAAATTCAAATTTATAAGATTTGACATCTATATAAATATATAAATATGTAAGAAATTAAATAACTAAGTACAAATTTATAATTAAGAAGACAATAAAAATATTTACCCTTTTCTAATCACTTTCGAAGTGGGAGAATTGGGAGGTGGAATGATTATTTGTTTATACTAATACTATTACATCACAAAAGTAGTGTATTTACGTAATTTGTATTCTCAGAAACTTTAGAGTTGTCTATTATCATTATTGTTTCACGTGTCTTTTGTTAAACAAAATGTTTATATGTATATCAAATTTAATTGTAATGAAACAATACCTACAGTGAATTGAGAGAACCTTTTTTTTTTCTTCCCAAAATTGGGTAGAGCTTCGTGCTGATAACGTGTTATAAAAGAATACTAATATTAAGAACAATGATTAGTGAAAAGAGAGAGCATTCTCCTCATATTTTCATGTAAGTGATAGTATATTTGTACCCCTCTCATTCTCTTTACAATGCTACTATATATAGGTACATGAACATTAATACTTGGAAGTTTCAAAACTCAAAGGTCATGATTTTCAAAACTTAAGTGACATTGGAGTTTCAAAAAGATCAAGGATCATTACAATGGGAAGAATAAATCTAGACATCCATATATATATATATATATATATATATATAGAGAGAGAGAGAGAGAGAGGATCAAGTGCATACCCCTTATCTTACTCACCCGTGCTCACCTCTTTTTAGCGACGGACTCGACGACGGTTTAGGTCATACAACTGTCGCTCATATACTTTTTAGCGATTTGACAACATATAGCATCGCTAAAAGTATGTATTTACGGTTGTATTTAATCGAATTGTCGCCAGTCCGTCATTTGCAAAGTAGGGTGAGCACGAAGTGAGTAAGATAAAGGTATGATGATCGATCCGACTATATATACTCTTTATCTTTATTATATGCTCACCCTTCAAATGATGGACTCATGATTTATTCGGTTATACAATAGTCGCTCATACTTTTAAGCGACGTTATATGTTGTCCGTCATAAAAGTATATACGCCGATTAGATGACCAAACCGCTGCTTTCGTCGAGTCCGCCGCTAAAAAAGAAGCATGGGTAAAAGAAGAAGGGATATACGATTGATCTCGTTTATATATATATATATATATATATATATATATTATAATTTTATAACAATTATCAAATTTAATGAATATTAAATTAGATTCGGAAAGTTCTTTGTATTTTCTGAGCATGCACTTTCCATCTCAACTCCTTTACAAACAGAAAACAGACTGAAAAGGTCAAAAAGCCCACATGAGCAGGATGGTAGAGACGTAGAGTTGGTGAGTCTTGGCATTGACTTTGTATTGACACGAGAAACTTATATTATATATATATATACACTTTATTGGCTTAGATATGCATAGCTATAGATAAGAGTCCATGGAAACTTTGGAGTCTGCAGAACATATTTGAAAGAGAAGAAGACTTCTCTGTTTTGTATTCCCCTCTATTTTGATTCTGAAATTGTGTGATAAAGAGAGATGGAAGATGGGGAATCCCCTCAATTAAAAACGTTTGTTGTAATTACTCTTCCACCTGCAGATAATCCCTCTTTTGGCAAAACAATTTCAACTTTTACAATCTCTGATTCATCTACTTCATCAATTCCATCTCAAGAACAAGAATCCCATCAAAACCCACAATTAAATCTTCCAATTCAATTAACATCCAGCCATGAAAATCAGCTTTCCTCAAGAAGATTTCAATTGGGTACCCCAAAAACTTCATTAGGACTTCTGGGTATCTCTCTTTTTGCTTTAATTTTGTGGGTTTGTTCATCCCCGCATACCCCTTTTCAAACTCAGAATCTTGATAATCAAAGGCTTCGAGATGATGATGATGTTGGGAAGCCAAATTCCTTTATATTTCCTTTGTATCCCAAATTGGGTATGCGTGAAATGTTACAAAAGGACATTGAGCTTAAATTGGGGAGGTTTGTGGAATTTGATTTAGATAATGTTGTGTCACCATTTGTTGATGATGGAGTGAGAGCCAGTAAGATCATAAAAGCAGTTTCGGCAGTGGATTCTACTGCCATTTTACCTGTTAAGGGTGGTATTTATCCGGATGGGTATGTAATGTGTGATTCTTGTTCCTTTATTTTTGATTTCAATTATGTCAAATTCTTCAATGTTTGTCATTAGTGGCACTAAAGAGTATTAGATTTTGTTGATTCAATTTATTGCTTAATCAGTAATTGTGCAGGAGTATTTGCATATTCTTACTTACCTGGATTGGCTTCTATAACAGTTATTGCTTTATTCTTAGATTCTTTTGCTCTTTCTTAGATTCAGTGAAGTAAATTTCTTCAATGTTCATTAATAGAATGGCAGTTCATGATGAGTATGATTTGCTGCCTCAATTTATTGATTAATCTGTAATTGTTAGTATATATGCGTACTCTCTAATTATTGTTAATTTTATTATCTAAAAGTTGAAAAAATGGCGCACTCGTATGTCATAATGGGTCAATTTACAATACCATGTGGAAGTAAGGGAGTTGGTTGTCGAGGCTGGGTGGGCTGGTAATCTCAATTCAAGAATGACTTTTTAATGGAAACATAGATTGTCACAACGCTGTAGACCTTATTATAGTTTGAGGTGATAATGTTTATAGTTATAAGATTGGCTAACAAAAAGAAGATTTTACATTGGTTGCGTTCCTTTGCTTTGTAGAAGTTTGGGGCCACAGAAATTGGAACATATGACCTTGGCATTTCACTACTCCGACCATGTAAATTTGTAATCCTAAATGAGATGCCCAGATATAGTTGCTATATTCCGGGAAGGGAAGGGTGGGGTGGGGTGGGGTGGGGAAGTACTTGTTTCATCTCGAACAAAAAAGAAAATGAAATACAGGTTTTATCTTATTCCTGCCAAATAAAAAATTATATGAATTATCCGGTACAGATATCCATACCATATAATTTACTTCCTTTAATAATTATCCTTAATTTACTTCCTTTAATAATTATCCCCTCATCCTGCAGAGTAGAACAAACAGTACTTAACTAAGAGTGAGTGTTGGTCTATTCTCTCCTTTAACTGGTGCCTTCTTTCCTTGGATAACTTTCACACATATTTCAGCCCCACTCTTTCTTAAGTCTTATGATCCATCTCTCTCCCTCTTCTCTTATCGAGTGACCAAAAATAAAAATAAAATCTTTTCACCCATTTCATCAATTTAATTTTTGTTTAAAAAAAAAAAAACTAAATGGTTGATCCTTACAGAATTATCTCCTGTCTCTAGATTATGAAAATTACACATCAAAATCTTTAACAATATTGCTGAGATATATGTTTTTATGTTTACATGAATAACTCATGCCTCACTACAGGCTTTTGCTATGGGAGCCTTTAGTAGCACCTATTTATTTGCTCTGTGTTGTGACTTGAGGATATATATATGACTTCTTGTCCCCCACTTCGCTTTTTATTTTTTAATTTTCTATAGGCAAATAAATCCACTATAGTGCCAAAAGGTGGCGAAGTACATGCGTTATATACAAAAACATAGGGGGGGGGGGGGGGGGCCACACTCTACCAAAGAAACCTAAACTTCACACTATACAAAGAGCCACCAAAAAGAAGATACCTAAACTAGGCTCTTAAAGAAAACTCTCCGAAAAAATCCATGAAACGCACAGTAGAACCCAGAAACGCATCACAAAGCCAATAGAGTAAGAGGCTAATAATGACAAACTGCATCCTTCCAAATTGTAACCAAATATTATTATGAATCAAAGCCCTCTTTCTTTTTAAATCTTCATCTCTTTACTCACATGCGGGGATTCACCCAAAGGATACCGCATAACTAGAAATGACAGTCCAAAGACTCCTCGTCGTCTCACAATGGAGAAACAAGTAGTTCACCAGTTCCTCTTCACCCCTCTCTTTCTGAAGATTATGCTAAAGCAAGAACGCTCCCAAAGACGTCGTTCATGAGAAGAAGCCACCTAGAAGGCGCCCCACTTTTTAAATGAATCTCCACAAGGCATCAACCTAGCACCATCTCCTTGTAAAACCTTGGAAAAGATTTCACCAAGAATCACCCACTGTTAGGCTCCTTCCTTGACTTTATCCTTCTTGTCTGGTCTCATAATTCAATCTTCAAGGACTAAGAACAACTCTGCCATCTCCTTAACCTCCCAATCTTGGAAACTATGCCTAACATCAGCTTCAATGGTGACCTAATACCTTGACTCAGCCTTTAAACGGAAATTTACCATATTGGGCCTTGGGTCAACGACAATTCTTAGGGAAATGATCCCAAGCGACTCTGGCTTTTCTTGTGTTATTTATGCTAGTAGTGAATAGTGATCCCATACCACGCACGAGCATTGGTCCCACTGCGTCACTCTCCTGTGAAGATAACCCACCTATTTATCTCTTCGTTCTTATGTGGACCCTTTATTTGAGTTATTATTTTGATATCACATTTTTTTAATTAAGATGAAAAATAGAGAGGTATGCCAAGTGGCACACCCTCTCGCTTAACATATTTTGATTGAGTCTATTAATAAATCTTCTTTTCTAAAAATAATTAAAAGGAAAAAATGTGACATGTGCCAACTAGTGCTCCATATCTTATTTTGCAAAACTGACTATCAATAGTAGTACTACTTAATGCATAAATTGTATATGTTGACTTGCCCATTTATCTTTCCAATTTGAAAAATCTTTGTATTTTCTTACTTTGAGCTTTCCATCTCTACTCGCTCTCGAGGATTTGGATGTATGAAGGATGGGTGAATTACTGAATTCTATAAACTGTTTTCTTATCAGTTTTATGGAATTTGTAGCCAGCCTACTGGTTCTCGTCTTTTAATTTGTTAAGGGTACCTCTTTGACTGATATGTAATGAGATTGGAGGATTGCGCTTTTATAAATTCTTTTTTGTCTTGTTTTCAACTAGTTTGGTGAGAGTGGGCCCTTACCCCCTATTTATTATATCATCTCTATTTTGTTAGTATTTTCTATGAAAAAAATGAAAATAAAAATCTCTTCTGAACAGACTATAGAGAACACAAAATAGGTAGGTGGATGTTACCATTGACTTTGTATCGACAAGAAAAACTTGTATACCCACAGAAAGAGAGATAGAAAGTGCGGTGAAGATTTGGAGTCTATTGAAGAGTGCAAGAAAAAAACCCTTCTTTCCTATTCTTCATTTATAATCTCTGGTGACCCTATCATTTTCTTCTGAAATTTTGTCTGCAAGGACAGAGGGAGATATGGAAAATCCGGAGTCACCACAATTAAGAGGCATTGTTATAATTACTCTTCCACCTCTGGACAAGCCTTCTTTAGGAAAAACAATAACAGCTTGTACAATCTCTGATTCACCTTCAATCCCATCTCAACATATACTGTACCAAGCCCCAGAAAACTCACAAGAAGAACAACCACAACTTCAACTTCAGTTACCCTCCCTCCCTGAAAATCAGTTGTCATTAAGAAGATTCACATTTGGTAACTCAAGAATTTCTTTGGTACTTCTGATTGTCTTTCTAATTGCTTTAATTTTGTGGGTTTCTGTACTCCCCCAGACTCGTTCTAAATCCTACAATCTTGATGATCATAAAAGCGATAATGAGGATGATGATGGGAAGCCAAATTCCTTTATCTTTTGTTTGTATCCCAAATTGGGTATGCGAAATGTTAGAAAAGGACATTAATCTTAAATGGGGAAATCGTGTGGAATCCAATTCAGATAATGGTGTATCACCATTAGATGATGATGGAGTGCGAGTCAATAAGAATTTAACATCAGTTTCTGCAGTCAAATCTAGTACCATTTCACCTGTCAAGGGTAATACTTATCCAGATGGGTATGTGTGATTCTTATTGCCTTATCACTAGATTTAATAATGTCAACTTCTGCAATGTTGGTTAATATAATGGAAATAGAAGAGTATTAGATTTTGTTGTTTCATTTCTTAATCTGTAATTATGCTTAAATAGTTTCATTCTCTCATTTAATTTTCTCTTAGTTCTCTTGTTGTATATGTTTTCTTTCTGGTAATTATGCTCTGAAATTCAATAAAATAATAGGCATTCTGTTGCCACTTACCTGGGAGAATTCCTATCTAAATACATAGTAATGTAGGTGCTAAAAGGCGTGTTATCTCACTCAGGGTGTTGGAATAACAAGATACGCAATATTTCTAGCTATTATCAGTTGAGGTAATAGAATTTAATTTATTTTTTATTTTTTATTTTTTTTTAAGAATTGATTGAATTATTAATATTCATAAGTAGTTTGGAAAGAACTCTTGGAAAGCTTGAAGAAGTTTGATGTTTTGAATACTAAATTACAGACACCGTGTTATGCATGTGTGAACAGCTAATTGATGTCCTAGTACAGAAACACTTTCGTCTTGTTTAATCCAAGTGAAGCTCCCCTTTTTGTCAATTCTCCATCCTGTATTGTAGTGGATAATGTAAAATGTGTGGAAATTAGATCACCACCAAAATCTAATGCTTTAATGATTTGTGGTCTTTGGAGCATTTTTGTGTCTTATCTTTGTAGTGATTTGAGAGCTCAACTTGGGGGGGGGGGGGTTAATAAAATTTTGTTTTCTATGTGAAATGTAATAATAATAGTAGCTGTTGGTGTTGAAGGCTGGGGCTGATTCTAGTCTGCACTGATAGTCTTTTATAGAAACAACAGTGTTAAGAGGCCATACAGTTGGTTGAGGCTGATGAAATATTGAAATGTCAATGTCAATGATATTTATCCTTGTGAAATGTCAACAGTGAGTTTGGTTGTACTGGAATCCCAACTGTAAACATTGGAATAGAAATGGCAGTCTTTAAAGGTATTTAAAGAACAGTTCTCTGGTTTAACATTAAAGCAACTATTTATCCATCTCAAGTTAATAGCTTTAATTCTGTTGTGGTATAAATGTTTGCAAGGATGATATTGACTTGTTTATTCATTTAAATCTGAGAATTTCCTTTTCTAGAATTTAAACGGCCAAACTTTTCATCTTGCTTCTTATAACTATGACCTGTTGAATTGCCTATTAACCTGATTCACTTTTTCCTCCTTGCAGGCTGTATTATACATATATTCTTGTTGGAAGCCCTCTGAGACCTTATTTTCTTGACATAGATACCGGAAGCGACTTAGCATGGGTTCAATGTGATGCTCCTTGCACTAGTTGTGCCAAGGTAATGACAAAGTTTCTTCAAATACTTCAGCAGTTAATGTTTAATAATTTATTTGATTGAAAGACAATGGCCACCCTTCAGCTGTTGATTTTTTATATCTGTTTGGTTAAAAGTTGTATTTGATTTGATTGCATGTCTGCCATTTGATAATATCATGAATTAGTGCCTTTTGTCTATGAGATATGAATTAGTGTCTTTTATTTTGTTTATGCAGGGAGCACACCCTCTCTACAAACCCAAAAAAGTCAACATCATTCCTTCAGAAGACTCATTTTGTGCTGAAGTTCAGAAAACTCATGGAGCTGGACATTGTGAAACATGTCATCAGTGCGATTATGAAATAGAATATGCAGATCATAGCTCGTCCATGGGGGTTCTCGCTAGGGATGATCTTCATCTAAAGGCTGCAAATGGATCATTGGCCAAGTTGAAAGTTGTTTTTGGGTAATGCTAATTCTCATGGAAAATCTCTACCTTTCTAGGCTAGTTAAGTAAAGTTTCTGCAAAAAATGATTCATACCTTTATGTTCGTCAGGTGTGCATATGATCAACAAGGTGTAGTTTTGAATTCTCTGACAAAGATAGATGGGATCCTTGGGCTTAGCAGGGCTAAAGTTAGCCTGCCTTCTCAATTGGCGAGTCAGGGAGTCATAAATAATGTCATAGGGCATTGCCTTACAGCTGATGCAGGTGGTGGTGGTGGATATATGTTCTTAGGAGATGACTTTGTGCCGCATGGGCAGATGAAGTGGGTTCCGATGCTTAATCTACCTTCAATGCGAGTATATCATATTTTGAGGTTTATATGTATTTGTATTGAAAATATCAATATTCTAACTTAATTTTGGTCCCTTTGGATGCTCAAACTTCACATCTGTTATGAAACAATCAACTTGTTGATTCAACTAATTGTAAGTATTTATATAAAGCTAGCCTAACGTACCGCATTTTAGCCTATGTAATATGCCACTTAACCGTACTGGTTCCAGGAGCCGAAAAGAACCTCGTGAACCGAAAAGAACCTCGTGCCAGGTTACACCGGTGTAAGTACAATTAGGACGTCTATTTTGGGAGGGAGAGAGAGTATTATATAAGTAGTTTCCAGAAGCTGTGCAATTTCAAGTTAACAATTGGATTTCTTTAAAGCTTTCATTGGAGCAGCTGGTCAATGCAAGTAATGAAGTATTTGTTTCACATGTTTTATATTTTCCCCTCTGTAATAAGAGTTGCAATATAATTTCGTTTGATTTTCTTGTCTTTTTCGTTAAGTTATTCTTTGATAATATTCTTTTTCTTTCTTTACTATTAAAAGCATGAATTATGTCCAGTGAATGTCCATTGAGAAAATTTAAATTATTTAAAAGTTTTCCCAGTTGGTTGCATCATCCCACACCAACCTAATTCCTAGTAAAAATTCTTTTTGTTCTCTAGGTGTTGCACTTCCACAGTTATCTTTCTTGGAAAACACTTCTGTTCCTAATATTGTACCCTTTTTCTATCTTAATAATTTAATTCTTTGTTGAAGTAAGTCTATTTTTTTATCTTCTATATTATTTCATCGTACTTGAGGTTTCTTATCTTGCAGCTTCTTAGTGGTTCAGCATTAATCTTTAATCATAGTCATTTGGTTATACTATTTCCTTCTATGCTTTCCAGGAGTTCTTATGTTGCTGAGGTGTCCAAAATCAGTTACGGAAACAAACATCTTAGACTAGATGGTCTGGAAAATGGGCATGTAGTATTTGATAGTGGCAGTTCTTATACCTACTTCACAAAACAAGCATATGCTGATTTAGTAGCTACTGTGAGTAGTTTATTTATAGTTCCGTGGACAGATCTAAAATATCATTCTCTGGAAAGTATCACCCTTCCCACTTAATTTTGATCACATTGATTGCAGCTTCAAGATGTTTCTGCTGCAGGCCTCATTCAGGATACATCAGATACTACACTGCCCATATGTTGGCGAGCTAAATTTCCTTTAAGGTATGGTCCCTGAATATGAGAAAATATTATATTAAGAAGCATGTGCGATTCCCTTCAAGTAAGTTTAGTATCAGGTGCAATCTTTTAAGCAAGTTTATTTCCAGAATCCAAAAATTATTAGGCCATTCATTTAATATTGTAAAACATCAGGGAGTAGGGAAAAAAGTGGAACCTTACACCTTCTATCGGCTGAAACTAGCAGCAGAGATAGATCAAAAACGACAATCAACAACGTCCACCTAAACCACCAACCGCCGCCACCACCACCAGGAATTGCTGCCCTCCGTTATTATCACCATCAACACCAACCTCACACACCCAAAGCCATTTCTTCTCACTCTCCGCCTCTCAAAATCAGCTCACAAATTATAGCAGCAGCAAAAAAATATCATAGCTCCTCACAAGAAATTAAACATCGTAAAGTAAGATGGTGGTGTTTCCATCTCAAAAATGAAAACTTTAACGAAGCTCAGGGAATCGCACCACCAAGAGACCGCCATGATTGATATATGTGTGTAGAATATATGTGTGTGTATATATATATATATATATAGAGAGAGAGAGAGAGAGAGAGAGAGAGAGAGAGAGAAATTACCGGAAAAACGAGTGAAAGAGAGTTTCAGATGATTTGGGATCCCAAAATCAATTCCCTAAACCCCATCTGCTTCTGCTTCATCTTCTTCTTCTCTTTTATTTTTTTTCCTTCAAAAAATACTTCACTAATATTAAATAAAGGAATAGAAAGAGGAAAATAGGGTAGCAAGGTTCTGAAGCCCAAATCTCACAAATTACTTTAGTTTCAGGGGAAGTGTTTTCTGGCTTAATTTTCTCTCCTAATCCATGAATCTGATGTCTTATATGCCCCTTACGTTGATGATGAGCAAAGAGTTACTTGGGTCATCTTCTTGCTCTCTTAGCCATCTTTGCAAGGCAAACTTATTAGTAAATTATTTAAATTTCTTTTGGCTGTCATTAGCAAAGCAAGAACAAATTAGAAAAGAAAACTTAATACTTATCCTTTTTGATAAGAATAAAAATTAATAATATATTATAACTATAATCCCAATTGGTCTCCATATTATTTATGAATTCTTACTTTGAAGGAGTATATATGTGTGTGTGTGTGTGTATTTAAACAATCTACATATTTTTGATAGCCTACATCGTCTGCTCCTACAGATCCGTTCAAGATGTTAGGCAATTCTTTAGACCTTTAACCTTTCAATTCAGAAGGAAGTGGTTGATTGTCTCTGTGAAGCTGATCATTCCTCCTGAAGGGTACTTGGTCATAAATGTAAGCGCATTTTTCTTTTATATTATTCTATCATCTTTTCAGAAGTCGAACAGTTTGAGTTTGTATTTTCTACTGTAAAGCCAATATGTGACAAGACTCCTTGTATGACAGAATAAAGGCAATGTGTGCTTGGGAATACTTGACGGAAGTGAGGTACATGATGGATCCACTATTATACTTGGAGGTATGTTTTTCCATGAGTAATAAACCTAAGAGGGAGTATATAAGACTTTATAGTTTGCTAATTGTAGTGTACAGGAAAATTGAATTGTATTGAATCTATAGGGAATTCGTGACTCAATTCAGAAATTATATGAGAGTAAAATGCATAAGTAGCCACTGTACTATAGGGGTATTTGGTTATTGTGCCCCTTTTTTGGTCAATGCAAAACAATCTCTTTACTCTCTAAAAATTTGGATTGTTCCATCTGAGCTTTAAAAAGCTTTCTCCTTGGATTTGAACATACAATATCTTAGTCCCAAAGACCAAAAAATAGTATGCTTACCAGCCGAGCTAAGAGTGCCACTAATAATTTTCACACAAATATAGTTAAATCATATAAACAAAACTCTCCTCTGTCATTACACCAATGACTGCTGCCAGCTCTGAAATTTCCTATTCCCATGCCTCTTATTACACGGTTTACACCATAGCCTCGAGTTATTCTCCATGTAAAAAGTTACGAAAATTGGTATGCCAGCTAGAATGTTGGAAAATTGCTCTATGGCTATTTGGGATTTTCTTGATTTATGTTTGGTTTCATGTAATTTATGTCATAGAATAGTAATTGTAGCTTGCTAGTAGTTGATATTTTAAGCTAATTTTTCACCTATTAAAATATTAAGGTGTGGAATATGTAGTCCTCCACCTAGTGTTTTTGCTTCAAAGCTTTGTCATATTTTATTGTATGTATACAATTACCAAAAAATAAATCAAAATACCATTATCAACATTGATTTTGATAAATAATTTGGCAGAGGAACTGCTGTGACAAATGAGAATCAAATTACTTTTACTAGCCATGAGAGAGCAGTGGAGGAGGGGCATATGTATATTTGAGTGGAATAATACCACCAACTTTCTTAGCTGAGTTGGTAACTCGGTATTCATAACATTTTTTAAGTCTTTGAGACCAAGAGGTTGTAGGTTCAAATTTGGAGAGGAGGTCTTTTAAAGCTCAAATAATTTTAAGCTGATACGTCGGCATTCCATCTGTGCAAGTCAACAATTTTCATATTGTAAAATGTTAGTTTTGCATTGAACAAAAGAAAGGGGCACACTATCCAAATACCCCTGTATTACAGGAGTTGCTTGTGCATTTTACTCAACTATATGACATCCACTCAGTTCCTTATAAGAAAATAAATTCTGAATTTGTTTGTATTCATCTTTGTTTGACTTCCCGCAGTCTTATTTTGTGTGATTTTCTGATATTTGCCTATAGTAAAGGAGTTAGTAAAGAAAAAGGTTAGTAGATTACTTTGAGAAGTATGTATAGTTAAAATAAAACAAACCACCTTCTCTGTCTTCCTTTTCAGTTCTATTTGGATAATTCTAGGTCTTACTCTCAAGACTAGAGCCAAAGAATCAGATTTCTTAGTAATTCTCAATATAGTTTTTCATAGTAATTCTTATGGCAATTGGAATTTTTACATTTTAATCTTCACAAATTAACTTTTATTCTTATAAATTTTTGATTTGATATAAATGATGAATTTAGAATGTCACTTGTTCATATTTAAAGTTCACAAACCAGCATGCTTTTATGGTTAGAGAAGAAGGATCACAGAAGGAATGTTGATGATGTGATTGCATAGGCTTCATTTTCAATATCTTTTCAATTACATGCTTATATTTTTAGCATCTTCAGTAATCCCTGTTCGACAACAATATGGTTTTAGCTTTTTTGCTGTATTTCCTTGTCTTTATAGTCAATATTGTGCACATTGAGTTTCGGGTTACCGTTGGCTGGATCTATTACAAGAGTAGTCGGTATTTATTTTATTCTGTACGTGAGAAAGTAAAAACTAGTATTATCAGTGGACTGGTTACTGCAGAACACAATAATTAACAAAAATACAATATATATTGTTTTTTGTGCTTTAAAAATTAAAATTATGTACATATAAGGGAAATATTAAACCAGAGGGAATTATAATGTCATATCTACTGTGTTTTATGACATGAGTAACCTTGCTGTCTATCTCTGTGTCGCACAAACATGCACACCGACTTGTTTGACATAGTGCATATGGTTTGCCTTTTGCAGATGTCTCATTGCGTGGACAATTAATCGTATATGACAATGTAAACCAGCATATTGGATGGATGCAATCCGATTGTGTCAAGCCACAGAGCTTAAATCCTCCACCAGTTTCGTGAGGCATGTATATTTTCGGACAATTTTAGAGGTAGCATTATGTATTGATTTGCTCAGCAACTGTCCGTTCCTTGTAAAATCTTCCGTAGTCTGTATTCTGTATAGTATTCTGCCCCTATGTAGTAAAATAAACTGCCTAAAATGTGTGATTTTGATGCTGCCTATCAGACTCCTTTATGGTTTGAAATGATTTTCTGGAGTTATTCCTGAATTCTTGCACATAATATACATTGACAAAGTATGTTGTACCATACTGCTAGAACAGTGTAAAACAATGGTCATATTGACAAAGTATGTTGTACCATATTGCTTTTAGCTAGGGTACCAATGGAACAATTCTTTGCGACGAATTTTATGGTGTTGCTAAAAAAGGAATATTTGTGACCCCAACTGTGTATTGGAATAAATTGGGTTTAAGGTAATAATGGAGAGGAAACCGAAAATAGAATGAAGCCCATGTAATCAAATGAAGTAATTGAATGCAGAGGAACTTCAGTTCCAAGTTGCAAAAAAAATTAAAAATAAAAATATGCATCTCAATTGCATGAAGAACTAAGCATGAAAGTATTACAGGGTAGCAAAATATCTTACAACGTCAGCTGTGCAGGGTGTGTTGAATCCATCATTTCTAATATTACAGTTTTAATTAAGGCTGTCAAATGAACCAAACGGTTCGTGCTTGTCGATTCGAATTCAAATATAAATAAATTTTAAATTTCAATAAATTACTCAAACCTTTTCAAATTACAATTTTTTATTGATACTCGGATAATATTCGCTCGAAAAGTTCAAACAGTTCGAGCTTAATTCGAGATAATGCTCTACTTGATACCTAAACGAGTCGATAAAACTTTTTTCAGATTTCATAAATTTTATAAACCAAATTTGATATACTCCACGACACACTTGCGTGAGGTGGTCGTCGGCCCAATCGTTTCTAACAAGTTATGAAAGTGAATCACTCACAACATTTTAACTTTTCACTTATATGTAAGTGGTAATCATGGTACAATTGTTCACCGACACCTTGACCCAATGCTTATATATAAGCAAGAACTAGATGATTGATGCGGTAGAAGACGTCACACACAACTATGAATTGTTGTATAATAAGTCGATGCAAACGAACACGGTCTTGATGACTTGAGCTCTAATGTAATCATCCTTGAGTTGAATTCAACACAACTACTTGACACCATTTGTTGAACCCTTGGAACTTGAATCGAAAGATTATCATAAAATTCTTACCCTCTCATATTTGTGTCAAAATATGAGCAAGTTAATACTCTACTCGGTTCATTTACATCCCTAATTTTAAATTGACAAGACTGTCATCAATCGTAAGCGTCACCCAATGGCTTTACAGCTAAAGCAAGAAAGAAGCTTTTACTCTTAATTTTTATATTTTTAGTAAAGAGCAGCAGAATACAATTTGGCTTTTATTATAGCTATACAATTTTCTGGGATCCAACTTGTATGGTTTACCCTAATAAATTGGCATCTCTTCATCTAAATTTGAAACTCCTACAAAATCTTGTCCACAATCGGACACCCTCTTCAACTGCTATTGACTCGACTGGTTCCTTGAAGTTTGCTTTCTCACTTAACTCTTCAAAAGAATCAACAAGATTTTGAAGCCTTGCAACAAACTCGATCAAAAGTGATGTAAATGTTGCCAAAGACAATACACTAGCACTTTCATACGTCTTTGATTCTTCTTCAGGAGGAGTTTCATGATCTTTACCAACGCCGTGCCTGGGCAGTGATCTCTGTTTCGTGAACAATTTATCAGAGGTAACAACACACGCAGGTGGAATGAACTCGACGTCCATGTTAGAGTTCCTGTCATCCCAACTCATACGGATTGATCTAAGATCAAGCACAGCTTCACTGCGAGACTTATATTCAGGAAATCTTTTGTCTTTATCATCTGTAGTTAAATAATCTTGGGGAACTTCCGGGACCTCTGGTGTTTTTCCAATTTCCCAGCTTTCTGCATTGACAAGAAGGTATGATTTTTGATCGACCTTTTTTTGTAAATCTTCAGCTGCATTGTGCACTTCATACAGTAAGCTTTCTGTTCCTAATTTCTCCATCCTTTTAACTTTATTCCCAAGCTCACGTAATACTTTGGCACCAGCAGTACCTACCCTCTGAAGTTCACTGCGAAATACGCGTCTTCTCTCAGGAGGAGCCTACGTAAACAAGTAGAGTAAGCATTTGTTTCATACATAATTCCACAAAGGGAATGAGTCAATCACTTGAAATGATAAAAATAAATGGGTATCAGGCTATCCTACAACTGTAAACTGCTTCAATTGTGAGCAACAGAAAACATACTCGGAGAACATTGTTGATATTTTCATAAGAATAAAAGGAACAGTACATATCAGCAACTTTTAAAATATAGTCCTGTACTTAATCCCGCATACAAATTTGATATGATCACAGCTTAAGAGTAACTAGCATCATGTACAATAAATAACGATAGAATTTTAACAGTATTGGATCAGACTACATACAATTACTTTAAGAGGGACAGACCAACTCTTAACTGCTGATTCATTCAAAAGAAGAGGGGGGGGTAAGATTTCACATCAATATATAAATGAAACAGCAATCTTTTTCTTTTATCATTGTATACCTAAGGGGAAGGGGTGTGAGGGGATCGTAATGCTATATCTGAAATATAAAACCATAATATATACATTACGCCCTGGAGTCTTATGCCCCTCCATCTCAAACACAGCCGACCTAACCAGTGCATGTAAGGCCTCTCAAGCCTTTCACTCAACTCTACCACACGAGGAATCACCCTCAACAAAAGGTTTGATTGAGGACTCCTCATAGAGAATAATAAAAACTTGTGATCTACTCAGCCATAAGAATAGGATTCCCCCGACTCTAACTCTATAACTTCAATATATAGAGAATATATATGCATGGTGCAAAAGGATCAGAAGAACATGGAAATGGAATCTTTAAAAGTAGATGTCACTAAATTTAGCTCTTATTTAAAATAAAATAGAATTACAAAAAGACAGTGAAAGTTTTCTCCCCCATCTTCTGCGGTTTTCCACATAGGCAGAGAAACAAATTATATTCCTTGGGACTTTTAATTTAGAGTGCCAAATTCACTTTTGTCAGGTTCTTTCTACATCAAGCACCTTTGCTTAAAGAATAGAAATTGTTTTAGATCATTCAGATGCTTAAAACTAAGTCGTAGAAGGGGTAATCTAGTCCATTCCAATTATTAAGTGTATTGGATTGTAAAAGAAACAAACATTTTGTAGACATCCCAGATGGGAAGTGTGACACCCATTTTTGGACACAGTATAATTTTAATTTTCCAGGCACATGCAGAATTTGTAGAAGAGAGTTGGATATAGAAAAAGCATAACACCTGTATTTCAGAGAGAATACACCCATGCAATGCCATGACCATGAATGCGCAATGCCTTAATGAGCCAGCCACTTTGACATAGTTTTTCCAAGGATACCTAAACATTTTGTAAGGACCATGCGGTGGCTCCCAGATAGCAAAAAAGCCCAACTGCGGATATGAAATTTAGTTTAGGCAAGAAGTTAATTTATTGTCTAATTAATTGCACATGCAGCTCAATCAATACAAAAGATTACCAGAGCATCTTCCTGGCTTTTGGACTCCACAACTGATCTGTAGGCACTATAAACTGGATCATCGGAAGATTGGTAAGTAAGAATTTTTGAAGGGACCCTCTCATATTCAACACAACAAACGTACCCATTGACACAGCCTGAGAAAGAAGCTTCAAAATATTAGTCACTATAACAAGAAAATAACTGTTAAATTGTTGAAGACTAAGCCTATTCCTATAGTACATTTGGTTCTACAAAAGCAATATACAGATAGTACAATCAACTGAGAGTTCAACACAGCAGGACTTACTTCAGCAAAAGCCATGTATTACATTGGCAAAAGCATTATCAGTTACTTATACAAGTTTTCTTTTAAAAAATTTGAAGTAAATAAGTTTAATGTCAATTAACCTTCCAAAGAATTAGCAACACCCATAAAATTTTTTGATACCAAATTGTGCAGATCCTCTCCGGCCCAGATAGGATAGATGCAGATATTTACCACCAAACAAACACCAGCACCCAGAGCGATGAGGATGAAGCGGGTCACTGCGGTATGTATGAATTCTCTTGTCCGATAGCCAGATACCATTATGAAACAATATGTCAACAAGAACACCCGAAAACCATATTCATACGGCTTCATTGTGGGGTACAGTTTTGCATAAGTAGCCAAAAATCCTAAAAGCAGAAACATATTATAAATAAACAAAAGTACAATTAAAATTCATAATGACAAACTAATTCATGTCTGACATAGTACACAAAAAGTAAACTGCCTGCCTCTTACCTGTAATAAATATGCTGAAAATAATAAAAGCTTCTTCCCATTCTCCAGCCATCTCAGACAACTCTGCCATCCCAAGAGCGAGTCCACCAGCTGATAATGTCCCAAGCCCTCGGTTAAAACCTTTGCTAAGAGTTGCTCCTGCAGCAGAACATAGCACATCCACATTAAGAAATACATTATCCGTGTAGATATGTCCAGATCAACGTAGCAGAAATGCTAAAATGGTAACAAATTGAGTCATGGTAAGAACATTATATAACTGAGATTTTTTCCACAATGCTAACCAAGTTAAATTCAAAACATAAGTTCCAAATTCCTTTAACTTTAAATTCATAGGATGAAACATACAAACTAATTACTGAAGAAAGACAATTCTTAAAAATTAAGCATCAGTAGGCTAACTTCATGTAGAATGCTTTAATTCGCAACTTTTCAATTGTAGTGTCCAATATGAAAATTTTAAAGAAATAATTAAAGAACTTGCGCATTCAGTGGCCCTAAAATTAGAGCTACATATGAAACATGATGCGGTGGAAGAGTCCAATTTGGAAGTAGATTAGGTGTTTGGATGCGTTCAGGTCTGTAGAACATTAAAGTAACATAACTTTTGATCCAGGAAGAGTTACGGGGCTCATAATATATCAAATCGAAGTATGCAACGAGCTCTACAAGACTTATTGCCTTCGGCCATGACAAATGACATTTTAAGCCCGAAAACCTGTTTTAAGCTGTCTAGTTGCAGGTCAAATTTTGGTCAAACTTGGATTTTTTTTTAAAATTTTCATTATTTTAATTTTCCTATTCCTAATTGATGTTGGAAAGTTGTTTAGGACTATAAATACGCTTATTAAGGCTTGTGAACAATTATATTTTGATCAATTAATATTATTATTACCTTTGTTCTCTTCTTGAGTAGTTTTTCCTTGTGGATTCAAGGGCTTATCTTACATTTTTGTTGGTATGTTTAAACCTTCAAACCACGTTTGTGTTAGAGCGTTACAACCTAACCAAATTCCTCTGCGTCAAAACAATAAAATTATTCTTAAAAGTATTTAAAAATGCATCTCTAATTTTAAAACAATGGGAGGACTGAGTAGGGGGTATTAATTATGCTCTTCTGCTCTAGTTGTGCAAGACTCCACCAAGCTCGGGGTTGGGCAAGGCTTGAACTTCAGTTTTACAGACTTTTGGTGACCAGACTACGTAAAATTTTTGAGTCGGCCCTTGCACCAAACAGTTGGGCATACTATTAAGTGACCTGTTAATCTCTACTGTTTGATGGTGGGCAGCTAAAAAGGCTCCCACCTAAGTTTAGGTAGGGATCATTCCCCATATACATATATTAGATTCTGAACTTTAACAGTCTATAGTTAAGTTCTATGAATTTTCACTAAAGAAAGTGTTCAAAATATCGACGTTAACTCAATTGCAGGGAATATATGCAAATCAAAATTATCAGGAGCATAGCAATAACAATTGATTAAACTTGGAATGTAAAAACTAACAAGGTAGAAAACAAGAGTATTGTTACACATACCGATACTGAATTCAAACACAACAACAACAGTAAGTATAGCCCAAACAGAGTATTCACTAAGCTCTTCAATGGGCTCCTTGAAGAAAATCAACAAAGATATGAGCACCAAAGCCAATCCCATTTTCGCAGAAAAAACAATCTTTCGCGGGTCGGATCGACCCATATCCCAAGCCTTGCCAGCAACATCTTGCCAGTTCTTCCAAAATATTGCAAAATTTCCCCCAATTTCACCAAAAGAACAACACCCGGATGGCTTATCTCCTTGTTCATCTTCTTTATTGTTATTTACATCGCCAGGAAGCTCTGAAAATCCCCTTTTACATGGTAGTAAATTTTCTCTTTTATCAGCAAAACTGTGCCTAAATGACACCAATTTGGGTATCATCAATCCCTTTTTCTCTCGCTTCAAACTTTAGAGAGAGAAATTGTTCCTGACTGAATCTGTGTATATGACTCATTTGATTTCAATATATATAATGCCAATAAAGTTACTTGAGATGACAAGAGTGTGTGTCCTTCCTTACCTGTTGCTGTTGGCTATGGGAAGTATTTGGACTTTGGAGAACAAAAATCTAACAACGTTTAACTTATGGAGTACAAACTAATGTTTCCGCAACAAATTTGATCAAAAGTGATGTATAACGACCGTAAAAAACGATAATTTTATGTAAAAATATTATTTTTTGTTTTTAATTTATCGATTTTCTTAACTTATCTATCTTTTAAAATTATAGTTGTATACTCAAATATTTTAAATAATACTACTATTAATAGCAAGGATCAAGAGCATACCTCTTATCTAACTCACCCGAGCTCATTCCCTTTAGCGACGGATCCGACGACGGTTCGGTCATACAACCGTCGTCTATATTTTTAACGACGGACAACATATAACCTCGTTAAAAGTATGATTTACTATCAGATGATCGAATCGTCACCGGTAAATCCATCACCAAAGGAATAAACTTAAAATGAAATTGGATAAGGATGAAATTTTTAAGATCCTGGATCATTACTATTAATATACCAAAAATCAATCAACACATTTACTATGTTTAGTGTTTATTATTTTGTCTTTAAATTTATTATATACATCATATTTACGAGACAAAATGTGTATATACTTAGTATTTCAAAATGTAATCCTCAAATATATATGAAGCTCAACTACTATGTTAAATCAATTATTTTCTTAACTTATAGCATTCTTTATCATTTGAGATATTTTATATTATAATTTAATTATTAAAAATTAAATTAAAGACTAGAATACCAAAAATATTAAAAAATATAAAAATAAAGATTTATGAATGGTAAACCTTCTTGTTAGTATACTTTAAGACATGATATATAATTTAGCTTGCTATTTTATTAAAGTGATACTCCACAATATAGTTAATTGGTCCATCTAATTTATAAAAAATAATAATTTATTTTTCTTTGAAATTAAAATTCGCAAAATTTTGAAATTTAAAGCAAATAAGAAGTTATTCAGAATTATTGTATTAAAAGAACTTCCACTTAAAAATTTATTAACTTCAAAATATAAATGAATATCTATCAAAATTTAGAAAATTGTAAATTTATTACAACCACAACTAATAAAATATATATTGTAATATAAATTCCGTTAATATAATTGATAAAGATTTGTAGGTTTTTTGTGTTCCCCAAAATTGTGATACGTCACCCATCTTGGCCGCCACTTACTACATGACATAAATTCAAATACTAACTTACTAATATAATCGTAGCATGCATAATACGTATAAACATCGAGTTTGAATACAAATATTGTCTACTAGATATTATACAAACTCAACAAGTCCTCATTACTACTATTATCACACTATTTCACGTAATAGTGAGGACTACTAATGCTATCCTCCGGACCATTACTCCTGCTCCTTTACTCGTCTCAAATGGCATTATGTTCTCATTTCCAAGAGAATAAAGAAAGAAAAGGGAAATTCAACTAGCCCAAGAAGAAATATTATGACTAAGATAATGCGAATAATTTATCATTAGCCTTCAACAAAGTGTTAAAACCGATAAAATACAATGAGCAACAAGTTTAATCTGCAGTGGAATAAGCGATCCATTAAAAGAGTCAAGTAGAGAAATAAAATCTACTATCTTTTAGGTTTTAAAAGGTTTTCATCATTTGTTATAGTGAGACTCTATTTTAATAAATAATCCACATCATCGAATCACCCCCTTACTACTACCAGGATATTCATCAAATTATCAATGGTCACGACTATACCGAATCACCCCTCATTCATAATCATACCAAAACTATCCATCACCGTATTACGCCAATCGAGACTTTTATCACATCATTTATAATGCCACGATTATACCGAATGATCCCTCATCATAATCATACTAAGTTCATCTATACACGTGGTCAAGATAACATAATATAACATGAGGATGATGACAACGACATAATAATTCAATAAAACAAGTTCAAGAATTATTTTATCCAGGGAATTATTAACATCCAAATTGTCAAAATGATACTTGTTTTGTAGAGTAAAATTCAAGAATGATCGTAAAAATATTTTCATGAAAAGATATCTTTGGATGAAACGCAAATATCGAGGATATTCTACTAATTTCATGGAGATAAGTCAAAGTTTTAACCAACTGGGTATAATAAAGAATGGAATAACAAAAGAAATCACCACGCATGCGGACTTGGATTGATGATGATGTTATTCCAATGTAATAATAATAATCTTAACCAGAACAGGTCGGGGTGAAATTCACAATGGCGCGGATGTTCCAATGAATAATAAAGATGGAACCGCATCCAGCAGAAACACACGACAGGATATTCCAACAGAATGATAAAGATTTTAACCAGTCCCGCAAAACACACGCATACGATGTTCCAACAGAATAATAAAGATTTTAACCAGTCCCGTAAAACACATGACATGGATGTTCCAATGTAATAATAATAAAGATTTTAACCAGTCCCAAAAACACACAGACAGGATGTTCCAACTAATAATAGAAGAATGTCACCAAGTATAGTAGTAAACTGCAAGCGTATACAAGTTATTCCAATGTAATAATAAGCGATGGAATAACAACAGCCTCTTCATGAATAAGAAAGAATAACACTTTTTACGGTAAGACAACAAATAATATTTTCTACCTTAGAAGAACCCAATATTGGCGAGGTGAAGTAGCGAGAATACTTTTCTTCTTCTCTCTATAGTTTCTCTAGAGTTTGATGAATTCAATCAAAAATAATGAAGACTAGGCCTCTATTTATAGAAGATTTCTAAACTTAGCACCGCCATGTGAAAAGCAAGTAAGTGGGCGACGACGATGATGTGAAAAGAAAAAGTGGTTTGGCACTTGAATGTGAAACGACAAGTGGTTCTACCATACCGTAATGTGAAACGACAGTGGTTCGATCGCTTGTAATGTAAACGATGAGTGGTTCGGCCGACCGTAATGTGAAACGACAAGTGGTTCGACGCCTCAGTAAAGATAATTACTATCGACGAAGGTAATTACTATTCACAAAGGTAATTACTATCGACGAAGGTAATTACTTATCGACGAAGATAATTACTATTCACAAAGGTAATTACTATCGACGAAGAGATTTCTTAGATGATGACATATGGGCCCCCAAAAAATAATCAAACTTACCACAAAATGTCTCATATGACTCTTTATATACATCAAGGATTGAATAAATATTACCACAAATCATTTTATTTTTAATCAACACATATTTAATCTTTCAACAATTATTAATCATTTATAACTTCATTGCGTCTCAATTATTGATTTAATACTATAACATATTATACGATTTATGATCTTTGTGACAATAATTGAATCAATAATATAAGAGATATGATCGCAAAGAATTACTATAGCAATAATTGAAGATAATTGAGTGACTTCTCACGTGGCGTCAATAATCAATATCGTGTGCTACTATATCTACTCACGCCAGATTCTTTGTTTTTACTACTTAGGGTAGTTCACGGTTTTAATTAAATACCTCTCCGTCATTATTTTTATAGAAAGATAATTTTGTCGTTTCTAACTACGACAATACTTCCGCTGTGGGGTAATTAACGATTGATTGATTGCCATCATCGAATATTCCCGACAAAAGAATATTCCCCACCAAACGAATATTTTATAACAACTTGCATACTTTGCAAAATTTATAAATACTACCCACAACTATAATATTATCTTAAATTCACACCATAATATTAAAAAATTATTTCGATAAAATTTAAATCTTTATTGATAAAATCTGGGGTCTCACATTTTTTGTTGTTGAGTTTTTAAGTATAATTATAAGTTTGGACAAGTGCTAAATGTGTTAATTGACTTGTTATAAATTAAGGCTATTATTGGCTATTTAATATAAAAACATGTACAATAATCCGTTTAGGAAGTGCATATATTACTATACATAAATAAGGTAATATATTTAATTAGATCTTTTGTCAAAAATTAGTCCTAATTCGGAAGGGAGCTTCTAGGTAAGTTCGGAATTTTGTTTTATTAATGATAGTCACTATTTGTGGACAGACCGTGGCTATCTTGGCTAGCCACTTTATCAACTCGCCCACTTTGGATAAGCTAAAATAATGAGTGCCTTGTATTCGTGGAATTCTCTCCATTATATTTTTCTATCAATTTTTAATACATATAATAAAAATTGTTATAAATAATTGTATTATGAGAATTTGTTGAGAATTAAGTCAACGTAACCAAATAATATATAATAAAGAGAGTTAAAATAATACAAAATTTAACATGAAAAATCTTTATAACAAAAAATCACGACTCAATCTTTGAATATCCACTGTATCAATAATAGTGAATTACAATAATCCTCGCAAGTTTACACTCTAAAACTTGAGATTACACAAATATCCATGACACAATTTTTTGCATGAAATAAAAATTGTAAAACATTTCCTCCTGCAATACAACTTTTTTGCACAGAATATAAAAGTTGCGAAAATTCTCTCTTTGTTTCTCTCACAAATACAAAACTCACTCCACCCTTGTTGGGATATTTCACATTAATCCCACATTGGATAAATTCAAGAGTGTAGATGGGTTAATAAGTATGGTAGAGCCTCAACCTAATAGGTTAACCTTTTAGGTAAGGAGATGGTCTAACATGTTTATTGAGCCAGTCTACACATGTGTGCGCTGCATGGTGATGAATTGATTTGAGATGGATCCTACAATTTGCAGGCTACAACCCTCCCTCAACTCATAAGATGCTACATTTCAACAACTAAAGCATAAAACTATATTTATAAAAAATACCCACAAATTTTCTCTTCCAATTCAAAATATGACATTTCCAAAATAAAACTCCTATTATAAATAAATTCTTTTTCAAAATAATACTCGTATTAAAAATATGTTTTTTTTTTCCTTTCCATAATAGCAATTCTATTGTGAATATATAGGATTCGAGTAGTATCCCAACAATTCATCTCTCAACTCGAATCCTCAAATACTCCAACTTCATCATCGTCATTGTTGTCGTAGTCGCCGTCACCATCTACATCATCTGCATTATCTGCATCCTGCGCATCATCCGTATCTTGCGCATCATCTGTATCTTCCACATAATCCGCATTATCTACATGATCAACACTACCCACACTATTGGCATCATCTGCATTATCAGCATCCTCAGCATCATCCGTATCTTATGCATCATCTGCATCTTTCGCATAATCCGCATTACCCGCACTATTGGCATCATTCGCGTCGCCGACATAATCTATATCACCCGCACTATCCGTTTCATCTACATCATTCGCATCATCCTCACCATCCGCATCATCATCAACATTGTTGTCTTCATCTTCTCAGCATATCCATCATCTTCATCATTCAGCGACTGCAACAGTGATCCTCCATAATTAAGCGCAAAATCTTTTATTCATCACCATTAATATAACTCAAGTTCAACTCCTTCAATCTACACTCTCTTTATTCCTCACAATCATGCATCAACTAATCAACTAGTTCTCTCTACCTTTGAATCCAATCAAACTAGCTCTTGATACCACTTGTTGGAAATTCAGTCGATGCAACTAAACAATATAAAATAAAGATAGCGAACAATCACGGGTCAAACTCCAAATTTCTATTATATCAATAATAATGGGTTACAATAATCTTCTCAAATTTTACACTCTAAAACTTGAGGTTATATACACAAATCTCCACGACAAAACTTATTGTACGAAATTAAAGTTACAAAACTCTTTCTCCCGCAATACAACTTTCTAGCACGGAATATTAAAAACAACAAATACCCTCTCCTTGCACAAACACAAAACTCACTCGCACCATCTCTCAACTCTTAGGATGTTACATGATTTTTGGTTGTTTTACACTTCAACAACTAAGAGCATTCACAACAGTTTTCTTATCTCTATCCTTACTCTGCAATAGTGCTATTGAGTCATTCTGTAAAATAGAGATTCAATTTTTTCACAATGTACCCAACATGTTCCTTATATTGATTCCTTAAATAATGAAATTTAAAAGTTCCAACAATCAAAACATCAAATTAATAATAATCTTATAATTTATAAGAGAGTATAATTTATCAATTGTATTCCACTGTAAAATAATTTTTATTTTATTTTAAATTTTAAGTAATTTATGGAGTGAGTATTAAATGGATTGTAGCTGCAAATAAGATCAATATTAACTTTTAAAAAGTTAATTTGTAATATTTTAAATTTAAATTTAATATGATTCATTTAAAATTTGAAAATAATAAATTTTATAATTAATAATACTTTTATAATATTTATAATTATATTGACATAAATTAAATAAATTTATATCAATTTTAAATTTAAATACGTTTGAAATTAATTTTTAAAAAATAAGTCAATATTAATTTTATAATTTAAAAATGAAGTAGTAAAAAAAATGTCAAGATGTGTATGATTGATGAGTTGTCCACTTAAATGAGGGTGTGAAATGTCATTTTGCATATATAGGGAACGATTTTTTGACTCCCTCACATTGGGGAGTAAAATCATATATAGGGATTAAAATAGAGAGTCAAATAAGGATAAGGAAACTGTTAGATAATGATTTATTAACATATTCTTTAAAATTGGGGATAGAGAGTTAATTGGGAAAACTGTTGTGAATGCTCTAAGGTTGTGTTTGATAAAATTAGTTGTTAAGATCTGAATAGTTTAGACATCTGAATAATATAGAGTATCTAAATAGAATTTTATCTGAATAAAAAATATTGTTTGATAATTATTTTTTCAAAATGTCTGAATAACATATTTTTTCTATTTTAACCCTTCTTTCTTCTCCTTCTCCATTCTCCATTCTCCTCCCCCATCCGGGCCATCCCCGCCCCACCCCACCCCACCCCACCCCACCCCACCTTTCCTCCTCCTCCTCGCCCCCACCCACCTCACCTCCTCCTCCCCCCCCCCCACCCAACTCCTCCTCGCCTTCCACGCCTCGCCCCCCCCCCACCCTCCCCCCTCCCCCCGCCTCATGAGATCTGGTGGTCTAGTGGTGGTCTAGTGGCGATCTGGTGGTTTGATGATGGTCTGGTAATATTGAAGATTTGATGTGGTGGTGATGGTCTGGTAATATTAATAATATTGAATAGGGTATTTGTGTCTAAAAAATAACAAAGTCATTAAGAGGCATGTTCTGAATAATTTAGATTTGATTTTCTATCTCAACCATTTAGAGGCATTCAGAAGTAACAAAAAAAACAAACAACATTTTCCCTCAGAGCGAATAAGAGGTGGTCTATTAAGACATCTTAAGAGGTAAACAAACAGCACCTAAGTATAAGACTATTTATACCCACAAATCTCCTCTTCCTATTCAAAATATGACATTTCCAAAATAAAACTCGTACTACAGTAAATAAATTCATTTCCAAAATAATACTCCTATAGAAAATATGATTTTTCATTTTCACAATAACACTTCTTTTCTAAATAGAATTCAAGAAGTATCCCAATAATTTTTTAATATATATTTAGTGACAAATTTACATGAAGTGACATAATACAAATTATTGTAAATAATTGTATTATTAGAATTATAAATAAAAATAATATTTATATTAGTAAAGTATACATTAAAGAAATTTGGTAATAAAAATATAACTGGAGGATATCCTTGCCCGCATTCACCGATTTGGATCTACATATAGGGCAAATGGGGCAATCGCTTATGCTCAATTTTTTTTTAGGTATAGTGAGAGGAGCAAAAATAAATTAAATAAACTTAAAGGAGCAAATTTATAAAAAAGTTAAACTTAGATGAAAAAAACCTTAAACTACTACTCTAAAAAATTAAACACACATAATGTATTTAAATTCTAGCTCTCTCCTTCGCTAAACTTCAACCCAAAAAATCTACCCGAATTGATCCTGAATCCACCCCTACCCGCATTTGACCATCTTGCCTAATGCCTATACGTCCGTCTGCGTACTTATATCATCGACACTGTGAGCAACAATATTAATATATGAATTTGATCCAAAAGCCGGAATTATATTCCTCATATATATAATAATAAGATCTTCCTAAGCGTCCTTATATATTTATGTCCCAAATCATTAAACAAATAAATTGACAACACTCCTTTTGTTTGTCTGTTATGAAAGTAATTAGCTCATGTTCATCAGATAACTCATGATCTTTTAACAATATTTCATTAAATCATGTCCATGGAACATGGAAGTGGAACATGGAAGTGGGGTTAAGTTAAATTCGGTGGAAAATTTGATTCTAATGTATAATTTCTCTAGCAATAGATAAATCCAAAAATAATTTAACATTGTCTTAGCTAATCAGCTTAAACCTTCTGATCTTTGTGGGAGGCCAGAAACATGAGGTTTTCTCAAAAGTAAATCATCTGCTGAAAGAAGACAGTGGACAACATCAAGCATAAAGTTTTTAGTTGGGGCATGGTCCAATTTAATGGAGTTGGAGTTTACAGCCACAAATGGAGCATGGAAGTCATGGTTGGGTATTTGATAGTTGATTAACTCATTTTGTACTTTTATATATATAAAATCATAAGGTCTCTAAAGCTCTTTAGAGAAGAAACTAAAATAAAAACAAAGTAAATAAATAAAACATAAATGGTAAGAAGACAAAATTAAAAATCAAATCATTACTTGTACCAAAAATTAATTACAAAATAACAACAAATTAAATCAAAGAAATCAAATAGATTGTTTCTCTTTCTTCTTATCCTTCCTTTTCTTCTTCTTATTCTTAGAGCTACCAAGGCGTCATTGCACTTCTCTCTTCTTCCTCATCTTCTCTTTCTCTCTCTCTGCCTCCGCCCCTTCTCCTTTTCTCTCTCCTCTTTCATCATCGCCGCTTACTTTCTTCGTGATCTGTTCTTGAAGCTTCGACTTATCTTTCTCGAGCTTCTACTGTTGTGTTTACTTTCGTGACTTCCGTCATCAAATCCGGATCCTAACTCGGATTGGGATTCATATATATCATCACCAACACCATTTATTTTCCTTTTAGATTTGTGCACTCTGTTAGAAGAAACTCCATTTTGTATTTGTTTTTCTTCTTCGGGAGATTTGTTTGTCTTTCGCCATTTTCGGTAGGTTTCAAAAGTGTAAGGTTTTAAGGTAAGGTTTTAAACCGGAAAAATCCAATGTTGATATTTATTTTATTATTTTAATAATAAAATTTAATTTCATTTTGCATAATTAAATGTGTCATAAATTTTGTCCATAATTATACATTTTATAATTTATGTATATGAAGGAGTATATATACGTAAGACATAAATTATATGTTATATATAATTAAAGAAATATATTGTTCTCAATATATCTTAGATGGAAATGGACAAACCATTCTAGTAGATTGTAATACACTTGATTAGATAATTTGTCTTAGTCATGTAAAGTGAAGACTTTAATTTAGTGTATTGGTGTATTTTTGAAATACATAGAACTTGATCGTTACAAAAAATTATTTGTTAAATATTGTTATTATAAATAATTTTTCAATTACTATTAAAGTGCAATGACTCTTAATCATGAGAGAATAATGAAATTAATTTTATGATGTGTCACTTTAATATATTAAAGAGTGATATTTTAAATACAATCAATACCTCAATATGTTGGGTGATATATGTTATGAAATTAGAAAATATATTTTTCAAAATAGAATTCTACAATTAAATTATAATATCCCTTGATATAATTTATTGGTTGATCACCGAGAATCTTGGCCAAGTATTTTAGTAATTTAAATTACTAAAGTATTAATTTAATTTATTAAATTAATGTGTGATCAAAAGTTTATAAATTATGTAGTCTCAAGGATATAAGTAGTAAACTTAGTGGGTTAATGCTTTTATTCTTACACGCGTTTATGGATATTATTGTAGAGGAGTATTTTGCAAGATACTAATAGTGGAAGGATTTAATTAATTAATTTTAATTTATTAATTCTATAAAGCAATTATAACTATTTAGTATAATTAGTTATAATTAATATAATTCTAATTGATTAAAGAGTTAATCAGAAATTAGTATTATATTGGAGCTAGAATTGTAGAATCGTGCTTGATCCCCACTCTAGCCCTTATTAAGATATAACAAAATAGCATGATAAATATATCAGAAAAGTTTTCAAATTATCCTGATAAATATCAGAGAGTTGAGGACTATATATATTATATCACTTTGCAGTATTTTGAGCCCACTCTCAGAAAAGTACGTAATATCAAAAATAAGGATCATAGGGAGTAAGATCGGGAGGAGGAAAAGCTTCAATGAATAAAAAAATTCTCCATCAGTCTACAAACCAAGCACGAGGTATGTAATATAATTTATTTAATTTTTCGATTATGTTAAATTATGAGAAAGATTTTGGGATAATAATTTTTAAAAGTAAAAATTATTAATTTATTTGGAAATCGTTTCCTACAAAAAGTTTATATTACCAATTTTTAGGCAGCTAATTTTCGCATGAATAATGCTAGAGATACAAATTATTTTATAAATATTTTACAAACTGCTGATGTGGCATACACTACCTCAACATATTGTGTGGGGCCAAAGACTACATTGAAACAATTTATTGATCAATATGTTGAGGTGGAGTATGGCACATCAGCAGTTTGTAAAATATTTGTAAAATAGTTTGTGTATGTAGCATTACTGTGACGCCCCCAAAATAGGTCCATTCCATCCAACCCATTCTGAGTCGCCAAATACATGGTACAAGAAGCAAACTACAACTTCAATAATACAAATGTCGTGTAAAATACGACAATATATACTATGAGTTTAAATATAATATTGTCTTCTGATAATATCCACACGCAAATAAATTCCCATCATAATTATTGATACATTATTTTACAAAATGGTGAGGACTACTAAACAACTCTCTCTAGAACCTTCATTCCATACCCCACTAAGACTCGCTACATTCTCGCCTCCCCGAGAAGAAAAATAGAACAACAAGAAAAAGGGTGAGCTCAACTAGCCCAAGAAAGAATACTATGACTAAGATAATATACAACAAATTATCGTTAGTCTCCAAGAAAAAAATCGATGATCAATACATAGACAACAAGTTTCGATCAATATTCGCAATGGAAATAATAATTCATAGAAGAGTTACGTAGAATGAAATCTACTATAATCTATGAATTTAATAAATTCATCATCAATATTTTATCCTCGTAACATCAATCAATATTCATCTCAAATCAAATATTCATCTTTGCACTACAGGTGCCAAAGATATTCATCAATCCATCATGTTCATCTCAACACTGCTCATCTTTGCACTAAAGGCCAAAGATATTCATTAATCGGTCATGTTCATTTAAACACTTGCTTCATCTTTGCACTACAGCCAAAGATATTCTTCAGAAATCATTCATCTTTGCACTACAGCCAAAGATATTCAATAATATCATCATTTAAGACTGAGGATGATGAAAAATATTTTTAAAGAACGAATCCAAAGTGAAACAAAATGACAAGGATTAAGGATTAAGGATTCGTATTTTGTTTTATCCATGTCCAACAATACCTCAAAAATAATCATAGTGGTGTAAAATTCAAGAATGATCAAAACATGAATACAATCAAAGCTAGTATCCGTAATAGATATTTTGACTGAAAAGAAGAAATTTTATTTTTCTATGAATAAGTGGTCATATATGTGAATAATAGTCAGATACGTGAATAAGAATCTCAAACACCAAAAGATAGAAATTCCACAAAAATACTTTCACGCTTACTGAATAGTACTTGTGAATAGTAATCGTGAATAAGAACTCATGAATAGTAACTCGTGAATAAGAACTCATGAATAGTAACCCCGATATGAAAAAAAAAATTCAAATTTGATAAAAAGTTCCAACTAATATTTCAACATAATGATATCAAGAAATAATATCATTACGAAAAAAAATAATATCCCTTACCTCAAAGAATCAATGCATTGAAAGGAAAGGTCTCAAGTGATGTCAATGAAACTTGTACTCGAACAACAACTCTCAAAGTATCTAAATACTCACAAAATACGCCAATAATATAGAGAGAGAAAGAGAAAAACTTTGTTTCGTGTGATTTTCAATTCTAACTTAGCCTTTCTATTTATAGGAAAATGTTAGCCCTACCGAAGCAGACTTGACCAAGCACCGATGGCTTTACTCGCTACTATTGCCACCCACCACATTTGAAATAAAATTCAGCACATTTTTTCACCAACCACAAGTGGGGCCCACTCAATTCTAGAATTTTCCACCAAAATCAATTATAACCCTACTTTCCTAATCAAACACCTCTTAAAATTCATAACAAATCATTCGCTCATTTTTAACGGTTCAAAATTTGTGGACATATACTCAACTTATATATGTATAACATATCCAAAATTACAACGATCCAACGGTCGGATTAAATATTATAACTCACACAATAAAGTCAGTAATAACACCGATTTGATCTTTTAATACCTCCAATTCGACAAAATACGTATAAAACATCTCAAAGATTAATTCCTTCATTAATAACCACATAAATAAATCCATCATTTATATTCATATAAAATAAATATTTCCTTATCATATGAATTAATAATTAATTATTCACAAATAATATTACGTAATCACATTTATGATAACCAGTCGCTCCTCGTGAGAGGGGGCTTTCCAATAAGGATCTCTCCTCGGGCGCCAAGATTAGGTGACCAAACCTCTCTTAGATGTAACTTTCTAGACATTGCCAATAATGTTATCTAATAATATTATTCAAATAATATGAATTATTGATCCGATAATGGGAAATCTTTGTGCGGACAATTATCAAACAAAGAATAATATAAAATACCAACGCAATAATTATTGAATCAATAAAATAAAATAATCGAATAAAGAATTACTATAACAATTATTGAGTAGTGCCTTTACGTAAGGATCAATAATTCAACAATATCGCAATAATACCGTGTCTTCTTTATGCACCAATGCCAGACATCAGTATTTTAACCACCGGGTATTCCAATGTCCTTTAATTCAGAATAACTACGCCGTTATTTATAACCACCCAAACTTTGTCGCTTTCTTTTCATCCGACAGCTTATCCGTTATGGGGCCCACACATGGTCATACTGGTCGCATTTAATATTCCCCGACAAAGATTTAATATTCCACGACCAAACGAATATTCTCCTAATAACAATGAATATTTTATAACCACTCATTATTTTGAAATATTTGCGTATTTAACCCCTAACTATCCACATTAATCAAATCAACCCTTACTATTTCAAAATAATAAATAAAGGAAATTCCTTTTTATTTAAAAAAATTTCGGGTCTTACAACCTCCCTCCTTATGAAATTTCGTCCTCTCGAATCGACGTGACGCACTGGTGTTTCAAAAGGTGAGGATACCTCGCTTTCATTTCCGCTTTCCAATTCCCAGTGTCATTTCCTCTATAACATGATTCCTCCACAAAACTTTAACTTGTGGTATGACCTTTCATGGCGTAGGACATGCTCCTTCCTATCCAAGATCTTGACAGTACCTCCTCACACGTTAAGTCTTCTTGGCTATCTCGTCCTGCTTCTAATTCTATAACGTGGTTCGGTCTTTCACATATTTACGAAGTACGAGCATGTGAAACACATTATGCACACGAGACATACTTGGAGGTAACGCAAGTCTATAAAGGCTACATTTCCTACTCGGTCAAGAATTTGAAATGGACCGATAAATCGTAGATCGAGCTTTCTCTCTCTTTCCAAATCTTGTAACTCCCTTCCATGGAGCGACTGCAACAACAATACACGATCCCCTACACTAAATTCCACGTCCTTTCGATGAAGATCCGCATAACTCTTTTGTCGATCTTGTGCCGCTTTGTATATCGTTATCGAATCATTTGGATCTTTTCAGTAGTCATACGTATTTAACTCTCGGTTCCAACAATATTGCTTCACCTACCTCATCCCAACATATCGAGAACGACATTTTCGTCCCATATAATGCTTCAATGGAGCTACACCTATACTTGCTCGATAATCGTTGTTGTAGGAGAATTCCACCAATGGTAAATACTTATCCTAACCGCCTTGAAGTCAGGACACACGAGTCTTAATATATCTTCAAGAGTTTGAATAGTCCTCTCGATTGTCCGTCTGCTTTGGGGATGGTATGTCAACTAAATCGCAAATCCGCGCTCCATAGCTTTTTACAAGCTAACCCAAAATCTTGAAGTGAATCTTGGGTCACGATCCAAAACTATGGATACAGGCATGCCATGCAACCTCACGATCTCATTTACGTATATACTAGCAAGACGCTCAAGGAATAAGTCTCCAGATCGGCAAGAAATGAGCGATTTGGTTAATCTATCAACAATAACCCAAATAGCATTGATGCCTTGAGAAACCGTAGGAAGACCCAGAACGAAATCCATGGTAATGTGTTCCCACTTCCATTCCTAATCTCAAGTGGTTGCAACGGACCCTTAGGTACTAGATGCTCAAATTTTTTACACGTTGGCAAGTTAAACACATCGAGATAAACTTTGCAATTTCTCTCTTCATATTGTTCCACCAAAATGTATGTCAAGATCACGATACATTTTAGTACTTCCGTGATGGATTGCAAATGGTGTATTGTGTGCCTCCATCATAATCTTGTTCTTCAAATCGTAGTCGTTAGAACACAAAGTCTAGAGTGGACTCAAGTATTCCTTCTTCATCAATTCTCGCCCTAATAGCTCCTTCTTGTACTTTCTTCTTCATACGATCGCCCTCCGGCCAGGTGGCTCGAGCAACCTTAACTTTTTCTATTAAAGTTGGCTCTATGCGTATACTTGACATCATCGCACTCGCTCCTCAAGATATGATCTTCTACTCAACGCGTCGCCTACCACGTTCGCCTTTCCAGGATGGCAATGGTCGTAACACGTATTTTGAAATGAGTCTCCTATCGAGTTCTTCAAGCTCTTCCCACATTCCTCGCTTCCATTCGAATTTTGTATCTCTACGAGTCACCACGTTAATGGAATAGCGATTCGAGAATATCCTTCAACGAATCTCCGATAATAACCAACTAAGCCTGAAAGCTACGTATTTCGACATCGACTTAGTTGCTCTCAACCGCGACTCATATCCCAATCTTGGATAAAGACGTCACAATGACACCTATCGCTTTACTATCGCATCTAATATGACGCCCCCTACAGAGAGTTCGGCTTAGTGAATTCCACAAAGGAAGTCACAAGATAAAGGCTCAGTACCAAATTCTATAGTTGAATTTTTAACTCCTCAAGTTCAATAGAGCCATTCGATATGAGATTTTAGAAATGAGTTTTGTCTCGGGTTCAAAGTCGATACAAAATTTAATATCGTGTTTTGGGAGTAAGCCAAGAAATTCTTCTTAAAATACGCCAGAAAAATCAATAACAACAAGAATATTATTCAAATCGACGTGTCTTTATTCAAATCCATAACATGAACTAAGAAAACTTGACATCCGTAATAAACGCATCGACTTCATGGCTTGATATGAAAATGTTTGATTACAATGGTTTGATTGCTTGAATTTGAATAACAAAGTTGCTTAGAATATGAAAACTAACAACTTTACTAAAATAATCAATTTCGGCATGATGAGTAGTTAACCTTAAAATCACATCAAAAACAAATATCTCTATAGAAATAAGGTTAATGTAATGTGATAGTGCCAACCCGAATCAAGCAAGATTTTTAAACAACGTATGTAATGAAAGTTTCTCCTAATGTAGTCTCCATAAATAAGTCAAAGTCTAATTTCTCCGTAGTCAAGTTCAAACGCTGAGCGCAAAACAAGAGAGATAAAAGAATGGGTAGAACTAGTATCTAAGAAGGTATAAACTTCGCAAGAATTTATAATTAACTAACCCGCTAACTTCGTTCGTTTCCTCGATTTTGACCGGCCACGACAAACGCTTCTTCCATGAACCGCCGACTTTGACTTTTTTCGAAATCCTTTTGAGTCACCATTCCCACCGGATCGGGTTTCGATATCGCATAATCTCGAAAGCGATATGTCCTTCTTTTCCACAATTATAGCATACCTTAAACTGTTGTGGGACAGCTTGGACCGATATGTCCTCTTTCCGCATTTATAACATGTGACCGGGTGGTCGTTTCTCCTCCTTAGAACCGGCCATACTCTAAGACTTTGCTGCCTTCATACGGTCATTGTTAAATCTCCTCTTTTTAAAATCTCCTCCCGACTCGCTTTCTTCTATTTTCACGACCACGATTACCACCGTAGTGGTTACCGCTTTTGTCCGTTCTTCTTCTTTCTCCGGGTTATCGTTATTCCGATGATCGCTATCTTTGGATGATCCTCGTTATGGTCCCCTCGGTTGAACGTATCGTTATCTCGCTTCTAACAATCGAGCCCTGCTGACAACATCCGAATAGAGAGAAATTTATGAGAAATGAGATATCGACGTATCTGCGGGTTTCAAACCTCTAAGAAACATCCGCGCGTCATACGCTCCTCATTCTCCACCAAATGAGGTGCAACTTGGATAACTCCGCTTAACTTCGCCGCATCGGGACACCGCCATGTTGTTCTCGCTCAGCCTAATAAACTCCACTTCCTTCATATAATTTAACACTTTCGTGAAAGTATTTGTCATTAAATAGTTCTCAAACGCTCCCCACGACATCCGAGTGCGCGCTGGATGGGTAGTGCTTCACGCACTCCCACCAAAGAGTCCGCCACTTAACATAAAAGTAGCGAATAGAACCTTCGTTCCTCCGCATCCCAAGACATCGAATATCTTGGTAATTTGCTTTACCCATGTTTCCGCCACGATCGGATCCGCTTTCCTTTAAATTCGTGTGGTCCCAACTCTTTGAATCTGCTTGCATTTGTGACAACCCGTGAATCGCTATCATTTCCTCCTGTATTTTGAACACGAGTCTCCTCGTCTCGATTTTGCATGAACTGCAAAAAGCTTCTAAACATCCCTCGCTCTCATCTCGCCAAGCTGGTGTTGTTCACAGGAGGAACATTGCCACTGTTGCACGCGCTCTCCTCGTTGGTGAGTATGTGCATCTCCACGGTCTCATTTACTCCATCATTAATATTCTCAATCGACATTCTCAAATACCGCCATAAAATAAGGGTTAATTAAGGAAATCAATATATCACATAATATCCCTATATACCGACTAACTAACAAATAAGCTTAGTAGACACACTAATAAAGGATTTACTCTGCCTCCCCTCCTAGTTCTATTCCCCGATCTCCGCCAGAGATCATATCCCTAAGCTCGATATTAACCGTGGCGCCCCAAAATAGGTCCATTCCATCCAACCAATTCTGAGTCGCCAAATACATGGTACAAAAAGCAAACTACAACTTCAATAATACAAATGTCGTAAAAATACGAATATATATAATGTGAGTTTAAATATAATATTGTCTTCTGATAATATCCACACGCAAATAAATCCCCATCATAATTATTGATACATTATTTTACAAAAATGGTGAGGACTACTAAACAACTCTCTCTAGAACCTTCATTACATACCCCCCAGACTAGTACTGCTACATTCTCGCCTCCCGAGAAGAAAAATGGAATAACAAGGAAAAGGGTGAGCTCAACTAGCCCAAAGAAAGAATACTACGACTAAGATAATATACAACAAATTATCGTTAGTCTCCAACAGGAAAAATCTGATGATAGAATACAATAGACAACAAGTTTCAGGATCAATATTCGCAGTGAAATAATAATTCATAGAAGAGTTACGTAGAGAATGAAATCTACTATAATCTATGAATTTAACAATCCATCATCAATATTTTATCCTCAGAACATCAATCAATATTCATCTCAAATCAAATATTCATCTTTGCACTACAGCCAAAGATATTCATCAATCGGTCATGTTCATCTCAACACTGCTTCATCTTTGCACTAAAGGCCAAAGATATTCATCGATCAGGTCATGTTCATTTAAACACTGCTCATCTTTGCACTACTGAGCCAAAGATATTCTTCAGAAATCATTCATCTTTGCACTACGGTGCCAAAGATATTCAATAATATCATCATTTAAGACCGAGGATGATGAAAATATTTTTAAAGAACGAATCCAAAGTGAAACAAAATGACAAGGATTAAGGATTAAAGATTCAGTACTTTGTTTTATCCATGTCCAACAATACCTCAAAAATAATCATAGTGGTGTAAAATTCAAGAATGATCAAAACATGAATACAATCAAAGCTAGTATCCGAATAGATATTTTGGACGAAAAGAAGAAATTTTATTTTTCTATGAATAGTGTCGATATCGTGAATAGTCCAGATATTTGAATAAGGCCGATACGTGAATAAGAATCTCACACCAAAAGATAGAAATTCCACAAAAACACTTTCACGCCTCACATTAATAGTACTTGTGAATAAGTAACTCGTGAATAGTAACTCATGAATAGTAACTCGTGAATAAGAACTCATGAATAAGTAAGTCTGACATGAAAAAAAATTCCAAATTTGATAAAAGTTCCAACCAATATTTCAAAGATAATGATATTGAAGAAATAATATCATTACGAAAAAAAATATATCCACTTACCTCAAAGAATCGAGACTTGAAAGGAAAGGTCAAGTGATGTTGAATGAAACTTGTCTTTGACAACAACTCTCAAAGTATCTAAATACTCACAAAATACGCTCAATAATATAGAGAGAAATAGAAAACTTTGTTTCGGTGTGATTTTCAATTCTAACTTAGCCCTCTATTTATAGGAAAATGTTAGCCGTACCGCCAGCGATTTTGACACGCTGCTTCCGATGGCTTTACCGCTACTATTGCCACCCACCACATTTGAAATAAAATTCAGCACATTTTTTCACCAACCACAAGTGGGGCCCACTCAATTCTAGAATTTTCCACCAAAATCAATTATAACCCTACTTTCCTAATCAAACACCTCTTAAAATTCATAACAAATCATTCGCTCATTTTTAACGGCTCAAAATTTGTGGACATATACTCAACTTATATATGTATAACATATCCAAAAATTACAACGATCCAACGGTCGGATTAAATATTATAACTCACACAATAAAGTCAGAATAACACCGATTTGATCTTTTAATACCTCCAATCCGGCAAAATACAAATAAAACATCTCAAAGATTAATTCCTTCATTAATAACCACATAAATAAATCCATCATTTATATTCATATAAAATAAATATTTCCTTATCATATGAATTAATAATTAATTATTCACAAATAATATTACGTAATCACATTTACGACAACCAGTAAATTCCCAGAAAGAGGGGCTTTCCAATAAGGATCTCTCCTTCATCGGCGCAATTAGGTGACCAAACCTCTCCTTAGATAGAACTTTCTAGACATTTCCAATAATGTTATCTAATAATATTATTCAAATAATATGAATTATTGATCTGATAATGGGAAATACTGTGCAGTGACAATTATTGAAACAACAATTGTAAGACCCCGAAATTTTTAAATAAAAAGGAATTTCCTTTATTTTGAAATAGTAAGGGTTGATTTGATTAATGTGGATAGTTAAGGGTTAAATACGCAAATATTTCAAAATTAGCAAGTGGTTATAAAATATTCATTGTTGTTTTAATATTCGTTTGGTCGTGGAATATTAAATCGCTTGGGGAATATTCGCATTAAATGCCCAGTAACGACCATGTGTGGGCCCCATAACGAAAAGCGATTGGATGAAGAAAACGACAAATATAAGTTGTTTTTAAATAACGGGGTAGTTGTTACTGATTAATCTTGTTGGAATACCCGGTGGTTAAAAACACACTAATACGCGTTGTTGAACAAGAAGCACCACCAGTATTGCACCAATTATTGATTCTTACGTAAAAGGCACTACTCAATAATGGTTACGATAATTATCGCTCAATATTTTATTGAGTTAATAATTGTCATTGATATTTTATATTCTTTGTTGTTTCAATAATTGTCATTACACAAGATCTTTCATTATCGAAGCAATAATTCATATTATCTCTAATAATATTATTAGATAACATTATTGGCAATGTCTAGAAAGTTCGCTAAGGAGAGGTTTGGTCATCTAATTGCGGCACCAGATGAAGAAAAATTCTTATTGAAAGCCCTCTTTCCTGAGCTGCACCTCGTTGTCAATATTGTGATTACATAATATTATTTGTGAATAATTAATTATTGATTTATATGATGAGGAAAATATTGATTTTATGTGGATATAGATGGAGAAAATTTTAAAATGACAATTGTTGAAAATTAATATTTTATCTTTTTCGATAAAATAATTCATTTAAATATATTATTTTAATAATATATTAATCTGTGATATTTTTACAATGAATGTGGGATATATGAGTATATGAGGAGGAAGAGTATTTTGTGGCATTAAATGTTTAACACATGTTTTGTGTGTTGGTGGACACAATTATTAATCGAAATTTGATTATAGCACAAAAAATCGCCTGTTTGTGGATTTCGGTCGATTTTTGTTTGGAATTTGGAAAAACTTTCTTCTGCAAAGTTGTAGAGAATTGAATTTCCTATAAAAACTCAAGCGAGATTCGAATTTTCTGATGAAAGGGCTATTTATTATGAATTATTGAAGTTCAAGTTCAAATAATTGATTTTTGGGAGTTTAAATTATTTTTGTTAAGAAAAACGTTTTTGTATTTTTTGGACATCATTAACATGTGTGGCTGGTGTTTTGACCAAAAGGTGGGCTAAGGAAAATTTGTATAATTATATTAATATTATATTAAATTTTCTCGCTTTGGTGTTCTAAGTATTTTCCTATAAATAGGGTGCTTAGTTAGAATTGAAAATCATACCGTAAACCCAAGTTTTCTCTATTTCTCTCTCGAAATTTTGAGCGTATTTTTGTGAGTATTTTGAGTATACTTTGAGTATTGCTAGACGGTCAAGTTCCCTTCAAAGACTATACCCTAGATTCTAAATGTAAAACCGATCTTTCGAGGTAAGGGATATTATTTTTTTGTAATGATATTATTTCTTCAATATCATTATCTTTGAAATGTTGATCTGAAGTTTTTATCAAATTTAGAACTTTTTTCATGCTCCAAGTTACTATTCACGGGTTACTATTCATGAGTTACTATTCACGAGTTACTATTCATGAGTTACTATTCACGAGTTACTATTCACGAGTACTATTCATGAAGCGTGAAGATGTTTTTTGTGGAATTTCTATCTTTTGGTGTCTGAGTTACTATTCACGATACTAAGACTATTCACGATATCTCTGACCTATTCAATCAAAAATAAAATTTCTTCTTTTTGTCCAAAATATCTATTCGGATACTAACTCGATTGTATCCATGTTTTGATCATTCTTGAATTTTACACCACTATGATTATTTTTGAGGTATTTTTTGGGCGTGGATAAAACCAAGTACGAATCCTTAATCCTTAATCCTTGTCATTTTGTTTCATTTGGATTCGCTTTTTTTAAATTTTTCATCATCCTCGGTCTTAAATGATGATATTATTGAATATCTTTACCCAGTAGTCAAAAGATGAATGATTTCTGAAGAATATCTTTGGCTCAGTAGTGCAAAGATGAACAGTGTTGAGATGAATACGACTGATTGATTAATATCTTTGGCTGTAGTGCAAAGATGAACAGTGTTTAAATGAATACTGACTAATCGATAAATATCTTCGCTCTGTGTAGTGCAAAAAAGATGAATATTTGATTCCAGATGTATATTGATTGATGTTACAGGATAAAATATTGATGATGGATCGTTAAATTCATAGATTATAGTAGATTTCATTTTCACGTAACTCTTCTATGAATTATTATTTCATTATAATATTGATCCAAAAACTTGTTGTCTATCAGATTCTATCGATTTTTCCTCAAAGACTAACGATAATTTGTTGTATATTATCTTAGTCATAATATTCTTTATCGGGCTAGTTGAGCTCACCCTTTTCCTTGTTGTTCTATTTTTCTTCTCGTGAGGCGAGAATGTAGCGAGTACTTAGTGGGGGTATGGAATGAAGATTCTAGAGAGAGTTGTTTAGTAGTCCTCACCATTTTGTAAAATAATGAATCAATAATGTGATGAGGATTTATTTGAGTATAGATATTGTCTAGAAGATAATATTTGTATTCAAACTCACAGCTTTCTTGTTGTAATAATAAAGTTGTAGTTGTTTCGCATCATGTATTTGGCGACTTCGTGAATGGGTGTTGTGTATACCTATTTTGGGGCGCCACAACAATAATATAAAATACCAACGCAAAGAATTATTGAATCAATAAAATAAAATAATCGAATAAGAATTATCGTAATAATTATTGAGTAGTGCCTTCTTACATAAGGATCAATAATTCAACAATATCATGCAATACCGCAGTGTCTTCTTTATGCAACCACGCCAGACATCAGTATTTTAACCACCGGGTATTCCAACAGTCTTAACGGTAATAACTACGCCAGTTATTTATAACCACCCAAACTTTGTCGCTTTCTTCATCCGACGCTTATCCGTTATGGGCTCACACACGGGGTACGTTGCCGCATTTAATATTCCCCACAAAGATTTAATATTCCACGACTAAACGAATATTCCCCGACAACAATGAATATTTTATAACCACTTGCTTATTTTGAAATATTTGCGTATTTAACCCCTAACTATCCACATTAATCAAATCAACCCTTACTATTTCAAAATAATAAATAAAGAAAATTCCTTTTTATTTAAAAAAATTTCGGGATCTTACAATTACTCTTTTCGCATTGTACGGTAATTGCTTGGGAACTCGGGACTTACTTGAGATATACACATGGGAGAGGAACAATGGCGGTGGAGGAGGAGAAAGAATAAAGGAGATCTGCAGTACTCAGACTTATCTTAATTATTTTTATTACTTTTTATTATCATCACTTTATTACATCTTGCATTATTATTATTATTAATTTTATTGTTAAGCAAATCTTATTATTATTATTTTTATATTTATTTTTATATTAATAATAATATTTATAACAAAAATAATCAAAAAAAAATTATTAATATAATCATTATATTATATTAATAATAATATTTATAAGATTATTATTATTATATTAATTAATAATAATAATATTAATAATAATATTTATTAATATTATTATAAAGTGATCATCCACACCAAATCTGATAGAGTTTGTGCTTCACATGAATGAAAAAATAAATAAATACCCTACTTATTATAAGTCGTGCTTAATCAAGTATTTTAATATTAAAAATCGCTTTTCAAATTAATAAAATGACAACAATTGACCAACTATAATAATATATTAAAATAAAACCTAGAGAGCTTGTGCTTACCGATCAAAATTTAATTTTTATCACATTAAATCTAAGTCATCCAATTAGTTGATTCATCATTGAAAAGTGGGTTGTTAGAATAGTGTTAATGGCAACCTATTGCCACTTGATGGATTCCCTATATATATATATATATATATATATATATGAATAAAAAAGTATCATGATCGATCTTAGGCCACTTTCAATACAATTAACATCGTTTGATCGTTAACTTAATAATCTAACCGCATTTAATATAATAAGCATGCAAAATATGAGATTATGTAAAATTTCATTTGATTTAAGTCATTAGAATAGTATTTTTATAATAATATAAATAATTTGTATATAAGTATATATTTCGACAACTCAAATATTTGTAACTTCTAATATTGTTATAAGGTTGTCGATTCATAACTTCAAAACAAACGAAATTTTACACAATCTCATATTTTTACATGCTCATATATCTCATATTTGCTAAATTATTAAATTGAAAATCAAATTATGTTGTATTAGATCAATCTAAGATGTCTTTTACTCTCTCTCTCTATATATATTTTTTAATCCGTACAACGGTTTTATCTAGCTAATTGTGTGTGAAATGGGTGATTCACCTATTTTTGTGGCATATCATCAATCACTCAAGGTGCTTCAAACTAACTTACCATCCAAAATTTAATTTTATATAATAAGAAAACTAGCCATTTCTTGTAAATCAAATGAAAGAAAAATCATATATTTCACCTCAAGTGCAAGATATACACCTCAACAAAATAGTTTAGCGAGAAAGAAAAAAAGCGTATATGTATTTCATGATATGATTAATTGTATGTTAAATCATGTTTGTTTAATTTGCCAAATAATTTATGGGGTGAGGCACTTCTAACTGTTTGTCATATTTTAAATAGGATTACTAATCTCAGAATTAAAACTAGTCCTTATGAAATATGGAAAGGCAAGAGACCTAACATAAATTATTTTAAAGTGTGGGGTGTATAGCTTATTTTCGAGTTCATGATCCGAAAAGTACTAAGTTAGGAGCTAGAGCTATTAAAGTATATTTATTAGATATTCAAAATAGTAAAGCATACATGTTTCTTGATTTAGAATCTAATGTTATAACTGAGTCAAAGGATGTGAAATTTTTTGAAAATAAATTCTCAAAAGATGTTGAGAATGTGGATATGCCTAAAATTGATGAGCCTAGAGGTCTTATAAGGTCTAATGTTGAGGTTGAAGAATCTAGTGTTCTAATTCAATCAAGTGGACCTAGAAGGAGTACTAGAGCTAGAAAAGATAAAGATTTAGATGATGGTTTCATTTTTTCTCAGTCTTTATTATTTTTGGTGGAAGGGGGCCAAAATAATGAGGTGGTAATCTTGAGACTGATCCTAAATCATTTAAAGAAGTTATGACTTTTAGGGATGATGCCTTTTGGAATGAAGGAAGTTGTAAATGATGAAACAGATTCAATCTTGAGAAATATTACTTGGGCATTGTGATTTACCTAGAGGTTCTAAACTAGGTTGCAAATGGGTTTTAGAACAAAGTATAACACTAATGGTACTATTTCTACTTTTAAAGCAAGATTAGTAGCAAAAGGTTTTAGATAAGTAGAGGGTATTGACTACTTTGATACTTATGCACCGGTAGCACGAGTTACTTTCATTCGAATTCTTTTTGCCTAGCTTAGCTTCATTGTTTGATCTTTATGTGCATCAAATGGATTTTACGACAATATTTTTGAATGGCAATTTGAATAAGGAAGTATATATGGAACAACCTGAAAGGTTTGTTGCTCTTAGAAATGAGGCTACAGTGGCATGAGATATTTGATGCTTGTTTAAATATAATAGTGCAAATAGGTGCATATACTCCAAAACCACTTCTGACCCTCACATTTTGTCTAAAGGTAAGAAAGAAAAAAAATAGACCAACCTTACCCATTCCATATCTATTTGCTCCAAAAGAAGGAAAGAAGAAGGAAAATTTTGTTAACTCCCAAACCTTCACCAAACTCGTTGTAGTTTTGACCGGAACCAATACAAGCATTAGGAAATTGAAATTTCAAGCTAATTTGAGGAGAAATGAAACGCAACAGCAGGAAGAAGCTGACCTAAAATTATCAAGCAAGCAAGAATCCAAATAGGAACATCAAACAAGAGGTAAAATAACTTTTATTTGTCCATTCATGAAAATTAGAGTAAAATTATATTGTATATTGCTTTATTTGGTTGTGAAATCAATTGGGTGTTGAGATTGATTTGTTGCATTAGTAATTCGTGTGATATGTATTGGATTCTTTATATTGATAAGCTATGGGAATTGATATTGTATAAAATTGAGTATGCAAAGATTAAAGTTAGTAAACTAACTTGTTAACTAGTTGGTGTAAATATGTATTCATGAATGGTATAACTGTGATCGGATCCTTGTAGACTGAATTAGAGCCATGGAGATTAATGTGGTTGTGTGAAGCAATAAGGTTGACGAAAATGGGTTGATTATGTAGCCCCAACCTATAGAAATCAGTCCACAATTTAGGACGCACGCTCGATGTTTGTAAAAATGCCAGAATGAGCTAAATTGGTTAAAAATGCATAATTTGATGGATCTGAAACCTAAGATAGCTTCGTATAGCCTAGATAAAGATATTTTAAGCGCCTCGTTGCATTAAACCAAGCCAGAACACCTTTTAATAAGAAATGAGAAATATGAAAAGTTAGTGTATCGGGCTACTTTTGGCTAACTTTTTCGGCTAGTAATACTTTCTAGAAAATTATAATTTTCTGGGATCTTGTAGTGTGCAATCCCAGCTAGACATAGCCTCTGGAACGGACTCGATCCGAGTTCGGACGACCGAGTTATGATGTGCCAAAGTGGGTGCATCGAATCTGTCCAAAATCTGGGAATCAGATTTGGACCTGTCCCTTGCGCGAATTTTCTGGAATTATGAGTGCAGAATTTGGAAAATGTTATCGAATAAGAGTTGTAGCCCCGGAAGTTAGCTTCGGCTATGGCAAGAATCGCTCAAAATGTTTTAAAACGAATTAGTTATGGTTATTTTAGCGAGAGAGGGTAAAGCTGGGAAAAAGTTAAAAACTGTTATGATTGGGCATTTTTAAGTTCTGTTTTGGGCTGCCTATGATGTCTAAAATGGGTGGCTTATATTTTCTAAATATATTCTCCTATGGTATCTACATTATATCCAAATTGGGACGGGATTGGATTAGCAAATTATGAATTAGAAAATCGCAAAACGGGCATCGAATACTTGGGGCTGCCCAGCCCAGGCCAAGCACGCCGGCCCACGCAGGGCCAAGCTTCTGGCTGTGCCCAACCGTGACGCTGGTTAGATGTCGTGGTGTTTTTCTTTGATGGTTTTGATAATTTTGCGTATGGAAATGGAATAGAATTGAAATAATACAAATGTGTGAAATGATTTAGTATTTATAATTTATAAATTATAAATACATTGAATGCGTAAGCTAAACTACAGTTTACGTATAAAAATATGAGCATTCATGAGATATGAATGGTTATAAACCAAGCATGTAACATAACGATATGCTAAAGCCGTGTCGAAGCCTTTTAAAATGTAAATTCGTTCAATATACAAGAGAAACAATAAAAGTATTATGTAAACGTAAGTTTACATATGCGGAACCTATTGGTGTAATGACATATAAAGAGGGTTATATATTAGAATGGAATGTGTTAATATTGAATGTAAAATATCAAAATATCACAACTCAAACTTTGAATATCTACTGTATCAATAATAGCGGATTACAATAATCTTCGCAAGTTTAAACTCTAAAACTTGAGATTACACAAATATCCATGACACAAATTTTTGCATGAAATAAAAGTTGTAAAACATTTCCTCCTGGAATACAACTTTTTTGCACAGAATATAAAAGTTGTAAAAATTTTCCCTTTTTTTCTCTCACAAATACAAAACTCACTCCACCCTCTCTCAACTCATAAGATGCTACATGATTTTTGGTTGTGCTACATTTCAACAAATAAGCATAAAACTATATTTATAAAATACCCACAAATCTTCTCTTCCAATTCAAAATATGACATTTCCAAAATAAAACTCCTACTATAAATAAATTCATTTTCAAAATAATACTCATATTAAAAATATGTTTTTTTCCTTTCCATAATAGCAATTCTATTGTGAATATATAGGATTCGAGTAGTATCCCAACAATTCATCTCTTAACTCGAATCCTCAAATACTCCAACTTCATCATCGTCATTGTTGTCGTAGTCGCCGTCACCATCTGCATCATCTGCATTATCTGCATCCTGAGCATCATCCGTATCTTGCGCATCATCTGTATCTTCCACATAATCCGCATAATCTGCATGATCCGCATTACCCACACTATTGGCATCATCTGCATTATCAGCATCCTGCGCATCATCCGTATCTTATGCATCATCTGCATCTTCCGCATAATCCGCATTACCCGCACTATTGGCATCATTCGCGTCGCCGACACAATCTATATCATCCGCACTATCCGTTTCATCTACATCATTCGCATCATCCTCACCATCCGCATCATCATCAATATTGTTGTCTTCATCTTCTCAGCATATCCATCATCTTCATCATTCAGCGACTGCAACAGTGATCCTCCATAATTAAGTGCAAAATCTTTTATTCATCACCATTAATATAACTCAAGTTCAACTCCTTCAATATGTACTCTCTTTATTCCTCACAATTATGCATCAACTAATCAACTAGTTCTCTCTACCTTTGAATCCAATCAAACTAGCTCTTGATACCACTTGTTGGAAATTCAGTCGATGCAACTAAACAATATAAAATAAAGATAGCGATCAATCACGGGTGTAAGTCCCCAACTTTTTGAATAAAGATGAATTTTCTATAATTATCATTTTTGAATATTATGGAATAAATTTAATATAATGTTATAGTTGTGGGTAGTATTTATAAATTCTGCAAAGTATGCAAGTTGTTATATTATATTCGATTAGTTAGGGAATATTCGCTTTTAGCGAGAAATATTCGTTCAATGGTATGCAATCATCAGTGGACCCCACAATGTAATTATTGTTTAATTGAGAAAACGACAAAAATATTTTTTATGAAAATAAACTACCAAGTTTTACCGCTTGATCTCATTGAACTACTCTTTCATTAGTAAAAGTACAAAGATGTCTGGCGTGGTTGCATCAGTAGACACTGGTATTGATTCTCGATGCTTACGTGAGAAGTCATTCGATTTTGTTCAATTATTGCTATAGTAATTGTTGTATAGTATCTCACGTTATTTGATTCAATTATTGTCGATATTTTTATATATTGTTAAAATCAATAATTGAGACGACAAAGTTATTAATATTATTATTTGCAATATTAACGATGTCCTGAAGTTACTGTCGAGGAGAGGTTTGGTCACCTAATCATGCGCCATGATAGGAGAAATCCTTATTGGAAGTCCCTCTTTCTGAGGAGCGACCTAATCGATTAATATTGTGAATTATAATAAAGGTGATAAATGTTGTTAAAATTATTAAGGTGATTTTTATGAAGTTTTGCTTATTTTATGGACCCCTATTTACCCATTTTTCAAAATAATCGGTAGAAAATTTTTTAGAGGTGGGGGCCACATGTGGGGCCCATATGTGTTGAGAAATGATTTTTGAAATGGGGGTGAGAGGGAGTTACGTATAGTGGAGGAAATTGATGTATATGTATATGGGTGTATATATATTATATGTGTGAGTGGTAAATGGTGGGGGAAAAAGAAAGAGTGATAGTGATGTGTGTGAGTGAAAAGTGGTGGGTAGAGTGAAAGTGATTTTGGGGGGGTAGGGGATTGATGTTGGTTATGGGGAGAAAAATCAAGTGGTGTATATATAATAATGATATATATAAATTGAAAACATATGTTTATATATATGTATTATATTTTAATTTTTGTTGTGATTTTATTGGTTAGTTGATTGACTTAATTGTAGTTGATTGAAGAAAATAATTACGCAAAATAATTTCGCGTTTCGTGACAGATGCACTTCCATTCTCCTATAAATAAAGCTCATTCCTTCATTATATCTTACGAATTCAATTTGAACTCCAAAGAGAAAATTATAGAGAAACTATGAAAAGTATTCTCGCTACTTCCCTACTCTTATATCCAGCTTTTTTTACTTGTAAGGTGTGATATTCTTTCTTATTCATGAAGAGAACTGCTTTTATTCCATTTCTTATTATTCTCATTGGAATAACTTTTGTATACGCTGGCCTCACCCTATACTTGGTGACATTCTTCTATTATTCTATCTTTATTATTCATTTGGAATATCATGTATACATGTGTTTTTATCTGGGACCGGTTCCGCTTTTTTATTATTCTCATTGGAATATCCTCACATGTGTTTTACACCTGACCGGTTCCGCTCTTTATTATTACTCGCTTGAATATCCTCAGTATCCGTGTTTTACACCGGACCGGTTCTCGTTATTATTATTCGCTTGGAATAACCTCGCCATGTAAGTCTCGCATGCATGATGATTTCTTTTGTTATTCCATTCTTTATTATACTCGGTTGGTTAAAGTTTTGACTTCTATACTCCATGAAATTAGTAGAATATCCTCGATATTTGCGGCTTCATCCAAAGATCTTTTCATGGAAATATTCTTCCGAAAGCATTCTTGAATTTTACTCTACTACGTAAGTATCATGTTGACAATTTGGACGTTGTTAGTTCTGGACAAATTAATTCGTGAACTTGTTTTATTGAATTCTTATATCATCATCATCATCCTCATGTTTATATTATGTTGAAAGTCATCTCATGGCTCAGAGTAGTGCATAGATGGACTTGGTATGATTATGACCAGGGATTATTCGGTGTAATCATGACCGTAATATTACAAATGATGTGGTGAAAGTCCTCATTTGCCCGTAGTGCATTGATGGACAGTTATTGGCATGATCATGACCATTAATGAATACACGAATATCCTTGGCTCGTAGTGCATGGATAATTTATGGTCGAGATACTAAAGAATATCCGTGGCCGTAGTGTAGGGGTGATTCGATGATGTGGATTATTTATTAAGCTGAATCCCAGCGATAAAAGTGATGAAAATATTTTAAATCATAAAAGATAGTAGATTTTATTATCTACTTGACTCTTTTAATGGATTGCTTGTTCCGCTGCAATTAAACTTGATGTCTATTGTATTTTATCAGTTTAACATTGTTGGAGACTAATGATAATTTATTCTGCATTATCTTAGTCATAATATTTCTTGCTGGGCTAATTGAGCTCACCCTTTCTTTCACCATTCTCTTCAAGAAATGAGAACGTAGCTGGGACGAGTCGGGGAACGGAGTGATGGTCCGGATGTAAGACCCCGAATTTTATAAAATAAAAGTATTCAATTTTCCTATTTAGTAAATGGTTAAATTGATAAAAGTTTAAAGTTAAAGGTGATATATATAAAATTTTCAAAATACGCAAGTGGTTATAAAATACTCATTTCTGTTGGGGAATATTCGTTTGGTCGTGGAATATTCTTGTTGTCGAGGAATATTCGTACAACGACGCGTGCTCATTTAATGGGCCCCATAATGTAATAACCTATGTCGAATGAAGAAAACGACAAGTTTGAGTTTTATAAATAATACAGTAGTTATTCTTCAAGTTAACACTTTGTTGGAATACCCGGTGGTTAAAATACGATGAATACGCATTGTTGCATAGTAGAACACCAGTATTGCATGATTTTGAATTATCAATCCTTACGTAAGAAGACACTTACTCGATAATTGTTACAGTAATTACTTTATCAATATTTTATTTTATTGGTTCAATAATTATCAAGGTTGATATTTTATATTATTATTGTTCAATAATTGTTGTCGCACTTACAGATTTTTCATTATCGGATCAATAATTCATATTATTTGAATAATATTATTAGATATCATTATTGGCAATGTCTAGAAAGTTCTGTCGAGGAGAGGTTAGATAATCTAATTGCTTGGCCAAGTAAGGAGAAATCCTTATTGAAAGCCCTCTTTTCTAGAACCGCCTCGGTTGTCATTATTGTGATTCTCAAATATTATTTGTGAATAATTAGTTATTGATTTATATGATAAGAAAATGTTTATTTGATGTGGATATAAATGATGGATTTATTTATGTGGTTATAAGTGAAGGAATTAATGATGAGGTGTTTTATCGAGATTTTTGTCGAAATGGGGAACAAAATATGGGATTTTCGTAAAAATTAGTTTATTACTTGATTTTGTAAAATCCATAACTCTTTAATGTATAATGAGTTAAGAGATGAGCCATATATCAAAAGAAAGCCCTAGTAGTAAGCTAATTGTAGAAATTTGAACCACCCAAAAATTCTTTGTAGATATTTCGTGGTGAATTTTTGAATGAAATCGGTCCGAAGGACTAATTGTCCAAAAATCGATTGTTCTTCACTATATTAAGTGAGTTATAAATTTTGATCCGACCAGTTGGATCGTTGTGATTTTTGGATATGTTATACATATATGAGTTGAGTATATGTCCACAAATTTTGAACCGCTTAAAAATGAACGAATGATTTGTTATGAATTTTAAGAGGTGACCGTTTCGTAAATTGTTGAAGTTTTGAATTTATCATTTTGGTGGAAAATTCTAGAATGAGCGGGCCCCACTTGTGGTTGGTAAATAAATGTCTTTGAAATTGAATTTCAAATGTGGTGGGTGTAATAATAGCGTAAAGCCATCATCGTGCAGATTGTCAAGTCGTTTCAACTTGACGTCTTAACATTTTCAGATAAATAGAAGGCTAAGTTAGAATTGAAAATCACACCAGAAACATAAGATTTCTCTCTTTCTCTCTCTATATTATCAAGCTTATTTTGTGAGTATTTTGATACTTTGAGAGTTCTTTATTCATCACGAGGGTTCCTTGACTTTACATTCCGGTAAATAACGCTTTTGAGGTGAGGATTGTAAGTGGATTGTATTTTTTTTAATGATATTATTTCTTTCAATATCATTATACCGGAATATTGGTAAGATTTTTCTTGTGAAATTTTGATCTTTTTATGTCAGATTTACTATTCATGAGTTACTATTTAGGAGTATTATTCACGAAGAATGATGATTTTTCTTGTGGAATTTCTACCTTTTTTGTGTGGAGTTACTTATTCACGTGTAATGACACTTATTCACGATACTCTGACTATTCACGAATACGGCACTATTCACTGAAAAATGAAATTTTTTCCTTTTTATTCCAGATGTTTTTTATGGTTACTATCTTTGATTGTATCCATGTTTTGATCTTTATTTTTGAGTTCTGCTTCACAATTGGTTATTATGAAGTATTATTGATCTTGGATAAACTGTTGTACGAATCCCTAATATGTGTCCTTCTGTCTCACTGGATTCGTTTTCTTTAAAATATTCTTCATCATCCTCAGTCCTAAATGATGATATTAATGAATATGTTTGGCCTGTAGTGCAAAGATGAATGAATAATTGATGAATATCTTTGGCCCGTAGTGCAAAGATGAACAGGTGTTGAGATGAACATGACCAACTGGTGATACAAATGAATATCTTTGGCCTGTAGTGCAAAGATGAATATTTGATTAAAGATGTATATTGATTGTTGTTACAGGGATAAAATATTGATGATAGACTTTTAAATCTTAGAAGATAGTAGAACTCATTCTCTACTTGACTCTTCTAATGGATTGTTGTTTCCGCTGCAGTTGTTGATCTAAAACTTGTTTTTTATTATATTCTATCAGATTTTTCCCTATATTACTGAATATCTTTGGCCTGTAGTGCAAAGATGAAATGATAATGAATATCTTTAAATTTGTAGTGCAAAGATGACTGTTATTGAATATCTTTTGGCACAGTAGTGGTCAAAGATGAAATGATAATGAATATCTTTAACAGTAGTGCAAAGATGAATTATTTATGAATATCTTTGGCTCAGTAGTGCAAAGATGAATTATTGATGAATATCTACGGCTCAGTAATGCAAAGATGACATGTTGTTGAATATCTTTTGGCTCAGAGTGCAAAGATGACTTGTTGATGAATATCTTTGGCCCATAGTGCAAAGATGAATTTATTAGTATGATTATGAGCAGAATCGTGATTTGGTATAACCATGATCTTTGATGTTTCGTAAAGACAAAGATGAAAATTATCTTCGTCTCTGGATGAGAAGAGGAATTTAGAATCACAATTATGATTATGAGTTATTCATATAATTGTGGAAAGGAACTGTTGATTGATGTTACAGGGATAAAACATTGTTGGTGGATTTTTAGCATGGAGAAGATAATAGACTTTATGGTCTATTTTACTCTTCTAATGGATTGCTCGTTCCGCTGCAAATATGGTTGAAAAGTTTTATCATCTACCATATGTTCTAAATCTCTGATTTATTACTGATGAAGGATATTGATAATTTATTTAACTTTAGTCAGGATATTCTTTACTGGGCTATTTGTCTTTCACCCTTTGCTTCACAATTCCTTTCGTGTAATAAGAGAGTGTAAATGGGTCGAAATGAATAGAAACGGTGGTCTATAGTTGTTGAGGTTCTCCTAAAGAGTATGAAAATAATTTTATTGAGGACTTTAGATAAGTGTGTTGTATTTTATACATCATTTAATAGTTATATTTGGTGAATCAAATAGGGTGAAAGCGAACCCAACTTTGGAAGGGTGTTTTGTCACTATCATACAAGATGTCTAATGACATACAACCTCGTGTTATCATAAGACGAGGTTGTGCACATCCTCTCTCTTAGTATATATCTATGAAAGCACTACCCGTATGATCTTGGAGTTTGGTTGAGATATAATTTTCAATTACGCAGCATGATGGAGATAGTTATATGTCGAGAGAAGACTCAATATTGGAAAGAACATGATAGTAATCTTCTCATTTTTTCTTTGGGGTCTATTGGATCAACCAAGGATAATTACGTGGACATATGATATCTATCATAACCTGCACGCGCGTGGCCTCCCAGTATCGGAAAGGTTTCTCGAGTACTTCCCAAAGATTTTAAATTCTAGAACGCTTTTGACTATAACTTTATGTAAGGTGTCATTGTGACGTCTTATCCAAGGTTGGGACACGTGTCACAATTGGTATATATTTGTATCAAAACTCACAACATACGTGTTGTTGTATTTTACTGCACGCATAATTGTGGTAATGAAGTTGTAGTTATTTTTTTTGTACCATGTATTTGGCGACTCAGAATAGGTTGGATGGATTGGACTTATTTTGGGGTTGTCACATTTGGTATAAGAGCTTAGGATATGATCTCCTGGCGAGATCCCGGATTAGAACTAGGAAGGGAGAGAGACGAGTAATATCCTTCGCTTGGTGTGTGTGTGTCCTACCTAAGTCGATTTTTGTTACTGATTAGTTGACAAATTGTGATATGTCAATTAACCTTTGTTTTGAAGCTGTATTCTAGAATGATATCTGAAATACAAGAGATGAGCAATGAAGGAATCATGAGGACAGGGAAGATGGAATCTGAAATGAAAGCAAGGTATTTTCAACTCTTCAAAATACCAGGTACGTAAATTTCGAGGATGAAATTTCATAAGGAGGGGAGATTGTAAAACCCCGAATTTTATGAAATAAAAGTATTCAATTTTCCTATTTAGTAAATGGTTAAATTGATAAAAGTTTAAAGTTAAGGGTGATATATATAAAATTTTCAAAATACGCAAGTGGTTATAAAATACTCATTTCTGTTGGGGAATATTCGTTTGGTCGTGGAATATTCTTGTTGTCGAGGAATATTCGTGCGACCAAGCTGATCATTGTGGGCCCCATAATGTAATAACCGTCGAATGAAGAGAAAAACATAAGTTTGAAGTTTTATAAATAACTACGAAGTTATTCATCAAGTAACAATTGTTGGAATACACGGTGGTTAAAATACAATAATATGCGTTGTTGCAACAAAGAAGACACTGTGATTGCATGATTTTGAATTATCAATCCTTACGTAAAGAAGGCACTACTCAATAATTATTACAAATAATTATCGCTTCAATATTTTATTTTATTGGTTCAATAATTGCTGCGTTGATATTTTATATTATTGTTGTTCAATAATTGTCACTGCACAGTATTTCCATTATCGGATCAATAATTCATATTATTTGAATAATATTATTAGATAAAGATTATTAGCAATGTCTAGAAAGTTCCATCGAGGAGAGGTTAGAGTCATCTAATCAATTGCTTGCCATTAGAGAAATCCTTATTGAAAGCCCTTTTCCTGAACTCGCCTCATTGTCATTATTGTGATTCGTAATATTATTTGTGAATAATTAGTTATTGATTTATATGATAAGAAAATATTTATTTGATGTGGATATAAATGATGGATTTTTTTATGTATTTATAAGTGAAGGAATTAATGATGAGGTGTTTTATCGGTATTTGTTTAAATGGAGAACAAAATATGGGATTTTCGTAAAAATTAGTTTATTACTTGATTTTGTAAAATCCATAACTCTTTGTATAATGAGTTAAGAGATGAGCCATATATCAAAAGAAAGCCCTGTAAGTAAGCTAATCTGTAGAAATTTGAATCACCCAAAATTTTTTTGTAGATATTTCGTGGTGAAATTTTGAATGAAATCGTCCAAGGACTAATAGTCCAAAAATCGTTGTTCTTCACTATATTAAGTGAGTTATAAATTTTGATCCTACCGTTGGATCGTTGTGATTTTTGGATATGTTATACATATATGAGTTGAAAGATATGTCCACAAATTTTGAACCGTTAAAAATGAACGAATGATTTGTTATGAATTTTAAGAGGTGATTGGTTCGGAAATTGTTGAAGTTTTCGAATTTATCATTTTGGTGGAAAATTCTAGAATGAGTGGGCCCCACTTGTGGTTGGTAAATAAATGTGCTGAAATTGAATTTCAAATGTGGTGGGTGGCAATAGTAGCGGTAGTGTAAAGCCATCGTGTAGCTTGTCAAGTCTGCTTCTGCCGTCTTAACATTTTCCTATAAATAGAGGCTAAGTTAGAATTGAAAATCACACCAGAAACATAAGATTTCTCTCTCTCTTTCTCTCTCTATATTATCAATCTTATTTTGTGAGTATTTTGATACTTTGAGAGTTTCTATTCAGTGCAAGGTTCCTTCGGCTTTACATTCCGGTCAAAAATACTGCTCTTTTGAGGTAAGGGATTGTAAGGGATGTTATTTTTTTTTATTGATATTATTTCTTTCAATATCATTATACCGGAATATTGGTAAGATTTTTCTTGTGAAATTTTGATCTTTTTATGTCAAAGTTACTATTCACAAGTTACTATTCATGAGTTACTATTCACGAGTTACTATTCACGAGTACTATTCACGAAGCATGATGATTTTTCTTGTGGAATTTCTACCTTTTTGTGTAGGAGTTACTATTCACGATATCGACACTTATTCACGATATCTGACAATTATTATTCACGAATCATGACATTTATTCAATTGAAAATGAAATTTTTCCTTTTCTTCCAGATGTCTTTTTATGGTTACTATCTTTGATCAGATCCATGTTTTGATCTTTATTTTTGAGTTCGCTTCACAATTGGTTATTATGAAGTATTATCGATCTTGGATAAAACTGTTGTATTTAATCCCTAATATGTGTCCTTCATCTCATTTGGATTCGCTTTTCTTTAAAATATTCTTCATCATCCTCGATCTAAAATGATGATATTAATGAATATCTTTGGCTTTAGTATGTAGATGAATGAATAATTGATGAATATCTTTGGCCGTAGTGCAAAAGATGAACAGTGTTGAGATGAACACGACCAATTTGGTGATATAAATGAATATCTTTGGCGTGTAGTGCAAAGATGAATGTTTGATTAAAGATGTATATTGATTGTTATTCATGGGATAAAATATTGATGATGGACTTTTAAATCTTAGAAGATAGTAGAACTCATTCTCTACTTGACTCTTCTAATGAATTGTTGTTTCCGCTGCAGTTGTTGATCTAAAACTTGTTTTCTATTATATTCTATCAGATTTTTCCCTATATTACTGAATATCTTTGGCCTGTAGTGCAAAGATGAAATGATAATGAATATCTTTAGCACAAGGTGCAAAAGATAACTCATTGTTGAATATCTTTTGACCAGTAGTCAAAAGATGAAATGATAATGAATATCTTTAGCTTGTAGTGCAAAGATGAATTATTTATGAATATCTTTGGCCTGTAGTGCAAAGATGAATTATTGATGAATATCTCTGGCTCGTAATGCAAAGATGACATGTTGTTGAATATCTTTGGCCTGTAGTGCAAAGATGACTTATTGATGAATATCTTTGGCCGTAGTAAAAGATGAATTTATTGGTATGATTATGAGCGAGAATCGTGATTTGGTATAACCATGATCTTTGATGTTTCGTAAAGACAGGTGATGAAAATTATCTTCATACGGATGAGAAGGGGAATTTAGAATCACAATTATGATTATGAGTTATTCATATGATTGTGGAAAGGCTGTTGATTGATGTTACGAGAGATAAAACATTGTTGGTGGATTTTAACATGGAGAAGATAATAGACTTTATGGTCTATTTTACTCTTCTAATGGATTGCTTGCTCAAATTTAACTATGGTTGAAAAGTTTTATCATCTACCATATGTTCTAAATCTCCGATTTATTTATTACCGATGAAGGCTATTGATAATTTATTTATCTTTAGTCATGATATTCTTTCTTGGTATTTATGCTCACCCTTTTGCTTCACAATTCCTTTCGTAATAAGAGTGTAAATTTGGTCGAAATGAGGATAAGAGGAATAGAATCGGTGGTCTATAGTTGTTGAGGTTCTCCTAAAAAGAGTATGGAAATGATTTTATTGAGGACTTTAGATAAGTGTGTTGTATTTTATACATCATTTAATAGTTATATTTGGTGAATCAAATAGGGTGAAAGCGAACCCAACTTTGGAAGGGTGTTTTGTCACTATCATACAAGATGTCTAATGACATACAACCTCGTGTTATCATAAAGACGTGGTTGTGCATCCATCCTCTCTGAAGTATATCTACGAGCACTTCCCGTATGATCTTGGAGTTTGGTTGAAATATAATTTTCAATTGCGATGCGGGTGGAGATAGTTATATGTCAAGAGAAGACTCAACATTGGAAAGAACACGATAGTAATCTTCTCATTTTTCTTTGGGGGTCTATTGGATCAACCAAGGATAATTCTGTGGACATATGATATCTATCATAACCTAGACGTATGGCCTCCCATGTACGAAGGTTTCCTTGAGTAATTCCCAAAGATTTTAAATTCTAGAACAGTTTTTGACTGTACCTTTATGTAAGGTGTCATTGTGATGTGCTATCAAAGGTTGGGACATGTGTCACAGTTGGTATATATTTGTATCAAAACTCACAACATATGTGTTGTTGTATTTTGCACGACAATTGTGATAATGAAGTTGTAGTTATTTTCTGTACTATGTATTTGGCGACTCAGAATAGGTTGGATGGATTGGACCTATTTTGGGGTTGTCACACCGGATGATAGTGTTAGCTAGTAGTCCTCACTATTCTGTTAAATAGTGTGATAATAAATGTAATGAGGACTTATTCTGAGAGTGGATATTGTCTAGAAGATAGTATTTGTATTTAAACTCACAGCTCTCTTGTTGTATAATTAAGATTGTATTTATATTACATACCATGTATTTGGCGACTCGTAATGGGTGATGTATACCTATTTTGGGGGCGTCACTTGGTGAGTATCAAAGCTTGGGGATATGATCCCCGCTAAAATGTGAGACAAGAACTAGGAGGGAGAGACGGGAATTCTTTTTTGCTAGTATGACCTACCCAAGTTTATTTGGTATTTAATTGGTGAAATTGAGTATAGGATAATATGTGATATGTTATTTAACTCTTGTTTTGTGGCAGTATTTGAAAATGACATCCGAGAATGTTGAGAATATCAATGGAGCACAGGAGACCGTTGAGTCTCCACAGATCAATAGTCAGGATAATGTGCATCAAGAAGGCGACAATCCTCAAGTAAACAATAACATTGACCAAATGATGAACGATGGAATGTTCCGAGGCTTCATGCAACATCAGGCAAGAGCGGCTCCTATCCAAAATACAGGTGGAAACACTGGCAACTCTCGGATGGTCACCGCCAAGCAATTTAAGGAACTGGGACCACCGGAGTCCTTTGGAGAGCCAAAATCACTTAAGGCGGAGACGTGGATTAAATAGATCAATAATATATTTGATGTCTTGGGATGCTCCGAGGAGTAAAAAGGTTCCCTTTTCCACTTTCATGTTGCGAGGAGAGGCAGATTATTGGTGGGAATCTGTAAAGCGTACTCAACCCGCCGCACCGAAGATGACTTGGGAGAAGTTCCAAGAATCGCTCAACGACAAGTACTTTCCGAAAGTATTAAATCACATACGAAAGAGGTAGAGTTCATCAAGTGGAACAAAACAACACGGCCGTATCGCGATCTGAAGCCAAGTTCTTAGAGTTGTCCGGTTTATTCGTCCCATTTGGTTGATAATGAGGAGAGAATGACGCTTGAATGTTTTTAAGAGGTTTGAAACTTTGAGATACGTCAATATCTTATCTCTCATAAACCGTGTTTGTATTCGGATGTTGTTAATAGAGCTCGATTATTGGACGTGATAATGAGTCATCCCAACCAAAAGATAAAGAACCGTGAAGTGATAATACTAGTGAGAGCAATCATCGAGCGGTGACAACAAGCGTGGAGGAAATCAACAGGCGAAAATGGTAACCACTTGGTGGTAATCGGGGCCAAAAAACAATAGGAATGGACATTTCAAGAAAAGGAGATTCAACAATGATGGAAAGACGTCGACCAAAGACACCGTTGTGAAGGAAGGAGAGCGACCACCTATTATATGCTTCAAATGTGGAGGGAGGGACACATCGGTCAAACGTGTCTGCCGCCCAAAGCGTGTTATAATTGTGGAAGAGAAGGTCACTAGCCCGATTTTGTTGTTCACCAAAGACAAGTTCAACTAGGATGGAGGCACCAAAGTCGTCCCGAAAAAGTCAAAGTCGGTGAGTCTGAGGAGAACGTTTGTTGTGACCTCCCGGAAAGCAAGGAACCCGAACGAGGTCATCACGGGTAAGCTTATCATAAACTCTAGTGAAGTTTATACCTTATTTGATATCGGTTCTACCCATTCTTTTATTTCTCCTACTTGCGCTCAACGTTTAAATTTGACTCCGGAGAGATTAGACTTTGACTTATCTGTTGAAACTCCGTTGGGAGAAACCTTCATTACATCCACGGTTTATAAGTCTTGTTTGATTCAAATTGGTAACCGCGCATTACCTGTCGATCTTATTTCTTTGAAAATACTTGCATTTGATGTGATTCTAGGGATTGATTGGTTAACTACTCATCATGCAAAAATTGATTATTATCGTAAGGTTGTTAGCTTTCATATTCCTAACCAACCTATTATGCGAATTCAAGCAACCAAACCATTAAAATCAATCACTGTTATTTCAAGCCATAAAGCTATTCGTTTATTAAAAAACAGATATCAAGCTTTCTTAGCTCATGTCATAGATCTAAACAAAAATACGTTAGTTTTGAATGATATTTCTATTGTTAATGAATTTTCGGACGTATTCTCAAAGAACTTCCCCAGCCTACCCCAGGCGTGAAATTGAATTTTGTATCGACCTTGAACCCAAAGACAAAACCCATTTCCTAAGACCCATATCGAATGGCTCTATATGAACTTCGGAGTTAAAGACCCAACCGCAGGAATTGTTAGACATTGGCTTTATTCATCCTAGTACTTCTCCTTGGGGTGCTCCTATTCTATTCGTGAAGAAGAAGAAAGATGGGAGTATGCGACTTTGTATTGATTATCGGAGTTAAATCATGTCACCATAAAAATAAAATACCCATTGCCACGAATTGATGACTGTTTGACCAATTCTGTAAGGCGCCAAATTCTTTTCAAAGATTGATCTTCATTCGAGGATATCACCAATTGAATATTAGAACCAGATGACATTCCAAAGACGGCTTCGAAACTCGATCGGACATTATGAATTCTAGTCGTGTCTTTTGGATTGACTAATGCACTACTTTGCTTTTATGGATATGATGAACCGGTATTCAAGAAATATTTGGATCACTTTGTGGTCGTCTTTATTGATGACATCCTCATATATTCCAAAATTCGTGAAGATCGTGAGCAACACTTGAGGCTGATACTCCAAAAGCTTCGTGAATATAAGCTTTATGCCAAGTTGAAGAAATGTGAGTTCTGGCTTGAGGAAGTAGCATTCCTTGGGCACGTGGTATCAAGTCATGGAATATCTGTTGACCCAAAGAAAGATTGAAGTTATTCAAAGCTGAGAGCAACCTAAATCAATGATCAAAATCGTAGCTTTCTCGGTTTAGCTGGTTATTATCGAAGATTCGTTGAAGGATTTTCTCGAATCGCTACTCTATTAACTCAGTTGACTCGGAAAGATACAAAGTTCGGTTGGAGCGAGAAATATGAGAAGAGTTTTCAAGAACTCGAGAAGACTCATTTCAAAGACTGCTACGACAATACCATCCGGTTCGGAGGGATTTGTCATCTACGATGATGCTTGCAAAAAAAGGTTAGGATGTGTTCTCGTAAATATAGGAAAGTCATAGCTTTATGCCTCACGACAACTCAAAGAATATGAGAGAAATTATCCTACTACATGATCTAGAGTTGGCGGTTGTTATCTTCAGCACTAAAGATTTGGAGGCATTACTTGTATGGGGAGAAAGTGGAGATCTTTACTGGATCATAAAAGCCTCAAATATTTCTTCACTCAAAAGGAACTCAACATGCGACAACGACGTTGGCTTGAACTGATTGAAAGATTATGATCATACAATCCAATACCATCTTGGAAAAGCGAACGTGGTAGGCGATGCATTGAGTAGAAGATCGTATGCGGTACAAGTGCGATATTATCAACGCATGAGCCCATTTTGTATGACTTGCGAAGGATGGAGATAGAGTTAAAGACTCGAGGACCCATGTGATGATGGCGAATATCTGAGTAGAATCGACTTTAATTGATAAAGTTAAAGTTGCTCAAACTACGACACGAGGTGATCGTATGAGAAAGAAAGTGCAAGAAGGTGCTTTATCTTAGGAAGCAAGAATCGATGAAGAAGGAATACTTGAGTCAACTCCGGACTTTGTGTTCTAACGACCGATTTAAAGTATAAAATCATGATGGAGCAATCCATCCCAGGAGTACCAAAATATATCGTGATCTTCGCCATACATTTTGGTGGAGCAATATGAAGAGAAAGATAACGCTTATTTATCTCAAGGTGTCTAACTTGTCGATAAGTCGGCGCGACATCAAGTACCAAAAGGTCCATTCAACCACTTGAAATTCGAATGGAAGTGGGAGCACATTACCATGGATTTCGTTCTTCGGTCTTCCCAAGGTTTCTCGAGGCATTGATGCAATTTGGGTCATTGTTGATAGATTGACCAAGTCTGCTCTCCTTCTTACCAATACGAGAAACTTATACACTTGACGTCTTGCTCGTATGTATATAAACGAGATTGTAAGATCGCATGGTATGCCAAGATCCATAGTTTCGATCGAGACCCAAGATTCACTTCACGATTTTGGGTTAGTTTGCAAAAAGCTACGAGACGCAGATTTACGATTTAGTTCGTATAATATCATCCTCGACGCAGACCCAACAATCGGAGAGGACTATTCAAACTCGGAAGATTTATTAAGACTCGTGTCCTTGACTTCAAGGAAAGTTGGGATAAGTTCTTCCGGGTTGGTGGAGTTTTCCTCTGACAACGATTATCAAGCAAGCATTGGCATGGCTCCATTTGAGGCATTGTATGGAAGAAAGTGTCGTTCTCCAGTATGTTGGGATGAGGTGGGTGAAGCAACGTTGTTGGGACCAGAGTTGGTACGTATGACTACAAAAAATATTCAAACGATCCGACAAAATATAAAAACCTCACAAGACTGACAAAAGAGTTATGCTGATCTTCATCGAAAGGACGTGGAATTCGATATTGGAGATCATGTGTTGTTACGTGTTGCTCCATGGAAAGGAGTTATGAGACTTGGAAAGAGAGGGAAGCTAAATCCTCGATTCATTGGCCCATTTTTAATCCTCGATCGAGTAGGAGCGTCAGCTTTATAGACTTGCTTTACATTAAGTATGTCTCGTGTTCATAATGTTTTTTACATATCCATGTTCATAAATATGTGAAAGATTCGAACCACATTATTGATTTAGAACCGGACGAAATAGCGAAAGACTTAACGTATGAAGAGGTACCTGTTCAAATCTTGGATAAGAAGGAACATATTTTACGTTCCAAGGTTATACCTCAAGTCAAAGTTTTGTGGAGAAACCACGATGTTGAGGAAATGACCTGGGAGTTAGAATCTGAAATGAAATCAAGGTATCCTTACCTCTTCGATATACCGTCGTACCACTAATTTCGAGGCGAAATTTCATAAGAAGGGAGGTTGTAAGACCCCACTTTTGAATAAAGATGAATTTTCTATAATTATCATTTTTGAATATTATGGAATAAATTTAATATAATGTTATAGTTGTGCGTAGTATTTATAAATTCTACAAAGTATGCAAATTGTTATATTATATTCGATTGGTTAGGGGAATATTACGTTTTAGCGAGGAATATTCCTACAACTACGATCATTGGTGGACCACATACAACGTAATTATTGTCGGATTGAGAAAACGACAAAAATATTTTTATGAAAATAAGCGGTAGAAGTTTTACTGTTGATCTTTGTTGAACTACTCAAGAGTAAAAAAATACGATGTCTGGCGTGGTTTGCATAAGTAGCTTTTCGGTATTGATTATTGATGCTTACGTGAGAAGTCATTCGGTTTTGTTCAATTATTGCTATAGTAATTGTTGCATAGTATCTCACGTTATTTGATTCAATTATTGTCGATATTTTTATATATTGTTAAAATCAATAATTGAGACGACAAAAAGTTATTAATATTATTATTTTCAATATTAATTGTCTAGAAGTTACATCGGCGCGAGGCTTGGTCACCTAATTCTTGCCGCCATAGGAGAAATCCTTATTGGAAAGCCCCTCTTTCTGAGGAGCGACACAGTCGATTAATATTGTGAATTATAATAAAGGTGATAGATGTTGTTAAAATTATTAAGGTGATTTTTATGAAGTTTTGCTTATTTTATAGACCCCTATTTATCCATTTTTTAAAATAATCGGTAGAAAATATTTTAGAGGTGGGGGCCACATGTGTTGAGAAATAATTTTTGAAATGGGGGTGAGAGGGAGTTACGTATAGTGGAGGAAATTGATGTATATGTATATGGGTGTATATATATTATATGTGTGAGTGGTAAATGGTGGGGGAAAAAGAAAGAGTGATAGTGATGTGTGTGAGTGAAAAGTGGTGGGTAGAATGAAAGTGATTTTGGGGGGGGGGGGGGGGGTAGGGGATTGATGTTGGTTATGGGGGAGAAAAATCAAGTGGTGTATATATAATAATGATATATATAAATTGAAAACATGTGTTGTAAGACCCCAGCTTTTATAAATAAAGATGAATTTTTCTATAAATATTATTTTTGAATATTATGGAATAAATTTGATATAATGTTATAGTTGTGGGTAATATTTATAAATTTTGCAAAGTATGCAAGTTGTTATAAAATATTCGTTTGGTCGGGGAATATTCTTTTTGTTAGGGAATATTAAATGCATAATGGCTCAATCATTGGTGGACCCCACAAATGTAATTATTATCGGATTGAGAAAACGACAAAAATATTTTATAAAAATAACTACGAGGTGTTACCAATTAAAACTGTTGAACTACCCGGTGGTAAAGAAATGCGATGTCTGGCGTGGTTGCGTAGTAGCACCAGTATTGATTATTGATGCTTCGTGAGAAGTCACTTTCCTATGCTTTCGATTATTACTACTACGATAATTCTTGCGATCATATCTCTTATATTATTGATTCAATTATTGTCACAATTATCATCTCAGATAATATGTTATAGTATTAAATCAATAATTGAGACGACGAGTTATAAATGATTAATAATTGTTGAAAGATTAAATATGTGTTGATGAAAAAAAAATGATTTGTGGTAAGTTTGATTATTTTATGGGGGCTCGTATGTCATCATCTAAGAGTCTCTTCAATCGATAGTAATTACCTTCGCCAATAGTAATTACCCTTGTGAATAGTATTTACCTTAAATCGATAGTAATTACCTTAAATCGATAAGTAATTACCCTTGTGAATAGTATTTACCTTCATCGATAGTATTTACCTTCGTTAATAGTAATTACCTTTACGGACATCGAACCACTTGTCGTTTCACATTCGGCGTCGAACCACTTGTCGTTTCACATTCACAGCGTCCAAACCACTTTTCTTTTCACATCATTAGTCGTCAAGCCACTTGCCTTTTCACACTACGGCGGTCTTAAGCTAGAAATCTTCTATAAATAGAGGCTGAGGGCTTCATTATTTTCATTAATTCATTCAAGCTATAGAGAGAGAAAGTATAGAGAGAATAAGAGAAAGAAGAAGAGTATTTTGTTACTACTGTTCTTCATAAAGATATTCAATCTCCTACCAAATGTAAGGGGTGTTATTATTTCTTATTCATGAAGAGAACATGTTGTTATTCCATTGCTTATTATTACATTGGAATAACTTTGTATCGTGGTTTACCCTATACTTGGTGACATTCTTCTATTATTACATTGGAACATCCTCATCATGTGTTTTACACCGGACTGGTTCCGCTTTTATTATTTTGTTGGAACATCCTGTCATGTGTGTTTTACAATTGGACTGGTTCCGTCTTTATTATTACTCGTGGAACATCCTGCATCAAGGTTTTACACCTCCACACGGTTCCGTCTTTATTATTCTGTTGGAATATCCTATCTCATGTGTTTTACAATTGATCCGGTTCCATCTTTATTATTCTCATTGGAACATCATCCTGGATTGAATTTCACCGACTTCGATTCCGTTATTTATTATTACATTTGAATAACTCATGTCTGCGCGGCCTATCATGCGTGGTGATTTCTTTTGTTATTCCATTCTTTATTATACCCAAATGGTTAAAACTTTGACTTATATACTCCATGAAATTAGTGGAATATCCTTGATATTTGCGTTTCATCCAATATCTTTTCATGAAAATATTCTTCCGATCATTCTTGAATTTTACTCTCACAAAACGATGTCGTGTTGATAATTTGGGCGTTAATAATTCCTCGATAAAATAATTCTTGAACTTGTTTTTTATTGAATTCTTATATCATTGTCATCATCCTCATGTTTATATTTTTTTTAAAGTCATACATGGCACAGAGTGCGTAGATGGACTTGGTATGATTATGACGAGAGACTATTCCGGTGTAATCATATAACCGTAATGTTACAAATGATGTGGTAAAAATCTCGATTAGTAGTAGTGCATTGATGGGCCGATTGTTGGCATGATCACACCATTAATGAATACACAAATATTCTTGGCCGTAGTGCATGAATAATTATGGTCGTGATACTACGAGAATATCCTTGGCTAGTAGTGTAAGGGGTGATTCGATGATGTGGAATATTTATTAAAGTTTGAGTCTCAAATATAACAGATGATGAAAAACCTTTTAAAACCTAAAAGATAGTAGACTTTATTTTCTACTTGACTCTTTTAATGGATTGCATATTATTCATTATGATTAAACTGGTTGTCTATTGTATTTTATCGGTTTAACATTGTTGAAGACTATTGATAATTTATTACGCATTATCTTAGTCATAATATTTCTTCTTTGGGCTAGTTGAGCTCACCCTTTCTTTTCATTTATTTCTTGGAAATGAGAATATAAATTTGGACGAGTCGGGAAGCAGTGATGGTCCCGAAGATAGCATTAGTAGTCCCTCACTATTCCGTGAAATAGTGTGATAATAATTGTAATGAGGACTCCTTTTTGAGTTTGTATAATATCTAGTAGGCGATATTTGTATTTAAACTCACATGGTTTATGTATTAAGTTGTATTTAAATTACATCTATGTAAGTGGTGACCCAAGATGGGTGATGTATACCTAATTTTGGGGGCGTCACATGTGTTTATATATATGTATTATATTTTAATTTTTGTTGTGATTTTATTGGTTAGTTGATTGACTTAATTGTAGTTGATTGAAGAAAATAATTCTGCAAAATAATTTCGTTTATGAACAGTGCACTTCCATTCTCCTATAAATAGAAGCTCATTCCTTCATTATATCTTACGAATTCACTGAAACTCCAAAGAGAGAAATTATAGAGAAACTATAGAAAAGTATTCTGCTACTTCCCTACTTTTATATCCAGTTTTTTTTACGCACTATACAAAAAGTAAATAGATAACGCGAAAAAAACGTTGTGGTTTCAGTCAGAAAAATGTCGTGGTTAAGGATGTTATCTATTTGACACCCTTACACAACGTTTTTAAAACGTTGTAGTTAAGCACATTACACAACGTTTTTAAGAAAAAAAACGTTGTATATTTGTTTTCTATAAATTAGCAAATGCTTAAAAACGTTGTAGAAGATATGATTCCACAACGTTTTCTGGATAAAAACGTTAAAGTTTAATATATCAGACAACGTTTTTAACCAATTTATACAACATTTTTAAAATGTTGTAGATAAAGATAAAAAAAAAAAAAAAAAAAAAAATTATAGTTCACCTATATTACCAGTGCACCTGCAATATGCTAATGCCATAATATATAGCTAAAAAAGGTCTAAAAATCCAAAATGTATCAACCATTCAAAATACATCCCAATAATATCATTCGTTTACAATTTCAAATTACTACATCCACAAAATATATACCAAACTATCCACATATACATCTCAAATTCACTTTTCAATATAAATTACTACTATATTGAATTGTGAATTTGATTACATCCACAAAATAAACCAAACTATCCAAAAAATTAAATTACTACCTAAGCATGTGCAAAAAAGCCTTGGTTCTCCCAAAATACGCACATTCATCCACAACTTTCTGTGTGCGCTTCAACAGAGTATGCATCTCTCCATTCTCCTGTTGTACAGCCTCAAATACTTGGCCATCAAGAGATGGAGCTTCTAAAATGGAGGACTCCTGAAACATATGTAGAACAATATAAATTCATTGTAAAAATTAAAACCTGAGGTTCATGGTGCTATCAAATGTTAAATTTCACTTTTCTCAGTTCTCTTGGATTGGCCTTGTATAATAACAACACATTGGCTGATGAGAGGGATTCCTACTGTTGCATACCTTGAGAATGCGTGACATAAAGGAGGTGCCATCAAGGGATAATGCATGTTCTGCCGCCTCTTTTCTCGTGAATTCTACGTAGGCTGACCTGCTTAAGCACAGTAATTAACTTAGTATAGCATGACTACAAAGTCCAAGACAGACATGGTTCAGAAAGTAAATCAGAACTTGCATATGGGAAACCTCACCCTTTTGGTTGCCCTGTCCCTGCATCCGTCAAAATAACCACTTTTAGAACGTCTCCAAATTTGTTGAAGTGCCGAAAAAGACTATCCTTGGTGGCAGCAAAATGAACCTGTAGAAAAAGGAAACTATGTCAGGATGGAGAATAATATATTAGTAGCCAAGTTTCATGTCATTAATATAGGTCATTACAAGAAAGATAGAAAAGGGTGCACGTGAGTCAAAATGATATACTGTACTTTCTATGACAAGAAAGATAGAAAAGGGTGCACGTGAGTCAAAATGGACTATCTAAAAAGATATTGCAGAAAATTAGAAATGTAGTTACCTGCAAGACAAACTAGGTTATTCGAAAAATTATTGCAGTGTCAAAACATTTAGTAATTTTGGTAATCTTAGTATGTTTCCCATTAAAACCCCCACTTTGAGGAAATCATAGGCAAAAGCATCTATTCATTTTATTTCATAATTATGCACCTGGCTCACCAGGAACTTCAATACTTGTGGTTTGAACTTCCAAATCATTTGAAAATCTCCAATATTTTAATGTAAATTGACATAACTTAGCAGTTTTAATCATAAAGACTTGATGTTTGTTTCCTCAAAAACATATTTGTTCATATACTTATAGATAGTAAATTATGATATCAAGCAATAAGAAAACTTAATGGTGAAGAAGGTGAAAAACAATTATAAACCTGAGTGATGTCACAATACTCCTCACCCAGCGTCTGTTGTCTTGCACCTGTAGTTAGAACATAATAAAGCATCTGTCCCAAAAGCTTTGTCTGCCAAAAAAATAAACCTCAAAATTACAAGAATGGTGAGAAATCCAACAAGTTACACCACATGATGAGTCCATGGAAAAACATTCTATCTGCAAATGTAATCATGTTTTCCCTAAAAACATTCACATTGATATCTAATTCGACATTTTAGACCTTAAAATTTATACGCATTAAGGATAACTTAGGACACACTTGTACATAATTTTTGGCAGGCAAACTACAGAATGCATAAAGAAAAGTCAAGTTGGACTCATTTTTGAACTGAGGGAGTAGAATATATACTAAGCCTGTGTAACTAAATTTCTTGATAAAGAACAGCTGAAATGATTTACAGTGATTTATGAGATAAAAGGAGTAAATATTCAAATGCAAAAAACAGCTGGAGTTAAGCAAGTATTACTAAGCTCCCATTTACAAATTATCGAATTGAATTTGAGTTCAAAACAATAGTAATTGGAATTATATGCTAAAAGAATATGGAAATGAAAGCAATCGAACCTCATTCTGATAAGCTACAGCAACCCTTGTACCTGAAACAAATGGTAAAAATGATTATAAAAAAATATATATAGAAGGAATTTTAAAAACCTAAACAAATAGGAAGTGAGTGATACAGAAGAAACATACCGAATAGTTGGCGAAAGGCGTCGCGACATGCTTCATAGACGAAAGAGGCGTACTGGTCGTCCTTCTCTGCCGCTCTCATTACCTCCGGCTGCGCCGCCAATGGTTCAAGTCTGGTTTTTTTCTCTAAAATCTCTATCGAAAAGAAAAAGGACGCCGACAAAAATCAGATGGAGCATCACCACCGCTACTTTCAAATACAGGGTAGATCTCCGAACTAAATTTCCCAAAAAAAAAAAACAAATAAATAATGAGCATACACTCAAATGTAGAATATGTGAGTATGTGAAAGCATAGAAAAGACGAGTAGAAATACGAAGAATACCGGGATCGGAGAGACAGGGGAAGAAGTGGAAGCATCGATCGGGACATATTTAGGGAAAACTTCTTCCTAGGATTATATTTAGGGAAAAATTGGGGGAAAACGTATCTTGAGAAAGACAGAAGCAAAGGGAAGAGAGGGACGACGACGGGGAAGAGAGGCCACAGTCGAGAGGCAAGAGCGTGAACCCAGATTTTATGATTAAAGATTTATTTTTTTTGAAATAATTTTTTTTTTATATTATGGTGTGGATTTGATATAATTTTATAGTTGTGGGTAATATTTATAAATTTTACAAAGTATGCAAGTTGTCATATTATATTCGATTGGTCGGAAAATATTCTTTTTGTCGGAAATATCCGTACGACGGTAAAATCATTGGTGGACCTCACGTAATTAATTATTATTTGGATTGAAAAACGACAAAAATATTTTTTAATGAAAATAACGGCGGAAGTTTTACCGTTAAAATTGTTGAACTACTCTTAGTAGTAAAAGTCTGATGTCTGGCGTGGTTGTATAGTAGCACGGTATTGATTATTGATCTTTACGTGAAAAAACACTCGTTTTGTTTAATTATTGATCGATGGTTGTTGCATAGTATCTCGCATTATTTGATTCGATTATTGTTGATTTATACGTTTTGTTTTATTAGATTATTAAAGTAATAAAAGCGAAACATCTTTTATATAAAAATGAATACTTTATTAAAGTTATTCTATAAATAGAATATATTATATTTTATTATCGTAGTGTTTTACGATAAGTATTTGCGTAGTAAGAAATCTTTTATATAAAATAGAATATATTATATTTTATTTAAAAGATTTTGCTTTAAATATGAATAGTCGATTAAAATAAATCAATCTGACGGATTGATTAAGTGAGTTAATTCTTATCGTTCCATTCTTCTATAAATAGAAACTCATTCCTTCATTATTTTCTTACGAATTAACCGAAACTACAGAGAGAAAATTATAAAGAGAAAGAAGAAGAGAAAGTCTCTTAACTTTCTTTTCCTATATCTAATTTCTTTTACTGGTAGAATATTATTCTTTTGTATTCAAGAAGAAACACATTATTCCATTTCTTTATTATTACATTGGAATAATGTCGTATCTGTGAAACCCTATCTTGGTGACATTCTTCTATTATTACTGTTTTTACTATTCAATTGGAACATCCATCTGCATCTTTATACGCCGACACGGTTCCGCTTTAATTATTCATTCATTCTGTTGGAATATTCATGCATCATTATCTGTGGGACTCAGTTCCGCTTTTAATTATTCATTCATTCATTGGAATATCTTGTATGCATCTTTATCTGGACCTGGTTCCGCTTTTAATTATTCATTCATTCATTGGAATATCTTTATCATCTTATATGGCGGACTGGTTAGTTTTAATTATTTATTATTACATTGGAACATCCCGTCGGTGTGAATTTCACCCGACCTGGTTAGTTATTATTATTCAGTTGGAATAACTCATAATCTGTATCAAGATCTGCATTTATGTGATTTCTTTTGTTATTCCATTCTTTATTATACTCGGTTGGTTAAAGTTTTGACTTCATACTTCATGAAATTAGTGGAATATCCTCGATATTTAAGGCTTCATCCAATATCTTTTCATGGAAATATTAACTTTGGGCGTTCTTGAATTTTACACCATAAAACAATATCTTGTTGACAATTTATACGTTATTAGTTAAATGGACAAATTAATTCTTGAACTTGTTTTATTGAATTCAAATATCATCATCATCATCCCTACGTTTATATTTTTTAAAAAATCATCCGTGGCGCAGTAGTGCGTTGATGGACTTGGTATGATTATAATGAGGATTATTCGGTATAATCATGTAATAGTAATGTTATGAGTGATGTGGTAAAAGTCCACATTGGCGTAGTAGTGCGTTGATGGGCGATTATTGGCATGATCGTGACCAATTGATGAATACACAAAATATCCTTGGCCGTGGTCATGGAATTTGTGGTTGTGACCTAATGAATATCCCTACCGTAGTCTGCGGGGATGATGTGGATTATTTATTTAAATTTGAGTCTCGTGATAAAAGTTGATAAAAATATTTTTAAATCATGTAGAAGATAGTAGGTTTTATTCTCTACTCGACTCTTCAATGGTTTCTTTATTCCATTGCAGTTAAAACTTGATGTCATTGTATTTTATTAGTTTAACGTTGTTGAAGACTATTGATAATTTATTACGCATTATCTTGGTCATAATATTTCTTCTTTGAAATTTAGTTGAAATTTCACTTTTTCTTTCGATATTCTCTTGAAAATGAGAATATAGTTGGGACGAGTCGGGGAAAGGGTGATGGTCCGGAAGATAAGTTAGTAGTCCTCATTTATTACATTAAATAGTGTAACAATAAATGTAATGAGGACTTTCGTTGAGTATGGATATTATACAGATGATGATATTCCTATTAAAACTCTCGGTTTATGTATTATAAGTATATTACACGACATTTATATAATTAAGTTGTATTTGTATTTTGTACTTATATTTTTGGCGACTTCCAGATGGGTGATGTATACCTAATTTTGGGAAGGCGTCACAAAGAAGTGAGGAGTGAGGAATCGAGATTTTAGATCCGCACCCGCTACCTCCATCGTAGAGAAAATCTTGATAGGAGAGAAGAAAGTATTGTCTGTTTTAATTTCAGATTTTGGGCTTCCGTGTTTTTATCAATTGCTCCGTGTTTTTTATATACATGACGTTTGTTTTTAAAAAACGTTATCTAGTTAAAATAAAAAAAATGACCTTTTAAATAGATAACGTTTTTACATATATATCTACAACGTTTTTTTTAAAAACGTTGTGGAAAAAAATACCATAACGTTTTTATAAAAAATGTTGTAGTTTAAGTGTTGTCTATTTAGTATTTTGTAGTAGTGACGGTAAGGGGTGTTATTCTTTCTTATTCATGAAGAGAACTGTTGTTATTTCATTTCTTATTATTTACATTGGAATAACTTTTGTATCGCTGGCTCTACCTATACTGGTGACATTCTTACATTATTCTATCTTTATTATTACATTTGGAATATTACATGCATGTGTTTTACATCTAACTGGTTAAAATCTTTATTATTACATTGGAATATCACATGCATGTTTTACACGGGACCTTAATTCTTTATTATTCATTTGGAGTATCCTCATGTGTGTTTTTACACGACCGGTTAAGTTATTATTATTACATTGGAATAACTTGCATACATGGGAATCTGCGTGCGTGGTGATTTCTTTTTTGTTATTCCATTCTTTATTATACTCGGTTGGTTAAAGTTTTGACTTATCTACTCCATGAAATTAGTAGAATATCCTCGATATTTAGCTTCATCCAAAGATATCTTTTCATGGAAATATTCTTCCGAAAGCGTTCTTGAATTTTACTTTCTATCTGAAGTATCGTGTTGACAATTTAGGCGTTATTGGTTCTTGGACAAATTAATTAAATGAACTTGTTTTATTGAATTCTTATATCATTGTCATCATCCTCATGTTTATATTATGTTGAAAGTCATCTACATGGCAGATAGTGCGTAGATGGACTTGGTATGATTATAATGAGGATTATTCGATTGTAATCATGGTAGTAATGTTACAAATGATGTGGTAAAAGTCCTCATTGGCCCAGTAGTGCGTTGATGGACGATTGTTGGCATGATCATGACCATTGATGAATACACGAATATCCTTGGCCGTAGTCATGGATAATTTGTGGTCGTGATCTTAAAGAATATCCTGGCCAGTAGTGCGGGGTGATTCGATGATGTGGATTATTTATTAAAATTTGAGTCGTGAATGATAAAAGTGATGAAAAACTTTTTAAATCATAAAAGATAGTAGATTTTATTATCTACTGACTTCTTTTAATGGATTTCTTGTTCACCGCAATTAAACTTGATGTCTATTGTATTTTATCGGTTTAACATTGTTGGGAGTAATGATAATTTATTTTGCATTATCTTGAGTCATAATATTTCTTCTTTGGTTTAGTTGAAATTTCACCCTTTCTTTCACCGTTCTCTTGAAATCGAACGTGGGTGGGATGAGTCGGAGAGCGGAGTGATGGTCCTGATGATAGTGTTAGCTAGTAGTCCTCACTATTACATTAAATAGTGTGACAATAAATATAATGAGGATTTATTACGAGAGTGGATATTATGCAGAAGACAATATTTATATTTAAACTCACAAATTCTCTCTTGTTGTATAATTAAGATTGTATTTATATTCTGTACCATGTATTTGGCGACGCAGAATAGGTGATGTATACCTATTTTGGGGGCGTCACAACGAGTCAAACTCCAAATTTCTATTATATCAATAATAATGGGTTACAATAATCTTCCCAAATTTTACACTCTAAAACTTGAGGTTATATACACAAATCTCCACGACAAAATTTTTTGTACAAAATTAAAGTTACAAAACTCATTCTCCCGCAATACAACTTTCTTGCACGGAATATTAAAAACAGCAAAAACCCTCTCCTTGCACAAACACAAAACTCACTCGCACCATCTCTCAACTCTTAGGATGTTACATGATTTTTGGTTGTTTTACACTTCAACAACTGAGAACATTCACAACAATTTCCTTATCTCCATCCTTACTCTGCAGTGCTATTGAGTCATTCTGTAAAATAGAGATTTAATTTTTTCACAATGTACCCAACATGTTCCTTAAATAATAAAATTTAAAAGTTAAAAGTTAAAATTTAAAAGTTCCAACAGTCAAAATATCAAATTAATAATAATCTTATAATTTGTAAGAGAAAGTATAATTTATCAATTGTATTCCGCTGTAAAATAATTTTTATTTTATTTTAAATTTTAAGTAATTTATGGAATGAGTATTAAATGGATTGTAGAATGCAAATAAGATCAATATTTACTTTTAAAAAGTTAATTTGTAATATTTTAAATTTTAAATTAATATGATTCATTTAAATTTTAAAAATAATAAATTTTATAATTAATAATACTTTTATAATATTTATAATTATATTGACATAAATTAAATAAATTTATATCAATTTTAAATTTGAATACGTTTGAAATTAATTTTAAAAAAATAAGTCAATATTAATTTTATAATTTAAAAATGAAGTAGTAAAAAAATGTCAAGATGTGTATGATTGATGAGTTGTCCACTTAAATGAGGGTGTGAAATGTCATTTTGCATATATAGGAACGATTTTTGACTCCTCACACCGGGAGTAAAATCATATATAAGGATTAAAATAGAGAGTCAAATAAGGATAATGAAGTTGTTGGATAATGATTTATTGATATATTCTTTGAAATTGGGGATAGAGAGTTAATTGGGAAAACTGTTGTGAATGCTCTAAGGTTGTGTTTGATAAAATTAGTTGTTAAGATCTGAATAGTTTAGACATCTGAATAATATAGAGTATCTAAATAGAATTTATTTGAATGAAAAATATTGTTTGATAATTATATTTTCAAAATGTCTGAATAACATGTTTTTTACTATTTTAACCCTTCTTTCTTCTCCTTCTCCTTCTCCATTCTCCTCCCCATCCGAGCCATCCCCGCCTTGCCCCACCCCCCCCCCCCACCCCCACCCCACCCCACCCTACCCTACCCTCCTTTCCTCCTCCTCCCCCCCCCCACCCACCTCCTCCTCCTCCTCCCTATCCACTTCCCCCCCCACCCCACCCCACCCCACCCCTCCCTCCCTCCTCCTCCTCCTCCTCCTCCTCCTCCTTGCCCACCCACCTCCCCCACCCCACCCACCTCCTCCTTGCCTTCCACGCCCTTTCCCCCCTCCCCCCCCCCCATGAGATCTGGTGGTCTAGTGGTGGTCTAGTGGCGATCTGGTGGTCCAGTGATGGTTTGGTAATATTGAAGATTTGATGTGGTGGTGATGATCTGGTAATATTGAAAATTGATAATATTGAAGAGGGTATTTGTGTCTAAAATGTAAGACCCCAACTTTTTGAATAAAGATGAATTTTCAATAATTATCATTTTTTTATATTATGATATAATGTTATAGTTGTGGGTAGTATTTATAAATTTTGCAAAGTATGCAAGTTGTCATATTATATTCGATTGGTGGGGAATATTCATTTTATCGAGGAATATTAAATAACAATGGCGAATCATTGGTGGACCCCAAATGAAATTATTGTCGGATTGAGAAAACGACAAAAAAATATTTTATTGAAAATAACGGCGGAAGTTTCTGGTGATATCTTTGTTGAACTACTTTCATTAATAAAAGTACGATGTCGTTATGTAGTTGCGTAATAACCTACAGGTATTGATTATTGATGCTTATGTGATAAGTCACTCAGTTTTGTTTTATTAGTATTATTAACGTAATAAAACGAAGCATCTTTATATAAAAGCAGTAATACTTTTATAAAGTTATTTGTTTTATTAGATAATAATTAGATTATATTATATTTTATTATGCATAGTGTTGCGTAGTAAAATCTTTTTATATAAAAATGAATACTTTATTAAAGTTATTACATAAATAGAATATATTATATTTTATTATGTATAGTGCTGCGTAGTGTTTGCATAGTAAAAATCTTTTTATATAAATAGAATATATTTTATTTTATTTAAAAGATTTTGCTTTAAATATGGAGATAGTCAGATTAAAGTAAATCAATCTGGATAGTTCATGGATTAATTCTTATGCATTCTATTTTCCTATAAATAGAAGCTCATTCCTTCATTATTTTCTTACGAATTCACTAAACTCTGCAGAAAAGAAACTACGAGAGAGAGACTATAGAGATAGAAAAAAGTTTTACTATTACTTCACTAATCTTATATCAAGTATTATTTTATGGTAAGGGGTGTTATTCTTTCTTATTCATGAAGAGAACTTACATTATTCCATTCTTTATTATTCATTGGAATAACTTTTAAAAAGTGGCATACCTATACATAACTTTGTATCGCCAGACGTACCCTATACTTGGTGAAATCCTTATGTTATTCCATTCTTTATTATTCATTGGAATAACCTAGGATGCTGCTGATTTACCTATACTTGGTGGAATGACACATATATACGGTTTACCCAATACTTGGTGATCTTCTTCATTATTCCATTCTTTATTATTATGTTTGAATAACTTTGTTTTTGCCAAATCTGCATACTTGGTGAAATTTTTTTATTATTCCGTTCTTTATTATTCATCGAAATATCACTTGCCGAATGAATTTCACGACACGGTTCCATATTTATTATTCCGCATTTATTATTACATTGGATATCCACATCTTTGTGTTTACAGGACTGGTTCCGTCTTTATTATTCTGTCTTTATTATTACATTTGGAATTTCACATGTCTGTGTTGTTTCTGAATGGACTGGTTCCGCTCTTTATTATTTTGTCTTTATTATTACATTGGAATATCCGATCGAGTGTTTTACACCGGACACGGTTCCGCCTTCTTTATTATTACATCTTTATTATTACATTTGGAATATTACATGCGTGTGTTTTACACCCGACCGGATTAGATTATTATTATTACATTGGAATAACATACATCTGAAATCTGCATGCGTGGTGATTTCTGTTGTTATTGCATTCTTTATTATTCTCGGTTTGTTAAAATTTTGACTTCTATACTCCATGAAATTAGTGGAATATCCTTGATATTTGCGCTTCATCCAGTATCTTTTCATGGAAATATTTTTTGAGCATTCTTGAATTTTACTTTACAAAGAAGTATCATGTTGACAATTTAGACGTTATTAGTTCCTGAATAATTTAATTCTTGAACTTGTTTTATTGAATTCTTATATCATTGTCATCATCCTCATGTTTATATTTTTTGAAAGTCATGTCTTTTGAATTCCTAGACATACCAAAATGTATTGTGATATTCGTCATACATTTTGGTGGAGCAATATGAAGAGAGAGATAGCGCTGTTTATCTCAAGGTGTCTAACTTGTCAACGAGTCAAGGCGGAGCATCAAGTACCAAAAGGTCTATTACAACCACTTGAAATTCCATAATGGAAGTGGATTCATTACCATGGATTTAAGTTCTTTGGTCTTCCCAAGGTTTCTCGGCGTTGATGCAATTTGGGTCATTGTTGATAGATTAACCAAATCGCTCATTTCTTACCAATCGAGAAACTTATACACTTGAACGTCTTGCTCGTGTATACATAAACGAGATTGTAAGAATCTGCATGGTATGCCAAGTATCCATAGTTTACGATCGAGACCCAAGATTCACTTCACAATTTTGGGTTAGTTTGCAAAAATCTATGGGCACGGATTTACGATTTAGTTTAGCATATCATCCTCAAACGGACGGACATTCAGAGAGGACTATTCAAATTCTTGAAGATTTATTAAGACTCTGTGTCCTTGATTTCAAGGGAAATTGGGACAAGTTCTTATCGTTCTTTGGAGTTTTTATCTGACGGCGATTATCAACAAGTATTGGCATGGCTCCATTAGAGGCGTTGTATGGAAGAAAGTGTCGTTCTCCGGTATCTTTGGGATGAGGTGGGTGAAGCAACGTTGTTGGGGCCGGAGTTGATACGTGATGACTACGGATCGATTCAAACGATCCGACAACGTATAAAAACCTCCACAAGCCAAAAAAAGAGTTATCTTGATCTTCATCGAAAGGGCGTGGAATTTGATATAGGAGATCATGTGTTGTTATGTGTTGCTACACGTGGAAAGGAGTTACAAGATTTGGAAAGCGAGGAAAGCTCGATCCTCGATTCATTGGCCCATTTTAATCCTCGATCGAATAAAAAGCGTGGCCTATAGACTCGCTTCTGCTTGATATGTCTCAGTATTCATAATGTTTTTCACATATCCATATTACGTAAATATGTGAAAGATCCGAACCACATTATTAAGTTAGAACCGGACGAAATAGCGGAAGACTTGACGTATGAAGAGGTACCTGTTCAAATCTTGGATAAGAAGGAACATATTTTACGCTCGAAGGTTATACCTCAAGTCAAAGTTTTGTGGAGAAACCGATGTTGAGGAAATGACACGGGAGTTAGAATCTGAAATGAAATCAAGGTATCCTTACCTCTTGATATACCAGTCGTACCACCTAATTTCGAGGCGAAAATTTCTTAAGAAGGGAGGTTGTAGAGACCCCAACTTTTTGAATAAAGATGAATTTTCTATAATTATCATTTTTTATATTATGATATAATGTTATAGTTGTGGGTATGATTTATAAATTTTGCAAAAAGTATCTGAGTTGTCATATTATATTCGATTGGTTAGGGAATATTCGTTTTATCGGGAATATTAAATGCAACGACGCAATCATTGGTGGACCCCACAATGAAATTATTATTTGGATTGAGAAAAGCGACAAAAATATTTTATTTAAAATAACGGCGGAAGTTTTACTGTGATACTTGTTGAACTACTTTCGGTAGTAAAAAGTACGATGTCGTGTGGTTGCGTAGTAGCACACGTTATTGATTATTGATGCTTATGTGATAAGTCACTCGGTTTTGTTTTATTAGTATTATTAACGTAATAAAAGCGAAGCATCTTTATATAAAATGTAATACTTTTATAAAGTTATTCGTTTTATTAGATAATAATTAGATTATATTATATTTTATTATGCATAGTGTTGCGTAGTGTTTTGCGTAGTAAAATATAAAAAGAATACTTTATTAAAGTTATTTTATAAATAGAATATATTATATTTTATTATGCGTAGTGTTTGTATAGTGCTGCATAGTGTTTGCATAGTAAAATCTTTTTATATAAATAGAATATATTTTATTTTATTTAAAAGATTTTGCTTTAAATATGGATATCAGATTAAAGTAAATCAATCTGGATGGATTCATGGATTAGTTCTTATGCATTCCATTTTCCTATAAATAAAGCTCATTCCTTCATTATTTTCTTTTAATTCAATTGAACTCTGGAGAGAAAACTATAGAGAGACTATAGAGATATAGAAGAAAAGTTTTACTTACTTCTTACTCTTATATCAAGTATTATTTTACTGGTGAGGGTGTTATTCTTTCTTATTCATGAAGAGAACTTACATTATTCCATTCTTTATTATTACATTGGAATAACTTTTGTAAAAGTGGCATACCCTATACATAACTTTTATCTATACGAATACCCTATACTTGGTGAAATCCTTATGTTATTCCATTCTTTATTATTACATTTGGAATAACCCAGGTGTCTTGTGATTTACCTATACTTGGTGGAATGGCATGTATATGCGGTTTACCCAATACTTGGTGATCTTTTTCTCATTATTCCATTCTTTATTATTATATTGGAATAACTTTGTTTATCTGAATCTGCGCATACTTGGTGAAATTCTTTAATTATTCCGTTCTTTATTATTACTGTTTAATATCACATCGGTTATAATTTCACGACCTAGTTCCATATTTATTATTCTCGCATTTATTATTACATTTGGAATATCACATGCATACATTTTACACCGGACACTGGTTAAACTCTTTATTATTACATCTTTATTATTACATTGGAATATCACATGCGTGTGTTTTACACCCACGGTTAAAATCTTTATTATTACTCGCTGGAATATCCTGTGCGAGTGTTTTACACCCACACGGTTCCGCTCTTTATTATTACATTGGAATATCCTCATACATGTGTTTTACACCTGACCGTTCCGATTATTATTATTACATTGGAATAACTTTTTGTATACATCAAAATCTGCATGTGCGTGGTGATTTCTGTTATTATTCCATTCTTTATTATTCTTAGTTGGTTAAAATTTTGACTTCTATACTCCATGAAATTAGTGGAATATCCTTGATATTTCAAGGCTTCATCCAAAGATCTTTTCATGGAAATATTTTTTGAGTATTCTTGAATTTTACTTTACAAAAAGTATCATGTTGACTTATTTGGACGTTATTAGTTCCTGAATAACTTAATTTTAACTTGTTTTATTAATTCTTATATCATTGTCATAATCCTCATGTTTATATTTTTTGAAAGTCATCTCGTGGCTGTAGAGCATGGATGGACTTGGTATGATTATGACCGAGGATTATTCGGTGTAATCATGGCCCGTAATGTTACAAATGATGTGATAAAAGTCCTCATTGGCCTGTAGTGCATTGATGGACGATTGTTGGCATGATCATGACCATTGATGAATACACAAATATCCTTGGCCCGTAGTGCATGGAATTTGTGGTCGTGACCCTAATGAATATCCTTGGCCGTAGTGCATGGATGATGTGGATTATTTATTAAGCTGAGTCTCAGCGATAAAAGTGATGAAAATTTTTTTAAATCATAAAAGATAGTAGATTCTATTCTCTACTTGACTCTTTTAATGGATTGCTTGATCCGCTGCAGTTAAACTTGATGTCTATTGTATTTTATCAGTTTAACATTGTTGGAGGCTAATGATAATTTATTTTACATTATCTTAGTCATAATATTTCTTGCTGGGCTAGTTGAGCTCACCCTTTCTTTCACTGTTCTCTTCAGGAAATGAGAACGTAGCTGGGACTAGTCGGGGAACGGAGTGATGGTCTGAGATGGTGTCATAGTAGTCTTCACTATTCTGTAAAATAGTGTGATAATAAATGTAACGAGGACTCTATTTGAGAAGGAATATTGTCTAGAAGACAATATTTGTATTTAAACTCACAGTATATGTTTTGTCGTATTTTACACGACTGCTGTATTATTAGTTTGTATTTGAATTTTGTACCATGTATTTGGCGACTCAAGATGGGTGATGTATACCTATTTTGGGGGTGTCACATAAAAAATAATAAAGTCATTAAGAGGCATGCCTGAATAATTTAGATTTGATTTTCTAGCTCAACCATTTAGAGGCATTCAGAGGTAACAAATTTTTTTTTTACCCTCTTAGCGAATAAGAGGTGGTCTATTAAGACATCTTAAGAGGTAAGTAAACAAACAACACCCAAGTATAAGACTATTTATACCCACAAATCTCCTCTTCCTATTCAAAATATGACATTTCCAAAATAAAACTCGTACTACAGTAAATAAATTCATTTCCAAAATAATACTCCTATAGAAAATATGATTTTTCATTTTCATAATAACAATTCTTTTCTAAATAGAATTCAAGAAGTATGCCAATAATTTTTTAATATATATTTAGCGACACAAATTTACATGCATGAAGTGACATAATACAAATTATTGTAAATAATTGTATTATTAGAATTATCAATAAAAATAATATTTATGTTAGTAAAGTATACATTAAAGAAATTTGGTAATAAAAATATAACGGATATCCTTGCCCGCATTCACCGGCGGATCTACATAATAGGGCAAATGGGGCACTGCCTATGCTCAATTTTTTTTTTAGGTATAGTGAGATGAGCAAAAATAAAATTAAATAAACTTAAAGGAGCAAATTTATAAAAAAGTTAAACTTAGATGAAAAAAAACCTTAAACTACTACTCTAAAAAAATTAAACACACATAATGTATTTAAATTCTAGCTCTCTCCTTCGCTAAACTTCAACCCAAAAAAATCTACCCCGAATTGATCCTGAATCCACCCCTACCCGCATTTGACCATCTTGCCTAATGCCTATACGTCCGTCTGCGTACTTATATCATCGACACTGTGAGCAACAATATTAATATATGAATTTGATCCAAAAGCCGGAATTATATTCCTCATATATATAATAATAAGATCTTCCTAAGCGTCCTTATATATTTATGTCCCAAATCATTAAACAAATAAATTGACAACACTCCTTTTGTTTGTCTGTTATGAAAGTAATTAGCTCATGTTCATCAGATAACTCATGATCTTTTAACAATATTTCATTAAATCATGTCCATGGAACATGGAAGTGGAACATGGAAGTGGGGTTAAGTTAAATTCGGTGGAAAATTTGATTCTAATGTATAATTTCTCTAGCAATAGATAAATCCAAAAATAATTTAACATTGTCTTAGCTAATCAGCTTAAACCTTCTGATCTTTGTGGGAGGCCAGAAACATGAGGTTTTCTCAAAAGTAAATCATCTGCTGAAAGAAGACAGTGGACAACATCAAGCATAAAGTTTTTAGTTGGGGCATGGTCCAATTTAATGGAGTTGGAGTTTACAGCCACAAATGGAGCATGGAAGTCATGGTTGGGTATTTGATAGTTGATTAACTCATTTTGTACTTTTATATATATAAAAATCATAAGGTCTCTAAAGCTCTTTAGAGAAGAAACTAAAATAAAAACAAAGTAAATAAATAAAACATAAATGGTAAGAAGACAAAATTAAAAATCAAATCATTACTTGTACCAAAAAATTAATTACAAAATAACAACAAATTAAATCAAAGAAATCAAATAGATTGTTTCTCTTTCTTCTTATCCTTCCTTTTCTTCTTCTTATTCTTAGAGCTACCGCGCGTCATTAGACTTCTCTCTCTTCTTCCTCATCTTCTCTTTCTCTCTCCTCTGCCTCCGCTCCTTCTCCTTTTCTCTCTCCTCTTTCATCATCGCCGCTTACTTTCTTCGTGATCTGTTCTTGAAGCTTCGACTTATCTTTCTCGAGCTTCTACTGTTGTGTTTACTTTCGTGACTTCCGTCATCAAATCCGGATCCTAACTCGGATTGGGATTCATATATATCATCACCAACACCATTTATTTTCCTTTTAGATTTGTGCACTCTGTTAGAAGAAACTCCATTTTGTATTTGTTTTTCTTCTTCGGGAGATTTGTTTGTCTTTCGCCATTTTCGGTAGGTTTCAAAAGTGTAAGGTTTTAAGGTAAGGTTTTAAGCCCAGAAAAACCCAATGTTGATATTTATTTTATTATTTTAATAATAAAATTAAATTTCATTTTGCATAATTAAATGTGTCATAAATTTTGTCCATAATTATACATTTTATAATTTATGTATATGAAGGAGTGTCATATACAGAAGACATAAATTATATGTTATATATAATTAAAGAAATATATTGTTCTCAATATATCTTAGATGGAAATGGACAAACCATTCTAGTAGATTGTAATACACTTGATTAGATAATTTGTCTTAGTCATGTAAAGTGAAGACTTTAATTTAGTGTATTGGTGTATTTTTGAAATACATAGAACTTGATCGTTACAAAAATTATTTGTTAAATATTGTTATTATAAATAATTTTTCAATTACTATTAAAGTGCAATGACTCTTAATCATGAGAGAATAATGAAATTAATTTTATGATGTGTCACTTTAATATATTAAAGAGTGATATTTTAAATACAATCAATACCTCAATATGTTGGGTGATATATGTTATGAAATTAGGAAAATATATTTTTCAAATGGAATTCTACAATTAAATTATAATATCCCCTTGATATAATTTATTGGTTGATCACCGAGAATCTTGGCCAAGTATTTTAGTAATTTAAATTACTAAAGTATTAATTTAATTTATTAAATTAATGTGTGATCAAAAGTTTATAAATTATGTAGTCTCGAGGATATAAGTAGTAAACTTAGTGGGTTAACGGTTTTATTCTTACAGCGTTTATGGATATTATTGTAGAGGTATTTTGCAAGATACTAATAGTGGAAGGATTTAATTAATTAATTTTAATTCTATTAATTCTATAGTGCAATTATAACTATTTAGTATAATTAGTTATAATTAATATAATTCTAATTGATTAAAGAGTTAATCAGAAATTAGTATTATATTGGAGCTAGAATTGTAGAATCGTGCTTGATCCCCACTCTAGCCCTTATTAAGATATAACAAAATAGCATGATAAATATATCAGAAAAGTTTTCAAATTATCCTGATAAATATCAGAGAGTTGAGGACTATATATATTATATCACTTTGCAGTATTTTGAGCCCACTCTCAGAAAAGTACGTAATATCAAAAATAAGGATCATAGGGAGTAAGATCAGGAGGGAGGAAAAAGCTTCAACAGAATAAAAAAAAAATTCTCCATTGTGCTACAACCAAGCACGAGGTATGTAATATAATTTATTTAATTTTTCGATTATGTTAAATTATGAGAAAGATTTTGGGATAATAATTTTTAAAAGTAAAAATTATTAATTTATTTGGAAATCGTTTCCTACAAAAAGTTTATATTACCAATTTTTAGGCAGCTAATTTTCGCATGAATAATGCTAGAGATACAAATTATTTTATAAATATTTTACAAACTGCTGATGTGGCATACACTACCTCAACATATTGTGTGGGGCCAAAGACTACATTGAAACAATTTATTGATCAATATGTTAAGGTGGAGTATGGCACATCAGCAGTTTGTAAAATATTTGTAAAATAGTTTGTGTATGTAGCATTACTCTTTTCGCATTGTACGGTAATTGCTTGGGAACTCGGGACTTACTTGAGATATACACATGGGAGAGGAACAATGGCGGTGGAGGAGGAGAAAGAATAAAGGAGATCTTGTACAACTTGTACCGGCCGACTATTTTTTATTACTTTATTATCATCACTTTATTACATCTTGCATTATTATTATTATTAATTTTATTGTTAAGCAAATCTTATTATTATTATTTTTATATTTATTTTTATATTAATAATAATATTTATAACAAAAATAATCAAAAAAAATTATTAATATAATCATTATATTATATTAATAATAATATTTATAAGATTATTATTATTATATTAATTAATAATAATAATATTAATAATAATATTTATTAATATTATTATAAAGTGATCATCCACACCAAATCTGACAGAGTTTGTGCTTCACATGAATGAAAAAATAAATAAATACACGTAGAATACAAAAAGTCTTAAATTTGAAATATTTTAATATTAAAAATCGTTTTTCAAATTAATAAAATGACAACAATTGACCAACTATAATAATATATTAAAATAAAAACCTAGGTGAGCTTGTGTTAATGATCAAAATTTAATTTTTTATCACATTAAATCTAAGTCATCCAATTAGTTGATCTACTGTTGAAAAGTGGGTTGTTAGAATAGTGTTAATGGCAACCGGTTGCCACGGATGGATTCCTATATATATATATATATATATATATATATATATATGAATAAAAAGTATCATAGATCGATCTTAGGCCACTTTCAATACAATTAACATCGTTTGATCGTTAACTTAATAATCTAACCGTACGAATATAATAAGCATGCAAAATATGAGATTATGTAAAATTTCATTTGATTTAAGTCATTAGAATAGTATTTTTATAATAATATAAATAATTTGTATATAAGTATATATTTCGACAACTCAAATATTTGTAACTTCTAATATTGTTATAAGGTTGTCGATTCATAACTTCAAAACAAACGAAATTTTACACAATCTCATATTTTTACATGCTCATATATCTGTACGGTTAAATTATTAAATTGAAAATCAAATTATGTTGTATTAGATCAATCTAAGATGTCTTTTACTCTCTCTCTCTCTATATATATTTTTAATCCGTGCTAACGGTTTTATCTAGCTAATTGTGTGTGAAATGGGTGATTCACCTATTTTTTGTGGCATATCATCAATCACTCAAGGTGCTTCAAACTAACTTACCATCCAAAATTTAATTTTATATAATAAGAAAACTAGCCGCTCTTGTAAATCAAATGAAAGAAAAATCATATATTTCACCTCAAGTGCAGCATATACACCTCAACAAAATAGTTTAGCAGAAAGAAAAAAGCGTATATGTATTTCATGATATGATTAATTGTATGTTAAATCATGTTTGTTTAATTTGCCAAATAATTTATGGGGTGAGGCACTTCTAACTGTTTGTCATATTTTAAATAGGATTACTAGTACTGTAATTAAAACTAGTCCTTATGAAATATGGAAAGGCAAGAGACCTAACATAAATTATTTTAAAGTGTGGGGGTGTATAGCTTATTTTCGAGTTCATGATCCGAAAAGGACTAAGTTAGGAGCTAGAGCTATTAGAAGTATATTTATTAGATATTCTGAAAATAGTAAAGCATACATGTTTCTTGATTTAGAATCTAATGTTATAACTGAGTCAAAGGATGTGAAATTTTTTGAAAATAAATTCTCAAAAGATGTTGAGAATGTGGATATGCCTAAAATTGATGAGCCTAGAGGTCTTATAAGGTCTAATGTTGAGGTTGAAGAATCTAGTGTTCTAATTCAATCAAGTGGACCTAGAAGGAGTACTAGAGCTAGAAAAGATAAAGATTTAGATGATGGTTTCATTTTTCTCGGTCTTTATTATTTTTTTTGGTGGAAGGGGCCAAAATAATGAGGTGGTAATCTTGAGGCCCGATCCTAAATCATTTAAAGAAGTTATGGCTTCTAGGGATGATGACTTTTGGAATGAAGGAAGTTGTAAATGATGAAACAGATTCAATCTTGAGAAATATTACTTGGGCATTGACAGATTTACCTAGAGGTTCTAAACTAGGTTGCAAATGGGTTTTTAGAACAAAGTATAACACTAATGGTACTATTTCTACTTTTAAAGCAAGATTAGTAGCAAAAAGGTTTTAGATAAGTAGAGGGTATTGACTACTTTGATACTTATGCCGTGTACGAGTTACTTTCATTCAATTCTTTTTGCCTAGCTTAGCTTCATTGTTTGATCTTTATGTGCATCAAATGGATTTCTGACAATATTTTTGAATGGCAATTTGAATAAGGAAGTATATATGGAACAACTTTGAAGGGTTTGTTGCTCTTAGAAATGAGGCTACTGATGGCATGAGATATTTGATGCTTGTTTAAATATAATAGTGCAAATAGGTGCATATACTCCAAAACCACTTCTGACCCTCACATTTTGTCTAAAAATAAGAATGAAAAAAAATAGACCAACCTTACCCATTCCATATCTATTTGCTCCAAAAGAAGGAAAGAAGAAGGAAAATTTTGTTAACTCCCAAACCTTCACCAAACTCGTTGTAGTTTTGACCAGAACCAATACATTTTATTTTCCTTTTAGAATTTTGCAATCTGTTAGAAGAAACTCCATTTTGTGTTTGTTTTTCTTCTTCGGGAGATTTGTTTCTGTCTTTCGCCATTTTCGGTAGATTTCAAAAGTGTAAGGTTTGAAGCCCAGATGTTGATATTTATTTTATTATTTTAATAATGTTGAAAAATATAGCAATTAACAAGACGAATAATATAAATAAATTGGAATAACTTAGTTTGGAAACCGAAAGCGTGCGTAGCTCTCTTGTCCTAAAAATAATTTACTTCACCGATAATAATCATGGTACAAATGGGTCACGGCGGTCACTCTCGTAATTCAACAATGAAGTCTTCGATCGTGTGTACTCACGGAAGGAGGCTTTGGACTTGTCTATGTGGATTGCCCAATTAACAGAGTATATATTTGTGTAAGAAAATAAACTGTATATTATGTGAAGAACAAAGGCGATTTCTTGTTAGGAGAAGAAGAAGACGATAATGATATATCACTCATGCTAAGAAGAATAATAGTGATATTTATAAGGATGATCAGAATGTTAGACACATTAACGTTGGGAATTGCCCATTAATTGTTGGGGGTTACGTACAGAAAACGTAACGGCTAGAGTATTAACTCTAAACTAGGGTTACAGAAATTTTAGAGAATAACCAACAATCCCCCACATGATCCAAAATTATCAAAGAGAGAAAAAATAAAAGGAAGTGAGAAGGGCAATGAATTTCAGATACATAATGTCGATACCTTATGAGTTTGAATCGACACTTAGTGGAACAAGCTCATGATTGTAGATTATAGGTGAATTAATTTCTTGAACCTATTATATGTGATACAATTAATTGAGCTTGCACACATATCCTAAATCCTGAATCCACACAAGTCCGCGGTTGGGCGCGTTCTAGGCCATGCGCCATGTCCCAAATTTTCATAAAGGCTCTAGAGAGTTTGCCAATGACTCTCATAGGAAGCGGCCTACACTTCCACCTTTATATAGGTTGTGACGCCCCCAAAATAGGTATACATCACCCATTCTGAGTTGTCAAATACATGGTACAGAAATAACTACAACTTTATTATTACAACATATAAACTATGAGTTTAAATACAGATATTGCCATCTAGACAATATCCACACGCAAATAAATCCTCATCATAATTATTGATACATTACTTTACAAAAATGGTGAGGACTACTAAACAACTCTCTCTAGAACCATCATTCCATTACCCAGGCTACGTCTGCTTTCATTCTCGCGTCTCCACGAGAAGAAAAATGGAACAAAAAGGAAAAGGGTGAGCTCAACTAGCCCAGTAAAGAATATTATGACTAAGATAATATACAACAAATTATCGTTAGTCTTCAACAGGGAAAAATCTAAGAGAATACATTAAACAACAAGTTTTAGATCAATATTTACAGCGGAAAATATTAATTCATAGAAGAGTTACGTAGAGAATGAAATCTACTATTATCTATGAATTTAACAGTCCATCAACAATATTTTTATCCCTGTAACATCAATCAATGCACATCTTGAATCATATATTCATCCTTGCACTACAGGCCAAGGATATTCATCAGTTGGTCATGTTCATCTCAACACCTGTTCATCTTTGCACTACGGGCCAAAGATATTCATCATAAAATCATTAATCTTTGCACTACAGGCCAAAGATATTCAATTATATCATCATTTAGGACTGAGGATGATGAAAAATATTTTAAAGAAAATGAATCCAGTGAAACAAAAGAATTAGTATTAAGGATTCGTATTTCGGTTTATTCATGTCCAAAAATACCTCATAAATAATCATAGTGGTGTAAAATTTAAGAATGATCAAAACATGGATACAATCAAAGCTAGTATCCATAATAGATATTTTGGACGAAAAACAAAATTTAATTTTTTTCGATGAATAGTCTTGTATTAAGTGAATAGTGTAAATTATCTTTGAATAATTATGTCGTATCGTGAATAAGTAACCCCACACACAAAAAGTTCCAAATTTGATTAAAAGTTCAGATCAATACTTTGGCATAATGATATTGGAAGAAATAATATCATTTTAAAAAAATATATCCCTTACCTCGAAAGATTTGTACTTAGTTTGGAATACTAGATATAGTCTTTGAAGGAACTTACAATCAGTATAACAATACTCAAAGTATCAAAATCTTCACAAGAATATGCTCAATATATAGAGAGAGAAATATAGAAAACTTGGGTCTGCGTGTAATTTTCAATTCTAACCTAAGCACCTATTTATAGAAAAATGCTTAGAACACCAAAGCAGAAAATTTAATAAATTAATATTAATTATTTTCCACATCTTCCTACGCTTCCATGAATCTGAACTCAGCCATCCTAACACATGTTAAAGATGCCCACCAAACACAAAAAATGTTTTTCTTATTTAAATTATTTTAAACTTCAAAAAATTAATTATTTCGGAGCTTCAAAACTTCAATAATTCATAATAAATAGCCCTTTTGTCAGAAAATTCAAAACTCGCGACTTTCCATAGGAAATTCCATTATCTACAACTTTACAGAAGGAAGTTTTTCCAAATTCCAAATAAAAATTGACCGAAATTCACAAACGGGCGATTTTACAAGCTATAATCAAATTTCAGTCAAGAAATGGGGTCCACCGACATGTTTAAACATTTATTGCAACAAAAATACTCTTTCTCCTCATATACTCATATATCCCACATTCATTGTAAAAATATCACCATTATTATATTATTAAAATATAATAATATATTTAAATGAATTATTTTATCAGAAAAAGATAAAATTTATATTTTTAACAATTGTCACATTAAAAATTTTCTCCATCTATATCCACATAAAATCAATATTTTTCTTATCATATAAATCAATAATTAATTATTCACGAATAATATTACAGAATTACAATCTCGATGACCCGGCGGTTCCCGAAGATAGAAGGGGCTTTCCAATAAGGATTTCTCCTTCTTGGTGGCCTTATGATTTGATGACCTAACCTCTCCTTAGATAGAACTTTCTAGACATTGCCAATAATGTTATCCAATAATATTATTCAGATAATATGAATTATTGCTCTGATAATGGAAAATATTGTGTAATGACAATTATTGAAACAACGAAATATAAAATATCAATGCAAAGAATTATTGAATCAATAAAATAAAATCTTGAACGATAATTACTATAACAATTATTGAGTAGTGCCTTCTTACGTAAGAATCAATAATTGGCGCGAATCTGAGTGTTCTTGTGTTTTAACCAAGAGTATTTTAACAATATTAATCTTGTAACAACTACTGCCATTTTTATAAACAACTTATATTTGTTGGTTTCTTTCTCCAATCGCTTTTTCGTTATGGGGCCCACACAAGGTCTACTTGTCGTATTTAATATTCCCACAAGCATCTAATATTCCACGACCAAACGAATATTCCCTGACAATAATGAATATTTTATAACCACTTGCTTATTTTGAAATATTTGCGCATTTTACCCATAACTAACCACATTAATCAAATTAACCCTTACTATATCAAAATAATAAATAGAAGAAATTTAATTTCATTAATAAAAATTTGGGGTCTTACAACCTCCCCTCCTTATGAAATTTTGTCCTCGAAATTGACGTACGTAACTGGTGTTTCGAAAAGGTGAGGATACCTCACTTTTGAAATAACAACTTCTTGCACCTCTTTCTTCAAATTCATCAGCTCTGGTGTGTAGCTTGAACAACTTTAACTTTATTGATTAAAGTCGATTGTACTCGTATATCATCACGTGGGTACCTAGAGTTTTCATCTCCATCTCTATTATTTGTAAGTTATATGAAATGAGTCTTTGACAATATCGTACTCGTATACGATCTTCTACTCAACACGTCTGCTACCACGTTCGCTTTTCCAAGACAGTATGGTCAAAACATGTGCCGAAATGAGTCTCTTCTTTAGTTCTTCGATGCTCTTCCCACATTCCTTGCTCCATTCGAATTTTGTATCTCTACGAGTCAGCTGAGTTAATGGAGTAGCGATTTGAGAAAATCTTTCCACGAATCTCCGATAATAACCAACTAAGCCTAGAAAGTTACATATTTTGATTACTGTCTTAGGTTGCTCTCAATTGTGACTCACATCCCAATCTTGGATAGCACGTCACAATAGCACTTATCAGTTTACTACCGCACAAATATGGCGTCCCCTACGGAGAGTCTGGCTTTGGTGTATTCCACAAAAGAAGTCACCAGATAGAGGCTCGGGTATCAATTTCTCTAATTGGGTTTTTAACTCCCGAAGTTCAATAGAGCCATTCGATATGAGATTTTAGAAATGGGTTTTGTATCAGATTTAAAGTCGATACAAATTCAATATCACGCTCTGGGAGTAGGCCAAGAAATTCTTCAGGAAATACGTTAGGAAATTTACTAACAACAGAAATATCGTTCAAATCTGACATATTTTTGTACAAGTCCATGACATGGCTAAGAAAGCTTGACATTCGTTTTTCAATAAACAAATGGCTTTATAATTTAATATGAAAGAGTTTGACTTCAATGGTTTGGTTGCTTGAATTCGAATAACAGGTTGCTTAAGAATATGAAAACTAACAACCTTACGAAAGCAATCAATTTTGGCATGATGAGTAGTTAACTAATCAATCCCTAAAATCACATCAAAAGCAAGTATCTTTAAAGAGATAAGATCAACAGGTAATGTGATGGTGCCAACTTGGATCAAACAAAATTTATAAGTAGTGGATGTAACAAAAGTTTCTCCTAACGGAGTCTCCACAAATAAGTCAAAGTCTAATTTCTCTGTAGTCAAGTTCAAACGTTGAGCGCAAGCAAGAGAGATAAAAGAATAGGTAGAACCGGTATCTAGTAAGGTATAAACTTCACAAAATTTATGATTAACTAACCCATGATAACTTCATTTGGGTTCCTCACTTATTGGGAAGTCATGACAATCGCTCTCCCTTGAACTACCTGGCTTTGACTTATGCGGGCGACATTTGGTGTCATCACTTCTGGTGAAATCGACTTTTCTATAGGCATATTTCACCCTCAACCGCTTCATCGTACTCTGTTTCATGATCTGAATCATTAATCTTGATCCATATCGAATTGGGGTTGACCGCAATGTCTGAGGGTAACTCAAAACTTCGATGTTGGGTTCTCTCAATTCTTTGTCCAAAAAGAGAAATACATATCATCTATTTTAGCCTTCTTAGACCGGACATCTCTTTCCACAATATCAACACGTCGTGCGGCTTTTTCCCATGCATCATTCATTCTCACTCGCTCAGTTCTTTCTTCTTTTAGCTGAGATTCTAGCTTTATCATTTTATACTCTGCCAAAGAGTGCTTCTGTTCAAGCATCACATATCGGTTAACACAAGCTTGAATTGTTGCATCCTTTTGCTCCACGACACTTTTCTTCAGTTCTTGACTGCTTCTTCTAACTCATGAATACGATTTTGCAATTCTAAATTTCGATTATAAAATTCTTCTAATAAATTCTCCTCAGGTACCTCTTCTTCCTCACTCGCCGCTGCTACCTCTGTGACTATCTCGGGTGCAACTATCAATTCTTCACTCACCACATGGATATCTCTAATTCCTTCTTCGCCTGACTCCACATTTTTCTGGTTGGTGATTAGAGGTGTCTCCACGATCTCGTTCACTCCATTGTTAACATTCTCAGCTGCCATTCTTAAATACTGCCATAAAACAAGGGTTAATTAAACAAATTAACATATCACATAATATCCCTATATTATGACCGACCAATAAATAAGCTTAGGTAGGACACACTAACGAAGGATTTACTCGTCTCTCCCTTCCTAGTTCTATTCCCCTATCTCCGCCAGAGATCATATCCCTAAGCTCTGATACCAACTGTGACGCCCCCAAAATAAGTATACATCACCCATTCTGAGTTGTCAAATACATGGTACAGAAATAACTATAACTTTATTATTACAACATATAAACTGTGAGTTTAAATACAGATATTGCCATCTAGACAATATCCACACGCAAATAAATCCTCATCATAATTATTGATACATTACTTTACAAAAATGGTGAGGACTACTAAACAACTCTCTCTAGAACCATCATTCCATACCCCGACTCATACTCGCTACATTCTCGCCTCCTGAGAAGAAAAATGGAACAAAAAGGAAAAGGGTGAGCTCAACTAGCCCAGTAAAGAATATTATGACTAAGATAATATACAACAAATTATCGTTAGTCTTCAACAGGGAAAAATCTGAGAGAATACATTAAACAACAAGTTTTAGATCAATATTTGCAGCGAAAAATATTAATTCATAGAAGAGTTACGTAGAGAATGAAATCTACTATTATCTATGAATTTAACAGTCCATCAACAGTATTTTTATCCCTGTGACATCAATCAATGCACATCTTGAATCATATATTCATCCTTGCACTACAGGCCAAGGATATTCATCAGTTGGTCATGTTCATCTCAACACTTGTTCATCTTTGCACTACGGGCCAAAGATATTCATCATAAAATCATTAATCTTTGCACTTTCTGGGCCAAGATATTCAATTATATCATCATTTAGAACGAGGATGATGAAAAATATTTTAAAGAAAACGAATCCAGTGAAACAAAAGAATAAGTATTAAGGATTCGTATTTCGGTTTATTCATGTCCAAAAATACCTCATAAATAATCATAGTGGTGTAAAATTTAAGAATGATCAAAACATGGATACAATCAAAGCTAGTATCCATAATAGATATTTTGGACGAAAAACAAAAATTTAATTTTTTCGATGAATAGTCCGAGTATCGTGAATAATGTAGTGTCGATATCGTGAATAATAGAATCGGCGCCCCCAAAATAGGTATACATCACCTATTACGAGTTGTCAATACATGGTACGTAAACAACTACAACTTTATTATTACAACAAGAAAAGCTGTGAGTTTGAATACAAATATTATCTTCTGCATAATATCTATACTCAAATAAATCCTCATCACATTTATTGATACATTATTTTACAAAATGGTGAGGACTACTAAACAACTCTCTCTAGAACCTTCATTCCATACCCCGAGGCTAAATACTCGCTTATATTCTCGCCTCCAGAGAAAAATGGAACAAAAGGAAAAGGGTGAGCTCAACTAGCTCGAGAAAGAATATTATGACTAAGATAATATACAACAAATTATCGTTAGTCTTCAACAGGAAAAATATAATAGAATACAATAGACAACAAATTTTAAATCAATATTACATGAGTGAAATAATAATTCATTAGAAGAGTTAAGTAGAGAATGCAAACTACTATCTTCTATGTATGAATTTAAAAGTTCATCGCCTATCTTTTATCCCCGTAACATCAATCAATATACATCTGAATCAAATATTCATCTTTTACTGAGCCAAAGATATTCATCGATTAGTCATGTTTCATTTAAACACTGTTCATCTTTGCTTTACTGGGCCCAAAGATATTCTTCAAAATCATTCATCTTTGCACTACTGAGCCAAAGATATTCTTAAGAAATCATTCATCTTTGCACTACTGAGCCAAAGATATTCCATAATATCATCATTTAAGACCGGGATGATGAAAATATTTTTTAAAGAAACGAATCCAAAGAAACAAAATGACAAGGATTAAGGATTAAGGATTCGTACTTGGTTTTATCCACATCCAAAAAAATACCTCAAAAATAATCATAGTGGTGTAAAATTCAAGAATGATCAAAACATGGATACAATCGAGTTAGTATCCGAATAGATGTTTTGACGAAAAAAGAAATTTTATTTTTAAGAATAAATATCAGATATCGTGAATAGTGTCGATATCGTGAATAGTAACTCAGACACCAAAAGATAAAAATTCCAAAAAAACATCTTCACGCTTACATGAATAGTACTCGTGAATAAGTAACTTCATGAATAGTAACTCGTGAATAGTAACTCATGAATAGTAACCCATGAATAGTAACCCCGATATGAAAAAATTCTAAATTTGATAAAAACTTCAGATCAATATTTCAGTATAATGATATCGAAGAAATAATATCATTACTGAAAAAATAATATCCCTTACCTCGAAAGATCAAGATTTCTAAATAGAATATCACCTTATAGTCTTTGAAGGAACTTGCACCGCTAGCAATACTCAAAGTATACTCAAAATACTCACAAGAATACGCTCGATAATATAGAGAGAAAACTTCAGCTTTACGGTATGATTTTCAATTCCAACCTAAGCACCTTATTTATAGAAATTGCTTAGAACACCAAAGCGAAAATTTAATAAATTAATATATATATATATCAAATTCATACGCCAACCTTAGAATTCAGATCCTAGCATTTCCCACATGCCACCTTCTAGAAAAGTAAGAAAAAAACGTTTTTCATAAAATAAGTAATTAAAACTTACAAAAAATCAATTATTTGAGCTTGAACTTCAATAATTCATAATAAATAGCCCTTTCATCAGAAAATTGAATCTCGCGAGTTTTTATAGGAAATTCAATTCTCTACAACTTTGCGAGAAGAAAGTTTTTCCAAATTCCAAATAGAAATTGACCCGAAATCCACAAACGGGCAATTTTACGTGCTATAATCAAATTTTAGTCAATAAATGGGGTCCAATCGACATGTTTAACATGTTTTAAACATTTATTGCAACAAAAAATACTCTTCCTCCTCGTATACTCATATATCCCACATTCGTTGTAAAAATATCACCGTTAATATATTATTAAAATAATATATTTAAATGAATTATTGATCGAGAAAAAGATAAAATATTAATTTTCAACAATTGTCATTTTAAAAATTTTCTCCATCTATATCCACATAAAATCAATATTTTCCTCATCATATAAATCAATAATTAATTATTCACAAATAATATTACGAATCACAATATCGACAACCGAGTGCTTCCTGGAAAGGGGCTTTCCAATAAGAATTTCTTCATCTTGGCGCATGATTAGGTGACCAAACCTCTCCTTAGACATGAACTTTCTAGACATTGCCAACAATGTTATCTAATAATATTATTCGGATAATATGAATTATTGCTTCGATAATGAAAATACTTGTAAATGACAATTATTGAACAACAAGAATATAAAATATCAACGCAACAATTATTGAATCAATAAAATAAAATCTTTGAGCGATAATTATCGTAACCATTATTGAGTAGTGCCTTCTTACGTAAGAATCAATAATTGGTGCAATCTGTGTCTGTTCGCTCAACAACGCGTATTAGTGTGTTTTTAACCACCGGTATTCCAACGATGATAATTAATGACAACTACTGTAGTTATTTAAAAACAACTTATATTTGTCATTTTCTTCATCCAATCGCTTTCATTATGGGGCCCACATATGGTCAAGCTTGTCGTCATTTAATATTCCCAGACAAAGATCTAATATTCCACGACCAAACGAATATTCCCGAAGCGATAATGAATATTTTATAACCACTTGCTTATTTTGAAATATTTGCGTATTTAACCCTTAACTATCCACATTAATCAAATCAACCCTTACTATTTCAAAATAATAAATAAAGGAAATTCCTTTTTATTTAAAAATTTCGGTCTTACAACCTCCCTCCTTATGAAATTTCGTCCTCGAAATTGACGACGATACTGCAGTGTTTCAAAAGGTGAGGATACCTCGCTTTCATTTCCGCTTTCCAATTCCCGTGTCATTTCCTCTATAAAGCATGATTCCTCCACAAAACTTTAACTTGTGGTATGACCTTTCATGGCGTAGGACATGCTCCTTCCTATCCAAGATCTTGGCAGTACCTCCTCATACGTTAAGTCTTGGCTATCTCGTCCGGTTCTAACTTCAATAACGTGGTTCGGGTCTTTCACATATTTACGAAGTACGGATATGTGAAACACATTATGAACACGAGACATACTCGGAGTTAACGTGAAGTCTATAGGCTACATTTCCTACTCGGTCAAGAATTTGAAATGGACCAATAAATCGTGGATTGAGCTTCCTCTCTTCCCAAATCTTGTAACTCCCTTCCACGGAGCAACTCGCAACAATACATGATCCCCTACATTAAATTCCGCGTCCTTTCGATGAAGATCCGCATAACTCTTTTGTCGATCTTGTGCCGCTTTGTATCGTTGTCGAATCATTTGGATCTTTTCTTGAGTCATATACGTCTTAACTTTCGGGTCCCAACAATGTTGCTTCACCCACCTCATCCCAACATATTGGAGAACGACATTTTCGTCCCATATAATGCTTCAAATGGAGCCACACCTATACTTGCTGATAAGCTGTTGTTGTAGGAGAATTCCACCAATGGTAAATACTTATCCCAACTACCCTTGAAGTCTAGGACACGTAGTCTTAATAGATCTTCAAGAGTTTGAATAGTCCTCTCTCGATTGTCCGTCCGCTTTGGGGATGGTATGCGAACTAAATCGCAAACTGCGTGCCATAGCTTTTTGCAAGCTAACCCAAAATCTTGAAGTGAATCTTGGGTCACGATCCGAAACTATGGATACAGGCATGCCATACAACCTCACAATCTCATTCACGTACATACTAGCAAGACGTTCAAGGGAATAAGTCTCCCATATCGGCAAGAAATGAGCAGACTTGGTTAATCAATCAACAATAACCCAAATAGCATTGATGCCTTGAGAAACCGTAGGAAGACCCATAACGAAATCCATAGTAATGTGTTCCCACTTCCATTCCGGAATCTCAAGTGGTTGCAACGGACCCTTAGGTACAAGATGCTCCGCCTTTACACGTTGGCAAGTTAAACACATCGAGATAAACTTTGCAATCTCTCTCTTCATATTGTTCCACCAAAATGTATGTCAAGATCACGATACATTTTAGTACTTCCGAGGATGGATTGCAAATGGCGTATTGTGTGCCTCCATCATAATCTTGTACTTCAAATCGTGAGTCGTTAGAACACAAAGTCTAGAGTGGACTCAAGTATTCCTTCTTCATCAATTCTCGCTTAGGAATAGCTCCTTCTTGTACTTTCTTCTTCATACGCATCGGCTCCGGCCTGGTGGCTTGAAAGCGACCTTAACTTTTTCTATTAAAGTTGGCTCTGTCGTATACTTGACATCATCGCTTTTCGTTCCCGCGTATACGATCTTCTACTCAATCGTTAGCTACCACATTCGCTTTACCGGATGGTATTGAATAGTGTGGTCGTAGTCTTTCAATAGCTCGAGCCAACATCATTTGCCGCGTGTTGAGTTCTTTTTGAGTGAAGAAATATTTAAGGCTTTTATGGTGCGAATATATCTCCACTTTCTCCCCATATAGATAGTGCCTCCATATTTTTAGCGGCAAACGATCGGCTTGCTAACTCTAGATCATGAGTAGGATAATTCCTCTCATACTCTTTAAGTTATCGCGAGGCATAAAGGCTATGACTTTCCCACGTTGCATGAGAACACATCCTAACCCTTTTGCTCAAGCATCATTTGTAGATAACAAATCCATCCGAACCGGATGGTATTGTTAGAAACAGTCTTAAAATAAGTCTCCTCTTAAGCTCTTGAAACTTTTCTCGCATTCTTCGCTCCAAACGAATTTTGTATCCTTCCGAAGTTAATTTGAGTTAATGGAGTAGCGATTCGAGAAAACCCTTCCACGAATCTCCGATAATAACCAAATTTAAGCCAAAAGCTACGTGCTTGATCATGAAACTCTGTTGCTCCCAACTTTGTATTGCTTCAATCTTCACGGATCAACAGATACTCCATGTTTCGACACCATCGTGTCCAAGGAATGCTACTTCCTCGCCGAACTCGCATTTCTTCAATTTGGCATATAGTTGGTTTTCACGAAGCCTTTGAGTACCAAATTTCAAATGGTGCTCATGATCTTCACGACTTTTGGAATATATAAGGATGTCATCAATAAAGACAACAACGAATTGATCCAAATATTCCTTGAATACTCGGTTCATCATATCCATGAAAGCCATGGGAGCATTAGTTAGTCCGAAAGACATGACTAAGAATTCATAATGCCCATACCGAGTTCAAGGCGTGCTTTGAATATCCTCGGTTCTAATCTTCATGATGATATCCGAATCGAAGATCGATTTTTGAAAAGAATTGTGCCCCTCTTGTTCGGTCAAACAAGTCATCAATACGAGGTAGAGGATACCTATTCTTGATGGTGACATGGTTCAATTCCGATAGTCAATACAAAAGTCGCATACTCCCGTCTTTCTTCTTTACAAATAAAACAGGAGCACCCCAAGGAGATGTACTAGGGCGAATGAAACCGATGTCCAACAATTCCTGTAGTTGGACCTTTAACTCTGAAGTTCAATAGGAGCCATTCGATATGGGGTTTTAGAAATGGGCTTTGTACGGGTTCAAGATCAATAAAGAATTCACTTCACGTTACGGGGTAGGCCAGGAAGTTCTTCTGAAAATACGTCGGGAAAGTCAATAACAACAGAATATTATTCAAATTTGGCGTGTCTTTATTCAAATCCATAACATGGGCTAAGAAAGCTTGACATCCGCTTTTTAATAAACGAATAGCTTTATGATTAGATATGACGATGATTGATTTTAATGGTTTAGTTGCTTGAATTTATACTGATAGGTTGGTTAGGAATATGAAAACTAACAACCTTACGAAAACAATCAATTTTGGCATGATGAGTAGTTAACCAATCAATCCCTAAAATCACATCAAAAGCAAGTATCTTTAAAGAGATAAGGTCAATTGACAGTAAGGTAATGGTGCCAACTTGAATCAAACAAGATTTATAAACGATGGATGTGATGAAAGTTTCTCTCTAACGGAGTTTCCACGAGATAGGTCAAAGTCTAATTTCTCCTGAGTCAAGTTTAAACGTTGAGCACAAGCGGGGAGAGGTAAATGAATGGGTAAAGCACCCAGATCAAGTAAGGTATAAACTTCGCAAGAATTTATAAATAGCTTACCCGTGATCACCTCGTTTGGGTTCCTCGCATTATGACCATCCACAACAAACGCTCTTCCGGAATCGTTGACTTTGACTTTTTCAGAACGATCTTTTGAGTCACCGCCTCGTTGAACTAGGTTTCGCTCTGCGTCTGATCTCGAGCGATATGTCCTTCCTTTCCACAATTATAGCATACCTTGAACTGCTTTGTGGGCGGTTTGGTGATATGTCCCTCCTTTCCGCATTTGTAGCATATGATCGGTGGTCGTTCTCCTCCCTTAGAACCGATTCTTTATCACGACTGCTATCTCTTCATATAGTCATTTATTAAATCTCCTCTTTTAAAATCTCCTCCCCGACTCGCTTCTTCTATTTTCATGGCCATGATTACCACCAGAGTGGTTACCATTTCATCCAAATCTGCTTTCTTTCTCATGAGTTATCATTATTCATTGATCGCTATCTCCGATACGATCCTGGTTTGTGGTCCTCAATTGACCGTACTTTCGTTATCTCGCTTTCTAATAATTGAGCCCTCATTTACAACATCTGAATAAAGAGAAAATTTATGAGAAATGAGATCTTGACGTATCTTGGGTTTCAAACCTCTAAGAAACATCCGCGTCATATACGCTCCTCATTCTCCACCAAATGAGGTGCAAACACGGATAACTCTGCAAACTTTGCCTCGTCTTCGAGACACCGCCATGTTGTTTTGTTCCAATCGATGAACTCTACTTCCTTCATATAGCGAACACTTTCGTGAAAGTATTTGTCATTAAATAGCTTCTGAAACGTCTCCCAAGACATGCCGAGTCTTGGTGGATGGGTACGCTTCACGACTCCCACCAAGATGATCCTTTCGCCACTTTGGAACATAAAGGTGGCGAATGGAACCTTCTGTTCTCCGTGCATCCCAAGACATCGAATATCTTGGTAATTTGTTTGACCCATGTTTCCGCCGTGATCGGATCTGGTTTTCCTTAAATTCGTGGTCCCAACTCTTTGAATCGCTTGGTTGGTGATGCCCGTGAATTGCTATCATTTCTCTCTCAGATTTTGAACACGAAGTTTCCTCGTGCGATTTTGCATGAATCGCAAAAAACTTCTAAACATCCCCTCGTTCATCATCTCGCTTTCAATGGTGTTGTTCACAGGAGGAACATTGCCAAATTGCTGTTGCACGCGTTCTCCTCATTGGTGAGTCTGAGCATCTCCACTACCTCATTTCCATTGTTAATATTCTCAATTCGACATTCTCAAATACGATTAAAAAACAAGGGTTAATTAAGAAATCAATATATCACATAATATCCTTATATCTTGACCAACTAACAAATAAGCTTAGGTAGGACACATTAGCGAAGGATTTACTCGTCTCTCCCTCCTAGTTCTATTCCCCGATCTCCGCCAGAGATCATATCCTAAGCTCGATACCAACTATGACGCCCCCAAAATAGGTATACATCACACATTCCGAGTTGTCAATACACGGTACGTAAACAACTACAACTTTATTATTACAACAAGAAAAGCTGTGAGTTTGAATACAAATATTATCTTCTGATAATATCTATACTCAAATAAATCCTCATCACATTTATTGATACATTATTTTACAAAAATGGTGAGGACTACTAAACAACTCTCTCTAGAACCTTCATTCCATACCCCGACTAAATACTCGCTATATTCTCGCCTCCACGAGAAAAAATGGAACAAAAAGGAAAAGGGTGAGCTCAACTAGCTCAAGAAAAGAATATTATGACTAAGATAATATACAACAAATTATCGTTAGTCTTCAACAGGGAAAAATATAATAGAATCTGATAGGCAACAACAAATTTTAAATCAATATTCGCAATGAAATAATAATTCATTAGAAGAGTTAAGTAGAGAATGCAAACTACTATCTTCTATGTATGAATTTAAAAGTTCATCGCCTATCTTTTATCCCCAGTAACATCAATCAATATACATCCGGAATCAAATATTCATCTTTACTCTACAGCCAAAGATATTCATCACCGGTCATGTTCATTTAAACACTGCTCATCTTTGCACTACGGGCAAAGATATTCTTCAGAAATCATTCATCTTTTGCACTACGTGCCAAAGATATTCTTAAGAAATCATTCATCTTTGCACTACTGTGCCAAAGATATTCCATAATATCATCATTTAAGACCGAGGATGATGAAAAATATTTTTTAAAGAAACGAATCCAAAGAAACAAAATGACAAGGATTAAGGATTAAGGATTCGTACTTGGTTTTATCCACATCCAAAAAAATACCTCAAAAATAATCATAGTAGTGTAAAATTCAAGAATGATCAAAACATGGATACAATCGAAGTTAGTATCCGAATAGATGTTTTGACGAAAAGAAGAAATTTTATTTTTCTATGAATAATGCTGATATCGTGAATAGTCTTGAGATATCGTGAATAGTGCCAGATATCGTGAATAAATAACTCACACCAAAAGATAGAAATTCCACAAAAAAACATCTTCACGCTTATTGAATAGTACTCATGAATAAGAACTCGTGAATAAGAACTCGCTGAATAAGAACTCGTGAATAGTAACTCATGAATAGTAACCCATGAATAATAACCCCATATGAAAAAATTCCAAATTTGATAAAAACTTCAGATCAACATTTCAAATAATGATATTGAAGAAATAATATCATTACTGAAAAAATAATATCCCTTACCTCGAAAGATCAAGATTTACATTTAGAATCTAGCATAATAGTCTTTGAAGGAACTTAGACCGTCTAGCAATACTCAAAGTATACTCAAAATACTCACAAGAATACGCTCGATAATATAGAGAGAAAACTTGAGTTTAAAATTGTGATTTTCAATTCTAACCCAAGACCCTATTTATAGAAATTGCTTAACAACAAAAGCAGAAAATTTAATAAATTAATATATATATATATATATCAAATTCATACGCCAACCTTAGAATTCAGATCCTAGCATTTCCACATGCCACCTTCTAGAAAAGTAAGAAAAAAAACGTTTTTCATAAAATAAGTAATTAAAACTTACAAAATCAATTATTTGAAGCTTGTAACTTCAATAATTCATAATAAATAGCCCTTTCATCAGAAAATTCAATCTCGCGTGTTTTTATAGGAAATTCAATTCTCTACAACTTTGCGGAAGAAAGTTTTTCCAAATTCCAAATAGAAATTGACCAAAAATCCACAAACGGGCAATTTTACAGCTATAATCAAATTTTAGTCAATAAATGGGGTCCAATCGATGTTTTAACATGTTTTAAACATTTATTGTAACAAAAATACTCTTCCTCCTCAGATACTCATATATCCCACATTCGTTGTAAAAATATCACCGTTAATATATTATTAAAATAATATATTTAAATGAATTATTTTATCGTAAAAAGATAAAATATTAATTTTCAACAATTGTCATTTTAAAATTTTCTCCATCTATATCCACATAAAATCAATATTTTCCTCATCATATAAATCAATAATTAATTATTCACAAATAATATTACGTAATCACAATATCGATAACCAGCAGCGGTTCTGGAAAGAGGGGCTTTCCAATAAGAATTTCTTCTTCTTGGTGCGCAATTAGGTGACCAAACCTCTCCTTAGACGAACTTTCTAGACATTGCCAACAATGTTATCTAATAATATTATTCGGATAATATGAATTATTGCTTCGATAATGAAAAATACTGTGTAATGACAATTATCAAACAACAAAGAATATAAAATATCAACGCAAACAATTATTGAATCAATAAAATAAAATCTTCGAATAAAGAATTCATCAGTAACCATTATTGAGTAGTGCCTTCACGTAAGAATCAATAATTGGTGCAATCTGCAGTCTTATTGCTTTCAACAACGCCGTATTAGTGTGTTTTAACCACCGGGTATTCCAACAATGATAATTCTATGAATAACTACTGTTATTTAAAAACAACTTATATTTATCGTTTTCTTCATCCAATCGCTTTCAAGCATGGGGCCCACACATGGTCATTTGCTACTGTCGCATTTAATATTCCCCGACAAAGATCTAATATTCCACGACCAAACGAATATTCCCCGAAGCGATAATGAATATTTTATAACCACTTGCTTATTTTGAAATATTTATGTATTTAACCCTTAACTATCCACATTAATCAAATCAACCTTTACTATTTCAAAATAATAAATAAAGGAAATTCCTTTTATTTAAAAATTTCGGTCTTACAATGTTCCCCACACAAAAAGTTCCAAATTTGATTAAAAGTTCAGATCAATACTTCGGCATAATGATATTGGAAGAAATAATATCATTTTTAAAAAAATAATATCCCTTACCTCAAAAGATTTGTACTTCTAGCTGGAATACTAGGTATAGTGCTGAAGGGAAGTTACACCGTATAACAATATTCAAAGTATCAAAATCCTCACAAGAATACGCTCAATATATAGAGAGAGAAATATAGAGAAAATTTCAGTTTCTGGTGTAATTTTTCAATTCTAACCCAAGCACCCTATTTATAGGAAAATGCTTAGAACACCAAAGTAGAAAATTTAATAAATTAATATTAATTATTTTTCACATCTTCCTATGCTTCCATGAATCTGAACTCAGCCATCCTAACACATGTTAAAGATGCCCACCAAACACAAAAAACGTTTTTCTTATTTAAATTATTTTAAACTTCCAAAAATTAATTATTTCAGAGCTTTGAAACTTCAATAATTAATAATAAATAGCCCTTTTGTCAGAAAATTTGAAACTCTCGACCTTCTATAGGAAATTCCATTATCTACAACTTTACAGAAGGAAGTTTTTCCAAATTCCAAACAAAAATTGACCGAAATCCATAAACGGACGATTTTACAAGCTATAATCAAATTTCAGTCAAGAAATGGGGTCCACCGACATGTTTAAACATTTATTGCAACAAAAATACTCTTTCTCCTCGTATACTCATATATCCCACATTCATTGTAAAAATATCACCATTGTTATATTATTAAAATATAATAATATATTTAAATGAATTATTTTATCAGAAAAAGATAAAATTTCAATTTTCAACAATTGTCACATTAAAAATTTTCTCCATCTATATCCACATAAAATCAATATTTTCCTTATCATATAAATCAATAATTAATTATTCACGAATAATATTACGTAATCACAATACTAACAACCGTGTAGTTAATTCCCGGGATAGAGGGGCTTTCCAATAAGGATTTCTCCTTCTTGGCCAATGATTAGATGACCTAACATCTCCTTGACGTAACTTTCTAGACATTGCCAATAATGTTATCCAATAATATTATTCGAGATAATATGAATTATTGCTTCGATAATGGAAAATATTGTGTAATGACAATTATTGAAACAATGTAAATATAAAATATCAATGCGAAGAATTATTGAATCAATAAAATAAAATAATCGAATAATAATTACTATAACAATTATTGAGTAGTGCCTTCATACATAAGAATCAATAATTGGCGAATACTGCAGTAATCTTCTTGTGTTTTAACCACCGAGTATTTTTACAATGATTAATTGAGAATAACTACGCCAAGTTATTTATAAACAACTTATATTTGCTTGGTTCTTTTCTCCAATCGCTTTCAGTTATGGGCCCACACAAAGGTCAAGCATTCGTCGTCGAATATTCCCTTTAAAGATCTTAATATTCCACGACCAAATGAATATTCCCCGACAATAATGAATATTTTATAACCACTTGCTTATTTTGAAATATTTGCGCATTTTACCCATAACTAACCACATTAATCAAATTAACCCTTACTATATCAAAATAATAAATAGAAGAAATTTAATTTCATTAATAAAAATTTGGGGTCTTACATAGGTGAACCCATCAAGTGTATACTGACATACACCACCCTTTAGGGGCTATGAGTTTCATTAAGAATCTAAACGATTCATCCTTTCACAATTTGTCAGTAAACACCACATGCACACAAGAAGGGATATAAATAATTGTAGTGCTATAATTAAGTAATTACGTGACTTGTTGTTACCCATCAACCCAATTCATGGGATCTCCAATCACACGGGTTGGGTTTCCATCACAGACATTTACTCAAGATATTGGCAATAGTCCCATCCCTCTGGATGCTTCTTGAACTCTCATTTTAATTAATCCCTTTGTAATCGGATCCACTAGGTTCTTTTCAGACCTTTCAAATTTCCATGAAAATAACACCGTTTACTGATCGGTCTTCATTATATCTCAAGCGAATACGTCTCTGTTTTCCATTATACATATGGTTCATTACTCTTCCAATAGCAGCTTGAGAATCACAATGCAGAGATATAGAAGGAAGGAATTGGTTTAGACCACAACATTATGTCTGCCAATAAATTTCTCAGCCACTCTGCTTCTGTACCTGTCAATTCTAATGCAATAAATTCAGATATCATAATAGATTTAACAGTACAAGTTTGTTTTGCAGATCTCCAAGAAATAACTTATCCACTTAAAGTAAACACATATCCACTTGTGGAGCTTGTTTCATCATTAGCAGATACCCAATTAGCATCACAATATCCTTCAAAAATATTAGGATTATCAGAAAAATGTACACTTATATTAACTGTTCCTTTTAAATACCTCATTCGACGTGACAATGCATTCCAATGAATTTGCCAAGTCTACTAATGACATATTCAATAGCAGGTCGAGTACAATTCATTAAGTACATTACACTATCAATGATTCTGGCATCTTCAATTTGTGCAATATCAATCCCCTTTATTTTTCTTTAAATGCACACACTAAAGTCACAAGGTGTTCCTAATGACTCTTCATTAAAGAAATTAAATTTCTTAAGAATTCCATATAATAGAACACAAACCATGTGCATTTTTATTAATTCTCATGCCAAGAATCAAGTTTTTTTTTTCATGTTAAATTTAGAGAATAAAAATATTTTAATAGTTTTCACAACTTTCTCATCAGTACCAAATATCAGCAAATCATCCACATATAAATAAATAATCACATCACAATTTATGTATAATTCAAATTTTATACATGCTTCATCTTTCTCATATTGTACCTTTATACATGCTTGACATCTGATACAAGCTCCATAATGCTCATACTTCGCATTTCTCAAATTATATAGTTCACATAGAACAATTAATTTAATTTATCAACAGACTATTAACAGTTATTATCACATTTTTGCACAGAGTGCACATTAAAACAATTCACAAGGATTTCACGTAATGCTGAACATTAGCACATAACAACAAGTACTGAAAAACTTGCTTTTAAAATTATCAATAGACCGGTCAACTTTTAACTTCTTTTTAAACAAAATAACTAGCTCTCATGTATGATTACTCATAATGGATAACATCTTTTCAAAAGATTGCATCAAATAATTTAATTGCTTCTTCATAAGTTTTAGGGTCATCTTCAGTTATCAAAAGTCTAAATGCAACACTGTTTGAAACATATCCAATTTTATTCCTTTTTGAATTCTGGTATAGCTACTTTAGCTAGACACCCCCACATTTTAAGATACTCCAAGTTAGGTTCATGTGTTATTACAACATGGTAATTTAATTCTAAGCACCAACAATTAATATTTTAAAAATGTTAACAAAGTAATTAAATGACAGACAATATTACTCAATTAATATTCCAAGTATGTTATAAACACATTAAAATGCTTCCATAAAATTTACAACAGTATCTTATCATCACCAAATATTAATGTAATTTTTTTTTGGGAATTGTTCAGAAAATAATCACAATAACTATTTATTAATTGATTTCCATGATTAAACAATTAATAAAACATTTTCTAAAATTAAATAAAAATTTGTCAGGCGGGTCAGTAGCCATGCATAAAACTCTTGAGACACTGACACCACTTCCTATAGAATCACAATCCAACATTGTTCAAAGAAAGCCGATATGTCTACTAAATAGTAAATAAAACAAGAACAAAATATTATTCGCAACATGAAAGGTATGATACTCATGCATGTAAGACCGACAGGCTCACTGTTTTCTAACAGTAAATGGGACAGAATGATTCCCAAGACAAGAACCTTTCAAAAAAAAAATAAGCAGATTTATCAAGTAAAACGAGAAATTTAGCTAAACATTCCTCCAAATTACTCCTCGAAACTGGAAACAACTTGATCAATTGGAAAAACTTCTTTTTACCAAACAAGAGAGATGAATATTTGCATGGAATGGATATTCCAACTCTGCAAGTAAGAAATTTCCTTTAGAAACAAAAGCCCAAATGGATCCAAAAATTATTGGGAAAAAACAGAGTGTTTGACACAAAATGTGTGTATTGACAGAAAACAAGGCAGCCCCAAAAAATGGTTCCCCTAGTCAAGGTCACAGGCCTCAGAAATCATGGCGTAAGGATAAATCAAATGGGCCGACCATGACTGCATTTGTCGTCGCCGCTTCGCTTCTTGTTCGAAGCTCTTTTAGTGGCATGACGCACGCACAGTCCTGTAAATATCATGCCCACCAGCTCATACACTAAATCTTTCTCAAAACGTACTACTTACATCTTCTCGTATCTATATTTATTCAAAGTGCAAGAATTGGAAAAAGTAGGACCCACCTGTGGAAAACCCTGTTTAAAGGGTAAAATTTCTCTAACCAAACGCGGCATTTCATTCACAAAGCAGGACACCCATTTGGCCATTTCTCTATTTTCTTTCTCTAGATTTTGTTATTTGGGAGTGGTGGCGCTAATTGGTTCTTGTGGAAGTAGATGACTATTCAGCAGAGTTGAGGTATCCATCATGACCATGGCTTGTTTCGTCCCTCATTTTTCTCTAACAAAGTCCAGGTGTCCATTTTATTGCTCCCAATCACATCGAAAATACTGAAATAATATTATGCATCCCGTAAAAGGAAATAATAATATTAACAAATGAAACACCACCACTGTATTTGGGACTCGGGAGGGTGAAAGGACATATATTTCGGGACTAGTTAATTGTTTGTATCATTTTCTTCATGAACATAAATTGTTATATCATTTGGAAGAAGAATAATAAATCGATAATCGATCTCCTTTATAAGGAAAGTTGAAGAATTTAATGGTTTTAATGAAATGCTCGGGAGTTACAACAAGAGATAAATAAGGTTTATGTTGGGAAAATAATGCCAATAAAAACTCATAACTTCATCCCATATTAATAGATCACCAAATCTTTCACAATTTCCACAAACAATAACATTCCCGACAAAAAAAAACAATTTAATAAAACAGCAAAACCCAAAATTAGTTACTACGATGAACAATAGCAAAAGCCAAAATGTCGTCTTTGTTATAAAGTGTTGCTATATCAAAAGTTTACAACAATGAAAGTTAATGTGAAATGATTAAAGATCGAAGTAAAGCTCAAAATCATTCATTTCTCGACCTTGTCTATTATACCATTTTAATGGTCAAACACAGAAAAAGGCTACAAAAACCAAAGGTTAACACCGCCTTTAAAGCTTCAATCTTAATAGTGAATACTAATTTAAGGAATCACAAATGAGACTAATTGATATTCAAATCACAGCAAGAAAATTAACCCAGATACCACATAACTGAATTTCTAGAACTAGAAACAACAAATTTCTAAACAAAATTTGTGTTTTTTTAGAATACCAGCACAATGACACACATACACTGATACAAATACACATACATATGTATTCTTGTTAATAGTTGAAATCATTTTTTAGATTGTTGGAAAATATAGCAATTAACAAGACGAATAATATAAATAAATTGGAACAACTTAGCTGGAAAACCGAGGCGTAAGCGTAGCTCTTCGTCCTAAAAGTGATTTCACTTCAATCGATAATAATCATGGTACAAATGGGCTGCCGGCGGTTACTCTCCAGGATTCAACGGCGAAGTCTCCGATAGTGTGTACTCACGAAAGGAGGCTTTGGACTTGTCTATGTGGATTGCCCAATTAACAGAGTATATTTATAAGGATGATCAGAATGTTAGACACATTAACGTTGGGAATTGCCCTTTAACCGCTGGGGGTTACAGAAAACTTAACGGCTAGAGTATTAACTCTAAACGGGGGTTACAAAAATTTTGGAGAATAACCAACAAATAATACAATTTAATTTCATTTTGCATAATTAAATGTGTCATAAATTTTGTCCATAATTATACATTTTATAATTTATGTATATGAAGGAGTGTCATATACAGAAGACATAAATTATATGTTATATATAATTAAAGAAATATATTGTTCTCAATCTTATAATAATAATAATAATAATAATAATAATAATAATAATAATAATAATAATGCCTTGTCTTTTGCTTCACCACTTTAGAGGGTTTAGGAATATATATATATATATATATATATATATATATATATATATATATATGAATAAAAAGTATCTTTGATCGATCTTAGGCCACTTTCAATACAATTAACATTGTTTGATCGTTAACTTAATAATCTAACCGTACGAATATAATAAGCATGCAAAATATGAGATTATGCAAAATTTCATTTGATTCAAGTCATTAGAATAGTATTTTTATAATAATATAAATAATTTGTATATAAGTATATATTTCGACAACTCAAAATTTTGTAACTTCTATTATTATAAGGTTGTCGATTCATAACTTCAAAACAAACGAAATTTTACATAATCTCGTATTTTTACATGCTCATATATCTCTGTCTTGGTTAGATTATTAAATTGACAATCAAATTATGTTGTATTAGATCAATCTAACATGTCTTTTACTCTCTCTATATATTTTTTAATCCGTACTAACGGTTTTATCTAGCTAATGTTGTATTTTTGTTAAATAATATATTACAAAGTTAAATAAAAAATAAATATATTAATATATTTTGATGATATACCATTAAAAGAGTTTAATGTGTAAATTAAATGAGTTATAATATATATTTATGAAGATTTGTAACGGTTAAATATATATTAAATTCTTATTATTGGGATATTGATTATTATATTACCGTTGCATCTTTGTTACCGTTGCTACTTTGTTTTCCTATATAAAGAGCTGAGTTACTTGGTGGAAAGAATGATTACTGCCATATTTGATAAAGCTTGCGCCTAGCATTATACTTATAGTAACCAAGCTGCTGTCACTTCTAAATTCTATTCTCTTACACAAATTATATATATATATATATATATATATATATATATATATATATATATATATATACTATCCTCTTCAAGTATTATATACATATATATTAAATATATATAAACAGTAATTCATATCTATATTTTGTTGTTTATACACGGTTTATATTTTGAGTTTGAGTAAGAGAAATTAGAAGTTGTTCCTGGGTCATTCAACTATTTCTAGTGCTGGTTAGTTGGGTGAAGAGTCGTTGAATCCTAGAGTAGTATTTCGTCAGTGACCTTAGCACCGAGAATAAATTCTCTGAGGGGTGAAATTTCTACTTAAGGACAGTGCACTGCACGCCTCTACTCAAAAGTATTCGCTCTAAATAGATAAGTTTATTTCTGCCCTTCTTTTATTTTATATTTGAATCCTATATTTTATTCGTATTTTTCCAACAGCTAATTGTGTGCGAAATGGGTGATTCACCTATTTTTTGTGGCATATCATCAATCACTCAAGGTGATTCGAACTAACTTACCATCCAAAATTTAATTTTATATAATAAGAAAAATAGCCGCTCTTGTAAATCAAATGAAAGAAAAATCATATATTTCACCTCAAGTGCAGCATATACACCTCAACAAAATGGTTTAGCAGAAAGAAAAAATCGTATATATATTTCATGATATGATTAATTGTATGTTAAATCAAGTTTGTTTAATTTGCCAAATAATTTATGGTGTGAGGCACTTCTAACTGCTTGTCATATTTTAAATAGAATTCCTAGTACTGTAATTAAAACTAGTCCTTATGAAATATGGAAAGGCAAGAGACCTAACATAAATTATTTTAAAGTGTGAGGGTGTATAGCTTATTTTCGAGTTCCTGATCCTAAAAAGACTAAGTTAGGAGCTAGAGCTATTAGAAGTATATTTATTAGATATGTTAAAAATAGTAAAGTATACATGTTTCTTGATTTAGAATCTAATGTTATAACTGAGTCAAAGAATGTGAAATATTTTAAAAATAAATTCTCAAAAGATGTTGAGAATGTGGATATGCCTAAAATTGATGAGCCTAGAGGCCTTATAAGGTCTAATGTCGAGGTTGAAGAATCTAGTGTTCTAATCAATTAAGTGGACCTAGAAGGAGTACTAGAGCTAGAAAAGATAAAGATTTAGATGATGGTTTTATTTTTTCTCAGTCTTTATTATTTTTGGTGGAAGGGGGCCAAAATAATGAGGTGGTAATCTTGAGACTGATCCTAAATCACTTAAAGAAGTTATGGCTTCTAGTGATGCTCCCTTTTGGAATTAAGGAAGCTTTAAATGATGAAACAGATTCAATCTTGAAAAATAATACTTGGGTATTGACAGATTTACCTAGAGGTTCTAAACCTATAGGTTGCAAATGGGTTTTTAGAACAAAGTATAACATTAATGGTACTATTTCTACTTTTAAAGCAAGATTAGTAGCAAAAAGTTTTAGATAAGTAGAGGGTATTGACTACTTTGATACTTATGCACCGGTAGCACGAGTTACTTTCATTCGAATTCTTTTTGCCTAGCTTAGCTTCATTGTTTGATCTTTATGTGCATCAAATGGATTTTACGACAACATTTTTGAATGACAATTTGAATGAGGAAGTATATATGGAACAACCTGAAGGGTTTTTTGCTCTCAGAAATGAGGCTAAAGTATGAAAATTAGTTAAATTCCTTTATGGTCTAAAATAGACACCAAAACAATGGCATGAAAGATTTAATGCTTGTTTAAATATAATAGTGCAAATAGGTGCATATACTCCAAAACCACTTCTGACCCTCACATTTTGTCAAAAGTAAGAAAGAAAAAAAATAGACCAGCCTTACCCATTCCATATATATCTATCTGCTCCAAAAGAAGGAAAATTTCGTTAACTCCCAAACCTTTACCAAACTCGTTGTAGTTTCGGCCGGAACCAATATAAGCATTAGGAAATTGAAATTTCAAGCTAATTTGAGGAGAAATGAAACGCAACAGCAGGAAGAAGATGACCTAAAATTATCAAGCAAGCAAGAATCCAAATAGGAACATCAAACAAGAGGTAAAATAACTTTTATTTGTCCATTCATGAAAATTAGAGTAAAATTATATTGTATATTACTTTATTTGGTTGTGAAATCAGTTGGGTGTTGAGATTGATTTGTTGTATTAGTAGTTCGTGTGATATGTATTGGATTCTTTATATTGATAAGCTATGGGAATTGATATTGTATAAAATTGAGTATGCAAAGATTAAAGTTAGTAAACTAACTTGTTAACTAGTTAGTGTAAATATGTATTCATGAATGGTATAACTGTGATCGGATCCTTGTGGACTGAATTAGAGCCATGGAGATTAGTGTGGTTGTGTGAAGCAATAAGGTTGGCGAAAATGGGTTGATTATGTAGCCCCAACCTATAGAAATCAGTCCACAATTTAGGACACACGCTAGATGTTTGTAAAAATGCATAATTTGATGAATCTGAAACCTAAGATAGCTTCGTATAGCCTAGATAAAGATATTTTAAGCGCCTCGTGGCATTAAACCAAGCCAGAACACCTTTTAATAAGAAATGAGAAATATGAAAAGTTAGTGTGTTGGGTTACTTTTGGCTAACTTTTTCGGCTAGTAATACTTTCTGGAAAATTATAATTTTCTGGGATCTTGTAGTGTGCAATCCCAGATAAACTAGCCTCCGGAATGGACTCGTTCCGAGTTCGGACGACCGAGTTATGATGTGCCAAAGTGGGTGCATCGAATCTGTCCAAAATCTGGGAATCAGATTTGGACCTGTCCCTTGCGCGAATTTTCTGGAATTATGAGTGCAGAATTTGGAAAATGTTATCGAATAAGAGTTTTAACCCCGGAAGTTAGCTTCGCTTGGCGGCAAGAATCGCTCAAAAATGTTTTAAAACGAATTAGTTATGACTGTTTTAGCGAGAGAGGGTAAAGCTGAGAAAAAGTTAAAAACTGTTATGATTGGGCATTTTTAAGTTCTGTTTTGGGCTGCCTATGATGTCTAAAATGGATGGCTTATATTTTCTAAATATATTCTCCTATGGTATCTACAATATATCCAAATTGGGACGGGATCGGATTAGCGAATTATGAATTAGAAAATCGCAAAACGGGCATCGAATACTTGGGGCTGCCCAGCCCAGGCCAAGCACGACGGGCCACGCAGGGCCAAGCTTCTGGTTGTGCCCAACCGTGACGCTGTTTAGATGTCGTGGTGTTTTGCTTTGATGGTTTTGATAATTTTGCGTATGGAAATGGAATAGAATTGAAATAATACAAATGTGTGAAATGATTTAGTATTTATAATTTATAAATTATAAATACATTTGATGCGTAAGCTAAACTACAATTTACGTATAAAATATGAGCATTCATGAGATACGAATGGTTATAAACCAAGCATGTAACGTAACGATATGCTAAAGTCGTGTCGAAGCCTTTTAAAATGTAAATTCGTTCAATATACAAGAGAAACAATAAAAGTATTATGTAAACGTAAATTTACATATTCGGAACCTATTGGTGTGATTAATAAAGAGAGTTATATATTAGAATGGAATATGTTAATATTGAATGTAAAATTTGAAAACAAAAAGGTTTTCGAAATGACTATTATGAGAACGGAATCAAGAATTTATTAAAGGACATGTATAAAACTAATATACATATGAGATGAGAATTCAATTTATTCGCGAGAGTGAACATTAAGTTATGGATAAGCTATGTGAATTAATGATACGAGACGTCCGTGTACGTAATTATAAAATGAGTTAGTATATGGACTAACGCAAGGATATAAAATGTGAAGTTAAGTTATTAATAAAGTAAAGCATTCACATACGTGGCGATAGCATGGTTTAGTACATGAACTATCAAAAAGGCATGGAAACTACGGAAGTTAAAGAAATGACGAGATAAGCTATGTTTACGCTATAAAAGCTATATATAAATCATACAGTCCCGAGTTTACAAATAGAGACAAGAAATATTTCTATAAATGGATATAAATAGTTTATGCTTTGAAATGTAAAGTATTTATATACTAAAATCATGAGAGAACTTTTTTTGGCTTAAAAATGGTTATAATGAACGAAAGTTTCTAAAGAAACTTGAAATAGTTTTAAGACAAGAACAAAGGATTATAGTTAATGTAAATAAATTAGTTTACATTGAGTGTGTAAATTTAGTATGTGGAACTAATATGTGCATGTATGTATCCTCAATTTATGTAGGATCATCACAAAGCGGATAAGTTATAACTGTTAGTATATATACTTTGTGGTTTTAATGATGACAATGTTTATATGGACTAAATTGATTTTATATTGGCTTATAATTTAATTGAGTCATGTTAATCAAATATTATTTTTATGCATATTAATTATATAATATATAATATTTTTCATGGGTTATTGCATGGATTAATCACTTTGTTTGCTAGCTCACAAAAGTTAATGCAGGTTGGAGTGAGTAAACAAGTTGGTTATTTTTGTCACATGCTTTCAGCTTTTATAACTAGAATATATATATATATATATATATATATATATATATATATATATTTATATCTAATCTGATTTGCTTTGAAGACTAATTCAAATATGAATTGAAGTATTTTAAGGAGATTGAAAATCTGGTGTTGGATTTATAACAGGTTTGTTCAGCTAGAATTTATATCTAATCTGTTTAATATTCCTTAAGTTTCTCATAATTAATTGATGGGTTATATCCTTCCAATATATATATACGTATCGTGAAGATGTTTTAGGAATTGGTATTATTAAGGATTCTTATTCAAAAGTTGGAACAACAGTTATTTTTTAAGGATACTTGCTAACAGCAGTTGCTATTTTGAAGGAAACATGTTAACAGCTAGTAGGACTCTTTAAGATTGTCTTTGGATATTACTTGACTTCTTTATAACAGTACATCTCTTAAATATATCTACTGAGTTGATATTTGCTAACGTATATCTACTATTTCAAAGTACTAGATGTTGCATTGGAATGTTACTTTATAGCTGTTGCATTGGAACGTTACTTTATAGTCGTTGCTCTATATATTCCTTTATATATATTGTTGCTCGGCTTCAAAGAGAGACAAGAGACTGCAGAACAGAAATTATTCAAGAAAGCTTTCTGAGATACAAATCATCATATCATTCTTTTAGTCTCGGTTTGCACTATAGTTCTTGTATTTCTTCTTTCATATCTATTGTAAACATAATACAAGTCTAGGTTGGCTTGGGGGTTTTTATTTTAGTAATATTCAGTCTGTACAACGAAGCTATCAAAGTTTCAGAGGTGAGAGGTGTTGTAGAGGTGCAAAGGGGGAAAAAGTGTCCAATCGATCGTCGTTGTAACAGGGAATTCTATTTAATTCGTAATTGCTGAGTATTTTTTTAATAAAGTGGGTCTCCAATCCTAGTTGGGATTGGACGTGGATTAGGCTACTAGACTAGAGGATAGGGGCTGAACCACGTAAAAAATCTCGATGTGATTTACTTTTCTTGTGTTTCTGTTTTTAAGCTTTATATTCTGCAGACTTTGGTTTTAGTTGGAAAAATTTTATACTAATACGGACAGGTATTAGCTATCCATTTATAACAGTCTAAGAATATAACTAATATTCTAATACGGACAGGGTTAGACCGTCTGATTATAGCCTGCTATAGTAAACTTTGAAAATTGGCCATTGTAGATCACTTCTGAGTATTTACACCTATTCACCCTCCCTCTAGGTGTGTTTAATTACATAATTTCAATAACATTAAACATCACTCAAGGCAAGTCTTCCAGTTTCTTTGTGATTCTATGAATTGGTTATTGTATGAGATCTTTAAGAATATGTTGAATTACTTGTTACATGCTATAAACTGTGAAAGTCAATATATGACTAAGCTGATTGAGTTATAGAACTCAATATATGTGATATATGATGTGAACATATATTGTTTAAGGTGACGATGCATGAATGGTATAAAGAATTATGAGATATATGTTGAGCATGAAACTACGTGTTATATGAAGCATGAAAATTATTAAATTTGTTGGGCTGTCGAGCTCAATCTTGCAAAATATAATTTTTTGTATGTACGATATGCAACACGATTTCTTGCTATCTGGATGATAAAGAATAGAAGCGTACGTGCAGAAATGATGTTTCCTTTTAGCAGGAACTATATTACATCGTGATGACGATTTTTGATGTGTAAATAAGAATTGTGTAAATATTGAATTATTCGAGATATAAAGGATGTTGTATTGAGACTTGAATGCTTATACAATAACTCTGATAAACTGAATCATAAAGTAACTATGATTCTGAAGTATGTAATCGTAAAGGTTGCGATTCAGAGAACGAAGGAAAGACAAAAAGAAAAGTTTTAAATTATCCAGATCTTCAGCTATTATTTCATCTTTGTATGACATAAAGCTGAATCAAGTTAGTATTTAACGCATAAGATCAGGAAGAGAAATAGACCTGATTTTTGGGGTTGTTACACAGATTCTGGAACAACAGAGAATAATGTATTAATTGGTATAAAAACCAGATTGTGTTCATTAATTTATGAATAAAGATGGTATATATTAAGATGAAGGTAGTACCATGACGTACCAGGTTCGAGGTTCAAGAGACTCGGATTTGGGGGTGTGACAACTACACTTTAACCACAAGAATCACCCAAATCGGATTTGAAATCATTAGGGTGTCTATTTTTGAAAATGAGTATTCATTACTAAAAAAATTGCTACAAAAATCCTAGACCATAAACTTCTTAAAATTCATAATAAAACATATGATAAACTTTAAACGGTTCAAAATTAATGAAAATATTTTCAGCTTATATAAGTATAACATATACAAATTTATAACGATCCAATAATATAATCGATTAAGAGATATAACTCATGTACTAGACCTTAAAATATTTTCTTTCTTTTTCATGTTTGTATTTGCAGTTGAGAACTTACTATTGGAGTTGATGTTAAAAGAGAGGATTGTTCTCAATTTGGAGGTCATCGAAATGCGTTTAGAATTTTTTTTGTTATCTCTATGCATATTCTTTTTATTTTACTTTTGATTAACTATGATTTGATGTATTTAACAATTGTGATGTAAATGATTTTAGATATGACATAAATTTGTTTATGATTGTTACAGAACATTTTATTGTGTTTGTTGAATAAAAAATTTATTATTAATGTTTTTTAGAAAAAAAAAATAGGAGGGCTATAGCTAGGGTCGTTGATTGCAGCTATAGAATCATAAAACATCAAACACCATGTTCATGTAGGGCAAAAATATTATTTATTTTGCCCTACATGAACATGGTGTAGGTTTTCTATGTAAGACTTGGGGTCAGTTGAAAGAATCCAAAATGCAAAATAGAAAAATCTACACCATGTTCATGTAGGGCATCGTCTTGGCGTTTTTGTCAAGCAACGATCACTTCATCCAGTAACTCTAAAGATTCTCTCCACACAATTGACAATACTCAAGGTACCAAAAAATCAAATATCTATTCAAGGGTGCCAACAAAAACAAAAGAAAAATATTACAAATAACGAGATATCAAGAAATATAGATAGTACAAAATAATCAAAGTACCAGAGTATAGAAAAATATGTGGACTGGTGATGAATGTTTGCTACTTGAAGTTGACTGGGCTTGAAGACTTGGGGTCATTTGAATGAATACAAAGTTGAGGATTGAAAAATATGCACCATGCATGGTCCATGCATGTAGAAAAATCAAACATGGAAAACACCGAGTAGCACGGCAATTTATTGGTTTCATTTAGAATGATAAAATTGTGATGATAATTATCACTGAATTACTCACCAGATTTCATAAATTCCATTCATTAGAAAACACTAGAAAAAACAAAAGACAAGAAAATAGAAAAAGAACATACTATATATATATATAGGATAAATTAACTATTTAGCCCATGAACTATTAATTATATAGCTTTTTGAAGTAAGGTTATTCATCAAACTAATTTTAACATAATTACATGCTTAAACTCATATTTTGTTTGTATTTGAGTAATTCTGATTATAACCAACGTACATAAAAAAATCTTTTTATATTGCGTTATCTTTCACCCATTTTTAAATATAAATTTAGCAACATATATTATAAATCTCGTCTTGTAGTCTTTAGATAACCAGATTTCATAAATTCCATTCATTAGAAAACACTATAGAAAAACAAAAGAGAAGAAAATAGAAAAGAACACACTATATATAGGATAAATTAACTATTTAGCCCATGAACTATTAATTAGCTGTAGCGAGACAATAAGAAGATAATTATTTGTGAAAAATACTATAGTGTCCTTAAATGTAATATTTTTGTTAATAATTGTGTAATAAAAAAAAGGTGGAAAGTGTAATATATATAGGTGGCCATGCATGGAAGTAGCATTTTTCTCGTTTATCCTTTTAGTTGTTATACCCGACCACCATGAGATCCAATTTTTTTAAATTCTTACAAAGAATTTTATAATAGTTAGTTAGTTTAAAGAGCTATGCATGTCTGATATATTAAGGATAAAATGTATCTTGAGAGCACGGAGTATATTCATATCAGGTATTAATTATTTTGTTCAAAACAATATTACAGATGGTGCTTTAAGGTCTTAAAGATTGCTACATACTGTAGACAAGCCAACTGATATATGCCTACAAAAAGTCGTCTTTTATTTTATATTCTATATTGGGAGGGGACAAAATTTTTATAAATAAATTATTATGATTAATAAAAATTTTAAAGTGCATGTAAAAATTAAATTATACTATTTGTAATACTCAGAACAATTTCTTTGCTGAAACTATTTGTGTCAAAAAGAGATTCAATATAAATTTTTGAACATTTGTGCAATCATAAATTCAATTTCAAAATTGCTTTGAACAATGGAGGACCAACCAAACCTTTGTGTCCATGTCAATTTGTGATGTGAAAGGAAATTCCCCAGGGCAAAATTGCTATTTCTATCAAACCTTGTTATGAATTCATTTAAATTGTTATCAAACCTTGTTATGAATTCATTTAAATTCAAACCTTGTTAATGAAATTTATTTATATTGCGTCGGTTAATATTTGTAAATAAAATATCATAAAAAATATGGATGTTCACGTGAGAAAGTATCATTTAAATTGTGAAAAATATCGAAACCTTAATTTTTCCTGTACAAGTTAGTACTCTGTCTGAAGAGCTCTACAGAAGGGCCAATCACCAATGAGCTCTAGGACTAGGAGTCGAAAATTCTGGTGATATACTTTGACAAGAAAGGTTTGATCTTTTTATGTTTCTTGAGCTTTTCTCTCCAAAAGAGGATTTGGCCTCCAAGAAAAATTCAGCAAGTAAACTTCAAGCTCCCCCGTTTCTTAAAGAACTAATTTCCCTCGTGGATTTTCTCTACTTTTCTTCAAGAAATTGAGAATGGTGTGTAAAGGCTCCTTGGTCGTAGTGCAGGGATGATGTGGATTATTTATTAAGCTGAGTCCTAGCGATAAAAGTAATGAAAAATCTTTTAAATCATAAAAGATAGTAGATTTTATTCTTTACTTAGACTCTTTTAATGGATTACTTGTTCCGCTGCAGTTAAACTTGATGTCTATTATATTACATTGTTCTCTTCAGGAAATGAGAACTTAGCCGGGACTAGTCGGGGAACGGAGTGACGGTCCGAGATGGTGTCTTAGTAGTCCTCACTATTCTATAAAATAGTGTGATAATAAATATAATGAGGACTTATTCTTGAGAGTGGATATTGTACTGTAAGACAATATTTGTATTAAAACTCACAAATCTTGTTGTATAATTAAGATTGTATTTGTATTCTATACCATGTATCCCATGACTCGAATAGATGATGTATACATATTTTGGGGGCGTCACGGTTGGTATCAAAGCTTGAGGATATGATCCCCGGTGAGATGTGAGACAAGAACTAGGAGGGGAGAGACGGGGAATTCCTTCGCTAGTATGACCTACCTAAGTTTATTTAATATTTAATTGGTCGGTCAGAGTATAGGGATAATATGTGATATGTTAATTAACTCTTGTTTTGTAGCAGTGTTTGAAAATGACATCCGAGAATGTTGAGAACATCAATGGAGCACAGGAGACCGTTAAGTCTCCACAGATCAATAATCAGGATAATGTGCATCAGGAAGGCGACAATTCTCAGGCAAACAACAACACTGACCAGATGATGAACGATGGAATGTTCAGAGGGTTTATGCAATTCATGCAACATCAGGCAAGAGCGGCTCCTGTACAAAATGCAGGTGAAAACACTGGCAACTCTCGGACGGTCGTCGCTAAGCAGTTCAAGGAACTGGGACCACCAGAGTTTTTTGGAGAGCCAAAACCACTTAAGGCGGAGATGTGGATAAAGCAGATCTGCAAGATATTTGATGTCTTGGGATGCTCCGAGGAACAAAAGGTTCCCTTTGCCAACTTCGTATTGCGTCATGCGGCGGCAGACATCGTGGGAATCAGAAACGTACTCAACCTCCGCCGATCAAGATGACTTGGGAGAAGTTCCAAGAATTGTTCAACGACAAGTACTTTCCCGAAAGTATTCGTCACATGAAAGAGGTAGAGTTCATCAAGCTGGAGCAAAACAACATGAACGTGTCGCAGTACGAAGCCAAGTTTGCCGAGTTGTTCAGGTTTGCGTCCTATTTGGTTGATAATGAGGAGAGAATGACGCGAATGTTTCTAAGAGGTTTGAAACTGAGATACGTCAATATCTTATCTCTCATAAACTGTGTTTGTATTCAGATGTTGTTAATAGGGCTCAGTTATTGGAGTGTGATAATGAGTCAACCAAACCAAAAGATAGCAACCGGCAAAATGATAATACTAGTGAGAGCAGTCATCAAAGCAGTGACAACAAGCGTGGAGGGAATCAATATGCCAGAAATGGTAACCACTTCGGTGGTAATCATGGCCAAAATAATAAGAATGGACATTTCAAGAAGAGGAGATTCAATGATGATGGAAAGACGTCAAGACCAAAGACCACCCGCTTTTAGTTGTTAAGGAAGGAGAACGACCACCTATTATATGTTTCAAATGCGGAGGGAGGACATATCACCAAATCTATGCGATGTCAGTCAAAAGCATGTTATAATTGTGGAAGAGAAGGTCACCTAGCCCGATTTTGTCGCTCACCAAAGAAAAGTTCAGCTAGGATGGAGGCACCAAAGGGCGCCCTGAAAAAAGTCAAAGCCAAGAAGTCAAGGAAGAAGCGTTTGTCGTGACCTCCCGAAAAGCAAGAACCCCCAATGAGGTCATCACGGGTAAGCATATCATAAACTCTAGCGAAGTATATACCTTATTTGATACCGCCTACCCATTCTTTTAATTCTCCTACTTATACGCTCGACGCTTAAATTTGACTCGAGAAATTAGACTTTAACTTATCTGTTGAAACTCCGTTGGGAGAAACTTTCATTACATCCACTCGCTTATAAGTCTTGTTTGGTTCAAATTGGTACCCTCACATTACTTCATCAATCTTATTTCATTGAAAATACTTGCATTTGATGTAATTCTAGGATTGATTGGTTAACTACTCATCATGCAAAAATTGATTATTTTCGTAAGGTTATTAGCTTTCATATTCCTAATCAACCTATTATGCGAATTCAAGCAACCAAACCATTAAAATCAATCACTGTCATCTCAAGCCATAAAGCTATTCGTTTATTGAAAAACGGATGTCAAGCTTTCTTAGCTCATGTCACGGATCTAAACAAAAATACGTCAGTTTTGAATGATATTTCTATTGTTAATGAATTTCCTGACGTATTCCCTGAAGAACTTCCTGGCCTACCCCCAAAGCGTGAAATTGAATTTTGTATCAACCTTGAACCTGGTACAAAACCCATTTCCAAAGACTCATATCGAATGGCTCCTATTGAACTTCAGGAGTTAAAGACCCAATTGCAGGAATTGTTAGACATTGGTTTTATTCGTCCTAGTACTTCTCCTTAGGGTGCTCTTGTTCTATTCGTGAAGAAGAAAGATGGGAGTATGAATTCCTAATAATGTCTTTTTGATTGACTAATGCTCCTGCTACCTTCATGGATATGATGAACCGAGTATTCAAGGAATATTTGGATCACTTTGTGGTCGTCTTTATTGATGACATCCTTATTTAATCCAAAAGCCGTGAAGATCATGAGCAACACTTGAGACTGATACTCCAAAAGCTTCGTGAATATAAGCTTTATTCCAAGTTGAAGAAATGCGAGTTCTGGCTTGAAGAAGTAGCATTCCTTGGGCACGTGGTATCAAGTCATGGAATATCTATTGACCCAGCAAAGATTGAAGCTATTCAAAGCTGGGAGAAACCTAAATAAGTGACCGAAGTACGTAGCTTTCTCGGCTTAGCTGGTTATTATCGGAGATTCGTAGAAGGGTTTTCTCGAATCGCTACTCCATTAACTCAGCTGACTCAAAAAGATACAAAATTCGGTTGGAACGAGGAATGTGAGAAGAGTTTTCAAGAACTCAAGAGAAGACTCATTTCAAAGACCTGCTCGACAATACCATCCGCTCGGAGGATTTGTCATCTACAAATGATGCTTGAGCAAAGGGTTAGGATGTGTTCTCATGCAACATGGAAAAGTCATAGCCTATGCTTCTCGACAACTCAAAGAATATGAGAGGAATTATCCTACTCATGATCTAGAGTTGGCAGCAGTCGTTTTTGCATTAAAGATTTGGAGGCATTACTTGTATGGGGAGAAAGTGGAGATCTTTACGGATCATAAAAGCCTTAAATATTTATTCACTCAAAAGGAACTCAACATGCGACAACGACGTTGGCTTGAATTGTTGAAAGATTATGATCATACCTTCCAATACCATCTTGGAAAAGCGAACGTGGTAGTTTGTTTATTGAGTAGAAGATCATATCGCGGTATGAAAAGCGATATTGTCAACGCAAAGACCCATTTTGTATGACTTGCAAAGGATGGAGATAGAGATAAAGACTCAGGGGACCCACGTGATGATGGCGAATATACTGAGTAGAACCAATTTAATCGATAAAGTTAAAGTCGCCAAGCTACTGCACTGGAGCCGATGCATATGAGGAAGAAAGTACAAGAAGGTGCTATCTTGGAAGCAAGAATCGATGAAGAAGGAATACTTGAGTCAACTCCAGACTTTGTGTTCCTAACGACCACGAGTTAAAGTATAAATCATGATGGAGGCGATAACACACCGTTTGCAGAATGGATTTCGATTCTGGGCCTTCCTAAGGTTTCTCAAGGCATAGATGTGATTTGGGTCATTGTTGATAAATCGACCAAGTCCGCTCATTTCTTACCGACACGAGAAACTTATACACTTGAACGCCTTACTCAGATGTACATAAACGAGATTGTAAGATCGCATGGTATGCCAGATCCATAGTTTCGATCGAGACCCAAGATTCACTTCACGATTTTGGGTTAGTTTGCAAAAAGCTATGAGCACAGACTTTCACGATTTAGCTTTCGGCATATCATCCTCAAATGGACTGGACGATGGAGAGGACTATTCAAACTCTTGAAGATCTATTAAGACTCGTGGTCCTTGATTTCAAGGGAAGTTGGGACAAGTTCTTATCATTGGTGGAGTTTTCCTACAACAACAGCTTATCAAGCAAGTATCGCATGGCTCCATTCGAAGCGTTGTATGGAAGAAAGTGTCGTTCTCCAGTATGCTGGGATGAGGTGGGTGAAGCAACGTTGTTGGGACCGGAGTTGGTACGTATGACTACGGAAAAGATTCAAACGATCCGACAACGTATAAAAACCTCACAAAATCGACAAAAGAGTTATCTTGATCTTCATCGAAAGAACGTGGAATTGATATCGAGATCATGTGTGTTATTACGTATTGCTCCATGGAAAGGAGTTACGAGATTTGGAAAGAGATGAAAGCTCAATCCTTGATTCATTGGTCCATTTTTAATCCTCGATCGAGTAGGGACTGTAGCCTATAGACTTGTTTTACCGCCAAGTATGTCTCGTGTTCATAACGTTTTTTATATATCCATGTTACGTAAATATGTGAAAGACCCGAACCACATTATTGAGTTAGAACCGGATGAAATAGCGGAAGATTTAACGTATGAAGAGGTTCCTGTTCAAATCTTGGATAAGAAGGAACATATTCTACGCTCCAAGATTATACCTCAAGTCAAAGTTTTATGGAGGAACCACGATGTTGAGGAAATGACCTGTGAGTTAGAATCTGAAATGAAATCAAGGTATCCTTACCTTTTTGACATACCAGGTACGTACCCTAATTTCGAGGGCGAAATTTCATAAGAATGAGAGATTGTAAGATCCCAACTTTTATGAATAAAAATAAATTTTCTATAAATATCATTTTTGAATATTATGGAATAAATTTGATATAATATTATAGTTGTGGGTAATATTTATAAATTTTGCAAAGTACGCAAGTTGTTATATAATATTTGATTGGTCGGGGAATATTCGAACGACGACACAATCATTGGTGGACCCCACAACAGAATTATTGTCGGATTGAGAAAATAACAAAAATATTTTATTAAAAATAATGGCGGAAGTTTTACCGTTAATACTGTTGAACTACTCGGTAGTAAAAGTACAGTAATACACGTGGTTGTATAGTAGCACACGGTATTGATTATTGATGCTTACGTGAGAAGTCATTCAATTTTATTCAATTATTGTCGATATTTTATATATTATTAAATAAATAATTGAGATGACATAGTTATTAATATTATTATTTGCAATATTAACGATCTGTAAGTTACGCCAAGGAGAGGTTTGGTCACCTAATTGCGGCAAATAGGGAGAAATCCTTATTGAAAGCCCCTCTTTCCAGAAGCGACACGGTCGATTAATAGTGTGAATAATAATAATAATGATGAAGTTTTGTTTTATTAGTATTATTAATGTAATAAAATAGAAAAACTTTTTATATAAAATGTAATACTTTTATAAAGTTATTCATTTTATTTGGCTAATAGTAAAATCTTTTATATAAAATGTAATACTTTTATAAAGTTATCTATTTTATTAGACAATAATTAGAATATATTATATTTTATTATGTATAGTATTTGTATAATGTATCTGCGTAGTAAGTTTGCATAGTAAAATCTTTTTATATAAAATGTAATACTTTTATAAAGTTATTCGCTTTATTAGATTATAAATAGAATATATTATATTTTATTTAAAAGATTTTGCTTTAAATATGGACCGTCCGATTAAAAGTAAATCAATCTGGACCGTTCATGAATTAGTTACTATCTGGGTCCATTCTTCTATAAATATAAGCTCATTCCTTCATTATTTCTTACGAATTCACCGAAACTCTGTAGAGAGAAATTATAGAGAGAGAAAGAAAAAGTATTCTCGCTACTTCACTACTCCTACATCCAAGATCTTCTTCTTAAGGTAAGGGGTATTATTTCTTTTGTATTCATGAAGAGAACTTACATTATTCCATTCTTTATTATTCATTGGAATAACTTTTGATACGCCTGCTACCCTATACTTGGTGAAATTCTTCATTATTCCATTCTTTATTATTACGCTGGAATATCCTCGTCAATGCGTTTTATGTCTATTATATTTTATCGGTTTAACATTGTTGAAGACTAATGATAATTTATTACGCATTATCTTAGTCATAATATTTCTTCTTGGGCTAGTTGAGCTCACCCTTTCTTTCACCGTTTTCTCTTGAGAAAATGAGAACGTGAATTTGGGACTAGTCGGGGAGCGGGAGTGATCCAGATGGTGTCTTAGTAGTCCTCACTATTCTATAAAATAGTGTGATAATAAATGTAATGAGGACTTATTCTGAAAGTGGATATTGTCTAGAAGTTAATATTTGTATTAAAACTCACAGCTCTTGTTGTATAATTAAGATTGTATTTGTATTCTGTACCTTGTATTTGGCGACTCAGAATAGGTGATGTATACCTATTTTGGGGGCGTCACAAGACTTCTCTTCTTCTTTCTCTCTATAATTTCTCTCTATAATAATTGCTCTATAGCTTTAGTGAATTGGTGAGAAATGAAGGAAGAATGAGCTTCTATTTATAGGAAAATATAGTTTTGATAATTGCACATTTTGGGGCTCAAAATATTACAGTATAATACCTTCCTCTTTTTCTTCATTTTTAATTTAGCCCTGCAAGTATTATCAAATTTGCACTACCTCCCCTAATAGTAAATAATGTGAATCAATAGTTCAATCATGTGAATCAATAGCTATAATCATGTGAAAATACGAATTACATTATAGTACATCCATCTATACCTCCATTTTTAACTTAGTCATGCAAGTATTATCAATCTTGCACCAATTCCCCTAATAGTACAAGAATGTGAATCAATAGTACACACATGTGAATACATAGTTATAATCATGTGAATTAATAGCAATTAATTGCTCATTTATCCGATTAATTACCAGCTGGTCAGTATAACTTCCAGACATCAATTAATATCGAAATAAATGTCGATTTCCACTAACACTAATAATCCCAACACAATGGAACTATTTTTATCAAAAAAATTATTTTTGAAATTTTGAAGTTTGACTTTTTTCTAAAAATTCAACTGTTGACTTTTTGACCAAAAAGTCAACCCCGGTAAATTTTGTGTTTATAGTCTATTTTTACTAATTTCATCACTCCGAACTCAAATATCACGTCCGCGTCTCCAAATTCAACTCTGAACTCAAATTCGATTTTTAATAACATTTATTCATTATTATTATAATTCGCAATATTTAACAACCAGGTCGTTCCCAGGAAAGAGGGGCCTTTCTGATAAGGATTTCTCCTTATTGGCGCGCAATTAGGTGACCAAATCTCTCCTTGACAGAACTTCTAGACATTGTCAATATTGCAAATAATAATATGAATAACTTTATCGTCTCAATTATTGATTTAATAGTATAACATATTATGCAGATGATACTATAACAATAATTGAATCAATAATATAAGAGCTATAATGCAGCAATTACTGTAGCAATAATTGAGTATAACTGAGTGACTTCTCACGTAAGCATCAATAACCAATACCGTTTGTTACTATGTAACCACGCGTATTACTGTACTTTTACTATCGGGTAGTTCAACAGTTTTAACGGTAACACTTTCGCCGTTATTTTTAATAAAAGATAATTTTGTCATTTTCTTACTACGACAATACTTTCGTTGTGGGGTCCACCAATGATTGTGTCGTCGTACGAATATTTCCCGACCAATCGAATATTATATACCCACTTGTTTACTTTGCAAAATTTGTAAATATTACCCACAACTATAACATTATATCAAATCCACACCATAATATTCAAAAAAAAATATTTTGAGAAATTTAAATATTTATTCATAAAATCTGGGGTCTTACAGTGTCGGCTGGACAATTTTTGATTATTTATCACATTCAATCTAAGTCATCCAATTAGTTGATCTACAGTTGAAAAGTGGGTTGTTAGAATAGTGTTCATGGCAACCGGTTGCTACGGATGGATTCCCATATATATATATATATATATATATATATATATATATATATATATATTTATTCAGTTTGAGGAGGTGTTGAAGCGGTTGGGTAAGTTATTTATTACAAAATTTGTTGTGTTGAACAATGATAATTGAAGTTTATTACTATTATTAATTGCAACTATGATTAATTGCAGATAACAAATAAGTTGATGAAGCATCGGTTGGGGTATGTCTAGGTTGTGATTTATATTTTGATCTAGTCGTTTGCTGTTTGTTGTTTGTGTAGCTGAAGTAGTTTTTTGATTCATAAATTTGTGTGTAGAAATTGTTTTGTTGTACGAGTATGACCTGTGGTGCAGTTTGCTCTAGTTTAGTAGTATTGACAGATGATATCGGTGTTATTGTTTAATTGATATAAATACAATATTTTTTTACATGAGCAATGAACCTTGCAGTTTTTTGGTGAAAAGAAATGTTTTAGCTGCTATTTAAGTCTGTGTTGCCCAGATACGAGCTCGATGTATCTCTTAGTACAAGAATTAAGATGCTTGATCAGTGATAGGCAACTTTGGGGTTGTTCCAGCAGATCTATATTAGAAAATATATGGATTGGGGGGAGAATCGGTAAAACATATATCGGTCATTAGTACAGCACAAATTGTGGACCGTTAGATCTTTTAAAACAGATCTAATGGTCACAATTATTTCCCTCAAAAACCCTTCCTTCCTTTCTTCCATTCCCTATTTTGTAACTATGATTAATTGCAGATAAAAAATAATTTGATGAAACACCGGTTGGAGTATGTCTAGGTTGTGATTTATATTTTGATCTAGTTGTTTGTTGTTTGTTGTTTGCGTAGCTGAAGTAGTTTTTTGATTCATAAATTTATGTGTAGAAATTGTTTTGTTATACGAGTTTGACCTGTGGTGCAGTTTGCTCTAGTTTAGTAGTATTGACAGATGATATCAGTGTTATTGTTTAATTGATATAAATACAGTATTTTTTTACATGAGCAATGAACCTTGCAGTTTTTGGTGAAAAGAAATATTTTAGCTGTGAGACCCCAGATTTTATAAATAAAGATTTAAATTTCTCGAAATATTTTTTTTAATATTATGGTGTGGATTTGATATAATGTTATAGTTGTGGGTAGTATTTAAAAATTTTGCAAAGTACGCAAGTTGTTATATAATATTCGATTGGTCGGAGAATATTCATTTTAATAGAGAATATTCGTACGACGGCACAATCATTGGTGGACCCCACAACGGAATTATTGTCGGAATGAGAAAATAACAAAAATATTTTTATGAAAATAACGACGAAAGTTTTACTGGTTGATCTTGTTGAACTACTTTCGGTAGTAAAGAAATACGATGTCTGGCGTGGTTGCGTAGTAGCACACGACATTAATTATTAATATTTACGTGAGAAGTCACTTTCGGTTTTGTTCGAGTTATTGCTACGATGGTTCTTTGCGTAGTATCTCACGTTATTTGATTCAATTATTGTTGATTTATAAGTTTTGTTTTATTAGTATTATTAACGTAATAAAAGCGAAATTTTTTTATATAAAATGTAATACTTTTATAAAGTTATTCGTTTTATTAGACAATAATTAGATTATATTATATTTTATTATGCATAGTGTTTTCATAGTGCCTGCATAGTAAAATCTTTTATAAAGTTATTCGTTTTATTAGATTATAAATAGAATATATTATATTTTATTTAAAAGATTTTGCTTTAAATATGGACCATCGATTAAATGTAAATCAATCTGAATAGTTCATGAGTTAGTTACTATGCAGTCCATTTTTCTATAAATAGAAGCTCATTTCTTCATTATTTTCTTACGAATTCACTGAAACTCTAGAGAGAAAGAAGAAAAGTATATTGTTACTTTCCTACTCTTATAACCAGTTTCTTTTACGGTAAGGGGTGTTATTCTTTCTTATTCATGAAAAGAACTTCAGTTATTCCATTCTTTATTATTCTCATTGGAATAACTCAGATATCTGTGACATACCCTATACATAACTTTGTATAAGCGGCGTACCACAGTACTTGGTGAAATCCTTATGTTATTCCATTCTTATTTATTCATTGGAATAACTTTTATACGTGGACTCCCCATACTTGGTGAAATCCTTATATTATTCCGTCTTTATATTCTGTCGGAATATCCCGTCGGTGTGAATTTCACTTGACCTGGTTCCATTATTTATTATTCCGCATTTCATATTCAGTCGAAATATCCTGTCGGTGTGAATTTCACCTGACCTGGATCCATTATTTATTATTCTGCATTTAATATTCTGTCGAAATATCCTGTCGGTGTGAATTTCACCTGACCTGGTTCTATTATTTATTATTTATTATTACATTGGAATAACTTTTATACATCTGAGTACCGCATGCATGGTGATTTCATTGTTATTCCATTCTTTATTATTACATTGGAATAACATGTCTATCTAAATCCGCGTCGTGGTGATTTCTTTTGTTATTCCATTCTTATTTATACTCAGTTGGTTAATGTTTTAACTTCTACACTCCATGAAATTAGTAGAATATCCTTGATATTTGCGCTTCATCCAGTATCGTTTCATGGAAATATTCTTCTGAGCATTCTTGAATTTTACTCTACAAAGAAGTATCATGTTGACAATTTGGACGTTATTAGTTCCTGAATAAATTAATTATTGAAGTTGTTTTATTGAATTATTATATCATTGTCATCATCCTCACGTTTATATTTTGTTGAAAGTCATCTGTGGCCTGTAGTGCATAGATGGACTTGGTATGATTATGACCAGGGATTATTCGGTATAATCATGACCGTAATGTTACAACTGATGTGGTAAAAGTCATCTGTGGCCTGTAGTGCATAGATGGACTTGGTGTGATTATGACCAGGGATTATTCGGTATAATCATAACCGTAATGTTACAAATGATGTGAAAAAAATCCTCATAGGCCCGTAATGCATTGATGGATAATTTTTGGTATGATCATGGCTATGGATTCTCTTCGGCCATTGGAGAAAAGATGAATTATTTTATGGCATGATCAGGACCATTGATGAATACACGAATATCCTTGGCCCGTAGTGCATGGATAATTTGTGGCCGTGATACTAAAGAATATCCTTGGCCGTAGTGCAAGGGTCATTCGATGATGTGGATTATTTATTAAGCTGAGTCTCAGCGATAAAAATGATGAAAAACCTTTTAAATCATAAAAGATAGTAGATTTTATTCTCTACTTGACTCTTTTAATGGATTGCTTATTTCCGCCGTAATTTTTGATTTAAAACTTGTTGTCTATTATATTCTATCAGTTGTTATACTGTTGAAGGCTAAGGATAATTTATTCTGCATTATCTTAGTTATAATATTTCTTACTGGGCTAGTTGAGCTCACCCTTTCTTTCACTGTTTTCTTCAGGAAATGAGAATATAACTGTGATTTAGTCGAGAAGCGGAGTGATGATCAGGATATGATAGCATTAGTAGTCCTCACTATTCTGTGAAATAGTGTGATAATAAATGTAATGAGGACTCCATTGTGTTTGAATACTGTCTAGATGACAATATTCTTATTAAAACTCTCAGCTTATGTTTTGTCATATGTTACACGACTATTGTATAATTAAGTTTGTATTTGATTTATGTACCATGTAAGTGGCGACCCAAGATGGGTGATGTATACCTAATTTTGGGGGCGTCACATTAACTGCTATTTAAGTCTGTATGTTGCCCAGATACGAGCTCGATGTATCTCTTAGTACAAGAATTAAGATACTTGATCAGTGATAGGCTACTTTGGGGTGGTTCAAGCAGATCTATATTAGAAAATATATGGATTGGGGGGAGAACCAGTACAACATGTATCGGTCATTACTATAGTGCAAATTGTGGACCGTTAGATCTTTTAAAACAGATCTGATGCTCACATTTTTTTCCCTCAAAAACCCTTCCTTCCTTCCATTCTCGCTTCCCTGCTTCCTTCATTCCTTCCATTCAACAAAAGCAGCACAAAATTTATCTCCAAACCCTAGACTTCGAGCAGTAGCAGGTTTCTCATCATAATTTGGGAAATGGGTTTGTGATTTCATCTGCCTTTGAGTTATTCTGGTGAGATGCACTTTCCCTTTTCATATTTTGCTCAGTTATCATTTTATTTCTTCTTTTTGATTCCCTAATGCTAGTAAAACACGCCCAAATAGTACCAATTTATGGTTTATTGTAGGACTTTAGAGGTTTATATAGTGGTTTCTAAATGATTAAACATTTACTGTTGTTAATATACTGATGAAGTTCAGTCTAGAGTAGCTGTTCAGATGAATTTTACTGTTGTTAATCTGTTGCGTTATTCTTGAGTAGCTGTTCATTTTTCTATTGAATACTTGATTAATTTGTTTAGTTTTTTTTATATATAAATACATATATAATTAATCTCATGGATTAATATTAATTGTTTGACAATGTAGGCTGATGAAGATTCATGTAGGAGGTGACTTGGAGGTGGTTGAGTGTTGCTGATGTGATACTGTTTACATTTTAGCTTTTAAAAGTAGTATTGTAATATCATGGATTAATACATTGTTATTACTCCCTTCGTTCCTTAATATAGGTCGTTTTAGGGTTGTGCACAAGTATTAATGTAAGACCCCAACTTATTATAAATAAAATTGAATTTTCTCTATTTATTATCTTGAAATAGTAAGGAGTTAATTTGATATAATGCTTTGGTTTTGGGTGAAATGTGCAAATTTTACAAAATAAGCAAGTGGTTATAAAATATTTCTTTTGTCAGGGAATATTCGTTTGGTCGTGGAATATTCTTTTTTGTCGAAATATCCATCATACGACGCATGCCATCATTCATTAAATGGGCCCCATAACAGGATAATTATCGGATGAAGAAAACGCATAAAGGATGAGTTTTTATAATTAATCTACGTAATGGTTACTGAATTAACACCGTTGGAATACACGGTGGTTAAAATACGATGTATACACGTTGTGCGCACAAAGCGTAGCATACCAGTTGCACAAATATAGTTGAATTATTGATTTTTATGTAAGAAGGCTTACTCAATAATTATTACAGATGAATTCTGATTCAATATTTTATTTTATTGATTCAATAATTCTTTGCGTTGATAGTTTATATTATTGTTGTTTTTAATTGTCATTTGCAAGATTTCCTATTATCGAATCAATAATTCATATTATTTGAATAATATTATTAGATAGCATTATTGACAATGTCTAGAAAGTTACATCAATGAGAGGTTAAGTCATCTAATTAACGGCGCCAATGAAGGAGAAATCCTTATTGGAAAGCCCCTCTTTCTCGGAGCGGCTACCGTTGTCATAATTGTGATTCTCACGTAATATTATTTGTGAATAATTAATTATTGATTTATATGATAAGAAAATATTTATTTTATATAAATGACGGATTTATTTATTTTATGTGATTATAATTAAAGGAGTTAATGTTGAGGTGTTTTATCTGTATTTTTGTCGGAATGGAGGTATTAAAAATCAAATCAGTATTTTTTTTACGATATATTGTGTGAGTTATAATTTTTAATCTGACCGTTGGATCGTTTTGATTTTTGGATATGTTATACATATATAAGTTGGGTATATGTCCACAAATTGTGAACCGTTAAAAATGAACGAATGATTTGTTATGAATTTTAAGAGTTGACTGCTTCGAAAATTAGGGTTATAAATGATTTTGGTGGAAAATTCTAGAATTGAATGGGCCCCACTTGTGGTTGGTGAGAAATGTGCTCAAATTGAATTTCAAATGTGGTGGATGGCAATAGTAGCAGGTAAAGCCATCAAGTAGCAGGTCAAGTCTGCTTCGGCAGGCTAACATTTTTCTATAAATAGAGGGCTAAGTTAAAATTGAAAATCACACCAGAAACATAAGCTTTCTCTCTTTCTCTCTCTATATTATCGAGCATATTTTGTGAGTATTTAGATACTTTGAGAGTTGCTGTTCAGTACAAGTTTTATTCAGCATCACTTCCAACCTTTCATTCTGAAGTACTGATTCTTTGAGGTAAGGGATGTTATTTTCTTCTTATATGATATTATTTCTTTCAATATCATTATGCCGAAGTATTGATATGAACTTTTAATCAAATTTAGAACTTTTTGTGTCGGGTTACTTATTCACGATATCATGACTATTCACGTATATGACACTATTCACAAATACGGCACTATTCACCAAAAAATAAAATTTTCTCTTTTTCTTCCAGATGTCTTTTATGGTTACTATCTTTGATTGTATCCATGTTTTGAACTTTATTTTTGAATTCTACTTCACACTTGGTTATTATGGAGTATTATTGAATTTGGATAAACCGAAATACTGAATCCTAGTATTTGTCCTTCCGTCCTCACCGGGATTCGTTTTCTAAAATATTTTCATCATTCTCATCCTTAATGATGATACTTGATGAATATCTTTGGCCTGTAGTGCAAAGATGAATGATTACCTGATGAATATCTTTGGCCCGTAGTGCAAAGATGAACAGGTGTTGAAGTGAACATGACCAACTGGTGATACAAATGAATATCTTTGGCCCATAGTGTAAAGATGTATATTGATTGATGTTACAGGGATAAAATATTGATGATAGATTTTAAATTCATAGATGATGGTTGATTTCATTCGCTACTTAACTCTTCTAATGAATTGTTATTTCCGCTGCAGTTGTTGATCTAAAACTTGTTGTCGATTATATTCTATCAGATTTTTCCCTGTTGAAGACTAAGGATAATTTTTTGTATATTATCTTAGTCATAATATTCTTTACTGGGCTAGTTGAGCTCACCCTTTTCCTTTTTGTTCCATTTTTCTTCTAAGGAGGTGAGAATTTAGCAAGGACTAGCCGGGGTACGGAGTGATGATTCAAGATAGATGTTTTAGTAGTCCTCACTATTTTGTAAAATAGTGCATCAATAATTGTAATGAGGACTTTATTTGGGTGTGGATATTGTCTAGAAGACAATATTGTTTTTAAACTCACGATTATGTGTTGTAAGATTTTACACGACAATTATATTAATAAAGTTGTAGTTGTTTTTTTGTACCATGTATTTGGCGACTTCGAAATGGGTGATGTATACCTATTTTGGGGGCGTCCACGGTTAATATCGAGCTTAGGGATATGGTCTCTGGCGGAGAGATCGGGGAATAGAACTAGGAGGGGAGAGATGAGTAAATCATTCGCTAGTGTGTCCTACCTAAGCTTATTTATTGGTCGTGATATGTTAATTTGTTTAATTAACCCCTGTTTTATGGTAGTTTTTAAGAATGGCAGCTGAGAACGTCAACAATGGAGTGTATGAGACTGTGGAGACACCTTTAACCACAAACAAGGAGAACGTGCAACAGGATGAAAATATTTCTCCTGTAAACAACACCACTGATCAACCGATGAATGATGCGATGTTTAGAAGCTTTTTGCAATTCATGCAAAATCAGACGAGGGAGACCCGTTTACAAAATACGGGTGGAAATGATAAGAACGCTGTGATTTATCACAACCAAAGCGATTCGAGGAGTTAGGACCACCATTTACGGGAAAGCCGGATCCGATTAAAGCGAGAGACGTGGGTCAAGCGAGATGACCAAAATATTCGATGTCTTGGGATGCGGAGGAGGCACATAAGGTTCCATTCGCCACCTTTATGTTCCGTAGTGAAGCGGACATGTTGGGAATCATGAAGCGTACCACCCAAGACACTTAACATGTCTTGGGAAAGATTTCAAAAACTGTTCAATGATAAGTACTTTCACGAAAGTATTCGTCATATATGAAGGAGGTAAAGTTTATTCAACTAGAAACGCGAACAATATGGCGGTGTCTCGATGACGAGGCAAAGTTCAGCGAGTTATCGGTTTGCACCTCATTTGGTAGAAAATGAGGAACGTGTACGCGGATGTTTCGAAAGGTCTAAAACCCGAGATTCGCGAATACCTTATCTCTCATAAATTTTCTTTATATTCGGATGTTGTAAATCAGGGCTCAATTATTAGAGCGTGATAATGAGTATGTTCAACCAAGGACCACAATCGTGGTCATCTGGGGTGATGGCGAATCATCGGAGCGATGATAACCGGAGAGGAGGAAAAAATCTGAGACAAAAGCGGTAACCACTCGGGTGGTAATCGTGGCCGTGATAATAAGGAGAGGTGAGTCAAGCGGAAATTTCAAAAGAGGAGATTCAAAAATGACGGAAGACATCGGTGACACAACACCACACCAACAACAAATTCTAGGGGAGAGAACGACCTTGCCGGTTAGATCTTATAGATGCGAGAGGAGGGGCACATAAATCCAAACTGTTCACGACCTTCCAAGGTATGTTTCATTGTGGAAAAGATGGTCATATAACTTTAATTTTGTCCGATAATAAGACAAGTTCAAGTTCGGTGTGGCGACGACACCAAAAGCGACTGGACAACAAACAAAAGTCGGTGGTTCAAGGAAGGGCGTTTGTCGTGATTGACCAAAATGCGAGAAACCCGAACAAGGTGATTACGGGTAAGCTAATCTTGAACTCTTGCGAAGTTTATACCTTACTAGATACCGGTTCTACCCATTCATTTATCTCTCCTGCTTGTGCTCAACGTTTAAACTTGATTCCGGAGAAATTGGACTTTAACTTATCTGTTGAAACTCCGTTGGGTGAAACCTTCATTACATCTATAGTTTATAAATCTTGCTTGATCCAAGTTGGCACAATCACATTACCTGTTGATCTAATTTCTTTAAAGATATTTGCATTTGATGTGATTTTAGGGATTGATTGGCTAACCACTCATCATGCCAAAATTGATTGTTTTCGTAAGGTTGTTAGTTTTCATATTCCTAACCAACCTATCATACGAATTCAAGCAACTAAACCACTAAAATCAGTCACTATCATATCAAGCCATAAAGCTATTCGTTTATTGAAAAACGGATGTCAAGCTTTCTTAGCCCATATTATGGACTTGAACAAAAACACGTCAGATTTGAATAATATTCCTGTTGTTAATGAATTTCCTGACGTATTTCCTGAAGAACTTCCTGGTCTACCCCCAGAGGGTGAAGTTGAATTCGTTATTGATCTTGAACCGGGTACAAAACCCATTTCTAAAACCCCATATCGAATGGCTCCTACTGAACTTCAGGAGTTAAAAGTCCAACTATAGGAATTTTTAGACATCATTTTCATTCGTCCTAGTACATCTCATTGGGGTGCTCCTGTTTTATTTCTAAAGAAGAAAGACGGGAGTATGCGACTTTGTATTGACTACCGAGAATTAAACCATGTCACCATCAAGAATAGGTATCCACTACCTCGCATTGATGACCTGTTTGACCAGTTGCAAGGAGCACAATTCTTTTCAAAGATCGATCTTAGATTACGGATGTCATCGGTGAAGATTAAAAGCGAGGATATTCCAAAGACGCGCCTTGAGAACTCCTGCAGGGCATTATGAATTCTTAGTCATGTCTTTTGGATTGGCTAATGCTCCTGCTGCTTTCATGGATATGATGAACCGTGTATTCAAGGAATATTTGGATCAGTTCGTTGTTGTCTTTATTGATGACATCCTCATCTATTCCAAAAGCCGTGAAGATCATGAGCACCATTTGAAGCTAGTACTTCAAAGACTTCATGACAACAAGCTATATGTCAAGTTGAAGAAATGCGAGTTCTGGCTTAAGGAAGTAGAATTCCTTGGGCACGTGGTGTCAAAACATGGAGTATCTGTTGACCCGGCAAAGTTTGAAGCAATCTAAAGTTGGGAGCAGCCGAATTCGGTGACCGAAGTGCGTAGCTTTCTGGGCTTAGCTGGTTATTATCAGAGATTCGTGGAAGGATTTTCTCGAATCGTTACTCCGTTAACTCAGTTGACTCGGAAAGACACAAAATTCGTATGGAGCGAGGAATGCGAGAAGAGTTTCCAAGAGCTTAAAAGGAGACTCATTTCGGCACCTGTTCTGACAATACCATCTGGTTCAGATGGATTTGTTATCTACAGTGATTCTTCAGGCAAAGGGTTGGGATGTGTTCTCATGCAACATGGGAAAGTCATAGCCTATGTCTCACGATAACTCAAAGAATATGAGAGGAATTATCCTACTCATGATCTGGAGTTAGCAGCAGTCGTTTTTGCATTGAAAATCTGGAGCCACCACCTGTATGAAGAGAAAGTGGAGATTTATATAGATCATAAAAGCCTTAAATATTTCTTCACTCAAAAGGAACTCAACATGCGGCAACGACGTTGGCTCGAGCTTTTGAAGGATTACGACCATAACATTCAATATCATCCTGGAAAAGCAAACGTTGTAGCTGACACATTGAGTAGAAGATCTTATGCGGGTACGAGTGCGATGTTGTTAACACAAAGACCCATTTTGTACGACTTACAAAGGATGGAGATAGAGTTAAAGACTCGAGGACCCACGTGATGATGGCAAATATCTGAGTAGAGCAGAACTTTAATCGATAAAGTTAAAGCCTCCAAGCTCTACGGACACAGGGGTGGCGCGTATGAAGAAGAAAGTGCAAGAAGCTATTTCAGAAGCAAGAATCGATGAAGAAGGAATACTTCGAGTCAACTCTAGACTTTGCATTCCTAACGATTCTGATTTGAAGCATAGAATCATGATGGAGGCACACAACACCCCGTTTGCAATCCATCCTGGGAGTACCAAAATGTATCATGATATTCAACATACATTTTGGTGGAACAATATCAAGAGAGAGATCGCGGAGTTTATCTCGAGGTATTTAACTTGTCAACGTGTAAAGGCGGAGCATCAAGTGCCAAAAGGTCCATTGCAACCACTTGAGATTCTGAAATGGAAGTGGGAACACATTACCATGGATTTCGTTACGGGTCTTCCCAAAGTTTCTCAAGGCATAGATGCGATTTGGGTTATTGTTGATAGATTAACCAAGTCTGCTCATTTCTTACCTATACGAGAAACTTATTCCCTTGAACGTCTTGCTCGTATGTACGTGAATGAGATTGTGCGATTGCATGGCATGCCAGTATCCATAGTTTTGGATCGTGACCCAAGATTCACTTCAAGATTTTGGGTTAACTTGCAGAAAACTATGGGCACGGATTTACGATTAAGTTTAGCATACCATCCTCAAACGGATGGAAAATCAGAGAGGACTATTCAAACCCTTGAAGATCTATTAAGACTCTGTGTTCTAGATTTCAAAGGAAGTTGGGATAAGTACTTGTTACTGGTGGAATTCTCCTACAACAACAGTTATCAAGCAAGTATAGGCATGGCTCCATTTGAGGCATTGTATGGACGAAAGTGTTGTTCTCCAGTATGCTGGGACGAGGTGGGAGAAGCAACATTGTTGGGACTAGAATTAGTACGCATGACTACAGAAAAGATCCAAATGATTCGACAACGTATTCAAACCTCACAAGATCAACAAAAGAGTTATGCTGATCTTGATCGAAAGGACGTGAAATTTAGTATTGGGGATCATGTATTATTACGTGTTGCTCCATGGAAGGGAGTTACAAGATTTGGAAAGAGAGGAAAGCTCAATCCAAGATTTGTTGGTCCATTTGAGATTCTTGACCGAATAGGAAATGTGGCCTATAGACTCGCGTTACCTCCAAGCATGTCTCATGTTCATAATGTTTTCTATATATCTATGCTCCGTAAATATGTGAAAGACCCGAACCACATTATTGAGTTAGAACCAGACGAGATAGCCGAAGATTTAACATACGAGGAGGTATCTGTTAAGATCTTGGATAGAAAAGAGCATGTCCTACGCACCAAGGTTATACCACAAGTTAAGGTTTTATGGAGAAACCATGCTATTGAAGAAATGACTTGGGAGTTGGAATCGGAAATGAAAGCGAGGTACCCTCACCTTTTCAAAACACCAGGTACGTACGTCAATTTCGAGGACAAAATTTCATAAGGAGGGGAGGTTGTAAGACCCCAACTTATTATAAATAAAATTGAATTTTCTCTATTTATTATCTTGAAATAGTAAGGAGTTAATTTGATATAATGTTTTGGTTTTGGGTGAAATGTGCAAATTTTACAAAATAAGCAAGTGGTTATAAAATATTCCTTTTATCAGGGAATATTCGTTTGGTCGTGGAATATTCTTTTTGTCGGGAATATCCGTACGGCGGCGCAGTCATTCATGGGCCCCATAACAGGATAATTGTCGGACGAAGAAAACGACAAAGGATGAGTTTTTATAATTAACGGCGTAATGGTTACCAATTAACAACACGTTGGAATACACGTGGTTAAAATACGATGTCTGGCGTTGTTTCACAAAGAAGCTACGGTATTGCACAAGATATAGTTGAATTATTAATTTTTACGTAAGAAGGCACTACTCAATAATTGTTACGATGAATTCTTTATTCAATATTTTATTTTATTGATTAAATAATTGTTGCGTTGATAGTTTATATTATTGTTCTTTTAATTGTCACTGCACAGTATTTCCTATTATCGAATCAATAATTCATATTATTTGAATAATATTATTAGATAGAATAATTGACAATGTCTAGAAAGTTCTGTCAAGGAGAGGTTAGGTCATCTAATTGCGGCTTGATGAAGGAGAAATCCTTATTGAAAAGCCCCTCTTTCTGGAAAAGCGACACGGTTGTCATAATTGTGATTATGTAATATTATTTGTGAATAATTAATTATTGATTTATATGATAAGAAAATATTTATTTTATATAAATGACGGATTTATTTATTTTATGTGATTATAATTGAAGGAGTTAATGTTGAGGTGTTTTATCTATATTTTTGTCGGAATGGAGGTATTAAAAATCAAATCAGTATTTTTTTTACGATATATTGCGTGAGTTATAATTTTTAATCTGACCGTTGGATCGTTATAATTTTTGGATATGTTATACATATATAAGTTGGGTATATGTCCACAAATTGTGAACCGTTAAAAATGAACGAATGATTTGTTACGAATTTTAAGAGATGACTGCTTCGGAAATTAGGGTTATAAATGATTTTGGTGAAAAATTCTAGAATTGAATGGGCCCCACTTGTGGTTGATGAGAAATGTGCTCAAATTGAATTTCAAATGTGGTAGGTGGCAATAGTAGCAGGTAAAGCCATCGGTGGCGGTCAAGTGCTTTTTGGTGAAATAACATTTTCCTATAAATAGAGGGCTAAGTTAGAATTGAAAATCACACCAGAAACATAAGCTTTCTCTCTTTCTCTCTCTATATTATCGAGCGTATTTTGTGAGTATCTAGGTACTTTGAGAGTTGTTGTTCAGTACAAGTTTCATTCAGCATCACTCCCGACCTTTCATTCCGAAGTACTGATTCTTTGAGGTAAGGGATGTTATTTTCTTTTTATATGATATTATTTCTTTCAATGTCATTATGCCGAAGTATTGATATGAACTTTTAATCAAATTTGGAACTTTTTGTGTCGGGGTTACTATTCACGTATACGACACTATTCACCGAAAAATAAAATTTTCTCTTTTTCTTCCAGATGTCTTTTATGGTTACTATCTTTGATTGTATCCATGTTTTGAACTTTATTTTTGAATTCTACTTCACACTTGGTTATTATGGAGTATTATTGAATTTGGATAAACCGAAATACGAATCCCTAGTATTTGTCCTTCATCTCACCGGATTCGTTTAGTTCTCTAAAATATTTTTCATCATCCTCGATCCTTAATGATGATACTTGATGAATATCTTTGGCTCAGAAGGCAAAGATGAATGATTACGATGAATATCTTTGGCCCGTAGTGCAAAGATGAACAGGTGTTGAGATGAACATGACCAACTGGTGATACAAATGAATATCTTTGGCCCGTAGTGCAAACATGTATATTGATTGATGTTACAAGGTTAAAATATTGATGATAGACTTTTAAATTCATAGATGATAGTAGATTTCATTCTCTACTTAACTCTTCTAATGAATTGTTGTTTCCGCTGCAGTTTGTTGATCTAAAACTTGTTGTCGATTATATTTTATCGATTTTTTCCTGTTGAAGACTAAGGATAATTTTTTGTATATTATCTTAGTCATAATATTCTTTACTGGGCTAGTTGAGCTCACCCTTTTCTTTTTGTTCCATTTTTCTTCTCGGGAGGTGAGAATTTAGCGAGGGACTAAGCAAGGTGCGTAGTGATGATTCAAGATAGCTGTTTTAGTAGTCCTCACTATTTTGTAAAATAGTGCATCAATAATTGTAATGAGGACTTTATTTGGGTGTGGATATTGTCTAGAAGATAATATTGTATTTAAACTCACAGTATGTGTTGTCGTATTTTGCACGGCAATTGTATTAATAAAGTTGGAGTTATTTTTCTGTACCATGTATTTGGCGACTCAGAATGGGTGATGTATACATATTTTGAGGGCGTCACAATTAAGATAATGATTATATAACATTAACTATAGTATTAATTATTTATATTGCCCTTGTATTGGAATAAGAGATTGTTATTTATTGGACAGAATATAGTGAGAACCAAAGTTACATTTAATACTTGGGTAATATTTGAAACTAAGCAATTAATACTTACTTGAAATTTTTAAATGATTTATATTAAGAAACAAAAATATTTTTTTAAAACGACTTATATTAAGGAACGGAGGGAGTAATATTAATTGTTCCGGCGGTTCTCTTTTTTGTTGGTATGTGGTATCTAGGTACTAGTATAAATATTTAATTTTTTACTTGCCCCTGATAATAATTAATAACACTACCTGCCCCTATAATGAATAGGCTTGCCCCCAGTTTAATGTCTAGGTTACTACGTATGCCCACCTTATGAAAAGTTCCCCCAATTCCTCATTAAGTCGACAAGACATTCAAAAAGTAGTCAAACACAATTTTCAACTATCAAAATGAAGAAATGAAGTCGGAACAGTTTTACATTCAGTGCAAGTGTACAAACTCCAGTTAAAAGACGCAAAGAAGAAATTTAGAAATTTCAACCACAATTAGAGACAACAGCAGGTCTTAAGTCTGTACAAACCATAGTTTCAAAAGCAAAAGGATGAAAGTCATGGTACGATGGAAACTCTTGATGGCATATACTTGGACAAAATAGCTACGTTGCTTAATGCTTACAAAATAGCTACGTTGCTTAATGGTACATTGCTTTCGTGGTTATAAGCAGATTTTCTGAGATAAATTGTGAGTACCTTGATGCATTGAAGCATAAGGATATCCAGCTTGCCGAATCTAAAGAAATGAATTTAGAGAAAGACTCTGCCGCAGAATATGCTCTGCCTGCAACAACCCATGTCAACCCATTCTCTATCCTCCTCCCCCATCTCTGCCGCTTTCCTCTCCGCCATCGTCGTCATCAGACTCTAATTGCTCATCGTCACCATCACCACCCACTTCCGGATATTACTACTATTCTCCGCCCCCGCCCCTACAACCGTCGGTTCCCACCTTTAATTACTATTCTCCCCCGCCACCATACGACAACGATGGCTTATATTACTCGACACCACCGCCTCTAAACCCAATTGTTCTGTATTTCTCATATTACTATTACAATCCTCCCCCGGCATCTCCTAAATTTTTAAAGTCATGTACCGACGACGACCATTGCAGAACCAAATAAAACTGTTCATGGTTGCACATGTTGAAAAAAACAAATATAGGTAACACTTGAAAACTATTCATAAATTTTTTATAATTAATTGGTAACCTAATCAAACTAAATTGGTTACTTTTGTATGAAGGTTTGGCTATCAACTGTACTATGGGAAAAAAAATGTACTGACGGCGACCATTGAGAACCTAATAAAACTCTTCATGGTTTCACATGTTGAAGAAAACAAATTCAGGTAACACTTGAAAACTGTTCTTAAATTTTTTATAATTAATTGGTAACCCAATAAAACTGAATTAGTTACCTTTGTATGAAGGTTTGGTTACTAGCTGAACTATGGAAAAAAAATGTACCGATGGCGACCATTACATAACCCAATAAAATTGTTCATGGTTGCACATATTGAAGAAAACAAATCCATGTAACACTTGGAAACTGTTCTTAAATTTTTTATAATTAATTGTAACCTAATAAAACTAAATTGATTACCTTTGTATGAAAGTTTGGCTACCAACTAAACTATGGGAAAAAAATGTACCAACACTATTTGAAACACTAACACTAGATAATGTTAATATGGTAATATGGGTGAGGTGGGTTGGAAAAGAGGTGGCAGACAATAAGTTGGGACTTGTGATAGAGAGAGAGGTGGTGGAGGGGAGGGGAGGGGAGGGGAGGGGGGAGAAAATGGATGTGGTCAGATCTGAGAGTTGGGGTAAGTTGAGACTTGTGATGGAGAAAGAGGGAGTGGAGGTGGTGGAGGGTGAGGAAGAAGAGAGGAGGGGAGGGGAGGGGAGGGGAGGGGGGAGGAGGGAGGCGAGATGACGGTGGTGACGGAAGAGGGAGGAAATGGAGGTGGTCAGATCTAAGAGTTGCGGAGGAGTTAAGGTGGATAGTGCGGCCATGATCACATTTTCAGAGTAGTATTGGTTTTCCATCGTGGGATCAGTGGGGATAAGAATGAAGGAGTTCACTTGATTGTGATTTTCCATAATGCACTAATTTTATACATAAAATATTGAAAATGTATTAATTCTGTAAATATTTTCTTGATGCACTTTTGTTATAATTTTTTCTAAAAATGTACTATAAAGTGTAAATAACCCTATTTGTATTCGTTTAACATTTGATCATAAATATATTCGGCAAATAGCGAATATTCGGAATACAATATTCGAATTCGGTTCCGTATTCGAAATTTGTATTCGAATAACTTGCGCACGCGCGCACACACACACGTGTATATATATATATATATATATATATACAGTCCGGATCCTGTAAGGTATCCCTTACTTTCTTAAAATGAGGGATTTTTTTTTTTTGCTTTTTTTTTAAAAACAACTAAAAAAAAGTTTAATATTTATGGGCCAAATTTTTTATATAATACGAGTGTTTTGGATGTGATTTGGATCGATATATGAAAATAGGTATATGCATTTGCATGCGGGTATGCATATATATTTTTTTGGTATAAGTATCCAAATTACGCCTAAAACATTATATTATGGAAAATTTCGAGTTATAAAATATTACTTTTTTTCATTGTTTTAAAAAAAAAAAAAAAAAAAAAGTCCCTCATTTTAAGAAAAGAAGATCCTTTACTAATCATATATATATATATATATATATATATATATATATATATATATATATATATATATATATATATATTATCCTGATCTTAAACTCACCACTTATCTAACATACCTCGATCACCCCTTTAATGAATGGGATATGGGACCGATTTGATCCATATATATATATACACGGTCCAGATCTTATCTCCAAATGTTGAATCGGTGGCCAAAGATGTTTGCTCCATTACTCAAGTTTCTGTGTTCAAATCTAGGGGTTAGCACCCAAGAGGGATATCCTCAATGAACCACCTCGGTGTGGGGGAGCAATTTAATGTGGTGTTTATTTACCATTTTTTGTCTTTGACAGCTCTCCATCTTTTTCGTTTAATTGGTTTGATAGAAAATCATGGAATCATGTCTAGATCGGAGAGAGCAACATCTGAACTCTTTATTACAGGAGTACACTCACAAATTCAAACAAATTATCTCCCATATCTGCTTTTTCTCCAATTTTATACGCCGAAACAACGTCTTTCTTCTTCTCTCCTCCTTCCCAATGAAACCTCCGCCAGATCTCTTCCGTTCCCTTAAAAATTCCGGCTAAATTGCCTCATCTCTCTTCTATAAGCATAAAATTTGTTAAAAATTGATAAAGTCGGATTTGCCATTTATTTCCGTAGAAATTGGTTTTGGAATAAATTGATTTGGCCATCCACGTTTATGCAGATATTTTATCTGTAGAAATTGGTTAGGGAAGAAATTAATTTGGCCATCCATGCTAATATGCTGATAATTTTTTTAGATTGATAGTTATTTTGTATTTATGATATGGAATATATTTTATAATTAATACAATCTATTTATATATATAGATTTTCAAAATTATATTTTAATATTTAATTATATAATTAAAATAAAATTGAAGACCAATAAAAACTTTTCAAGATAATAAATGGCTTACCCTTGCAAAATGTATGTGTATATATAAGAATATAATATCACAATGTAGTTTCAGAATCAACATAATTTGTACACCAACTTCAAAATTTGTCTATAGAGAAACCAAGAATACAAAATTGACTGCTGAACCACCTGATTCAAGTATATAATCTAAAAAAACTAAGTGGTAAATTGGTAAATATAAACTGCACAAATTGTTCCCTTCTATGACCACCTTTTGGTAGACTTGGATGACAAATTGTTCCCGCTTGGAGATTTTTTCAAACCTGACAAAATATAAAAATTGATAAAAATAACAATCTGTCTATATTATAAAAATAACAATCTTTTTACTTTCTTATCTTACCCTTTAAACTTTCTTTACGATAATCTCTTTTATTTACTTTTCTCATCTCTCTCATCGATCGGTTACTGTGAAGTTTATTTAAGCGATAAGTTGATCAATTAATCAATCTGATATTAATGATGACGAGGGATCACCTCTCGTCTCCCGTCTGCATGTCGACAGTATAGTTAACTTCGTGCTAACCATTCCCTTTTCTCCCATTATCTACTCCGCCATATTTTAATATTACGTATTCTCATCAATGATTTTTTAATGGACCAATAAAAAGTATGATCATCAACAAGAATTAGAGGGTGAACTGTGAAAAGTTTATATTATAACCTGTTGACACCTTGGTAGCGCGTCGTTTGTTGATTTATGCGTTGTAGCCGATTTCAAACGTCTTGAAGAGGAATCTTAACTGCTTGACTTAGGCCTGCAAAAAAAAATAATTCAAGAACCTTTGTCAAGATGTAACTTTGATTTCATAATTGTTTACTCCTACACAAAGATTAGGTAGTTTTGGTTTAATAAATACAAACCCTAAATGCTAAACCATAGAAATAAAAGGGAAAATGGGAAAAGAAAATAGTAAGAATTTGATTTCTCCGGCAAATTGTGATGGGAAAAGATTCAAAAAGGTGGCTTGATTTTTATGTTTTATTTAGGGAAAAAGAAAAAATTATTAGGAAGAGGTAGAAATCCAAAAGGTCCTATGCACAAAACAAAGTACATGGGGGGGTTAACCATATTTAAAGTTTGATTCTTTAGGACAAAAGATTAGTAAACTGAGTGTAGGAATTCCTTTTTTCTATCTATTTTAATTTATGTAAATATAAACCCTTGTTAGAATATAAGATCGCACACACGCACACAAACGATAGAGAATTAAGAAAAACACAAGAGATTTACGTGGTTCCCCAATTTGGGTACTCCATGGTAATTTGGATTGTTTATTGTTGATTCCTTTGATTGCTTGAGAACTTTCTGATAGATAGTATTTATAACTACTAATCCTATTCCAACCCTACTTCACATTATGTCTCAATTATCCATAATGTCCCTCATTAATAAACAACATGTACCGTATTATGAGTCACAAGTTTCCAACAACCCTATTAGATTATTAATGGAAACATGAGCAGGTTTCAGTTTAAATATAAAAATTAAAAAAAAAATCTTTACCTTTTCGTATCGTCGGATGGTTTTGCACCTTCAGGTAAAAGATTGGTTTCTACAGATCCCTCAGTGTCTGTTCCTAAAGAAAGACCACCATCAGAAATGTCACTCGATCGCTCCTCATATTCACCATCATCAAATTCCAAGTTTTCTGCATCTGTGGACAAATTCTGACCTTCATTCCCTCCAAAAGATTTCGAGTGTTGGAGGGAACTAGCAGCAGAATTCCTATCATTATTGTCCGAGTAGTTGCCCTGATCAAAAGCCGCTCTCAAGTTTTTCACACTGGATTCTTTTAAGCTTTGTTGAGGAGTATTTTGAATTGAAGGAGAAGACCTCGTTGATGTTGTGGCGCGTTTCTCACCATTCTGATTGACATTTCTGAAGTCTTTAAGCAGTTGCAACCGCTCAATCTCGTCATCTTTCTTTGCAATTGTGTCTTTCAGAGATATCACCTGTAAATAAAGCAAGTTAGATGCATTTTGTAAAATACCAAATAATAAATAGTTCCTAATTAACTTGTATATTAATTATGAGTGTTTGTATTATATTTTCAAATGACAAAACATGAGCTAGTACACAGTAGAATTATAAAAGACTGTTTCATCTACACGGTATTATTTTTGTTAAACATCAGTCAGAAGGATCGTTAATAACTGGATTATGTCAAAATGACATAATCTGACGAGCACAAAAACTAAATAACGTGTAAATATAATAGAGAACCTGTTCCATTAATTCTCGAACATCTCTGCCCTCTTTTCTGCTCTTTGCAGCACCGAGCTCCACTCCAGAAACTCTTTCAGCAAACTTCAAGGTGCTTAGGCTTTCAGAAAATGAGCTAACATCAGGATTAAGCTGCACGAACATAAGTGTCTTTGCTTGACCACCTATGTTATAAAATATAAAAGTTAACTAATAAGATATCGTTTAATCATATTATCATAATCAAGACGAACAAGATATTCTCTTTCATATATATCCCCGTGAAACCTAATGGCCTAATTAATCAGAATTTCAAAAATTAACATATTATATATTTTGAAAGGTATAAAAATCTAATCACCCAAATGTATATATATAAATAAATAAATTGGAAGTGTCAGCACAACCCTGAATGATTTGTGATAGACAAATGATTGACTAGAATTTTTTTCTCAAGTATTGATCTACAGGACTGTAATTGTGTAGACGCACAACTTTACTAATATATTCTGTGCAATGAGATATCAACAGCTGTAAATCACTGTGAAAATATCTCAAAAATTCAGGATTTAATATAAAGAGAAGTATGCAAATTTCAGACTATTCTGGTTCATAGGGAAGGGACAATAAGGATATACCTAGAGAGCTTTGAAGGACTTGAGTGAGCTTGCTATTTCTATATGGAACATGAGAACTCTTTTGTGCCAACGCAAAGATGACATCTCCAAGGGCAGATAAAGATTTGTTTATATGTTGTGCTTCCTTAAGTCTGTCTCCAGTTGCCTCAGAACGGTCTATTCTTTCACTTCCCGCAAGATCTACCAAATGAAGACTACCCCGCAAGAAAGAACCAGTCTTCAGATCCGTCCCACGAGCATGAATTGTTAGAACACTGCATGCATGCATGCATTCACATAACTACAATGAGAAACAGATGAGACAAATAATTCAGAGACAATATCTTGTTATTCATAGTAAAGAACCTGTGTGATCGGCTACTTCTTTCATTCATGGCAGTCGAACCTTTAGCTCTATTTTTAAATCCAATTTCCATCAAGTCCAACACATCCGAGGTTGATTGGACAGTCTGCATGCTAGCATCAGGGACAGCTAATCCATTCGATTGTGAGGCTGTCACAATCCCAAGTGTGCGCAAATCAAGGAAAACAAGGGTTTGATCTATCGACGTCATAATAGACCATATGTCATTTAATAAAAAACGAGGACGATATAAAGAAATTCAAAATCAGCACTGAGAAGTGAAAGACGAGGAAAATTAGACTGGTCACACACCTACAAACCCAAAATTTGCAACAAAACTCAATGATATTAAAAGTTCATTGGGGGATATTATCAAGTCGAGATAAAGTATCAGATAATTGTCAACAAAATAAGACATTTATCAGACTAAACTAGGGATACTACTTAATATAATCTAGAAGCACATCTTTATATCAGTCTATAAATTATTTTAAAAAAATATATGGAAGGATATCTTTTTTGAGAACCACCACTTGCCAGTAAATCACGCACTTGTTCGTTATATATTTCAACCATCTGAACCCCAATTTCATAAGTATACGTACTCTCTCTTTTCTGAGAGATATGGAAAAGGTCATTTAGAGCTCGATAGTTAACCCCCCAATCCTCTTCAGTTGCTTCATCAGGGCCCATCTGCAGAAACACATAAGTTCATATAAGAAATGCTAAACAACATCAGCATTATATGTTTGAAATTATCAAATTGAAAGTGTTCATACCATTGTGTAGGTCTTCCCTGAACCAGTTTGGCCATATGCAAATATACATACATTGTATCCATCCAATACCGACTGTATCAAGGGTCGCGTATCTGAATATACATCCGCTGTCAACATTCAAAATAATGATTATAAGTGATGACACATATTTGTGTAAATCTAAATCTGATAGCAAGCATCATAATCAGTTTTGCACTAACTGTAATAGAAGCATAAACAAACCACAAGTGTAAAGATTAAAAACCTTGAGTTGCAGCTGGATCATAGACCTTATTGAACTTGAACGAGCGCTGATTTTCTTTTCCTTGTTTGGATGGATTTGCAACTATTAGCTCCCCATTTTCACCTACATGTTCTACAATCGACTGTTTTCCCTTTTGTCCAGGAAGAAATGGCCTTATCCGACAATACACTCTAATATTTCCTATTCAACAAAATTCAAACAAGACATAAAAACTTACTCATATACAAGCATGAAAAAAGCTAAAATAAGCAGTGGCACCTTTTAGATCTTGGAGCTCATTATGCAGCTTCCGATTTTCAGCTAGGACAGCATAATAGTTTTCTGCAGCATTTTCTAATACTTCAATCTTTTTCCCTAAAAAACAAGTAAATATTAATTCATGAGAGCGTGTATGATAAATATCTCAGAAGTAAAAAAGATTTTGCGTAAACAAACCCAACCTAAATGATTAAACTCCTCAAGATAACTCTTTTGTGTTTTCGTAATTTCCTGCCTCATTGCTTGGGAAGAAACTTTAAGCTCCTGAAATATTCTGTAAATTCATTATAATGTACAAGATAAAAGTCATTATGGAGGAAGTAAAGGAAATTTTGGCCCTGCAGCATACCCGCAATGCACCAAGCTGGAATTCTGTAAATACTTGGTAGGCATGCTTCTTCTTGTTCCACTGCAGACTTTTCAACTCGGAGTAGGCCTCAAGCTCTTCAACTCTATTTCTTGAATCTGTCAAGCGGTGCACAACTTCCTTTAGCTTCTCCTCAAGCTCTTGTTGAACTCCCTTGGCTTCTGTTTCCATTTGCAAGCACCGCTGCTCATAATTATTCCTAGCTATTTTCAGCTCTTGCTTCAGAGTCAAAATTTCATGAGCTCCCTTGGCATTTGTATCCATTTGTAAGCGGAGCTGCTCATAATTTTTCTTAGCTGTTTCCAACTCTTGCTTCAGAGATGCAATTTCCTGAGCTCCCTTAGATTCTGTATCTCCCTTAGGTTCTGAATCCATTTGTAAGCGGAGCTGCTCGTAATTTTTCTTAGCTGTTTCTAGCTCTTGCTTTAGAGACTTGATTTCAAGATGATTGTTATCTTTCTGTTTTATTAATCTCTCTACGTCCTGATCCTCAACCTTCTTTTTTCCTTCTAGTATGCTCTTCTCAGTCTAGAATAATAACCAAAGAAAGGAATAAGTAAATCCCAATAATGCAAAATTATATATGAACAAGAGTTTGACATATAATACTATCTAATTGTTGCAAACTAAAAACATGGGAAATTAGTTCTCAAATTTCATGTACGAATCTGTACAGAACCTAACTGTTAATATCTGACGCAAGAAAACAAGCTTGGCATAAATGGAGAAAAAACATAATGTGCAGTAAATGTAATTATCATGTATAATCATATCAAAATATAAATAAATAACCAAAACATGCTCTCTAATCTGTTGAACCCCCCAACCCCGAAAAAGAACTGAGAGGAAGAGAAGAAGAAAGAAACAGAAGAGGGAATAAAAAAGGGTTATATTATACCTTTATTTGCTGGAGCTTGTTCATTACGATCTGTAAATAAGATTTTATCATTTGGTGAATGAGATTCATACTAGAGGCACACATAAACGCAAACCTCTGCGAGAAACTTCACATTAAAGTTTTTGATACTACCTGCGTCTCTTCATTAGTCCCAGTTGCAAGGGCTTCAAGAACTTTAATTCTGGACTGGTATTTTTCCTCGCGAGCCTTGAATAGATTGTTTTGCTGCACATAGAAAAGCAATCAAGTAATGAGGCTGAAGAATTCAATACAAAATAGCAATAATAAAATCTTTTGACACACTACAGTTCTTAAGTGCTCTGCTTGAGTAGAAATACGCCGCTCAATCTCTTGCACGACTTTCCTCAATAGGCACGCCACGCGCTGAGGAATGAAAGAAACTGACATTAGAATATACTTGAAAAACTTGAGAACGAATATATAAACAAGAAAGTCAATTATCATGTTTATGTTTCCTTACATACATAAGGTATTTCACCGTTCTTTCTTTCTACACTTTCATCTAGAATTCCATTCACAACGCTTAAAAGTGACTGTGTTGGGGCATTCTGCAAACAAGGAATACTGGAATGCATCAAAAAAGCATAAATTCAGACCATCTCAAATAGAAATCTAAACAGGGCCAAATGTTATGGTCAAATGCCAAAAAAAATTGGGAACCGCTTAGGGAACATACGTCCAAGCTGTTTGATTTCATCATTTCTGAAAGCTTTGAAGGAGGGAGATCTGCATAGCCCCCGTGTTTCATTTGAAACACTTCATGGAACTTGTGTCCAACATGGTGTAGTAATGCTGCAGATGGTTCTATACAATAGGGGAAAAAAACATGTGACATAAAAAATTCCAAGTAAATCTTAGAAACTGAACAGAACAAAATAAAACCACTGACTTGGTCATGTTTGGATGCGACAGAATATGCAAGTTCATTAACAAAATGAGCTGAAAACTAATTTAAATCAATGTAGTTAATTGAAGAATTCACAACATGAAGGATATTTTGTAGTTATTTGCTAATCAATAAACTTCTTTTTCATGATAATCATGTGTATAAACATAACCTGAACATAAGAGAGAGAGATACCTGACATGACAGGACTACGCAAAGCACGTTGAAATTTTGATTCGGATGCGCCTTTCCATTTATCATCTCCCCATATTGTAGAAGCTCTAGAATTTTCTCCTTGTGGAGAAGCATCACCACTTCCATATCGATCTACTAAAGGCTTCCATCTCACGCTAGAATCATTTCCAGATGAAGTCGCTGAACTAATGTTAGGAGTGCTAGGAGTTTTAGGAGTGCTAGGAAGACCATATCTCCCAACATTTTCTACAAATTTTGCTCGAAGTGCTAGCAAGCACTCAAAGACAATTTTCATCGAACCCTGGATGAATTGAAACTCAACAATTAGAGGGAGCAAGAGACAGGGAGCATAAATTAGCAAATCGTAATTTTTAAAAAAGAGGATTAGCAGAATGATATTCTGGTAATGATTACATAACACAAGCTAATTAACAACATATATTATGCTGCATATCAAGCTAGCTTCTATTTTCAGTCATATTATATCGCATAAAAATTGTAGCATTGGCATATACTACTAAGTTGATATATAAATATCAAAGATAATTAATTCAAGAGAACCACTAGGTCTTGTAAACATTTATTACCTTTTCTAGGTCCTGAATTTGAAATCTAGGCAATCCCATCTCGTCCATAGCTGCAAGAAACTTGTTAACATTTTCTACGCCCAACTTCGAAGAATGATTAGAACCGCCAGACTAAAAACAAAATATCAATAGGAGCACCATCATCAAATCCACAAAAAAATCTTCAATTATTAGAATAAGAAATAAAAATCCGTTAAAATCATCCAAGTACCTCGGTGACGGATCCGGGTTTCTGTTTATTTAAAATTCGACATAAAACACTACCATCTATCAAAAATGCTCTCAGATCCTCATCTGAGGCATTTATTGACAAGCTGACATTAGAAAGAGTACTGTTTAACCACTCGATCAAAGCCACTCGCTGCTTATCTGCAGAAAATATAGAAGAAAAAAAAACTCAAGTTAATGACCTAATTAATTATAGACAGATAAACGGGCAAATCAACATTTCACATTCTTCATCCTCACCATTACTAGTTGATGTAGGTTCAAATACATCGTTAGCTTGTCGATCCATTTGGGGGATTTTGCATTAGAACTCAACTATGCTACCATGGTAAAATAAGATATTCAAACACTACTAATCTCCTTCAACTAGAAAAAAATTAAGTATACGCAATCCTGAAAAGGGAAAATATATAATGGTATGAAGGTCAGTTTCACATTGCAGTTAAGCAGATTGAATACCCGACACGGATGAAAAATCTCTAATGGCATATACAAGACAGTTTGAGTCATGATTACTCCCATTCCAAGCTGCATTAAGTAATCTAGCTACCATTAATTGTCTAGTGGAATATAATTCAAATTATCTAATAGCAAATAATTATCAATTTTAATCATAGAAAGGGTACAAATTTCAAGGTTGATGTAATTTTCTCAACCCATTTGGGAAAATAACAAATGGGTTCAGATACAAGCTTACCATATACATCACAAACTCAATCTTTACACATTGTCTCCCAAAACTCATGTCCTTAAAAAACATAAAAATCAAAACCCAGTAAAATAAATAAAAATGACAAAAACCCAAAACAAATATCATAAAAGACATGATATATGATTGAGAAAAATGCAGATTGATATATGATGCATTGAGAAAAATGCAGATTGAACAGTGAGGTGAAAATAAATGTGTAATTTATTCATAAAAGACATAATATATGATTGAGGCATAAAATACCCAGGAATTGAATGGCTTCACAAGTACTAGCAACAAAGATTTAGAAATGACAATTAAACAATTTCTAATTCATTACATAAAATAAAAAGGGAAATAAAAGAAAGAAAGAAAGTAAACAAACCTGAGGGATGAGCAAGAGGAAGAATCTAACAAAAACAAAAATTCCCTTTTTCCTATATTTTTTTTATTTGGTTGAGCTTCCTTGTACCGTTGGTGTTCTAAAAGAGGTCAATAACCTGTCCGCAATCCGTGAAGGTAGGAGCACAACTCTCCCTCTTCCTCCTCTCATCTCTCCATCATTTTCTTTTTCTTTCCCGGGAAAATTTTGCTTTGATGCTATTTATGAGTTTTGGAAGAAAAAATGGAAAACTAATTTTAAAAAGGAAAAAAGAATAGAAAGTTATGTCTTTTAAATTGTTTCTATTTTATAAAGCAAAAATGAAAAAAAATAATTAATTTTTAAATTGCTATTTTATATTTATATTAATTTATGTTCGTAAGTAATGACATAATAAGAATTGTAAAATATTTATTTATTTACCTTAATTTTCCATCTAAATCTATTTTATATATATATGAAAAAGGTAATCTTAGACTACTTGGTAGAACTTTAGTAAAATGACATAGTTTTACACCAGTGTTTAGTTTTTCATTTACGAGTA